>CM042895.1:32040000-33290000 GCA_023653625.1 Triadica sebifera
GTCCTTGGGGGTTAGCACATGAAGGTTCCCAATGAGCCTTCCTTATCCAGCAATGTTTACTTATGTGACCCATTTGCATACAATAATTACACTGTTTAGGTCTAACATTGCTTTTTAGTCTTACAATATTTTTGAATGCCATATTTCTATTAAATTGATTCTGAGAGTAATGGCATGTAAAATTATGATTAATTGGTGTTTTCCTAGATACATGCTTCTTATACATAAAGGCATGATTATTCTTTTTATGTATAGAAGGTTTAGTATACTTATTCCTAGGTGTTGTTCCAGCAAGTGTGGAGATGTGAGGTTCACTAGACTTAACAAAAATGGTTTTGTGATAAGATGATGATGTGTCCTTAAATCCTAGACCATGTCTAATTAAAGGTGCTCTTTGAGACACAATGAGAGTATCTAAACTCTTTTTTCCTTTGTGGAATTTTGAAATTGAATTTCTAAGTTCCTCAACTTCATTTTTTAAAGTATTATTTTTTTAAGCAAGGAATTAGTTGAGGGTCTTGAAGAGTATTCATCTAATAACTTTTGAAGGGATTCATTAGATGATTTAATCTTAAAGTTCTCCTTTTCTAAAGCATCTATTTTGACTTTTAAATTAGAAATGTTGTTCTTATAAGTACTGATTTTACTCCTATATTTTTCTAATTCTAGATTCAATTATTCTATTAGGCTTTGTTCATCATCATCATCATCATCACTATCACTATTACTATCATTATCACTACTATTATTATTAAAAGAGTATGAGTGTAGTGATCTTACCTTATCCAAGATGTGATCCTCAATAGCCATGAAACATAGGTTGACCTCTTCCCTTTCATTGTCATCTTTTTCGCTTGAAGAGCTTTCGTCATCCCATGTGGCTTTGTGACCTTTCTCCCCATTGTCTCTTTGGTATTTGCTCTTATAATTCTTGAGCCTTGGACATTCTGGTTTAATATGCCCTTTCTTTCCACATTCATAGCATTTTACCTCTTCCTTACTTCTTTGTGCATCATTAGAAGTCTATTTGAGGTTTCTTTGCCTGAATATTCTGGAGTTGCTCATTTTCTTCTCAATGATTCTTTTCAGCCTTCTTGAAAGCATAGCAATGTCCTCATTCTCATCATCACTCATTTCTTCATCATCTTCACTTTCTTCTTGTGATTTTGAAGTAGAGGCTTTTAGTGCAAAAGGCTTTCTTTTTTATGGCTCTATTTCAAGCTCTCTATCTCTTTTCACTGCCATTTCATGTGTGATAAGTTTTCCAATAAGCACATCAGTATTCATGATGCTCATGTCTTCATTTGCTTATTCTATACCAGCAACTCTTGAACCGTAATCTTTAAGAGGAAGACTTCTCAAGATTTTGTTATTTACATCTTCTAAACTCAGATGCTTCCCAAGTTTCCTCATTCCATTTATGATGGCTAGAAGATGGTTGGTCATGTCAGTGATTGACTCATTTGATTTCATCTTGAAGAGCTCATATTCTAAAGTAAGAAGTTGAATCTTCTTGGATTTGACTTGCTTAGTTCCTTCATGATAATTTTCCAATGTATTCCACATGTTGTAGGCTATTAAGGCAGTGTTGTTTTCTTCCACATTCTTCAATGGATAATGAGCTTGAGAGGATTGTCATTGCCTTCTTGTTTTTAAAATTTTCTTTTCTTTGAGGTTTTATCCAATTATCTCTTAATAAGATTTCTTCCTCACCATCACCTCCTCTTCTAGTTGGTGGTGTCCATTCTTTTAGAACGTTATCCCATACTTCAATTCCTTCACTATCCAGATATATCTCCATCTGAAACTTCCAATGAGCATAATTTGCTCCATCGAAGTAAGGCTTGAGACTTTGGAATCCTTCACTAGCCATATCTTGATCTGTACTAGCGATTTTTAGGCTTTGATGCTAGACAAAGCTTTGATACCAATTATTGCCCAGATATTGAGCCAAGAAGGGGGGTTGAATTGGAGTTTAAAACATTTAACTTTAAAGTGCAGAAATAAAAAGTTAAGTTTAGTAAGGATAGAAGAATATGACACCAGGATTTTTATAGAGGTTCGGGTGTTAACAAACCCTACTCCTCTCCCCAATCGCAATTGGGAGTTTCACTAACACACTAAGTGTTACAATGGAGTTTTACAAGCTCACTCCCAACTATGGTGTTTCTCACAATGGCTCACACCTAAGCCAGAAATCCCTTGTGTTTTACAGGCTCACACAAACAACCTTTACCTTGTGTTTTACAGGCTCACACAAACAACCTTTACCTTGTGTTTTACATGCTCACACAAACAACCTTTCTTTGTGTTTTAGAGGCTCACACAACTAACCCTTACAAGTGTTCTACTCTTAACCAGAAATACCCAAAACTCACTTGAGTAAGAAGTGATTACAGAGAGAAACACTTACAAATATTTATTGCTCAATAAATGATGAGCAAAAAGACTTTTTACAGAGAATAAATATCAAATGCACAAAATTGCTTACAACAAGGTTTTGATTCAAAATATTTTCAATTCACTTGTTCTTTTGTTCTCCTTGTTCTGGATGCATAAATGACTTGCATTTATACTTTCATAGAAAATTATAGCCGTTAGAGTGCATTTATTATGAAACTAGTCGTTGCATCAACCCTAATAATTGCATTTGACATTTTTCTCTTTCATCTTTCACAGGCGTGACTCTATGTGTCACGGTCGTGAATGTTCTTCCAAGTCGTGACTTAAGTGATGACCTTGGTCGTGAGTCATTCTGGAAGGTTTTGAAGAGTTTATTCACAGGCGTGACATTTATCTTCACTACTGTGACAACCTTCCAAGATGTGGTCCAAGTGGTGACTTTGGTCGTGAAGCTCTCTGGAAGAATTTGTCATGTTTGTTCACGAGCGTGACATTGCTTTCACGGACGTGACTGAAAATTTCATTCACGATTGCTATCTTCCTTCATGGCCGTGAACTTTAAATGTTGTTTTGTTAGCGGTTAGCTTCATCACGGGCATGACACATAGGGTCACGGGCGTGAACATGCCACTTCTTCAATTTTATCTTTTGAAGATTAAGCTTCACCTCTTGGAGGCTGTAAAACTAAATACTATAACCATATTCTAAACACAACAATAGTTGGAGATAAAGAGAATAAAAATAAACACATTAAATATGTTTATAAAAAATGAATTAAAAAAGAATGAGAAAATTGAAGAGAGTAAAAGGAAAGGAATGCAAATATGAGAGACAACATAGGGAAGAAGAATGCATAAAGATAAATCTAAATATAAGAGTGGATAGGGAGAAGTGAGAGTTATTGAAGTTTTGAGTGGTTAAGGATAAATGACAGTTTTTGGGTTCCTTTGTACATTAGTTTTAGGGATGTCTAGTATGTTGTTGGGGAGAAAAAAGTAAAAACACAAATATACATTCACATATATCATCAACTATTGACCTACCATTTATAAATACAATAAATATTCTAACTCATTTAACATGTCGTATATCAACTTTCAACCACCACATTAGTGAAACAAAAGTAAAAAAGGAAAAAAAACCATGAACAAAATCAAAATGGAAAGTAAACACGATCACAATTGATAATTAAAAAAACCATATAACAATTATTTGTTATGAAAACTTTAAATGGAAAGTGGGTACAAAATAATCATTAGAAAATAGAAACATATAGAGAGAGCCAAAATGAATTTGATAACATGTGCCTATCATTTTTTTCTTCTTTCATGTTAAATGAGTCAGAATATCATTTTTTTCTTCTTTCATATAAGAAAAAGTAAAAATACAAAGAATCATTCATGCAGACCATCAACTATGACCTATCATTTAGAAATGCAATAAATATTCCAACTCATTTAACATGCCATATATCAACTTTCAACCACCACATTCATGATACACAAGAAAAAAATGAAAGAAAAACACAAATAAAATAAAAATGGAAAAGCAAACAAAAACACAATTAATAATTAAAAAACCACATAACATTTTTTTATTATGAATACTCAAAATAGAAAGTGGGTACAAAACAATCGTTAGCAAATACAAATATGTAGAGGGAACCAAAATGAATTTGATAACATGTATATAAAAGAAAATTTCAATTTCTCTTGAACTAAGACAAATATGGTATAAATTAAAATTTAAATAAGCCCTACATAGTAACAATCCAACAAAAAATTTCTAATAATAATGATTAAATGTCATATCCGCTAATTTAGACTAAAGTCACGCGAGTTGTTAAATCGACTCGTCGGTTTGACCAAAGTCTAAATTTGGACTTTTATCGAAAAATAATGAAAAATAATGGTAATTAAGTATGGAAAATATCTAATAAAGTGTTCAAAATATTTTAATATGTTAAATTTCGGTAAAGGACTAAATTGCAAATTTTAAAAAGTTTAGGGGTCAATTTGTAATTTACCAAAAATAGAAGGATTTAAATGGGATAATCATAAATTAAATCCATGATTGGGACATTAAACACATGGGAAGGGGCTGGCCACACCAAGTGGCATACATTAAGTGGACAATTAACATACACCAAGGGAGATGAATGCATTAATGAAGACTTCTAGAAAATGCTTAGGTGTCTCCATTAATTATGTAATTTTGTCACTTTGTTCTTAAGTACTTATCATTTCTTAATTATCACCCTTGATCTAGAATTTTCCCATCATTAAGTGTCTTCCACATTTCTTAAAGCATAACACACCAAATGACAAAGTTTAAGAAGTTAATTAGCATACATGCATTTAGCATTAATTAAAGCTTCTAGATGAAGCTTAGGTGTCCCCCCATTTTAATGACTTTTGTCATCTTCCTCTTGATTGTTTCTTCCTCTTCCTTATCCATTTTCATTGAGGAAAATTATGTTCTCTCAAACCAGCCACGTTTTCCCTTGTTCCTCCATAGCTAAAGCTTGATTTTAGAAAGAGAAAGTGAGAAAAGAGAGAAAAAGTAAGGTAAAATCTCATTCTCATGCTTAAGGAAGCTTAAGAGAGTAAGGAGAAAGGGAGAAATTAGGTTTATGAATTTTTAAAAATCTGCTTATGAACTTTAGGAACTCAAAGTGACAAGGTTTGTGCTCAAAGGAGCAAAGGGAAGGAGAAAGAGAAGTAAAGAGAAAAAAAAGAGGTTTGTGCATAATCTAAGGCAATAACCTATTTTAATTTTGTTTTAATTGCATAATTTAATTATTTGGCATGTTAATGATTTTGAATTAATATTAATTGTGATGAAAAATCTTGGGGATGCATGTTTGCTAGACTTAGGATTTAATTTGGTAAAAATTGAATGTGATTGGTTGGTATGTTCTTTGCTGGGTTGAGGGGGTGTTACAGTTTTAATTTAGACTAAAGTCACGCGAGTTGTTAAATCGACTCGTCGGTTTGACCAAAATCTAAATTTAGACTTTTATCGAAAAATAATGAAAATAATGGTAATTAAGTATGGAAAATATCTAATAAAGTGTTCAAAATATTTTAAGATGTTAAATTTCGGTAAAGGACTAAATTGCAAATTTTGAAAAGTTTAGGGGTCAATTTGTAATTTACCGAAAATAAAAGGATTTAAATGGGATAATCATAAATTAAATCCATGATTGGGACATTAAACACATGGGAAGGGGCTGGCCACACCAAGTGGCATACATTAAGTGGACAATTAACATACACCAAGGGAGATGAATGCATTAATGAAGACTTCTAGAAAATGCTTAAGTGTCTCCATTAATTATGTAATTTTGTCACTTTGTTCTTAAGTGCTTATCCTTTCTTAATTATCACCCTTGATCTAGAATTTTCTCATCATTAAGTGTCTTCCACATTTCCTGAAGCTTAACACACCAAATGACAAAGTTTAAGAAGTTAATTAGCATACATGCATTTAGCATTAATTAAAGCTTCTAGATGAAGCTTAGGTGTCCCCCCATTTTAATGACTTTTGTCATCTTCCTCTTGATTATTTCTTCCTCTTCCTTATCCATTTTCATTGAGGAAAATTATGTTCTCTCAAACCAGCCACGTTTTCCCTTGTTCCTCCATAGCTAAAGCTTGATTTTAGAAAGATAAAGTGAGAAAAGAGAGAAAAAGTAAGGTAAAATCTCATTTTCATGCTTAAGGAAGCTTAAGAGAGTAATGAGAAAGGGAGAAATTAGGTTTATGAATTTTTAAAAATCTATTTATGAACTTTAGGAACTCAAAGTGACAAGGTTTGTGCTCAAAGGAGCAAAGGGAAGGGGAAAGAGAAGTAAAGAGAAAAAAAAAATAGGTTTGTGCATAATCTAAGGCAATAGCATATTTTAATTTTGTTTTAATTGCATAATTTAATTATTTGGCATGTTGATGATTCTGAATTAATATTATTTGTGATAAAAAAATATTGGGGATGCATGCTTGCTAGACTTAGGATTTAATTTGGTAAAAATTGAATGTGATTGGTTGGTATGTTCTTTGCTGGAAATTGATGAGCAGTGTGCACTTAAACTGTTATAATTTAATTTCTGAAACTCGGTTTTCCATGTTCTTTGTTGGGTTTGAAAGATAAGACATAGGGATAGAACTTTCATTTAGTTCATAAAACCTGAATATATCTGTAATTTTCCAGAAAATTTCATAAAGTTCGAACATAGAATCTGTCAAGAAATTCTGGGCAGAATTGTTAATAATGAGCAGTAAGTACTTAAATTGTTATATATTGCATTATGGAGCTTGGATTTGTGTGTTACTTGTTCTGTATGAAAGCTAAGATATAGGGCTACAATTGTTATTCAGACCATAATATCTGAATATGTATGTAATTATCCAGAAAAATTCATAAAGTTTAGACTTAGAATCTGTCTAGAAAATTCTGGGCAAAATTACCAGTGACCTATTAGTATTAATATTATCATATCTTTTGATACAGAACTCAGAATTAAGTTATTCAAGTTGAATATTAAAGCTAAGATTCATATCTAAAATTTGTATGAAGATCATGTAACTATATTCAGAATGGAACAGGACCAAAATTAAGGTCCAATACAGAGAACAGAATCTACCAGTGACAGGGCAGCATGTGAATTGAGAAATGAAATGAGTAAAATGATGAGAAATTTGTTATATTATGTAAATATTATTTTAATTGAATAATTATGTGATTATTTTGAGATATTACATGCATGAAAAGTATTAAATTAATTTTTATGAATTTTAATGAAATTGTATAAGCCCTAAAACACCTAACTAGAACCAACTTAGGATAGTTTGGCATGCCAAATAGGGGGGAGTATGATGAAAATGATTAAATCCATTAATGGTATGATTGTCTATGCTGGGTTTGGCAATGTTATCTATGCCGGGTTTGACACTGTTATTTATGTCGGGTATGGCATTATCATCTATGCCGAGTTTGGCACGGTTATCTATGTCGAGTTTGGCACGGTTATCTACATCGGGTTTGACACTTATATGCGCACATCATATTGCCTGGGTGGCACTCCTAAGTGCCTGGATGGCAACTTCGTTATCCGAGTCAGTGGTTCATAGGTGTCCTGGGCATAAATGAAAACATAAATAAAGAAGTTATGAAACATAAAAGAATTACTGAAAGTAAAACGGGAATTATGATTTCTGACATGGATAATAAAAATGGAATTATGAATTGTGGCATGGATAAAAAGAAAGTTTAGTGTTATACAATAAGATGGTAATAAAATAAATTAGTATGAGATAATATAATATAATGTGATGTCTATACATGCTAGAATACCATGACTTGCATGAGAATGATGATTTGATTATGTTAAACAAAATGAGATACAATAAATTGATGTTATGCATACTAGAATATTATGAAATGTATGTTTGCGTGATTTGATCATAAATTTTTATATGACAATGCATGAGACATTAAAAATAGTTTATTGCCTTATTTATATGCACCACTAAGCCAAGAGCTTAGCGTGAGAGTTTCTCTCGCGCAGGTATAACAAATAATAAGTAGACAGTAGTAGATAAAGCTAACGGTAACCTGACCCAGTAAATCAGCGTATATCAACCACCGTGGGTCACACATCTATTGTATTTATGTTTTAAATTTTATTTTATAGTACTTGTAAAATAAACGGTACACTTTGTAAAGATGTTATTAAAGAAAATGTATTTTTATCTTTGATGTTATGACTTTTCTTTTATGCTGCAAAGTAAATAAATGGTAAAAAAAATGAATGATTTTCAAGTGTTCAAAATTTAATAAAGATATTTTAAACGATGAAGTCAGAGGTAGCATTCCCTCATCCGGGCACGAGCTGCTGGGTTGAGGGGGTGTTACAGTTTTTGGTATCAGAGCACCAGGTTGGTGTTTCTGGATTTTGGTATTAAAGCTTGGTTTGGGCAGTTTTGAGATTTTAAAATGGTTTTCAAAAATAATTATGATATGTGTGTACCCACAATTAAGTATTAAAGTTGCTACTTACTGATTGGGGCCGTTATTTTATGATATAGGTATAGTATGACTTCAGGGTCACGACATATTGTGGCCGAATGAGGCGAAAGTAATGAGCCTACTGAAACACAGGTTTCATCGTGACCCAGTCGTTGCCAAACTATTGTATCTAGATCCAGTGCTAGCCTATCAAGAGGGCAGTCTATTGCTGGCACAGGACAAACAGAGCTTATGAGGAACATGATAGATTTGCTACAAAGAGCATCACAACCAACCTCATCAAGATTACAATTTGAGAGACTGAGGAAGTTAGGGGCACCCGATTTCTATGGTAAACGGGAAGATGACCCCTCAGTGGCAGAGTTTTGGCTAGAACGAGCAGAGAGAGTTTTTGATCAGTTGCATTGCACAAATGAGCATAAATATGAGTATGCAGTATCTTTACTACAGGAGCATGCATATGACTGGTGGCATTCTGAATCACAGAGCATAGAGGCTCCTGACCCTATGACGTGGGAGTTCTTTCTAGAGAAGTTTAAGGAGCAGTATATTCCTCCTATCTACATAGATGACAAGAAAAGAGAGTTTTTGATGCTGAAACAAGGAAACTTATCAGTAACAGAATATGAAAGAGAATTTACACATCTTTGCAAGTATGCTGGAGGCATTGTATCCACTGAGGCAGATAAGTGCCGACGATTTAAAGATGGATTGAGAGACCCAATCAAGCTACAAGTCTCAGATCTACGTCTGATGAGTTTTCCTAGTTTGCTACCATCTGCCAGAACAGTTGAGAGAGTTCTAGCCTCACAACATTCAACACAAGATAGAGGGTTCAAGAGGCCCATATCACAACCGAATATAGTACAGTCAAGTGGAAAAAGAGCTAGATCTTTCAGTGACCAATTTCAGGCTGGGGGTTCCAACAGGCCTTCTTCTTTTAGGCGGGGACAACTCGCAAGATCTGTTTCTTCGGCAGCTAGTGCACCGACACAGACATCATATAGATCTCTACCCCTACTAGAATGCCAACACTGTGGCTGTTCTCATCCCGGAGAGTGTTGGTGGATGACAGGAGCGTGTTTTAGATGTGGCTCTAAAGACCATATGAGGAGAGATTGTCCCTTGTTACAGTATGGCAGAGGTTCAGGGAGCACTGAGCTGATGCAGACACAGGCTTCTGGGCAAGGCAGAGGTCGAGGCCGAGGGCAAGGCAGAGAAGGCCGATCAGGGCCCAGTCAGTTTAGATTAGAGATAGTTGAGAGGCCAGAAGGTAGTAGAGCTGCCCTAGCCAGGGCATATGCCATGCGAGGCCGAGAGGAGCAGGATGCACCGGATGTCGTAATTGGTAAATTCATTCTCTTTGGCTCTGACATACATGCATTGATAGATCTGGGGTCGACGCATTCATACATATGCACACCACCACCAAGTCGAGAGGGTTTAGAACCACATACTCTAGAATTTGAGATTATTGTGACTAACCCGTTAGGGCACAATGTGAGGGTTAGCAAGGTGTTTAGGGGTTGCCCAGTTGAAATTCAAGGAAGACAATTCCCAGCAGACTTGATAGAATTACCATTCCATGAGTTCGATGTGATCTTGGGAATGGATTGGTTGGCTCGTTATGGAATGGTAGTCGATTGTGGAAAAAGACAGATGATCATCAGAATTCCATAACAATATGAGATAATGGTGATGGGTGAGGATAGAAGATACCCAGACAATGTGATATCAGTGTTGAAAGCCCAGAAACTCATCAATAAGGGATGTGAAGCATACTTAGCGTATGTGGTTGATATGGAAAAAGCAAGTCCGAAGTTGGTGGATATTCCTGCTGTTAGTGAGTTCCCCGATGTATTTCCAGAGGAGTTGTTAGGGTTACCGCCGGATAGAGAAATTGAATTTGCTATCGATTTGGTACCCGACACCACCCCTATTTCCATTACACCATATAGGATGGCACCAGCAGAGTTGAAAGAGCTGAAGCTACAGTTGCAGGAGTTATTAGATAAGGATTTTATACGACCCAGTGTATCACCATGGGGTGCTCCAGTATTATTTGTCAAGAAGAAAGATGGCACTCTTCGTCTTTGCATCGATTACAGGCAGCTTAATAAGGTGACTATTAAGAATAAATACCCACTGCCTAGGATTGATGACTTATTTGACCAATTGAAAGGTGCAGCCATATTTTCAAAGATAGATCTTCGATCAGGGTATCATCAACTGAAGATAAAAGAGTCAGATGTACCTAAGACGGCATTCAAGACTCGTTATGGTCATTATGAGTTCCTGGTTATGCCCTTTGGATTGACGAATGCACCAGCAGCTTTTATGGACCTGATGAACCGAGTGTTCAGGCCATACCTTGATCAATTTGTAGTAGTGTTTATTGATGACATTCTTGTCTACTCTAGAGACCGAGTGGAACATGATCAACATCTTAGAATAGTGCTGCAAACATTGAGGGAGAAGCAGTTGTATGCAAAACTATCTAAGTGCGAGTTTTGGCTTGAAGCAGTCAGTTTTCTAGGTCATGTAATTTCAGCAAAAGGTATTCGGGTTGATCCTAGTAAAATTGAGGCTATTCTTAATTGGAAACCACCACGAAATGTGACAGAAGTGAGAATTTTCCTCGGATTAGCCAAATATTATAGGAGGTTCGTGAAGGGATTTTCATCCTTAGCGACTCCTTTGACATGATTGCTATGAAAAGAGGTCTGTTTCGAGTGGACAGACAAGTGTCAAGCAAGCTTTGATCGAATGAAGGCAATGCTTATTGAAGCACCAGTTTTGACTCAGCCTATTCCAGGAAAAGACTTTGTTGTGTACAGTGATGCTAGTCATAATGGTTTAGGCTGTGTTCTTATGCAAGAAGGAAAGGTGATTGCTTACGCCTAAAGACAACTTAAGCCTCACGAGCTTAACTATCCGACACATGATTTGGAGTTAGCTGCGATAGTTTTTGCTCTTAAGATCTTGAGACATTATTTGTATGGGGAAAGATGTTATATCTGTACAGATCACAAAAGTCTTAAGTACCTTCCCTCACAGAAAGAGTTGAATCTAAGACAACGAAGATGGTTAGAGTTGATTAAAGATTATGACTGTGTGATCGACTACCAGCCAGGAAAAGCTAATGTGGTTGCAGATGCACTAAGTAGGAAGATTTTAGCTGAGATGCGAATACAATCTACTTTGATGTAGAGGATCAAAGATGCTCAGAAGCAAGATGAAAAGTTAGTAGAGATAGTCGAGACAGTGAAAAAGGGAGAAAAACCTAATTTTTCATTGACAGAGGATGGCACAGTGTACTTCAAGAATAAGATTTGTATGCCCAATATAGAAGAGCTGAAGTCCGAGATATTAAAAGAAGCACATGAAACAGTATATACCATGCATCTAGGCGGGAACAAGATGTATCAAGATTTGAAAACTCAATATTGGTAGCCAGGGATGAAGAAGGATATCACTAAATATGTTGCTAAATGTCTAACTTGTCAACAAGTGAAAGCAGAACACCAGTTGCCCACAAGATTGTTGCAACCAATACCGATTCCAGAGTGGAAATGGAAAAGAATCACGATGGATTTTGTGTCCGGTTTACCGATGACTCAGAGAAAGCATGATGCAGTGTGGGTGATAGTGGATCGATTGACGAAGTCGGCACATTTTTTACCGATCAGAATGGATTATTCATTGAACAAGTTAGCCGAAATTTATGTAAGTGAGATAGTGAGGTTGCATGGAGTGCCAATGTCCATCATATCTGATAGAGATCCTAGATTTACATCACAATTCTGGAAGAGCCTACAACAAGCTTTGGGAACTCGACTCAATTTCAGCACGGCTTTTCATCCACAGACGGATGGACAATTAGAGCGAGTTATTCAGTTGTTAGAGGATATGATGAGAAGTTGTATGCTTGAATTTGAGGGAAGTTGGGATAGATATCTACCTCTTATGGAGTTTGCCTACAACAACAGCCATCAGACGAGCATAGGCATGGCTCCGTATGAGGCATTGTATGGAAGAAAATGCAGGACACTAGTTTGTTGGACTGAATTGAGTGAAAAGAAGTTGATAGGGCCAGAGTTAGTGCAACAAACAGAAGAAAAGGTTAAAATTATTCAAGAAAGATTGAAAGCAGCTCAAGATCGAAAGAAATCATATGCTGACCTTAAGAGGCGAGATATAGAGTATGTTGTGGGAGATAAGGTGTTTCTTAAAGTTTCACCTTGGAAGAAAGTATTGAGATTTGGTAAAAAGGGAAAGTTAAGTCCGAGGTTCATTGGTCCTTATGAGATTTTGGAAAGAATCGGACCAGTGGCTATATTAGCACGAGAAGAAAAAGTTTTACGAAACAAGAAAGTTCCATTAGTTAAAGTGCTATGGCGAAATCATGCTATTGAAGAAGCCACATGGGAGAGCGAAGAAGTCATGAAGAAGCAATAACCTCAGATGTTCAACAAAGAATGAACAGGTAAATTTCGAGGATGAAATTTATTTTAAGGGGGAGAGAATGTCATATCCGCTAATTTAGACTAAAGTCACGCGAGTTGTTAAATCGACTCGTCGGTTTGACCAAAGTCTAAATTTGGACTTTTATCGAAAAATAATGAAAATAATGGTAATTAAGTATGAAAAATATCTAATAAAGTGTTTAAAATATTTTAAGATGTTAAATTTCGGTAAAGGACTAAATTGCAAATTTTGAAAAGTTTAGGGGTCAATTTGTAATTTACCGAAAATAGAATGATTTAAATGGGATAATCATAAATTAAATCCATGACTGGGACATTAAACACATGGGAAGGGGCTGGCCACACCAAGTGGCATACATTAAGTGGACAATTAACATACACCAAGGGAGATGAATGCATTAATGAAGACTTCTAAAAAATGCTTAGGTGTCTCTATTAATTATGTAATTTTGTCACTTTGTTGTTAAGTGCTTATCCTTTCTTAATTATCACCCTTGATCTAGAATTTTCCCATCATTAAGTGTCTTCCACATTTCCTGAAGCATAACACACTAAATGGCAAAGTTTAAGAAGTTAATTAGCATACATGCATTTAGCATTAATTAAAGCTTCTAGATGAAGCTTAGGTGTCCCCCCATTTTAATGACTTTTGTCATCTTCCTCTTGATTATTTCTTCCTCTTCCTTATCCATTTTCATTGAGGAAAATTCTGTTCTCTCAAACCAGCCACGTTTTCCTTTGTTCCTCCATAGCTAAAACTTGATTTTAGAAAGAGAAAGTGAGAAAAGAGAGAAAAAGTGAGAAAAGAGAGAAAAAGTAAGGTAAAATCCCATTCTCATGCTTAAGAGAGTAAGGAGAAAGGGAGAAATTAGGTTTATGAATTTTTAAAAATCTATTTATGAACTTTAGGAACTCAAAGTGACAAGGTTTGTGCTCAAAGGAGCAAAGGGAAGGAGAAAGAGAAGTAAAGAGAAAAAAAAAGAGGTTTGTGCATAATATAAGGCAATAGCCTATTTTAATTTTGTTTTAATTGCATAATTTAATTATTTGGCATGTTGATGATTCTGAATTAATATTATTTGTGATGAAAAATCTTGGGGATGCATGTTTGCTAGACTTAGGATTTAATTTGGTAAAAATTGAATGTGATTGGTTGGTATGTTCTTTGCTGGAAATTGATGAGCAGTGTGCACTTAAACTGTTATAATTTAATTTCTGGAACTCGGTTTTCTATGTTCTTTGTTGGGTTTGAAAGATAAGTCATAGGGCTATAACTTTCATTTAGATCATAAAACCTGAATATATCTGTAATTTTCCAGAAAATTTCATAAAGTTCGAACATAGAATCTATCCAGAAATTCTGGGCAAAATTGTTAATAATGAGCAGTAAGTACTTAAATTGTTATAAATTGAGTTATGGAGCTTGGATTTATGTGTTCTTTGTTCTGTATGAAAGCTAAGATATAGGGATACAATTTTTATTTAGACCATAATATCTGAATATGTCTATAATTATCCAGAAAAATTCATAAAGTTTAGACTTAGAATCTGTCCAGAAAATTCTGGGCAGAATTACCAGTGACCAGTTAGTGTTAATATTATCATATCTTTTGATACAGAACTCGGAATTAAGTGATTCAAGTTTAATGTTAAAGATAAGATCCATATCTAAAATTTGTATGAAGATCATGTAACTATATGGAGAACGTAACAGGACCAAAATTAAGGTCCAATACAGAGAATAGAATCTGCCAGTGACAAGGCAACATGTGAATTGAGAAATGAAATGAGTAAAATGATGAGAAATTTGTTATATTATGTAAATATTATTTTAATTGAGTGATTATGTAATTATTTTGAGATATTACATGCATGAAAAATATTAAATTAATTGTTATGAATTTTAATGAAATTGTATAAGCCCTAAAACACCTAACTAGAACCAACTTAGGATAGTTTGGCATGCCAAATAGGGGGGAGTATGATGAAAATGATTAAATCCATTAATGGTATGATTATCTACGCTGGGTTTGGCAATGTTATCTACGTCGGGTTTGGTACTGTTATTTATGTCGGGTATGGCATTATCATCTACGCCGAGATTGGCACGGTTATCTACGTCGGGTTTGACACTTATATGCGCACATCATATTGCCCAGGTGGCACTCCTAAGTGCCTGGATGGAAACTCCGTTATCCGAGTCAGTGGTTCATAGGTGTCCTGGGCATAAATGAAAACATAAATAAAGAAGTTATGGAACATAAAAGAATTACTGAAAGTAAAACGGGATTTATGATTTATGACATGAATAATAAAAATGGAATTATGAATTGTGGCATGGATAAAAAGAAGGTTTAGTGTTATACAATAAGGTGGAAATAAAATAAATAAGTGTGAGATAATATAATATAATGTGATGTCTAGACATGCTAGAATACCATGACTTGCATAAGAATGATGATTTGATTATGTTAAACAAAATGAGATACAATAAATTGATGTTATGCATACTAGAATATTATGAAATGTATGTTTGCTTGATTTGATCATAAATTTTTATATGACAATGCATAAGACATTAAAAATAGTTTATTGCCTTATTTATATGCACCACTAAGCCAAGAGTTTAGCGTGGGAGTTTCTCTCGCTCAGATATAGCAAAGAATAAGTAGACAGTAGTAGATAAAGCTAACGGTAACCTGACCCAGTAAAGCAGCGTATATCAACCACCATGGGTCACACATTTGTTGTATTTATGTTTTAAATTTTATTTTATAGTACTTGTAAAATAAACGGTACACTTTGTAAAGAAGATGTTATTAAAGAAAATGTATTTTTATCTTTGATGTTATGACTTTCTTTTATGCTGCAAAGTAAATAAATGGTAAAAAAAAATGAATGATTTTCATGTGTTCAAAATTTAATAAAGATATTTTAAACGATGAAGTCAGAGGTAGCATTCCCTCATCCGGGCACGAGCTGCTAGGTTGAGGGGGTGTTACATTAAAAAAATTAAAGACAACACAATGAATGCATCATAATCATATGCTTGTAAAAATATATGCAATACTTAAAGAGAAGCCAAAATGTGATAACCACATCTTATTTTTTTACATAATGTACAAATCATACGTAAACCCAAAAAAAAAAGCCAATCCCTTAGCTATCTAGTGGGTAACTAAAATTATATTTGTACCTAATCTAGTTCATATAAATATCCAAATCATAATTAACATAGCCAAATATTGCATGTTAAAAATAACATAGGGCTTGAAAATACTAATCAGTTCATTAATTATCTATTTGGCCCTTTGCACTTTTAGTATTTTCTTAACTGAATCTTTGCATAATTTTTTAATGACTTCTTAGAAATTATACTAATATCACTATTATAGAATTATATTTATACATAATCTAACTAATATAAATATCGAAGTCATAATTAATATAACCAAATATTGTATTTTAAAAATAACATAGGGCTTGAAAATACTAATAAGTTCATTAATTAGTTGATTAATTCTAGTAATATCACAAATAGGTGAGTTATATTGAGCACAAAACCCAATTGAGCATAAAACCTAGGAACATAACATTGCAAACTAATAACAAAATATACAGACTTAAAATGAAAGCTAATTGAGTATAAAACTTAAGAACAGAACAATGCAAGCTAATAACAAAATATACAAACTGAAAATAAAGCTATACTTGAAAATCTAAAAAAAAAATCTCATACAAAGAAAAAACATACAAAGTTATACAAAATTTCAACAACAAACCCAAAAATCACCAACAAAATAAGGAATTAAAAAAATGGTAAAATTTAAAGAAGAAAAAAAAAAAGAAAGGTTTGCTAATATAATAGAGAATAAAGGGGAGAAGAATGAAGAACAGAAATCAAGACAAATATAAATGCAATAGTAAATGGGGAGAAGACAAAGTTATTAAAGGTTTTAAGTAGTTAAGAGAAAAAAAAAAAATATATATATATATATGGTTTTTTTTAACATTAGCTATAAGTATGTCTAGTTTTTTTACCAGGAATAAAAAAGTAAAATAAGAAAGAAGCATTAATGCATATCGTTGCCCAGACAGTCACCAAGAAGGGGGGAGGGGCATGAATTGGTGGACAATTAAAATTTTTTTCTCAATTGCAAATAATCAAAATATAAAAGAAGTAGAAGAAGAAAATTTAGACATGATTTATAGAGCTTCGGATGTTAATGAACCATATTCATCTCATCAATCTTAATTGAGTATTTTCACTTTCTCACTCAAAGAGATACATAGGAATTTTGCTAGCTCACTCCAAACTAGGTATTTCACTCCTGGATCACACCGAACCTAAATTGCTTTGTGCTTTACTGCTAACACAAAAAACATTCCTTGCATTTTTATGGCTCACACAATAAACTCTTACAAATATTTTAATCTCAACCCAACTCACTCAAAATACACTATTGAGTAATTGCTTGACATAATAACATACTCAAACTTAAGATCACTTGAGCTTTACACAAAAATGAGAATCATATGAAGTATTATAAAGAATTAATGCATAAACTCTCAATTATAATTTTTGAAAGAATTTTCAATGTAATGAAGCTCTTGTTACTCTAATTAATGATATTCCATGAGTAGACTGAGCTATTTATAATGTTCATTTGA
Source organism: Triadica sebifera (assembly GCA_023653625.1). NCBI lineage: Eukaryota > Viridiplantae > Streptophyta > Magnoliopsida > Malpighiales > Euphorbiaceae > Triadica > Triadica sebifera. Next base: position 32,057,589 of record CM042895.1, read on the forward strand.
AATCTAGCAGTTAGGGATGCATTAATTCAAAATATAGTTGTTCAACAACCTTGGAGCGTGCTGAAATAGTCATATTTTCATGTCTTTATGGGCGTGGCATGTTACTTCACGGGCGTGAATTGCTTGATCTTCACAATTTAAAATTCTTAATCGCGATATTCACAAGCATGAATGGTATGTTCACGGGTGTGAATATTTTCTTTCAAACTGTGAATGAGACTGTGAATGTTTGAATGATTCTGATTGTTGGAACTTCTTGTCTTTGACCTTCATGGGCGTGACATACAAATTACGAGCGTGAACAACTTGAACCTTTGAATTTTTGTCATTTCAAGACTAGTGTGAACAACTTCTTTTTGCAAATATTGACTTGATTTATTTTGGCTTTAATGATTCAATAAATATTTAACCTGTTTAATTATTTAAATACAAAATAGGGTTAAATTCCTTATTGCTCAATTATTTATTATCATAAAAATTATGGGAATAACCATCAAGGTTCAACACATACCATTGGATAACCACCTACCATTTGCAAAAACATTTAATTTCCTAACTCATTAAACAACTCAACAACACTTAAAGCAATAAATATTTATGATTTTTTTTCAAAGAAAGAGCAACAGATACATAAAAATATCTTTAAGCATAATGAGTTTTTTTACATTCAATGAAAAGTTGACAACTTGAAAAGCAATCAAACACAGTTAAACTCTAGAACAGTCATTCATGCACATATGTGTAAACAAACCATCAATAAAATAACTATATTATATACTTAATTCAATGGATAAAGTCAACATATAATAAATAGAATACAAAAAATTACAGATCTTATATAGAATGAAAAAAAAAAGGAAATAAAAAATATAGATAGGATTGAGGCAGAAATCAACCTTAAAAAACTAAAACAAAGGCAGAATGAAAACTCAAAAAACAAACCCGGTAGTTGGAGAAAGTGTACTAGCAGAGATCAACACATGGCCAAAAATTCTCTCATAGTGGGCAAATCTTGTTAAAGGGATAACAAATTATTTTTAAGGATTATTCTAAATTTCTATTACCTTTTAATACTAGTTTAATGTTTTATACATAATTTAGTAGTTAGATAAAATATTTTTCTAAACTAACTATATATGAATAGGAAGAAGTATAAACCAACTATTAAAAATTAAAACAAATGCATCTGGGAAGAAGTAGAAATCAACTTTAAAAAACTAAAAAGTGAACCTTAAAAAATTATAAAAAAAAGGCATAAATCAAACTTAAAATATAGAATGGATAGTTAGATTGAGGTTAATAGCTAAAAAAAAGAAGTAAAAGGAATGTTGAAAATAAAAAAAAAAATACACATTGGCCCACTCATTTATTTGGATATTTTATCCAAAAAAAAGTAGAAAGGAATACCTTGCATAGAACTCATCTCCTTTCTTGACTCTAGCCTACATTTCCTGCAAAGCAACAACTTCATCTTCCATCTCCATCAACTGCTTCTTTATGTCATCAAGCTCCTCAAATTAATAACAACAATTGATGTAGCAGTTATAAAAAGAAAGTCAAAAAAAATAGAAATCAAACTAAAATTACAAATCAGGAGATCAATGGTCTCCTGTGAGTAAGATGAAAAAAGTAAAAAAAAAAAAAGAGAGATAAATCACCACAGGAAAATAACAAATCTAGTAAAAAAGACAGGATCTGTAAAAAAAACCTTAGAAATTAAACTATGTTGCCCAGACAATGAACTAAGAAGGGGTTGAATTGGTTATGAAATAAAAAAAAATTTAAAATTTAAGTGCGGAATAAAATTAAATAGAGTAGAAAATGAGAGATATCACACACAAAATTTATAGAGGTTCGGGTATTAATAAACCCTACTCCTCTTCCCAATCTCAATTGGGTGTTTTACTAACACACTAAGTGTTACAATGGAGTTTTACAAGCTCACTCCTAACTATGGTGTTTCTCTCAATGGCTAACACCTAACCTAGAAATTCCCTTGTATTTTAATGGCTCACACAATAAACTAATTCCTTGTATTTTATGACTCACACAATAAACCCTTACAAGTGTTTCAATCTTAATCCAAATATACCCAAACTCACTTGAGTAGTTGTTTACAATGAAAACACTCGCCAACCTACAAAGCTCAGAAATTATGAGCAATTAGGTTTTTACATAGAATAAAGGTTTTGCTAAAAATAATTAATGCACAAGGCTACAACAAGATTAAAGATTCAAAGTAATTGTTAGGATTCATAAATGACTTGCATTTATTCTTCTTCTGTGAATTATAGTCGTTTGGATGCATTTAATGCAAAAATAGTCGTTGAACCAACTCTTCACTTCGCGCCTAACATGTTTCTCTGTCCTTATTCACGGGCATGAATATATGTGTCACGATCGTGAATGTTCTTCCAAGTTGTGGTCCAAGTGATGACTCTGGCTGTGAAGCTATTTGGAAGAATTTGAAGTGTTTGATCATGGGCGTGACTTTATACTTTCACGGGCGTGAATATTCTTCCAAGCCGTGGTCTAAGTGGTGACACTAGCCGTGAAACTCTCTAGAAGAATTTGACATGTTATTTCACGGTGTGGCTGATTTAATCATTCACGGTTGGTATGATCCTTTATGGCCGTGAACTTTAAATAGTGCAAAGTTGGCTCTAAGCCATATTCACGAGCATGACATAAGTAGTCATGGGCGTGACTTATCTATTTCTTCTGATTTTAATCTTCAAAATTTGTCTTTCATTCTTGCATCATATTATAATCAAGATATATCATGTTCAACATACTTAGAACACAAGCATTATTAAATACATTATTGCTATTTTATTTGTTAGCACCAAAATGACGGAAATATCCCTCAAGGTTTAACAATCTCCCCCTTTTTGATGGTGACAAATAATCTAGTAATATGTGCTTTTAAGAAGTCTCCCCCTCAAAAGATGCTTAAGATAAAATAATAGACTGCAAGAATTGAAAAACGTATAGCATGGTTCTTTACTAACTAGTTAGGTATATGCAAGGTATATCCTAAGCATATCAAAGTTATTTGCTAACTAATTAGGTATATGCAATGGTATATCCTAAGTATATCAAAGTTATTTGCTAACTAGTTAGGTATATCCAATGGTATATGTTATGCATAAAAAAAATTTACATATTCAATCAATGCATTGCATAATATCTACTAACCACTCATTTGCATATATTGCTAGGTTCTCCCCCTTTTGTCATCAACAAAACAAACTATAAAAATGAATTGATAATAAGATAATTGTATTAAAAGATGGAGAAGGATTACAAAGTTTCAAAAAACATAAAGTAAAGTCATATAACATTAAAAATAAATCTACTACATGAAAACTAGGACTCTAATTAGGCTTCAAAGCCTGACAGACCATCCCTAAGGCATGCTACCTCCGCCTCGAGGCTATCCATATGAGATTCCATGAAGTCTTTGAGGTTTTCCAACCTTTCATTGATGGAAGCCTGCATTAAGTCAAAGCGAGCTGCTAAAAGATCAGCAACCTGCTACGCCAAGCTGGGTGTGGTAGAAGCCGATGATTGACCGACATCTTGCTCAACCTCTAGTGTCGATATTTTGACTTGGGCTCTTTTTTATTGCTGGATACCCTAGAGGCCAGCTTTGAAATCATCAGTGTCCTGGTCTTCCCAATCAATTTCACCTGCTGAAGTGGTGAAACGGTAGTAGACATTATTTTTGTAAATAATATGGATAGCTGCTCCTATTTTTATGAAGGACTTAACATCTAGTAGGTCTCGTGGATGTGTTGGAATAATATTGTAATTATGTTCATCAAGATTTAGATATCCTAGGTCAATGACAAGGTGAGTCATATACCCACCAATCAAGATATCTCCCGATAGCTTTGTTACAATTGAAAGAAGATGATTCACAAACCATCAAGACAGAGTTATAGATAGACCTCTTTGTGCCATTTCCAATAAGAAGAGCTCCGACTTTCTCATTACCCCATTGCTATCTCCTCTAGTAAAAAATACTATAGCTAAGAAACCTATGTAACTACTTATGCATAGGGGACCGAAGATGTGTGCTCTTGGTCTTCTTCACATCCCAGTTGCATTCCAACCCAAAATGAGTCTAAGCCAGATTGGAATAAAATTCGACTTCACTGTCATTGAGAATGCCATTTGAGGGAAGCTTGAAAATAGTGCCAAACTCTGCTGCTGTGAGAGTTTTCAGATGCTTACAGAGCTAGAATTTGACAATTCCAGTGGGAGAGACTTGCAATGTGCCAAGGAACTCAAGAGTTCGTTCCCTTAGCATTGCCTGTGAAAGATTAGTCATGCACGTGACTAAACATTTCCAATTCTTCTAGAGAGTGTCATGACTATAGTCGCCACTTGGACCATGGTTTGGAAGAAAATTCATGCCTATGACACACATAGTCACGCCCATGAACTAGGTCAAAGAAACATGTCGGACACGATTTAAGAGTTTGTTCAATGACTACTTTTGCATTAAATGCACCCAAATGACTATAATTCACAGTGAAAATATAAATGCAAGTCAGTTATGAATCCCAACAAGAAAAAGAATAAGAAGAGCACCAATTATTTTCATATTTAATTTTATTATAGCCTTGTGCCTTAATTATTTTTCAACAATCCTCTACTTTTTGTGAAAACCTAATTGCTCATAACTTCTAAGCATTGTAGGTTGGTGAATTTTTTTCAGTGTAATCAATTACTCAAAAGTGAGCTTGGGTATATTGGGTTAAAAGTGAAACACTTTTAAGGGTTTATTATGTGACCCATAAAACACAAAGAATTGGTTTTTGTGTGAGCCATTGAAAAACACAAGAGAATCTCTGGGTTAGGTGTTAGCCATTGAGAGAAACACCATAGTTGGGAGTGAGTTTGAAAAACCCCATTGCAACACTTAGTGTGTTAATGAAACACCCAATTGAGATTGGGGAGAGGAGTAGGGTTTGTTAATACTTGAACCTCTATAAATCTTGTGTGTGATATCTCTCCTTCCTTCCTCTATTTTATTTATTCCGCACTTTCAATTAAGCAAAATTTTATTTGCTAATCAATTCAACCCCCTTCTTAGTTCATTGTTTGGACAACAATTGGTATCAGAGCTTGTCTAACAACAAAGCCTAATAAGCACTATCAAAGATCAAGAAATGGCCAATGAAGGATTTCAAAGTCTCAAGCCTTATTTTGATGGAGTGAACAACCCTCATTGGAAATTCCAAATGGAGACATATCTCGATAGTGAATGAATTGAAGTTTGGGATAGTGTTCAAAAAGAATGGACACCACCAACCAAGAAAGGAGTTGATGGTGAAGAAGAAATTCTTTCAAGAGATGATTGGATGGAGCCTTAACGAAGTCCTAATTTCAAAAACAAAAAGGCAATGACAATCCTTGCAAGCCCTTTATCTATTGAATAATGCGGCAGAATCCAACATTGTCCTACCACATATAGCATGTGGAAAATATTGGAGAATTATCATGAATGAACCAAGAAAGTAAAATCCAAGAAGATTCAACTTCTTACTTCGGAATATAAACTCTTCAAAATGAAATCCAATAAATCCATCATCAACATGACAGACCATCTTTTAGCCATCATTAATGGCATGACAAATCATGGAAAACACTTGAGCTAGGAAGATGTGAACAACAAAATTCTAAGAAGTCTTCCTCTCAAATATTATGGTTCAAGAGTTGCGGGTATATAAGAGGCCAATAAAGACATGAGCATCATGCCTACCGATGTGTTTATTGGTAAAATTCTAGTGCACGAGATGGCAGTAAAAAGAGATAGAGAACTTGAAGCCGAACCAGAAAACATAAAGCCTCTAGCACTCAAAGCCTCTACTTCAAAATCTCAAGAGGTAATTGAAGATGATGAAGAAAAAAGTGATGATAAGAATAACAACATTGTCATGCTTTTAAGAAGAATAAAAAAATGATTAAAAAAAGACTTGGCAATTCTCGAAACTTCAAACAAAGAACCTTCAAACACTCCTCAAATGGCTCTTAAAGAAATAAAGAGGAGGTAAAGTGTTATGAATGTCGAAAAATGTCCAAAGCTTAAGAAACGCAAGAAAAGATTTCAATAAGATGATGGGGAGAAAGGTCACAAAGCCATATGGGATGATGAAAGCTCTTCAAGCAAAAAAGATGATAATGAAGGAGAAAAGGTCAACATATGCTTCATGGCTTTAGAGGATCACTTCATGAATGAGGTAGGTCCTTCTTACTCATACTCTTTTAATGATAATAATACGGATAATAATAGTGATAGTGAAGATGATGATGATGATGACCAAAGTTTAACAAAAGTGTTAAACCTAGAATTAGAAAAATATAGAATAAGACTTAAATCTTATAAAAATAATATTTTAGTTTTGAAAAATAAAATAGAATTTTTACAAAAAGAGAATTATGATTTTAAGACTTCTAATGAAACTCTTCAAAAATCTTTAGATGAGTACTCCTCTAAACCCTCAACTAAATCTTTGCTTAAAGAAAACAATATTTTGATAAATGAAGTTGAGGAACTTAGAAACTCAATTTCAAAGTTTTATAAAGGGAAAGAGAGTTTAGATACTCTCATAGTCTCTCAAATACCATATTTAATAAGACATGGTTTAGGCTTTAATGAAATATCATTTTTGTCTCACAAGACTATATTTGTTAAGTCTAGTGCACCACAAACCTCCACAATTGAGGTAATAGTCCCAAGAGATAAGAGCATAGCACACACAAAATCCTTTATTCAAAAAAAGAATAATCAAGGGTCACTTGGCTTAAGAGGAAAACCTCAAAAGGTTAATCATGCTTTTATGTATAAAAGGCATACACCTAGGAAAACACCTATTCATCATGCATGTGTATGTCATTGCACACAAACTCATTCTAAAAGGATGTTAAGACCTAAAAGCATGTCAAAATAAAAAAAAACATATATAGAGCTAAACAATGCAATTATTGTATGAAATTTGGTCATATCAACAAGCATTGTTGGATAAGGAAGGCTCATTGGGAACCTTCAAGTTCTAAACCCTTAAAGACCCAAGTTCATTTGGGTACCTAAAAACCAAACTTGAATCATGGTTTTATAGGCATGCCTCAAGTCCACTATAAAGGAAAATGTTTGGCTGTGGATAGTAGATGCTCAAGATATATGACTGGAAACAAAGAACTCTTCAATCACATCAAAAAAATTGATGGTGGTAAGGTAACCTTTGGGAACAATGCTAAGGGCAAGGTAATTGACATTGGCTCTATTACTACTAATAATAAAACTTTTATTGCAGATTTTTTTCTTGTTGATGGTTTGAAACATAATTTGTTAAGTGTAAGTCAATTATGTGATAAGTGAAACTAAGTTATCTTTATTTTAATTGAATGTCTTATAACCTCTTTAAGTGGCCAAGAGATATTCAAAGGAGATAGAGATGTCAATACTTGCATAATCGACTTACACAAAATATATAACCTTTCCTCTAAGTGTCTTACGTCTATTAGTGATGAATCTTGGCTATGGAATAGAAGGTTTGGTCATGCAAACATGAAATTAATTCAAAGCCTTAGCAAAGAAAAGCTAGTGAGTGGACTTCCAAAAGTCAAATTTGAAAAAGATAAGACATGTGAACCTTGCCAAAGAGGAAAACAACAAAAATCATCTTTCAAATCCAAAAATGTAGTAAGTATCTTTAAACCTATACAACTTTTGCATTTAGATCTTTTTGGACCTACTAGAGTTGCTAATTTATGAGATAAACACTATGCTTTTGTCATTGTTGATGATTACTCTAGATTCACTTGGATAATTTTCCTAGCTTAAAAGAGTAATACTTTTGAATCTTTCAAAAAATTTGCTAAAAGAGTTCAAAGTGAAAAATGTTATTTTATTTCCAAAATAAGAAGCGATAATGCAAAGAATTTGAAAATGAAAATTTTGAAAACTTTTGCTTAGAATATGGTATTTCACATGATTTTTCAACTCCTAGGACACCTCAACAAAATGGGTAGTAGAAAGGAAAAATCGAACTTTAATTGAAATGGCTCGAACAATGCTCAATGAATATGGTTTACCAACCTACTTTTGGGCCGAAGCCACTAATACTACGTGTTATATTTCAAATTGAGTTTTCAAAAGACCACTTTTAAACAAAACTTCTTTTGAGCTATGGAATGGAGGAAAACCCATGATATCTTACTTTAGAGTATTTGGATACAAGTGTTTTATATTAAACACCAAGGACACCCTTGGAAATTTTGCCTCTAAATCTGATGAAGGAATCTTTTTAGGATACTCTATAACTAGCAAAGCTTATAAAGTCTTTAATAAAAGGTCTTTAGTTGTTGAAGAGTATATGCATGTTATTTTTTATGAATTTAGTAAGCTTAATCTTGTGAAAGGTAGTATTCTTGATGATATTGTAGGTACAATGGAGAAGATTGATTTTGATCATGAGAAAGATGATGATGATCAAGAGAAACAACAACAAGATGTCTCTTTAACTCAAGCTTAAGATCAAGACAACCAAGAGCTCTCAAAGGAATGGAAAATGATAAAGAATCACCCCAAGGAACAAATCATTGGTGATCCTACTAAGGGTGTAAGTACTAGATCTCATCTCAGACTCTTAGATTCTAACCTTGCTTTTATCTATCAAATTGAGCCTAAAAATATTGATGAGGCTCTTAATGATGAAAGTTTGGTGATTGTTATGCAAGAGGAATTCAACCAATCTGAGAGAAGTAAAGTATGGACCTTAGTTCATAGACCTAAAGACCATCAAATCATTGGTAGTTAATAGGTGTTTATAAATAAGTTAGATGAACAAAGTTCCATAACTAGGAACAAAGCTAGGTTAGTTGCCAAATGTTATAATCAAGAAGAAGGTATAGACTATGATGAAACATATGCTCCAGTAGCTAGATTAGAAGTCATACAAATACTTTTAGCATTTGCATGCCATATGAATTTTAAACTTTTTCAAATGGATGTCAAAAGTGCATTCTTAAATGGTTTTATAGAAGAGGAAGTATATGTAGAATAACCTCTGGGTTTTTAAAGCCATAACTTGCCTAATCATGTTTTTAAACTTTCAAAAGTCTTGTTGGATTAAAATAAGCTCTAAGAGCTTAGTATGAAAGACTAAGTTCTTTTCTTTTAGAAAATAATTTTTCAAAAGGACATGTTGATACAACCTTATTTATTAAAAAGCATAAGCATGACATTCTAATTGTTCAAATTTATGTTGATGATATCATATTTGGGTCTACTAATGAATTGGTTTGCCAAGAATTTGCTAAGTCTTGGCATTAGACACCACTTTATTAGAGATCATGTTCAATATGGAGATGTTGCATTGGAATTTATAAGCACAGAAAATCAGTTGGCAGATATATTCACTAAGTCTCTAAATGAGGAAAGATTTAATTTCATTAGAAGAGAACTTGGTATGATTGATGGATTAACCTTGTGATTACCAAATTGTCAAATCTTAAGTGATAATCTTGCTTTTGTATCATCTCACTAGATATAAGGTAGTAAATTTGATGGAAATTTATGTTATAAGGGATAGAATCTTCATAGAAATGATTTATTCTTGTTTTAAGACTAAATTTTATTTGATGAAAATTTGAGGCAATTCACGCCCATGACATATGTTCACGCTCGTGAATTAAATAGCCAAAAGAACCAGTAGCTTTTACGACTTGATTCACGATATGGTTCACGGCTTCAAGTAGTGAAGCCTATGTTCACGACTTCATTCACTCCCGTGAAAAGCCTTGTTCACGCCCATGAAGCATTTTCACACCCGTGAACAGTTTCACCAAAAACTCATAGAAGCGTTCACGCCTTGAGTCACGGTTTATTTCACGGGCATAAGTAATGAACTTCAACACTTCACGCCCATGACTCATATTTCACCACCATGATAGTTCATCATTCACGCCCGTGACATTCAAATGTCACGACCGTGAACCATTTCACGCCTTTATTCACGGGTAAAGCACCCCTTCAGCAAACCGTGAACATGACACTTCATGCCCGTGACTACATATTTCACACCCGTGAAGGGGTCAGATATATAACATTTCTGCCGGTTATTTTTCACATTTCAACTTTCCAACTTGTTGAAACTACTCTCATTTACACACATTGAATGGTACATTGAAGATTTCTGCCCCCTAGTCACAAATTTCTTCTATAAATACCATCAACAACCTTTTTCATCATAAAAAAATCATATTTCCTTAGGGTTTCCTCACAAATTCTGTCAAACTTTTTCAAACTCTTCAAAGTTCATTTCTTCAATCAACTTGGAAACCGGATCATCAAGGGGTACTAGGAAGAAATCTCATGCTCCCATGAGGTATTCAGACTACCTAATGAACATAATCCCAGAGCATTGCCATCCTAGGTACTCAAAACTTAAGAAAAGGCCTCTCATTTCATCAAGGTCTTTTGAGTGGCAGACGATACTCACTTTCGGGCTCGAGACAGCGTGACAGAGCAACTCCAAGCCTGTCATTTGAAGGATTTTGTGGACATTCATCAGCCCACTTTGAAGGAGCCTACCTTGGAGTTCTTAAGCACTTTGCAAGTGTCTCCCACTAGCATAGTAAAATTTCAATTGTACAGCAATCCGAACACTCTTTCTGCCACAGAATTCGGGGATTTATTCAACCTACCCTCGGACATCATCCTCAACGACAGCGAAGTGGAGTTCTATGCAACTCGAGCATGGACTCACTTTGGCACGAATTGCAGCTGGGACGTAAAGAAGACCAAGAGCACTCATCTCTGGTCCCCAGTGCACAAATATCTACATAGGTTTCTAACCTATAGCATATTTTCCCGAAGAGACAGCAATGGCACCATTCGGAAGTCTTAGCTTTTTCTCTTGGAGATGACCCGAAGAGGCCTCACAGTGGCACTTTCTCGATGGTTTGCAAACCATCTCTTGTCCATTGCCACCAAGCCCTCCGGAGACATACTTATTGGTGGGTATGTAACCCACATAGCCTTGAAGCTTGGATATCTGAAGCTGGATGACCATCACTATAATCTCATCCCAGGGCATCCTCGAGACTGATTGGATGTAGAGTCTTTCATTAAGGTGGGAGCGACTGTTCAAATTGTCCATGAGAACAACATTTACTATCGCTTCATCGACACTGCTGGCGAAATCTTATGGGAAGACAATAACTCGGAGGACTTCAAAGCTGGCCTCCAAAGAATCTAGTAGAGGAAAAGGGCTCGAGTTGAGGAGGCACCTCCAACAGTTGAGCAGGACATCGAACAATCCTCGGCATCCATACCAAATTTGGCTCAGCAAGTGGTTGACCTCTTGGCACCACGATTTGAGCAGCTGCAGGCTTCGATGGACGAGAAGTTGGAGAACCTCAAAGATTTTATAGAGTCTCGGATGGATAGCTTTGAGGCAGAAGTTGCTCGTCTTAGGGATAGGATGTCTGGCTAGATGGTAGGCTAGATGTCTCTGTTAGCCTTGCTATGTCTATTTCTAGCTTGCTTGTTTATAGGAAATTTTAATTTCCTTTCTGAATTTTATTAACTTTTGTTTGTACTTCTCTTTTAAAATTAATATATTTGCTTTGTTTTCCATTATAGTTTATCTTTATTGATATTCTTTTTTTTGATGACAAAGGGGGGAGAAACTAAACTAGCAATATATTAAGATAAATGCAAGCAATACTTAATTTTGAATAAAAATGAAAAACCTACCAATATATTGAGTTAAGCAAGGAGAAACTAGCAATATATTGAGTTAAGTGCAATACTTAAAATTTCATTCAAAATGAATATGCAAGTATGCAATTGAGCTTTATACACCTTAAATATATCTTAAGTATACTTTGCATATACCATGATACAAGTTACTTAAATGAATATGCACTTGATATACTCTAAATATACCTTACATATACTTCATGATTTAAAGAGAATTTTGGTATATATTGAATATACTTTGCATATAACTTGCATATACTTAAAACTATAAAGTTTATTTTAATGCTACACTTCATCATTCTTTACAATTCTTGCACTTCATCAATTTTTTATCCTAAGCATCTTTTGAGGGGGAGACTTCTCAAAAGTACATATTGCTAGATTATTTGTCACCATCAAAAAGGGGGAGATTGTTGAACCTTGAGGGGTATTTCTGTCATTTTGATGATAACAAATAAAATAGCAATATTGTATTTAACATACTTGTTTTCTATGTTTATTGAACAGGGTATGAAATATGTTAGCAAGAATGAAGAATAGAAGATTAATCTTCAAAAGATAAAATTGAAGAAGTGGCATGTTCACGCCCGTGATGAAGCTAACCACCAACAAACCAACATTTGAAGTTCACGGCCATGAAGGAAGACAACAAACCGTGAATGAACATTTAAGTCACGTCCATAAAATAAATGTCACGCTCGTGAACCTACATGACAAATTCTTCCAGAGAGCTTCATGACCAAAGTCACCACTTGGACCATGGCTTGGAAGGTTGTCACGCCCGTGAAGATATATGTCATGCTCGTGACCCAATATTTCAAAATCTTCCAGAATGCTTCACGGCCAAGGTCACCACTTTAGTCACGGCTTGGAAGAACAGTCACGACCGTGACACAAAGAGTCACGCCCATGAAAGATGAAAGAGAAAAATGTTAGTCGCGATTATTAGGGTTGGTGCAACGGCTAGTTTCGTATCAAATGCATTCTAACAGCTATGATTTGCCATGGGAGTATAAATGCAAGTCATTTATGCATTCAAAATAAGAGGATAGCTAATACTTTGAATCAAAATCTTGTTGTAACCTATTTGTACATTTAATACTTTCAAAACAAATATTTATTCTATGTGAAAAATCTTTTTGCTCATCATTTATTGAGCAATAAAGATTTATAAGTGTTTCTCTTTGTAATCACTTCTTACTAAAGTGAGTTTTGGGTATTTCTGGGTTAAGAGTATAACACTTGTAAGGGTTAGTTGTGTGAGCCTCTAAAACACAAAGAAAGGTTGTTTGTGTGAGCCTGTAAAACACAAGGTAAATATTGTTTATGTGAGCCTATAAAACACAAGGTAAAGGTTGTTTGTGTGAGCCTGTAAAACACAAGGAATTGGTTATTGTGTGAGCCTATAAAACACAAGAAATTGGTTATTGTGTGAGCCATCAAAACACAAGGGATTTCTGGGTTAGGTGTGAGCCATTGTGAGAAACACCATAGTTGGGAGTGAGATTGTAAAACTCCATTATAACACTTAGTGTGTTAGTGAAACTCCCAATTGCGATTGGGGAGAGGAGTAGGGTTTGTTAACATCCAAACCTCTATAAAAATCTTTGTGTCAAATTTCTCTATCCCTCCTAAACTTAATTTTTATTTCCGCACTTTAAAGTTAAATTTTTAAAATTCCAATTCAACCTCCCTTCTTGACTCAATATCTAGGCAACAAAATGCACTCAAACGACTATAATTCATAGAGGAAGTATAAATGCAAGTCATTTATGAATCCCAACAAAAAAAAGAATAAAAAGAACAACAATTATTTTTATCTTTAATCTTGTTGTAGTTTTGTGCATTAATTATTTTTCAACAATCCTCTACTTTTTGTGAAAATCTATTTGCTCATAACTTCTGAGTATTGTAGGTTGGTGACTATTTTTCATTGTAATCAATTACTCAAAAGTGAGCTTGGGTATATTGGGTTAAAAGTGAAACACTTTTAAGGGTTTATTATGTGACCCATAAAATACAAGGAATTGATTTTTGTGTAAGTCATTGAAAAACATAAGGAAATCTCTGGGTTAAGTGTTAACCATTGAGAGAAACACCATAGTTTGAAGTGAGCTTGAAAAACTTCATTGTAACACTTAGTGTGTTAGTGAAACACCGGTTGAGATTGGAGAGAGAGAAGTAGGATTTGTTAATACTTGAACTTTTATAAATCTTGTGTGTGATATCTCTCATTCTTTCCTCTATTTTATTTATTCCGAACTTTCAATTAAGCAAATTTTTATTCGCTAACCAATTCAACCTCCTTCTTAGTTTATTGTCTAGGCAATAGAGGGCATAAATGGGAGTAGGTGTGAACAAACATAGTGTGGTTAATGAACGAAAGAGAATTTTGGTGGGTACTGTACATTTAAACAATGCAAAAGGGATGTGTTATAGTGTATTTAATATATATATATATATATATATATATATATATATATATATATAATTTTAAGTTAATAGTTCAAATAAATATTCATTCACAACAAACCTAAATATTTTATACTAATTAAAGCACGAAAATCCTAAATGAAATGTCGAGATTCAATGTTTATTATAAAATAAATTCGGAAATGAAATATTAAATCTTTTAAATATCATTAGGTAAATTAAATATATAATTAATTTAATATAAAATGAGCATTATTTTGGTTTTTCTTGCAGAAAATACAATTTGACAATACGCATCAATGAATTCTTTTAACATATTAATTTCTTTTGTTCCTCATTACATCATTCTTTTTTCTCTCCTTTAACATTACAAGATTAATAATATGATGATGATAAAAAGAAAATATTTTGAAAATTGAGAAAAATATGTTATTTTATTATTAATTTAATCTATTAATAACATCGTAATACTATGTTAATTTTATTTTTGACTTTTTGATATTATTTGAATTTATTTATTTAAAAAAATTAAACTGACATATAATTTATCAAAATTTATTCATTTTATTTCTAAAAGTATTTTATTTCATAATGTCTTTTAATATAAAATTTAGTACATTTGAAAATTGGTAATTATTTATTAATAATGTTATGACGTAAGCTAAATATATAAACCGCATGCAATATCTGATTCTAGTATTTATATTATATAATATATGATATTTATTAAAGAATTTAACATCGATTCTAAAGGTCTACAATAATTTTTTTCTTTTTGAACTAAAGCTTAGTTACTTCTGTATTTATTTAATTTTATTATCGATTTTATCTCTGTAAAAAATAACAATAAAAATTATACATAAACAAAATTCATCCTTAAAAAATGAGATGATAAAAAATTAAGTTAAACTCATCTTATAACAAATTCAGAGAAAATGAGCAATCAAATTAAATATTAATCATAAATTAATATTTGTGTTAATTTAGTTTAGAATATTTTAAAATAAGTTGATTATCGGCCACATTTATCCAAAATGTAAAATTTTATATGGAAAAGCAATATTAGTAGTATATTAATTAACTCCACTCCACTCTACCAAAAGAGATTTAAATACAGTTAAATCACCCTCCACATTCATAACACAATCTCTCCTTTTCTTTCTCAATTATTCTCTGCTCTTTTTACTTAATCTCATCCAATCATCATAACCTTCTCTCCTTTGTAATATAGAGAGAGCTTTTAGTCAGAGTAGAAATTAGGAAGTGGACGTAACAAATCCTCTCCCTTCACGTCTCTCCTCACCTCCCCCCTTTCTTCCTCGTTCTTCTAATCGTGAAGAGCTAAATTGTAGGTTCAGTTAATCCTTTGTTGACTTTTTTTCTTTTTTAATCTCATTTATGTAAATTATTTATCCCAAAGTTTGTTTCTTTTCTTTCGTTTCTTTGTTTGTTTGTTATAGACGGTTGTGGGTTTGACCGAGTTGGTAAAATTCTTTCCGGGTCAAAGTTTGTTTCTTGGTGTTGGAATTGCTTGGTTTATTAATTTTCTTTAACTTGAAATGCAATTTGATCTTTCAGAGGTAAAATAGGAATTGGTTTTTCTCTAATTTCTTTGCTATGCTTAATAAAAATTGAACTCCTCAGATTCTTCTCTCCCTAACTACACGCCTACTTTTGATAATGATAAATGGCTGGATGCTCGTCTTTCTCAAGACTGGCGTTTTTGGGTTATTGGGATATATATCGCTTTGTATTTTTAATATGCTAAAATATTTGTTTGCTGTGCATGCAAGGTGATTGGAGTTAACAACCCAATGTCAGAGATGCAATCACTGCGTCTTCCAATTTAAAATTGAGCAATGCGGCGTCGTTTTTCTAAAGGGCGTTTCTAGAAATGCACTGTAGTAACCACAATAATTTTACGTACCGCCTTTTATATATATTAATAGATATGTGTATGTATGTGTATATTTATGAGCTTAAAAGTCGATATCAGAACTGAGTTTATAAACATGATGAATTAATTGTGAAACAAAAGCAAGGAATGTGGGATCATTGTTGAATTTTAATTGTGTGGCAGCTAATAATCATTTTTGTCAACAAACAATAAAGAAATCATGGAATAATTGAAAGATAAACTTGTCATGTTCTCAGGATAAAAGAAATCATGAAATGAAAGAAAGAGTAATGGAGCAGACAGCCAAGCCAAGCCAAGCCAAACCAACCAACCATTGACTCCTCCAGAAAAACTCTTTAATTTGCCTACTCAATTTTATAATAATTTATTTCATGATTTTCATTTTATAATAAAAGTGAATGCATAGCCTAAAATAAATTGCTAAAAAAATTCTAGATCAACATGCATAAGAAAAGGGAAACAGCAAATTTTATGATTTTACTAGCTTAATTCCCAATGCTGCTATCAACTGAAAATTTACAGAACACTGTCATCACTTGTTGAATTCTGGGTTTTCTATGAACAACAATAATTGCAAAATTTTTAACAAACAAATACAGGAAACATCAGTTAGCAAAACTGTGACTTCTGGAAAAATAAGCAAAGTTTCTAAGTCTTCAGTGTCAAGACATGATGATCAAAATGAAAACCAAAGAAACATTGTGCAGATTACCCCATTGATGACCAACTGAAAGACCTATAACTTTGTTCCTGCAACTTCTTTCTCTGTCTAGTCTGAGTGTTCTATTATTTACAGAGGTTGAAATTTGAAGAAAAGATCATGAACTAGATTCTTTCTCTCTAAGTTCATCTATTGATGCATCTTTGAGTGACAAACCATCTAGGATATCATTCTCAGAATCCACCTGAAGCTCTTTGAACATGGCCATCACTTGTATCATCGTTGGTCTTTTGAAAGGCCTGTCATCAAGGCACTCAAAAGCAATCCTCAGATACTGAAGCAATTCAGTCTCGTAAGATTTTTGCTCGGTCATTAACTCAGGATCCAATATCTCACTGATTCTTTTTTCTCTATGAAGCTGCTTTGCCCACCCAACAAGGTTATTATCATCACCGAACTCGGATGGGTCTATTGGCTTCTTCCCTGACAGGAGCTCCAGCAGTATGACACCATAGCTGTAAACATCTCCTTTCGTCGTGCACCTGAAGCTCTGATAATACTCAGGAGGCACATAACCTGGAGTTCCTGCTAGTGTGCTTACACTAAGATGTGTGTCTAGAGCATTCACCAATCTTGCCATGCCGAAATCAGAAACCCTGGCCTCGAGGTTTTCATCAATAAGGACATTACTCGACTTCATGTCACGGTGGATGATGTGTGGAATGCAGCTGTGGTGAAGGAATGCAATCCCTCTTGCCGACCCTATAGCAATTTTTTTTCTTGCTTGCCAATCGAGCCTCGAGCACCCTCCTTTAGACCTATCATGAAGGAAAGCATCTAGACTTCCCCATTTCATGTATTCATACACAAGCAGCCTCTCCTCTCCAATTTTACAGTAACCCAGCAAAGGAACCAGGTTCCTGTGCTTGATTTTCCCTATTGTTTCCATTTCTGCCATAAACTCTCTGTCTCCTTGACCTGTCACATGAATAAGCTTCTTAATTGCTACAACACAGCCATCCCTTAGTTGTGCCTTGTACACTTCTCCGAACCCTCCAGTCCCTATCAAGCTGTCTGCACTAAAGCCATTGGTTGCTTCAAGCAGATCTGCGAAGGTCAGTCTACGCAGGGGTTTCTCGAAAGTGGCAATGTTGATGCTTAGATGCTCAGGATAACCCGAAATTTGTTTCCAGCTGCTGCTACCAGAAGTTGGAAGACTTTCAATATACTTTTCTCTCTGTTCCTCCTTTTTCTTAGACTTCTTTGCTTGGTAGAGAGCAAATGTAAAGCCGAAGATGGACAAGACAAAGAATGCGAGACCAATTACCATCCCTGCTGCAACAGACTGCTTTTTCCCTCTAGCGTACGAGCTTGGTGAGTGGCCTCCTGAACCACAAGGGGCCAATGGTACCCCACAAAGGCCAGAATTGTTTTCATATCTCGATGCTGGGAAAGTGGTGAGCTGACCACCAGAAGGAATGGGACCAGAGAGATTGTTATTCGATACATCGAGATCGCTAAGAAATGATAGAGTCCCTAAAGATGCTGGCAGAAATCCTTGAAGATCATTATGGGAGAGATCAAGTACTCCAATCTCTTTCAAACCTCCAAAGCTATCAGGAATTATTCCAGTTAGCTTGTTGTGACCCAAGTTCAGAACCTGCAAATAGGTCATAAAACCAAAATTTTGTGGGATTGTTCCTGACAATAAATTGTAGGAAAGATCAAGATATATCATGCTGCCATTGCTGGTGAATGTGTAAACTGTCTTTCCAGAATAAATTCTGGTTGTCGGACATGAGTGAACCATGGGAAAATTTTGCAATCTCTCTGCTCGAATACCCTCAAATTCAACTAGCCCTCCGGCTCCTCTGCAAGAAGTCCCACCCTCATTTCTTACAAATGCAAACTGCTTCCCTGATACAATTCCAGGAACTATTAGGCCAGCTTGTTCTGCAAGCTCAGGTGGGAGGGGCCCAGCAAGATCATTGCTGTTCAAGTCGAGCCAGATAAGGCTCCGACACTTGCCAAGCTCCAGTGGTATTTTTCCAGATAGCGAATTGTTACCCATTTGAAGTATAGCAAGGTTGACAAGATTCCCAATACTAGGAGGGATTTCTCCACTGATATGATTGCTGGAAAGTGAAATCCAAATCATGTTGGTGCAACTGCCAATGGACTGTGGAAGGCTACCAGTAATTAGATTGTTATTGAGAATCAATGTCTCAAGGTTTCCCCCATTTGTGCAAATACCTTCCGGAATTTCTCCTGTCAAGTTGTTTGCCCACATAACCAAGTCAGAAAGATTTGGCAATGCCCAAATCTCTGAAGGAATTGGACCGTTGAGATTGTTGAAACTGAGATCAATTCTCTTCAGGTTTTTGCAGCTTCCAAGCTCTGAAGGCACCTGACCTGATAGGTAATTGCCTGCCACGAGTAGCTGCTGTAGCTCAGAAGGTTTCGATGAAGAACAGAACTTAGAAGGAACACTTCCAGTAAACTGATTAGAACTAAGGTCAAGCACTTGAAGTTGAGTACAATTCATCAAAGACAGCGGCACAGGACCAGTTATGTTGTTGAATGGAACATAAAGATACTTCAGATTTTGAAGATTACTCACAACACTAGTGAGGAAATCTCCTGAAAGAAAATTATTCCCAAGGTTCAGGCTCTGCAAAGAAGAAGAACATGACAAGAAACTCGCGGGCAAGGCACCGGTGAATCCGTTAGCTGATAGATCCAGCTCCTGCAGAGTTCCACAGGCCAATCCCAACTCAGAAGGAATATCACCAAATAGCTGATTCCCAGAAAGAGACAGCTTTCTCAAACTCATCAATCTTCCTAACACGGCACCAGGAATCTTCATTTGCAGCTCATTATGAGAGAGATCAAGAATCTCCAAAACCTGACAGTTGCTCAAACCAGATGGAAACCCAGTTCCAGAAACCCTATTCTGTGACAAACTGAGAAAACTGAGATTGCTGCAATGTCCAAAATCCAGGCCGGAGAAGCCAACAGAAAAATTATTATGAGAGAGATCCAGATGCTTGAGAGACGGCGGAGAATCAGCAATAAAGCTTGAAGGTATCTCCCCAGACAGCAAATTACATGACAGATCAAGAACTGATAGACTCTTGCAAGATACAAGGGTAGATTCAAGCTTTCCCGACATCTTATTATCCGAGAAATTAAGATAAACCAAGTTCTGACAGATTGATAAAGAATGGTTCAAGAACATAGAATCAGATATACGATTTGCAGAAAGGTCAAGCTGAAGCACAGAAGGACCAAACTGAAGAGCACCCCCAGGGATGAAATTATGAGAGAGATTAACATAAGCAAGATTATTACAGGACAAAAAGAAAGACTTGAATGGAATAGGATCAGAGATGCTGTTGGATGAGAGGTCAAGAGTCTCCAGAGCGCAAGAACCGGCGGCGGAAAGATCACTGGCGGAGAAAGAATTTCCCCTGAGACAAAGATGCTTGAGAGACGGCAGAGCAATCAGGTGAGGGAGATTTAGGCTACCAATTAGGCCGGCGTTGGTGAGATTGAGAGCTGTTACATGGCTATCAATAGTGCAAGAAACACCGTACCATGAGCAAGGATTAGGCGAATTTGAAGTCCAATTGGCTAACAAGTTATTTGGATCGGATTGAACAGAGGAGTTCTTGAAAGCTAACAGCCCCGTAACTTCATCGTTTCCAATGCTACTCCCCTGTGAAGAAACCAATTTTCTTGCTTGTAATGGCATAATTAGCAGCAGAAATAACAAATAGCCAAACCCATAAATTCTTCTCCATTCTATCTCCATTTTTCTCGATAGATTTTGCTTCAACAAGATCCAAATTAAACCCAGCAACACCTCTCTAATTTGATTGAATCATACTCATTTCTTTCTCTCTGCTTCTCCATATCAGTGTTAGATCTGTCATGAAAAATTCAACTTTTTCTGGGTTGCATTTCATCTCTCCGTATACTTAACCTTGACTTGTTGCTTGAGAAAATCTGAAATCCAAAAATACCCAACAACTAATTTTAATGGAAGACAGAAGGTGGAAATCGCTATCAAGGAACTACTAATGAAATTGAAGAGGAACATGAAAAGAAAAAGAAAAACAAAAGAATAAAATGAAGAGAAAGAAAGAAAATGAAATAAAGTGAAAAAAGAGAAGAGTACCTTAAGAAGTGATGGAATGGGCAGTTGTGACAAGTTGAGTACAATCCAAGAAAAAATCAGAGAAATCCGTTACAGAAGACAGATGAAAAAGAGAGAGAGTCAGAGATGTGAAGAACAGAACAGAACTGTCGGTTGTCACTCTTAATTTACTTAGTACTTGCTGGAAGGGGATACGGATTTGAGGATTCCACACGAGTGAGTTTTGAGTGAATGACACCAACAAACAATAAAAGCGAAATAGATATCAAGAAAAGACAACCACCCCCCAAATTTATATAAAGACAAAAAAAATTACAAATTCAGATCCGACCAGAGCAGGAAATCAACCCTATAAGCAGCAGAAGCTGCTTCTTCTTGTTGCTGCTGCTGCTGCTGCTGCTGCTGCTGCAAATATCAGTAATGGGTATAGGTGAAAGAGGGAAGAAAGTATGGCATAAACAAAGGCCGAGAAAAGGAGGAGACGTGGTAGACTAGGTAAAGTGACACCAAAGACAGAGAAATAAATAAAAAATAAAGAAGGAATTAGAATTTAGAATAGAAAACCAATAAAGATGGGTCCACCGGTAAAAAAAATTTAATATTATGAATGAAAATTACTGTTCCAAATTGAATGAAAATCACCTTATTAAAATGGGTTTAACATTTATTTTTAACTCTAAATAGGATATATTTTTTCAGTACTAATTTGTGAAAACACTTGATCCAAGGGCCTATATCAATTCATATTTTCATTAATTCTTTTAAATAATACTCCATATGTTGTTAAATTTAAAATTTTATTTTCATTATAAAATATTTAACGTTTCATAATTATTTATAAATATTAATTATTTTTTTATTTATTTTATTTTTATTTAGTAATTGGAGAAAAAAATATGATTTATTTTTTAAAATATATAGGATAATATAATATTATATATATATATATATATATATATTTAATATATATTTTTAATTATTATGTAATAACTTTAAACCATCGATAGAATAATTAAGAAAAATGAATGTGTTAGGTTGGAATTCAATGAAAATCATTTTATTGAAAGAATTTAAATTTTGTCTTTTCATTCCAAACGAGATTATTTATTTTATCATAAAAAAAAAACTCTTGATTTAGGAGGAAAAAGAATAGAAGGGGGAGGTAAAGAGGACAAGTTGGGGGGGGGGGGGGGGAGAGAGAGAGAGAGAGAGAGAGAGAGAGAGAGAGAGAGAGAGAGAGAGAGAGAGAGAGAGCAAGAAAGAGGGAATTGAGGGAGTGATGTCCATTTTATTATTTTTTGATATTCACAATTTTAGGGTCAGTCAAACTTTGGATTTGATTCTCTCTCTCTCTCTCTCTCACTCTTTCTTTCTCAAGATGCCTTTTGGCACTTTTCTGATAGCTATTTTGTCTTGTTTGAAATTGAATTGCCCCTGCTTGTACGTCTCCATCTTTCTCTTATGTCACCGTTTTCTTTTTCTTTTTCTTTTTCTTTTCTTTTCTTTTCTTTTCTTTTCTTTTCTTTTTTTTTTTAATTTCCTTCCTAATACTTTTATATTTTATTTTTTAAAATATTTTTCAATATTGATGGGTAGATAAGGAAGTTTATTTTTACTTTAATAGCATATTAAAAAGAAATATGTCTTATGAAGAAAAATTTTGTTAGCATTTTTCAATACTTTTATATTTGATTATATTATAGTATAGTAAAATGTTTTTATATTCATTCCGGCTAATGAATCGGAAAAAGTATAGAATATACTAATAACATTTGCACATAACTGTAACTATTTAACCCAACATTTGCGAAACACAATAGCCAAACTTGGTGGAAAAATTTTTGGTAAAATGAGCCAATGGGGATGTACGAGCACAAGCCACAAGACCTGACTGTAGACTTTGAAAATCGATTCGGTTTTCGAATAATTTTGGTTTTAGATCTTTTCTATTAATATTTTCGATCTGTTTTGCCACAACTCATTATCAATTTCAAGTCTACATAACTTTTTTAAGTCATTTAGGTTATCATATTAATTAGATTAATTTAGAATCGGTTCATTTCTATGTTGATTTAAATTAAAGTTCACAAAAAGTATATTATGGTTTAGAGTTTTGATACATAAATTTCTTTTTATCAAATAAGTGCACTTTGGTTTCTTTTTGTATCAAATAGGTTTCTATCATCTATTTATCCTTTAACACAGTTAGTTATACGATGATCAAGCATTTTATTTTCTTTTTTTTTTAACATCATC
Organism: Triadica sebifera; assembly: GCA_023653625.1. Taxonomy (NCBI): domain Eukaryota; kingdom Viridiplantae; phylum Streptophyta; class Magnoliopsida; order Malpighiales; family Euphorbiaceae; genus Triadica; species Triadica sebifera. The sequence goes on from CM042895.1 coordinate 32,080,795, forward strand.
TATTTTATCAATAACAGTTTTAATAAATATTTAATAATAATAATTTAAACTTTAAAAATTAATATTGTTTTTATTAATGATAAATTTAATAAATTAAACTTCAAATAATATAAAGTAAAAAATTCATTGTGTAAAATTAAGGTTAAAATTAAATTAAGGATAAAATTCATAAAGCTAAAAGTACATATTCAAATTTTAAAAGTGTGATTCGAGCAAAAAACAATCTACATAAATAAATGTATATTTTAGTTAAATATTTAAATTTACATTATCCTTAATTTAAAGGCGCCTTTAGTTTTTTATTTTATGTAATTACTTAGATTTTTAATTTATTAAATTACTAATAGTAAAAAAATATTGATTTTTTAGTTTTAGATTATTATTAATTTTTTTATTTGTTAAAATTATTATTAATAAAGTAATTGATGTAAAAGAAGCAAAATAAAGTGTCACATAACTAAAAGTGTTAAGAGACAAATGAATAGTAGAGATCACAAGGCACCTATTTGATATATATATATATCCATTATGTGTCAATTTTCTAAATCACAAGATATTTTTGTGAACCCTTATATATCAAAGTTATAAATCGCAAAATATTTTTGTGAACTTTACCACTTAAATTATCTTGTCGCATTTTTTCAATATTTGATCTCATATTGTTAGAATTTATTATTAAATAAAAATATAACTAACAAAATTTAAAATTCTTATTTCATAACTTGTAATAATAAAAAAATAATTATTTTAATTATATGTTTAATATAACTGAATTTTATTTATAAATGACTTTTAAATTTTGATATAAAAATTAACGAGTATGATGAAAAAAAAAAAAGAAGATAAACATATTAATTTATTATACTAAAAATATTCATAAAATTTATTTATACCAAGTATTACTTTAAGAGTAAGAGCCAAAATTTAAATTCAAAACTTAAATGCCAACAAAATTACAGTATAAGATTGGTTTATGACTTGATGGATGTGCTTAGTCAACCGGATTGTGACGCATAAACCAACTTATCATTGTCATCATAGACTTTAAGAAATAGCCAATCTCATATCTCTTTTTGCAAGTTAAAAGGAAAAGAGAGAGAAGCTCTAATTTACCGCATAATTTGAGGTATACTATTAAAGAGTCACTTCGAGTTTACATGCCTCTAAACCGCATAAAATATCTGGGGTCGTCTTCGCTTGCGGGGAGCAATAAGAAATAAATTTTCAATGCTCTCAAAGATGGACTTTGGCGCAGAGTAAATGAGTGGAATGACAGATTATTTTCAAGAGCTGGTAAGGAAATTTTGTTGAAAACTGTTGCTCAAGCGATTCCAACCTACTGCATGGAAGTCTAGCATATTTTCCTAACTACATGTGATGACTTACAAAAGATTATGAATTCTTTTTGGTGGGGTATAAAATGTAATGGCAAACTCCTGAGACCGTTTATGTGTAGTGTGATGGAGGGTTGGATTTTTGAAATCTCCATTGCTTCAATTTAGCTATATTTAGCAAGCAAGTTTGGCGTCTTATCTCCAACCCCAGTTCTCTTCCTATTCATACATATTCATGACATCATATAAACTCTCATGACATAGAGATGAAATCATAGTATAATATATATTGTATAGTGTATGTTTATGTTTATGTGCTATATTTCAACTATATTCTAAAGAATCTCATTTAAATATTGTTAAAAAGATTTTAAAATATCTTCATGATTATGGTATTGTAGAAACACTTCATTTCATATTATTTCTTTTTCGGATGTTGATTATATCGGTAGTCTTCTAGATAGGAAAAATACATATATCAAAAACACATATCTTGGAGAACACCATTGACTTGAGGAGCCTGGAATAGCATACATGATTATAGACAGTGGTAGGGTGGCTTAAGTTCGAAAAGTACCCCAGTTCACAATTTGTTTTTGAATAGTTCGTGTAGAGAGTTGTTGGACAGGAATTGTTAAAGTATTTAATGAATACAAAGTGCCTCTATTTTCTATTGTGATGACTAAGCGTACTTGTCCTGTAATATCCGCTAATTTAGACACCGAATCGCACGTATCGCGAAATTGATACGTTTAACCAATCGAAGTCTAAATTCGAATTTTTACAAAAATTGATCAAGTAATGATTAAATTAAATGATATATGCCTAATTAAGTGATTATAAAGTTTAAAAAACTTGATTTACGGTAAATGACTAAACTGCAAATTTTGATAAATTTTGGGGTCAAATTGCAATTTACCAAAAATTGAAGGATTTATTAGATTAATTGCTAATTAACATAGGAAATTTGGACACTTAAAATTGGTTTGGCCGGCCACTCAAATAGAAAGAATGAGATTAATGGGTTCATTAAGCTTAATGTCAAGAAATGGTCAAATGGTGGGTCCCACATGAAGACTTTTGGGTACCCTATTTAATGCTTTCTTTCCTTCTTCTTCTTCTCTTCATTTTCTGCCTTCTTCTCTCTCTTCTCTGCCAGTCACGCCAGCCACTTCTTTTCCTCCATAGCCAATCTTGATTTCTAGATAGAGAAAGAAAAAGAAGAAAAGGAAAAGATCAAGAACAAGTGATTTTCATGGTCCATAACTCCCAAGGAAGCTGGAAAGAGCAAGAAAAGGGAAGAAAAATCAAGTTTGGTAGAGAGATAAAATCTCCAAAGTTGTGATTTAGTGAAGAAAATAGTAAGGTAAGAAGTGATTATTCTTCTTCTTCATCTTTTCTTAAAGGAGTTTGAATTTTGAGCTCATCTAAGACTCATATGGAAGGAGAGAGAAATGAGGGTTTTGAGAGAGAAAAAAAGAGTTTAGGGTCTTGAGAAAATCATATGATAATAATGATTTATGATGTTGTAGGAGTTCCAAGTGACAAGGAACAAACCCTAAAAAGCAAAGGAAAAGAGAAAGCTACCTAGAAGAGTGAATGAGAAAGATTAAGGTTTGTGCATAATTTAAGACAATAGTCTATCTTTGTTTCAAATAATGCATGCTGAACATGATTTTAGATAAATGAATTTCAAGAATGATGATTATGGCATGAAACCATAGGTTTAGACATGTATGAATAAGATCCTTGTGAGACATTGAATTAATGATGCATATTAGAAAATCTTGTATGATAAAAACATTTACATGTATTAGAAAGTAATAAGTTGAGTAAATTAGAAATGCATGAAATAGAAATTTGGTATGATTTGGATGATATTAGAATGAATGAAAAGTGAATATGCAGATTTTCTGCTGAAAGTCATGGGCGTGACTATCGAGTCACGGGCGTGAACTTGATGGTTCACGGTTGTGATTGATTGTATCACAGTTGTGACTTCTGTGTGGAAATTATACTATTCATTCCAGAAGTATTCACAGTTGGGAATCACGGGCGTGAACTCATTCACGGGCACAAATGAGTATTCACGATCGTGAATGTTTTTGGCACGATTCATTCCAGTAGTGTTCACGGCTTGGAATCACGGGCATGAATTAGTAGTCACGACCATGAATGCTCTGTTTTCAAATAAATTATGAATATGATTATCTACTGATATATTTAGTTACACAAATGAAAAAGATGTTATCTAGTATGTATAAGCATGATAAGATGTTTGCAAAATAAGAGAATTGAGATGTTGATACATGAGAATATTGATGTGATGTATAATATGAGGATGATGAAATGGATGTAAAATAAAAATTTAATAAAGATATATGATTGATGTGAAAATATGAAGATGCCCATTACTCTACCTGCGGACTAGAATCAGGATAGATGACATGTCATTAAGGGGGCGAACAGTACCGTACTATATGAGATATTCCTCGATCAATGTGGCTTAAGCTCAAAGAGCGCCATTGATTTGAGATGCTCGGTCAATGTGACTTAAGCTCGGAGAGCGCCATTGACTTGAGAAGCTCTGATGAGCACATATAAATTGAGGACAAGATGGCTTAAGCTAGGAGAGCGCCCTTGGTCCGGTTATTTATCTATGATGAAATTATACTCAATCAATGTGGCTTAAGCTCGGAGAGTGCCATTGATTTGAGAAGCTCTGTTGAGCCAGATAGTGGACAGGGTGGCTTTAGCTCTAGGAGCGCTCCTGATCCATAACTCGTATCCAGTCAGTCCAAATTTAGAGTGATGTGGGCAAGATAATGAAGATATGTCGAAAAATAAGAAAAGAAAAGAAAAAGAAACTGATGATGATATGAGATTGAGATATGATAATAAAGAGATTATCAGAGTAACTTGCCATCAAAGATAAAAGAAAATAACATTGTATATGTGAGCATGATGTTTATACTTGTATGAAATAGGAAAATGTTGATAGAAATAGCATGCAAACATTTTAATGCATAAAATGATACATGTTAATGCTTGTTGCATGATATAGTATATTGTCTTATTTATATGCACCACTAAGCTTAGAGCTTAGTGTGGGAGTTTCCTTCTGCGCAGATATAGAAAGGTAGCTGAAGGTGGTAGATAAAGCAAGCGGTGATCCTATTCAAATTAAAGCAGCCGATCTCGAAATAGTGGGTCATAAACTTTTGAACTCTGTATTTTGTTTTCCGCATTATATATATACTTATAAGTTGTAAATTAGTTTTCAAATTTTGTTAAATAGTAAATTGGTATTTATAAATACTATGTTATGTAAATAAAATGTACATTATTTATTAAATAGAAAAAAATATATAGCGATTTAAAGAAGTGAAGAAGATAGGCAATAGCCCCCCGCATCCGGGCACGTGCGGTTTGGGTGAGGGGGTGTTACATTTCCAAACATAAGAATGTATAGAGTTTGGATCTATCAAAGTATATATATCAGAGTCATGTAAATAAAATATACCCATAATGATGTTTGTGACTCTCTGGTCCTCATGGGCCTTCATCGCATATGCTCTAGTTAGAGCTCTATTGGGTCTCAGCCTATTCACCATCTCTGAAACAGCCTTGTTGGGTCATGTACAACCTGTTCTGAACCGGTGCTGATACTACTGCCTTATGGGTGTAGCACTTACCAACAAATGGGGTACTATATAAAGAAGCCTATATGGTTAGCATGCATTCTCCTCTGTAGTTTCTTTGACATGTCTTGTATAAAGAAGCAACACCACTAGCTATCTATATGCTAGCGGTGGTAGAGATAGTTTTAGAGGGCGATTCCCTCTTGAAAGAACTAGACTGTGAATGGTTGTCCTATGCCTTGTCCTCTACTCTATGACCATCCTGAGAAGAAGCTGATTTTCTTGTCGGTTGTTTGTGCCACACTAATTATGGGTCTCCTATAATTCTCATCTACTCTTCTCTTTTTTCTTTTCTCTATGATGATGGAGGAAGATACAAGCATTAAGAAGTCCTCAAGTTGTAGAGAAATGACATGATACTTGACGTCATCATTCAACCCCTCTTCAAAGCGATGACACTTACCACTCTCATCCATCACGAGACTAGTGGCATATCTGCTTAACTACATGAACTCCTTTGCATAATTGGAGATGGTCATGTTCCTCAGCTGGAGATTCAAGAATTCCCTTCTTTTCTCATTTGTATAGACTCGGGGTACATGTTCCTTAGAACTCTGCAGCATAATACTCCTAAGTCAAAGGTTGATATGTTATACATTATATGTACGGTGATTATTCACTCGTGTATGGTTCATTTTCTTAATAAGTTATCAAAACCAAAAGGTAAGGTATTTTATATGATACTATGACTTCATCTCCATGCCATGAATACATATGACTTGATGTATGATGTTTGATTGCATGTATGAATTTTTATGCCTAGATGTACCTCTAATCTTTTAGTAGCTTAGCGTACATGTATTTTTCCCATGCAGATCAAAGCCTAGTAGATAAAGTTGAAGTTGATACAGAGAAGTCAGTCCAATTTCAGAGGCAATAGTCAAACTCAATAAGGGTCAGTGATATTGAAATGTCATACTTTTGCATTTTATACATGAAATAGGGATTGGGTTGTTTACTTGCATACATATTTGTATTTTAAAGAATTATGTAATTTTGTTAAAAGCATGTATTTTTATAAAACATTAGACCAATTAAGACTAAACATGATGGTTTATATGTAACTATGGATCTTTGGATCAAGTTTTCTTATGGATGTTTAATATTATATTATTAACATGTTTTATATATATAAAAAGAAAGTTTATATGACCAATGGGTTTTCAAAGGAAAATAAAAGTTTTAAATTTTCAGATGTTTTTCGCATGTAAGTTTCATGGCATATGCTCATTTAGTCAGGTTTATCCTGATTAGATGAGAGGGTGCAATATTTAGTGGTATCAAAGCTTGGATTTAGGTATTTCTAAACTTAAGTGGATTAAAGGTTATCATGCAAACATAGTACATCTCATATGTATCTGATATGAGATTTTTCTGTCGACTTGTATGAGTGTATAGATATAAATGGAGATAGAGTCATATGATGTTGCTAAGATCAACATTTCTCTGAAGCATAAGGCTCCTAATCAGCCTAGTGCTTTGATTGTATAAGGTCTGAGTGTAGCCATAGTTCTTTAGCAGCAACCCGCTGCTCAGACAGATTTAGGTGAAATATTGATCATGCAGCAGATAACTGGTATTTTGCAGCAATTGGCTCAAGCCATACCACAAGCACTCTGTCATGGCCAACTCCACATCCATCATTAGAAGCACCTAAGATGAATATTGATAGGCTCCGTAAGTATGAGGCTACTGATTTTCATGGTAGAGAAAAGGATGATCCAACTGCATTTGAGTTTTTCCTGGAAAAGACTGAAAGTCTCTTTGAAGAATTAGAGTATGCCGAGGAGCACAAAGTAAAGTATGCAACATTACTTCTACAGGAACATGCGTATTAGTGATGGAAATCGATTCTAAAGAAACCATAGCAAACCAAGAAAACTTACGATCTTAGTCATATTCCAATAAGGCTTCCAATTCAAGATTGTTTTAATCTTACTGGGTCTCACTCTAATGTCATCTACTAACACAATGTGTCTAAGAAGTGCCACCTCATTTAAGCAAAACTCACATTTGGAGAGTGGCATAAGTTTTTGTTTCCAGAGGGTTTGTTACACTGTCTTCAAATATTGATTATGCTCTTATTAGTTCTTGGAATACACCAAGCTATCGTCGATGAAAACTACAACGAACTAATCTAAGTATGGTTTGAAGATCTAATTCAAGAAGGGTGATTGCTTATGCCTCTAAACAGCTTAAGCCATACGAGCTTAATTATTCAACACATCATTTGGAGTTGATTACTATTGTCTTTACTTTGAAGATTTAGAGACATTATCTGTATGGAGGAAAAATGTTATATTTATACTGATCATAAGAGTCTTAAGTATCTTCCCTCACATAAAGAGCTAAATTTAAGGCAAAAAAGATAGTTGGAGTTGATTAAAGATTATAAGTGTGTGATTGACTATCAGCTAGGAAAAACAAATGTGGTTGTAAATGCACTAAGCAGGAAGATTTTAGTTGGTAAGCTATAATAACTTTCCTCTTTAAATATATGCATTATAGGTAATAGTATGATGGTACCTATAATTAACCTTGATAATGGCAAAGATGCGAGTACAATCCTCCTTGATGAAAAGAATCAAATATGCTTAGAAACAATATGAGAAGCCAGCAAAGATAGTTGATGCAGTGAAAATGGGAGAAAAACCTGAGTTTTCATTAACAGAAGATGACACAGTATATATACTTCAAGAATAGGATTTTTGTGCCAAGTGTAGAAAAACTGAAGCAAGATTTCTTGAAAGAAGCATATGAGATGGTATATACTATGCATCCAAGAGGGAACAAGATGTACCAAGAATTGAAAGCCCAATACCGGTGGCCCACAATGAAAAAGCATATCACAAAGTATGTTGCTAAATATTTAACTTGTCAACAAGTGAAAGCTAAACCCTAGTTGCCCATAGGATTACTACAACTAATACTAATACTAGAATGGAAGTGGGAGAGACTCAATATGGATTTTGTGTCAGGGTTACTAGTGACTCAGAGAAAGTATGATGTAATATGGATGATAATAGATCGATTGATGAAATCAGCACACTTCTTACTAGTCAGGATGGATTATCCATTGAATAAGCTAGCATATATTTATGTAAAAGAGATAGTAAGGTTTCATGGAGTGAAAATGTCCATAATTTTTGATAGAGATCTTGGATTTACTTTACAATTTTGGAAGAGTTTACAACAAGTTTTGAGAACTTAATTCAGTTTTAGTACGACATTTCATCCACAGATGGACAGAAAATTTGGATGAGTTATTCAATTGTTAGAGGATATGATAAGAAGTTGTGTGCATGAGTTTGAAGGAAGTTAGGATCGATATTTATCTCTTATAGAGTTTTCCTACAACAATTGTCATCAGATGAGCATAAGTATGGCTCCATATGAGGCACTATATGGAAGGAAGTGTAAGACACCGATTTGTTGGGCAAAGCTAAGTGAGAAATTTTTTATAGAGTCAGAGCTAATACAACAAACATAAGAGAAAGTTAGAGTTATCAAAGAAATATTGAAGGCAGTTTAAGATTGACATGCCAAAAGGGGGCATTCATTGTAGAATAGGAAATGACTCTCAAATTAAAATTTGGAAGGATATGTGGTTGGGTAGGGATGATGATTTTTATGTTAAATCTCTAGTTATTAATGGATTTGAGGATTTGTGTGTGAATGATCTTATTGAAAATGATTATTGGAATGTGCAAAAGATCAAACATCTATTATCATAGGATTGTGAATTTATTTGTGGTCAGCCTCCTAGTAAGAATGGAGAAGTGGATATGCAATTTTGGAACTTCTTAAAAAATGGTGCACATATGTCAAATTTGGATACCAACTTCCATGCTCTTTTTGTTACAATATTAGTAAGTTTGGTTCCGAGTTCATGGAATCAAATCTAGAACTTGAACATTACTCCTAAGATAAAAAAAAATTATATGGAGAGTTGGAAGAAACATTGATCCTACAAAGGCCAAATTACTTCAAAATGGCATTAATTTTTCTACCACTTGCAACTTTTATGGCTTGGAAAAGACAATTGACCATGGTTTTCTTCACTACCAGCGTGGTTAAGGGTGTTGGAATCTCTGGGGTATTAGAATTAATTTGTTTAGTATTCTTTCTTTTTATTGATCACATTTTTGCAACGTTGGATAACTCTCTTTTAGCTAAAGCTTGCATCATGCTTTGGGACTTATGAAGGTACCAGAATCAGTGGGTCTGAGAACAAAAGTTTGTTGACACAACCCTTACTTTTGCAAATGTTGAATCCACCTAAAGAGATTGGGAAGTTATGGTTCATGGTAATGGTGCTCCTAATTGCCTTAAATGTGTTGCATTATCCATCTTGGCAACCATTGAGGGAAGGGAACTACAAAGGCAATGTTGACACTGCCATTTTTCCTAATTATTTCAAGTTTATTTTTGGTTTAGTGTTCTGAGAATATTTATTAAAGCTTATTTAGGTCACTTTGATGGTGTTCTTCAACCTTGGATAGCTGAGGTAATGAGTATTAAAGAACCTATGTGTTGGATCTAATCTAACAATTTCTCAAATGTGGAGATGGAGTTTGATAACCATGAGGTTTACTTTGCTCTTCTATCAGACAATTATAATTTATCCAAGTTTTGGAGTATTATTTTTTATTGCAGACATTTAGGTTGGCAAATAAATAATATGTCCTACTCTTGGATTAAAAGGAAAACTAATATGATAGCTTCTATTACTGCTAGAGTTGTTGTTTTATATGTTAGCCCTCATTGATGGTTTGTTTGTCTAGGTCTTCTTTCGAACATTATTACGTCTTAAGTTTTACCAAGAAACCTTAGATTGGGTTTTGTGGGAGATCTACTGGCTGATCAGGTATAATTGGTTCTATATCTTTTGTTAGTTGATGTTTTTTTAATAAAGCAAATTATGGTGGACCAATAAACTGATGTGTATTAGATTTGAAACATAAAACCATACATTTAAATGCAATTTTATAGACAAAGGAGCACAAACTAATGGGATGATCATCATTAACTAAACTAGGTGAGGAACTTATGGCACTATCAAAATATAAATTTTATTCAACTTTTTAGCAAGCATACCATGTTGAAATAAATTGTGTACCTTTTGAATAATATTATCTTTCATAAAAGACCAATATTTTTGGAAAAAAAAAAGACCAAGAAACTCATTAAATCTAGGAGTTTTGAAAGGACCCATAGTAAAAATAGCTTTACACATTTCCTCTTTAGAAATAAGTCGTGATAACATTACATTCATCTAAAGAGTGACAATTGGTTGCAAAAAGATCTATGAGTTATTGTTCTCCAATAAGAGGCTCAAAAGAATATAAAGGTTCAAAATGATTTAAAAAACTTGCCTAATAAGCACCTCATTAGTAATTGGTAACATTTGAGCATCTTTAATGGTTCAAATAGTATTTTGTTTATGCTGTTGCAAATTAGTGAGAATGAAAAATTTAGAATTGTAATCCTTATTTTGCAACCATAGAATATGAGATATCTAGTACTAAAATTGTTCTTCTAATTCCCAAAATTAATGAAGCTCCCATTACACATCTAGAATCATTATTCTGATTTTCTCAGTAATGTCCCTTACCTTGCACAACTCCTCCAGTTTGCCTTTCAACATCTGAGTTATCTTTTTATTGTTATAAATTGATCTTTTAGCTCATTGAATTAAAGATTTTGTACAATCATGAAGCTATTAAGATTTACTCTTACTATATGCTTATTATCAGCCAAAATCAATCAATATAGAGCATTATTGATATTAAGTCCATAATAACTCAAAGTGTAATCTTCTTTTAGAAGGGGACACGTTATATTCAGGATTCAATAAAAGAGGTCTATGATATGAACCAATTGGCTCTTTATAAATGCCACATTAATAAGGAAACAATATAGTCCATTCTATCATAAAAGTCACCTTGTCCAGACGTTCCTCAGTTCGACCAGGTAAACAATTATCATTGAAAGCCTAAATTCACCAAACAATTATGATCCAAAAATGCTTACAACTATTACATACTTCAAACATCAAACTTAAGGCCACTTTTTTTTCTTTAATGTACAAAGTAGAATTATAATCACCTATAACCACCCATGATAACCCTTGACCAATATTCAACTTCAAAATCAAATTTCATACTATAAAAGGGTGATTTTCAACACCTATAAAAGGATGGGTGAACCCATATTCATATTGGTTGTTTCATATACAAATTACAATAATATTCATGAATTCAATTCAATTAAATATATGTTATTACGCCTTCAATCTGGTCTGAGTGTGGTAAAACAACACCCAGATTGCTACGTAACATCTTAAAACAAACAGAAGAAAGTCCCTTAGTAAAAATATATGTAATTTTTCGATCACTACTAATATGAAAGACAACAAGATCATCCCAAACTACTCTTTCACTAACAAAATTTAAATTAACCTCCATATGATTTATTCATGCATGATTATTCATTGCCAAATTAGTACCTAAAATGTTTCCACAATGCACTTCTACAGGCATTTTCAAAAAAATAGACAAAATCATTCATAACAAATCTCAACTAATAAACTTTGGTCACCACAGTTGCAAAATTTCTATACTCGAATTCAACATTACTATAAGAGACAATATGTTGCTTCTTTACTACCTAGGATATTAAATTGTTACCTAAGAAAACACGATAACCCGCCGTGGAATGACATGTATCTGGGCAATCTACCTAATCAACATCACTGTATACTACCATATTTGTCATTGCCCCCTTATATAACTGCATATCGCAAGAAATTGTACCATTGATGTAGCGAATAATATACTTAACAAATTGTCAATGAATCTCCAAAGGATCATACATATGTTGACAAATAGAGTTGACGACATAGGTAATTTCTAGTCCTGTGAAGGTTAGATATTGCAAACCACCAACAATGCTCCTGTAAAGAGTGGGATTAGAAAATTTTGCATCACAAAGTGAATTCGAATTATAGGTACACAAAGGTGCATCCACCGAATTAAAATTTTACCCATTTTCCTTTGTTAACAAGTCTAATGATTATGTCATCTGAATTAGACAACATATATATTCCAAAGAAATAAAGAAGGGAACCCATATCATTCATTGAAAACTCATTTTTCAATTGCTGAATTAGGTGATTCAAAAGAATAAAAATGGAGGTAGTGAGAAAGATATCATTTACATATAAGAATAGAACCATCATGCCATCTTGTGCCTTATAATTTACATATAGTGAACCCAATTTTCATCAGGCATGAAGTAAATCACTGGAACCAAGTACGATGAGCTTTGCAATGCATATAATGTATGATTTAGTTTGCAAACATAATCAGGTCTTTCAACAAACCCTTCAGTTTGTAGCATGAAAACATCTTGATCAATCTTTTCATGCAAAAAGGCATTTTTTATGTTGATTTGATGAATGCACCAACCATAAGAGAGTGATATAGTTAGTACAATGCAAATTATGGCAGGTTTCAAAACTAGGTTGAATGTTTCATCAAAGTCCATTATTTGTTACTAATTAAAGCCTTTTGTAACAAGCCTGGATTTATGTCTTTCAATGGTTTCATCACCCTTATGCTTAAGTTTGTAGATCCATTTGTACCCAATGATGTTGCTTGAATTATAGGAATGGGGGCATTAAAATCCAAGTATTATTTGAAAGCGGTCCAATATACTCAGATACTATGGCATCACACCAAGGTGGGTGCTTTGAAGCCTCTTAAAATTGAGTTGGTTATGAAGGTTGCGTATGGGAGAGTAAATAAACAATTTGTTTTGGTTTAAATTTTAGCTTTCCCTTTTGTAATCATGATGTGCATATTTTGGTTGGTGGTTGTGTTTGGATTTTGCATTCCTATGTTTATGGAGATGAAATCTAGTGTATGTTGAAAGTTAGTGTTTGAATTCAAATTTAGTAGGTTGGGTGAAGATATGTCGTTATTCTTATAAGGAGAAAAGAGATTAAGATGAGTTTGTGTGCCATGTATAAGAGATTTTTTATTTAGAGGTGAAGAGATATCTCTATTAATGTTTGAGTTTTGTATGGAATATATGGATAAAGAATAACATATGGATGATGCATTTCATTTGGACTAATAAATTTCAAAGCACCATGTGGTGTTTTATTAACCACATAAAAAACAATATTAAAGGCCTACACCAAAAAAATTTCTAGCATATTAGAATTAAAAAACAAAGTTCGAACTGTATTAAGAAGAGTTTGATGCATACGTTCTTTCCTATTTTGTTGTGGTGTATGTGGAAAAAAATCTAGAATCAATACCAGCAACATTAAATAAAGTTTCAAACTTCTTATTAAGATATTCACCTTTATTGTCAAATTGAAATTGCTTCATCTTGGTAGCAAATTGAGTCTAAATCATATTTCTAAACTGAACAAAAATATCAAACACTTCACTTTTAACCCGCGTAGGATATACCCAATAGTAGCCAGTGTAATCATTAAGAAATAAAATATAATACTTGAAACCAAAAGATGAAGGAATTGGTGTTTTCCAAACATTAGAATGAATTAATTAAAAGGTTTTTCGGTTACATTTAAAGAATTCTCAAAAGGAAGCTTGGAATGCTTTCTTAAATAACAGCATGACAACTAGAATCAAATTTAATTGAACTAAAAAAAACTCTAATTTTGCTTGAAAAATTGAGACATGATAAGAACACTAGGATGACTAAGTCGTTGATGCCACAAGGAATGAGACACTTTTGAAGCAACCATTGTCATAAAAGTTGAGCAAGAGCCACTATGACTTAAGAAAGGATAAAGAGACCTTTCACTATTGCAACGAACTACATCCATCTATGTTAGAAAAGCCTTCACAAAAAAAAAACCACAAAGTAAAAATTCATAGCACAACAGTTATGAATATTAAAACGACATACAAAAATCAAATTGTGACTCAATTGTAGGATTAGCAAAACATCATGGAGAACAAAAGTAGAAAAAAAAAGTGTGTAATGTTTTCTGACTAATATTGGTTATAAAAATTGTAGCTCCATCTCTAACCTTTACAGTATCACTACCTATATAAGATTTGTAAAAATTTAAAGTTCTTTGATCATTGGTCATATGGTGGGAAGCTCCTATATCAGTCTTTCATATTGGCTTTGTAACATGTAAACTAGTAAAGAAATTAGAAAAATGCCTCATGCTGAGAAAATAAGTAAACCAGTAAATGAAAAAAGGTTAATTAACCTTTTAAATTGGCAGTCCACTATTGTCTTATGTTGAGAAAGTCAATTTATACCCTAAATAATATCATACTCATGGAAATGTAGCTTAATCAAATCCGCAGAAAACTTCTTCATGTGCACAATCAACCGACAACCCTTGTACACCTGATTAATAACCATATTATGGCCTAGAAGGTTTGTGATGTTAATCTCATATTCTAGGTTCTCTATTCTCATATTTTACTAGCTAGATGTTCTTATGCAAACATATGATTGTGTAGACTTTGGGTAATTAAAGCACATAAACATAAGCCATATAGAGAAAATATACCCATAATGACATCTATGGCCTCATGATCCTCTCATGCCCTCATGGCATAAGCTCTTACTAGAGTCCTACTAGATCCCGGTCTGTTGACCGTCTCTAATGCAGTCTCAATAGGTCCTACCCGACCTACGTTGGTTTAATATCGACTTTAGGCATGAGCCAATCCCATTGTCTGAGTAAATGTTGAACTACCTATCAATGAACAATCCCTCTTGCGATGATCTTAAGCCCCACAGCTAAAGCAAGCCCTGGTGGTTTTCCAACACTAACTCATGTGACAAATTCCCACACAAAAGAGCAACTCCTCTCAAAATTTATAGTTGTGAATTGATAGCGAAAGATGTGCCTCTAAAGGGTGGTCCCCTCTTGAAGAAACTTTACTATCAAAAGCCCTGATTGTGCCCTCTAAACTGTGATTGCCTTGAGAAGAAACGATATCTCTTTCCGGAAGTCTATACCATACTAATTGATTTCTTCTTAGAGGACTCTTCCATCTTCTTTCTTTTTCTTCTCCTACATTGATAATTGCAGATACTAGCTTTGAAAATTCTTCATGTTGAAAAAAAGTAACTTGATAGCCAATATCATCATTCAAGCCATCCTCAAACCTACGACTCTAATCTGCCTCATCTCCAATAATTGGTTGCATATTAGATCAACCTGATGAACTCTCTATTATACTCTGATACTGTCAGGTTTCTCTATCTTAGATTGAGGAGCTATCTCTTTTTCTCATCTACAAATATTCATGACACATATTTCTTCTTGAACTTTTCCATAAAGAAGTTCTAGGTGAACGGTTGTGGAGTCTACGGCTTCAGAAGAATCGACTTCCACCAATCATATGCATACCTATAGCAAAAAAATAACATATCTAACTTTGTGCTATTTGAAACATTTTAGCTTCTCGAAGACCCTATTTATTTTATCTAACCAAAACTTTGCAGTGGCTAGATCATCATCACTCTTACTAGCAAAATCTATAGCACCTATCAATCTGCATCTTGGGCTTAGGTGGCAGAGCTGATCATGGCATTGTCTGCTGCATAGCCTTAGCTAACCACAATAGCAAA
This sequence comes from Triadica sebifera, assembly GCA_023653625.1. Taxonomy (NCBI): domain Eukaryota; kingdom Viridiplantae; phylum Streptophyta; class Magnoliopsida; order Malpighiales; family Euphorbiaceae; genus Triadica; species Triadica sebifera. The sequence goes on from CM042895.1 coordinate 32,096,468, forward strand.
CTCATTACCTATTGCATAAATGACATCTAGCCCTGATCGGCCTAACTAGTGGCATGTTGAGAAGGAACTAGGGCAGCATTTGAACCCTTAATATTAGCAACACTAAACTAATCCTTAGCCTCAGAGTTAGAAGGATTGTTGTTCTTAGTAACATTGTGAGGTTCTATCTTTCTACTCACCTAATCCTACAAGTTGATAGAGAAGTATCTTATGTCAGAGTCAGATGAGATACAATTAATGCATGATAATTGTTTTTTTAGCTCACTTAGGTTCAGAAAAATGCCTAAAAGTTAATAAAAATGCACATAGAATCTAATAGCAATAAATGCAACACTCGCCGATATAACTAGGAAGATCTCAACTATATAGGAGAATGATCTTTTTGGCTATAAAACTTGATCCTTAAGATCAATGTCATATATATAATAAAAACCATTTTGAGCTTACATTAGCCTTATGTTACAAAATGCATCATAATATCAATTACATGTCCTTAACAAAAAAGACATGTATAAAATTGTCCTATAACCCATGACATGTACAAAAAGAATCAAAATATGTCATGTATGAATTACCCACCCCACATGTGTTTACTTTGACTTATTTCTATATGGGCTTGCTACTTTTCAGTCAAATTCTATCTACCAACTCCAAATCTATGTGCAGAAAAATACTCATATGTTAAGCAACCTAATGCTTAATGGTACATAGATGCATAAAAATTCTACATACTATCATATCATGTCATATCATTATTATGTTATATTTATATCATTTAACTTGTGATCATACATAGGAACATATATTCTAGATATTTCATTCCCTTTTTACCATATTTACATGCCTACTTGTATCATAGACACAAAAAATATAAACATGCATATATAATCATTTCCATATCCAACATATCACAATCATATCATAACCACATCAGTAACCAAAATATAAACCTTTTCATTTCACATATAACTTCCATATCATTAACAGTATCATGTTCCTGCCAAAAACTATAAGCCTAATTATCTAGAAATGGGTTGTGAAATAGGAGTGACCATAACCCAAGCTTAAGTCTTCCTACTCACTAACTGTATATGCTTATCCTAGTCGATCAAGTCAATAGTACTCATAATCCAAGTTTAAGCCATATTGACTGAGAAAATAAATATTACTAGTATCTAGGATCAAGGGCGGTCATAAACCGAGCTTAAGTCACTTTGTCCATATATCAATATTAATATATCCTAAGGTACCATAACCCCCTCAATGATATATCATTTATCATATGTCAAGTCATAGATTAAAGAATTGGGTAATTAAATTCTTATTTTTTATCCTTTTTATATTCGTTATCATATACATGTTATCAAACATTAAACACATACACGTTATACCATACACATGTGTGTATTCATGTATAACAATAACTCATATCATGTGATTAAACAATCCATCACAAAACATCATATTCAAAAACTACATAGGCGTGAATACCCATTCACGGGTGCCCTACCTGTGAACCAAAATATGAAAGCTATTGCATACAAAAAAATACATTATTCACGGTTGTGAAATATCCTTCACGAGCGGGAAACCAATTTTCATGGCTTCCTGACTGTGAAACAAACCTTAAAATTCTAGGTTTAAACATGAAATTTTGGGTATCAATGTTCATGGCCATGACTAATTATTCATGGGTGTAAACTCATGTATTGCCATTCTGGGCATACATTTCATGGGCATGAAATATGGTTTTGTGCATGCATTCACAATCATGAACCCAGCATCATACATGAATCTAGAAATTTTTAAAGCATAAACTTAGCCAAAAATAGAGTAATCACGCAACACACTCAAAGGCTCTAAGATTGATCACTGTCAATCACTCCCATCAACATTTCAGTGTATGTATCATGTTGACAACATGCTTTAACAACTTATAACCCATTTAAACAACTTTTCAATTCAAAAACTATACAAAAGCTTATTAATTTTCAAAGTTAACCTTTATGCCTTTTTAACATTCAAAATTTGCACAACCAAGTAATTTTCGTTGATATTATGCCTTTGCATTTTCATCATGCTTCTTCAAGCTTGTCTCTAGATATGTTTGCTTGCTCACTAGCAATACCTAACATCACAAAAAATTCTCATAAGACCTTATGACAAAAAATAATCTAAAACCACCACTAAAAATCAAGTTATATCACCACTTTTCAAGAACTCTTCTCTGACCATTTGATTTCTAAATTTTTCTCCAAGTATAACAATGGTCATGTGTTAAAGAAAGAGAGAAAGATGGAGCATAAATCTTTGGTGTGTCAGAGAGGATTTCAGGATAGTGGGAATCAATTAATGGCAGAGATAAGGAGCAAAAGAGAGAGAAAATGTGGTTGCCTACATGTAGAATCGAGCTATGTTCACGGGTGTGAATCGCCATTCACAACAGCGACTATACCATTCACGAGCGTGAATATTCTCTTTACTCCAAAAAGGACCCGCCTTATTTAAACTTCGATGTTTGAAATCCTTGTACAACTTTCATGAGCATGAACACCCATTCACAAGTGTAAAAAGCTCTTTCATCATAAAAACTTAACATTTTTTAAATACCATTTATCCATCATCTCTCTTTCATAAGCTCACATAACTCATAAACCCTAATTACCGGGCATTCCAATTGGTTTGGAAGGATGGCTCTGATACTATACGAAAGGATGATTTTAACACCCATAAAGGATGGGTTCACCCATATTTATATTAGTTGTATCATATACAAATTACAACAATATCCATGAATACAATTAAATTACATATATGTTATTACATACATGCTGCCTATTCTCTTTTCGTGGTTCACAATACACAAAAGTCACCCATTACACTCACTAGTCAACAACTTTGCAATATATGAAATATTTACACATTTTCATAGAATAGATTCAAATAGAAGAAGTCCACTATATCTATAATCCTCTTACATAGCTATTAGAATCCATAAAAACCCAATTGGTATATCCTAGTTTCCTATGCAGTATATCATATTTATAGTGAACTTGTTTGGTTTCCATGAGAAACATAATATAGGAACTATATGAATAGATGAGATCCTTTAAAACCCTTATTGTTAATGGAATTACCAAACCTCTACAATTCTATGACATCACTTTCATAATAACCAAAAAAATTAATAGAAAAGTGGACTAACGTGCAAAACAGAAAAGATGCACAATAAACCAAAGAACTTTGAGAAAAATGAACCATAAATTGAAAAAATATTTCACAAAAAGGAAGTGCAAAAATGCAATTTAAACCAAATTAATGAACTTACAACAATAAATCACTTGAAAAAATGACCAAGAAATCCAACATTCATGTTGGAAACAACATAGGGAAATAATCCCTAAGAGAGAGAAAATTTTCTCCAAAATTATGTTGTTATATTTAATTAGAATATGGAACACTAATTTGACTAAAATTTTAAGATTTATAGTTATTATTTATATTTTGAAATTTTGATCTCATCCACATTTATTCTTGTTGTAATGCATGCTAGTTAGAATCTAGAAATAACATGTATTAAGTATATATAAGTGGTTATAGGTTTTAGAATATGAAAATAGTTAAAAAGACATAAAAAAATTGGAAATTTTCAGTGTTCACACCCATGAAATAACATCACAGTTGTGAATGTCGAAAATTGAAATTCTAAAGCTAGGGAGCTTCACGACCATGACACACATGGTCATACCCATGAAGACCTGTAGTTTAAATTAGACAGATTCATATTTTTTATAGAACTCACAATTTTCCACCCCAAAACCCTAGCCACTAGACTTGTGAATCCTAGAATTAACCTTCCCTCAATTCTCTTTGATTATTAGCTTTGATTATACCAAATCAATTCTGGAAACAAGATTAAAGTCTGATTTAAGCATGGACTTCGAAAATTCAAAAAGGTTAGATTTTGGAGATAAGGTATAACTTGATTTTTGAACTAAAAACTAATCTAACTCTTCAAAACAGAGGTAAGGAATCATGTTTTCTTTATTCTTTAATAAGTTCAGTTCAGATTTTGATGGGGATTTGAGATTAAAGGCCTATAATGAGGGTTTAAGTTAAAGTTTTACTTAATTATGACATATAGATGGTATTTAATTGTATAGTCAGTAATTAAGTTATGATATTGTGTTAGGAAATGAAAAGGAATGTGGAAAAAACCCACTAGAGGGATTAGACATGCGAGAGATATCAATTATTAAGGCTTCAATTCAGGTTTGTACATACGTATTTAAATTTGAATTATGATATGTTGTGTGTTTTTTGTGCCATGGTTATGATATTTGGCTTATAATGATATCTGGAATGTTATACTGAAATTTGGTGAAAATGACATGATCATATTGTAGAAGAAAATATGGCAATTGAGTATTTTTGTTATTGTAAAGATAAATAAAGTATTGTACCTAGTTTAATTGTTTAACTATGAGAATGTGCTCGTTTATGGTTAGTTAAATGTCGTAAAATGTTGAAAAATATTGATATGAGTGACAAACATTGGTTAGGCTTAGAGCCTTTGCATGTATGATGCATAATTGCCTCAAATTGGTACTGAAATTTGACACAGATTGTTGATTCACAGTCGTGACTTGTTGTTCATATCCGTGAATATCCACAAAGAAACAATCACGACTTGAATCATAGGTAGACAACCAGTGAAAGCCCTGTAACCATAGTTTTGTATGTTAATTTTTATGATAAAATTACATGGTAGTAGTACGCACACACACCTTGCATACGGTATGCAACATGAACATGATTATTCTTGTTATGCTTTAAATCACAAGGTTTTATTGGGGAATTATGAAATAGACTTTGGAATGTGATAAATAATTAGTTTTTTTAATTATTAATGTTCACTCTATATATGAGGACTAGCATATGATAGATGATATGTCATTGAGAGATTATGATATCGTAGAATATGTTTATGTACTCAATCGGGGCTTAAACTTGAGTGACAGCGCTCCTAATTTAAAAAGCTTCATTGAGCATATCTAGATAAAGAACAAGGTGGCTTAAGATTGGATCAGAGTACCTGTGATCTTATTACTTCATTTTACTCAGTCAAGGTGGCTTAGCCTCGAGTGAGAATACTCTTGACTTGAAAAACTCGATTGAACACTTATATAGACAATTACAAATAGTGAGTATAGTGACTTAACCTTGGGTGAGAGTGTTCATGTTTCACAACCCTCATTCGGCTAGTTTGGGTCTAGAGTCTTAGGCATTACAATATAAAACAAAAACAAGGATAAGAAAATCAAATATATGGAAACCAAATACCATATATGAATTATAAAAAGGAATATGGGAACCAGTTGATCATTAAAGGAACAAAGAGTAGGAAAATGGTATTATGTGCCATAAACCCTATATGGATACGTGAATATGGATTTATCTTGAGAATTATGATGTGAATATATGTTGAACAAGTAATCAAGTACATATAACTAGAAAATAGAAGTTTATGTTATATAACATGGATGTTGTATGATTTTGGTTATTAGAATATACATTAGTGTAACATGATATTTATGTACTTAAATCCAGTGATTTAGGTATGCATACAAATATTAATGTTATGTTTATATATGATTACATGTTAGAATTTTTAAATTTATATATATCACTAAGTTTTAAGTAGTTTAGTGTGCGAGTTTTTTTACATGCATGTTTGGAGCTGTTAAACAGTTGAATTAGTGAGAAGATGAATCTGAGCCCTTCAGAGCAATCAAAGTAGACCCATGTTGGATTGTTTTTCATTTATTTATTATTTTTCATGACATGAGATAGATATAATCATTTGATTTATGTTTTTATTTAGATAAAGATATGTATTTAAAGTTGTTATTTTTTAATAATGAGTATTTTGTAATAAAGGGTCATTATTACCTAAACCAGTTTAATTTGGTAATAAGAATATGAAATTTACATAGACCTAGTATTTTGGTTATACTTTGATTTTAGATTTTGAATTTTTATTTAGTCAGAGGAAATGATTTTATTTAGTATATTAGATGTGGTTGTTTTAAAAATACATGTTATATAAATACAGTGAATAAAATATGAAAAAATTTAATCAGAATAAGTTTATAAAATATCCAATTATATAACATCAATTTGCATAATGAAATTATATCCTACTATATTGATAGATATTACGTTTGTGTTCTCCTCTCTGATTCTTAAAATAGTTAATTTTGCTGTTATTTGCTTTCTCAGCTTGTGAAAGAAAAAAACATATGTCCTATAAATTAGACTTTTTATTTATTTAAAGGATTTATTATTTAAAGATGTTATTTAGCTTCTCTTCATACACCACACGTGTGAGTATATATATTTATAACTTCAGTAAGTTCGGTTTAATAGATTTTAATAATCAAATCAAACTGAATAAATCAAAAACCGAATTTATCGAACTAAATAGTTTAAATTCAATTTGATTTAGTTCGATTTTTGTTTCAATTTGATTTTGTTCACCTCTAAAATTCATTAAGAGGATAAAAATCTCAATATGTATTCGAAACTCAAACTGAAGAATTCTAATTAAGGGAAAAATGTATCTTACCGTTCTACTCCATCCTTGAGGGAATGGTTGGATAATCGAAATATCGAATGAATTGCCTTCGATACAAACAAGTTGAAAAAAAAAAAGAAAGAAGGAATTATTTCATATTTTCAATAACTAAGACCAATTGTGGATGAGCGGTGGATGCGCTGGCAAGGAAAATTCAAGCTGCACACGTTTATATTATCTTTGACATATTTTTCAATGGTTTTAAATTCTCTCACTTTCTTGAAGCGATAAATTAATATATCATCAACTGGATTTTTAATATATAAAGCCTAATTTTACTCTCCTAGATTGCACGACTTTTCCTTTTTCCTTTGGAATAGCACGGCCTCTGGAATGGTAATTGTCCACATGAAGGCAAAGGATATTTTTAGTTCAGTGGTGGTGATAGTTCAATTGTTAAAAATTAAAAGCAGTGTTAACTGTGAGCAAACAGCCATAACAATCGGCCATTAACAACTAAATACTAACTGTAATAATTAATGAATTATAATTAATTTTAAAATACTTAGTAATTCAAGCGATTAAAAATTAATTACAATTTATAAAATATTATATATATATATATATATACTAAATTCTAATTTGTTCATAATGTATTATATATAATATAAAAAATAATTCATTAAACATAAAATAACAATAAAAAGTATATTTTTAGCTTAAAAATTAGCTTCTAATATAAAAAATTAAAAATTTCAGTTTTTTATTAAAGTACAAATTTTAAAAATTGATAGTGAAATTTTTAACCACAGATTTTGACTTTTATTTTATCAAACATTGACTCAATTTTTAATTGCCAATTTAATTTTTAATTTGTTAAAATACTGAAAATTAATAAAAAAAATTGAACCAAACGGGCATAAAATAAGTTTCAAAATTCCTTTATCGTCGTATAATATTATAGATATATATTTTTTTTCCTTTTCAACGTGTTGCATAGGTATGTGAGTTATTCTTTATTTTAAAAAAAAATTATTACATAAGGTACATACGATAGTGGAATTTACGATTACAGGGACTCAAAATCGTAATCTTTCGTATTTTTAGAGAACTTGCCATCACATTGAAGTTTAATTTACATAGTAAATGATGTTCGTCTCTTTATTTTCAAGAAAAAATATATTTTTTGATCCTTGAATTTTACGAATTTTGCATAACTTGTCAAATTGGTATTCTTATTTGTCAATTTTGTTTGATTGATACTTTAAATTATCAATTTTGAACTAATTTAGCTTCTGTTTACAAAACACTTAACAAGGTAGAATCTAACCAATCTTAATTAAGAGAATCAATTTAAATAAATTTTCAATTAATTATTATTTAATTAGCATCTAATTAGTGATAGTTAATTAAATAAATTTTCAATTAAAGAACTATATTAATTTGGAATTGATAATTTTTGAAATAATTATATAAATTTTAAATATTACTTAATTACCTAAATTTATGAAGTTAATTAGACCAAATTAAATTTGGTTATTTTATTTTATTTTATTCTCTTTTGTTTGATATATCATATCCTCAAGGAGAGTTGTGCACGTAACGTAACAAATGTTATTCCTAACATTTTAATTTGGAATAAATTGATAGTATTTAATATTATGGTCAACATTTGAAGTTAATTGATTCATTATATTGATATAATTTCCTATACATTTTGCCAGTTGACTGCTCTCATAGTTAAGGAGAGAGGGAATCAAATTTGAGTCCTACCTTAAGTTGATAAGTGCATCTACAGCCGGACTATAATATAGTTATCACAAATAAAAAAAATTAACTAAAATACTGTTAATTTTGTGGAAAAAAAAAGAGAAAACAATATAAATTCTAGGTTAAATTACCAAAAAAATTACAATTTTGATATTATAAACAATTCTATCTTTATCTATCCATAATTACAAAATAGTTATATGTTTTACTGATTTCTAATAAAAATAGCTTCTAGCCAGAAAAAAAAAAGATTTTCATACACCGATATTTTTGGAAAAATAATAATAATAATAATAATAATAATAATAATAATAATAATAATAATAATAATAATAATTCATCCAGCCGGAATATTGATGAGTCAATAATATCAAATTACCAAAAAAAATACAGATTTTTATACTTTTAATTAACAATTCTACCTCAACATATCAATAATTATAAAAAAATTATACATGTTTTATAATTTATTAACAAAAATAGTTTCCAAGGAGAAAAAAATTATTTTTGTGCCTACATTGTTTTGGTGTATTGTGAGAACAAGATTTTCTTCAAGTGGGACAAAGCTCTGCGGTTTCATATAATCCATAAAAAAAAAAAAAAAAAAGTAATCAACCATTTTGAAACAAATTTCTTGAACTTACAAATTTTTAGCCAAATTTATTACCCCAAAGACACATAAGTAAGAAAAAGAATTGAATAAAAAGGACATGTGCCAAAATCTTAATTTTGCTTACTTGCAGAGTCCCTTGAAAATTTAATGACCTCTTTGCTTCGCTAGTTACCTACCCTCTCCTGGCTCAATTAAAGAGTATTAGTTACTTTTTCTGTATGATCACATTAAAAAAAAATGGAGATGAAGTGAAAGAAGCTACACAATGGCGATACCCAAATCAGATGGAATAAAAAGGAGTTGCTTCTTGTTTGAGAGAGTACAGAAAGCTATTTGCTTGGTCAATTATATTAAATTAAAGAGTTAATTTATGTAATTATAGTAACTGCAAATTCAAGAATTGACTACCTAAACCTTATGGTTGTAATTTCTCTTTCCAATAATTAAAATTAAAATTTTCTTAGTAATTAATATATTTTCTCGCCTCTTATTCGAAAACTAATAATTTGAGAGTTGAGAAAAGTTAAGACTATATTTGTATTGAGAGATTTTAAATGAGGTAATTATAATAATTCATGAATTTATGTTAAATTCATCGTTTTCTACTTAAAAAAAGTAAAAATTCATAGAATTTAGAAAATCTACCACCGACTAAAATTATTCATTTTTGAAGAATTTGATTTTCCACCTCTTAGATGAGAAAGTCTAAAATTCACTATTTTTTATATGTGAGTGATTGTTATCATATTTTTTTATTCTAAAATTTTCCTTAATAAATAAATAGTATTCCAAAACTATCATTAAACCTAAAAATATAGCAAAAATTATTTGTTAATTTATTTTTATTTATTTTATTTATATTGATTTGAATATCAATTAAAAATATTAATAAGTTCCTTTAAAAAAGAAAAAAAATATTAATGAATTAATTGATTTATGAACATAGTATAGATATATAAACTTTAAGCAAAAATTTTGTAACTATTTCAAATTTGACAATAATGATAATTTCATCAATTGTATTTTTTTTGAAAATTTACTATAAATTATATTATTTTCATAATTAAATATAAACGTGATAAAAAATACTAGAAAATATTTAATTAATAATAAATAGTAAAAGGTAAATTTGAAAATTAATTGTTAAATCTATAAATTATGATAGTTGAACCAAATATGAATATAAGAAAATTTAATTTTTCAATTCATAGATTTTATATTCAAACGAAACGATATAATTCTTATAATTTATGAATTTTACAATCCATTAATTTAAAATTTATGAATTTTAAAATCTCTCAACCAAAATGATATCTAAATATTTTTCTTAATTTGATCTTTTGATCTTATAATCTTCTTTATTCTATGCATAACACAAGATATAGCTGAGGCATAGTGAGTGAGGTCCGTTGGCCCTACTTAATTTATGGAAAAACAAAATAAACATATTAATTTCGTAATTTTTTTAAAATTAATTCCACTAAATTTTTTAATTGCCCTCGTTAAATAAAAAAATAGAACACAATATTTTATGAATTAATTAAATATAGTAGAAAATATGAAATTTCATAGAGGACAATTATAAAATTATAAATATTTTTTATATATTATGACTAATTTTAAATAATTTTCTATTATTTTATTGTGAGTAGAATTTTATTTGATTATGATAAAATTTGACTCAACTGAATAGAAACTCTGATTACATCCCTAGCATAGCATGTAAACTTTATTTTATATCGCAAATGCAATTTATTTTTTATAAAAGGTTAAAATGAACAAAAAAAATACTACATGTAATTGTTCATAAAATGAAAAAGGAAAAAAAAGCATTTTTGATATTTTATTTGAATGTTTTTAATTTTTCAAAATATTAAATTTAATCAATGGAAAATGAAAGAAATAGTAAACCTAACCACCGATTTTGTTTGTTGGGTAGGATAAAACCAAAAAAGAAAGGCCAAGAGTTATGCATTTATTTTATAATTAGGTCAATGCTTAATTAAACAAAATGGGCAACATCTAAGCATGCACATCACCGACATTACATCATTATATTGAAAGAATAATTTAAAAAAAAAAACAAAAAACAAAAACACCCAACAAACCAAAATTGATTTTTGAAAGAAACGAATCTTAGCATTAAGATACAATGGAAATATTAATTTTTTTAAGGGAAGAGTCTATTAAAGATTAAATTATTAAGCTTAAATATATTTCTCCATGTATGGTTTGATAACTCATTCACTATTCTGAATATTTTTATATCAAAATTAATGTTAAGTAATTAATGAGTTTTCTAATTATTTTATTTTACATCAAAATATTAATATCACAAAATAAAAGATTTCTCTCCTTTAATTTTTTGTTCTAGTTGCCTTGATTAGGGGTAAGGATTGTTTGGTTTTTGGTACTTTGGTTTAGTAACCGAATTAGAAGTAAATTAGGTAAATTCAAACCTTTTCGGTTAATTTTTTATTTTTGAAAAATTAATCGAATAAAAAATAACCAAAATTTTCAAAAAATGGAACTAAATAAAAAATCATGATTGATTCAATATTGAATCATGCTCACTATAGCTCCTAGCTTTCATGGCACGTAGTTGTTGTTTGTTTTGCAATTATGGCTAGTAACAATTAGGGATAATACATAATGGGTCGAATTTTTTCGGATATTCAATCCTATTCAATTATAATAAAATGAATATTATGTTTACTTTCTGTAATGGGTTCGGATCTAATGTGGACTAGTAAAAAATCGATAAAAACTACTCATCTTTTAAAGAGCTAAGGATGTATATTTTTCTCAGAAATTAAATTAGAGATCATGATGTTAGAAAATTTTGGTATAAAATTAAAAAAATACAATGAGAGGAAAATCTAAACAGTGCAAATGGGATAAGTATTTTGTGAGTTTGCGAGCGCATCCCATTCCCATAAACTAGATCTGCAATTGTGCATGCAGTATCCATTCAATTAATGTTTATGTTGATTTTTCTCCACATCTAACTTAATTATTGTTATATCGGATTAATCCGTTTAATATATTTATCACTATATTTTATATTAAATTATATAAATATTAGAATTTAAACTATTTATCATTTTTATATTATGTAATTAGAAAATATATTATTTAATTATTAAATAATCATAATTAATTTTTTCATATTTTTATCAAAGGGTGTAATCTTGTGAAAATAATTGAATTCATTTATTAATCGGGTAAGTTTTGTATCAAATATCGTGTGCTCTGCCGTAAACCCACACCTTCCCCTAGATTCCCACTTTGTTCCCTTCTTTAACATAGAAATAAATAAAATAAAAATCCTTGATATTGATATTTGTACTACTCGAAATTGACTCAATTCACACATACGATTCACATTATAACTTATATTTACACGAGTGCGTGGATCTCAATTCTTACGTAATATTATTTTATATATTTTCAAATCGTGTGGCTGATTATATAATATATAGTTAATTAGTTATAACATAATATGATGGTTTCATTTTCACAATTTTTCATTATAAAATAAATAAATAAATAATTATAAGTTTTGTTATATCGTTAAATTAAAAAAAAAAACCTCCAAAAGTATCATCCAATTTGCAATTTTGCTCTTAATAATTTCTATTAGCAATTACACCTAAAATGTATAAATTTTTTACAATTAGGTCCCTCTGTCAAATATAGATGAAATTATGGTGTGTCACTTAGCCTTGTGGACTCATTAATCTCATGTGAGATCATATCTACTCACACTATTATAAAACTGCAGTGTATGATTAGATATCTATGTTTCTAAATTTTAATATATTACCAATAAAATTATGATATATATATATTAATTTGTTATATATATATATATATATATATATATATATATATATGAGATTTGTTATAGAAAAATCCATTATAAATTGTAATTATTCAATAGTTGTCATATGGGATTAATATGCTTAGTTAAATGTCAAGTCGAAATTTTATTAGAATTTTTTTTATATTTATTCCAATTTATCCCTTTTTGAAAAAAAGATATTTAGAAAGTATTTGAAGTTGAAGTTGAGTAAAAAAATATATTTATAATTTTTTTAAATTTAATTAACTGATTTTTTAAAAAAATTTATAAACTATTTTTTAAAAATCTGATTCTAACAAAATAAATTTATTTATCTATTTGTTTTTAAAAAAATTTAAAATTCAAAAAAATTAAAAATAAAAATATATTTTTTTAATTTTTTATAAATTGCTTCTTTTAAATTTATTTTTAATAAAAATATCTATTTACCTACTTTTTAGAAAAATAATTTTTAAAATTCAAATAAATTACAAATAATTTTTTTTTCTAAAAACACTTATACACGCAATGAAAAACAAAGTGTTAAACTGATATATTATTGTTGTAAAGAATAAAAGGTAAGATGAAAAAAAAGAGGACCAGTGTAGTAGGATATCATTTTAAAATAAAACTATATAATAAAATAGTATATTTATTTAATTGATTAATTTTTTTAATTTTTTATAAATTACTTTTCTCAAATCTATTTTTAATAAAAATATCTATTTACCTATTTTTTCAGAAAAATAATTTTTAAAATTCAAAAAATTTATAAATAAATTTTTTTTCACTAAAAAAACACTTATTCCAAATAAGCAATGAAAAATAAAGTGTTAAACTGATATATTATTGTTGTAAAGAATAAAAGGTAAGATGACAAAAAAGAGGACGAGTGCAGTAGGATATCATTTTCAAATAAAACTATATAATAAAATAGCATGTTTATCATTGTTCATTGATTAAAATAAAACATTTGTTTTATAAGCAGCAAACAACGGAATCCTCGCAAAGAAAACGGGCAAAGCTTTGGACCCTTCGTTTTATTTTATTCCTTCATATGAAAAACTGTTTATCCACTCTGCCCCACTCTCTTTTAATAAAGCCAAGGATTTAATTTCATTTGAAGAAAGCAAACTTCCCTCTCTTCTCATAGTGGGTCCCCACATCTTTTTATTTTTATTTTTTTAATTTTTTGGCCACACGAGTGTCTGTATTTAAGTTTTTCTAAATTTTCTTTGACTTTTTGTTGTTAGTCATTATTGTCACTGTTTGAGTGTTTGCATGTCAACTTTGTGAAAGATGAGATTAAATATCACTTGGTGAATTTTGGGGTTCTCTTCCCCTCATTTTAAAACCCTGATTGGATCGGCCTATTCGACCTATTTAATCCAGCAAAAGAATTTCGAGTAATTTTTATCGAATTTGGGTTGGATATGAGTTCGAATTCCAATAAAATATTTTTGAAAAATTATGGTGAGGAGTGGATCCCTTCCCAAATTCTTCTACTTAATTTATTTTTATTTTCAAGAGGCAAAATTTAATTTTTTATTTTTTATTTTAAAAAAAACGTGTAATGTGTCCTGCCACTCTTTATGTTAGTTGGGATTGGTTTGCTTTAAATATGGGTTTTTCCTTTTGCTTTATATATATATAAATTTTTGATAGAATTACTTATAATATTGGAATAGTTATTTGTTTATTATAAATTATAAATAATATGATAATAACAAAAAAAATGTATTTTTTTAATCCTAGTATTGATATGTCCTAAACTAATGCATGTTTGTGAAAAAATTTGATTTTCATTTTAATTTAAAATTAATTAAAATAGTAGTTTTTAAATATTATCAAAAAAATTTCCAAATCACCATATTATATTAAACTAGATTGAATTTTTCAAAACGATTAATTTCTCAAATATTGTACTCAAAATTTAAAAAAAAAAAATCAGAGATTTAGATATTCTAATCTAATTCTGGTATTCATTTTCATAGTTCAACAAGAATTTGGAGATCTTTGAATCTCTAACTTGGATCGAACAACACAAAAATTTGTAAACTATTTTAGAGTAAATATGTCTGATGTAGCTTTCTAGACCTAATACTTAACAGTCAATAAAAAGTGTTTGATATTAGTGGTTGAAATTCTTAATTGGCATCATTTAAAAATATATATTAAAAGCGAATTTTTCACAAAAAAAATTAAAAATATCAGTTTTCATAATCAAATCAATTTTTGGATTGTTAATATCTAAAATAATATTTCTTATTTTTCAGTTATATATATATAGCACCATCTGCAGGCGATTTATAACTATTCAACTCCTAAAGAATACTTTAAAATTATTTAAAAAAAAAAAAGAAAGAGAGAGAGAACACTTTGGAAACCATGCTAAATCACCATCCAAACAAGTGGCTACTTCCTAGTCCTTCAAACGGGCTCTGCTGGAAATGGAGAAATGGGCCTATTAATTTCTGGTACGTGTTGTTATTATTATTATTATTATTAAAAAAGAAATGTTAAATACTTTTTTATTATATTATTCAACTTTTGAATAACATGCATTTTTACTTTTAATATTCTGAAATTCATATGGAAAGATAAATATAAAAAGTAATATATAAAAAAGGTGGTTCTCACTTCTCTTATTATTCTTATTATTATTATTATTCAATCATTGTGATTAACTTTGTTACTAATAGAAATATTGTAGGATAAAATATGATTTTTATTTATTACCTCTATTTCGTAATAATGGAAGTAAGAAAGAATTAATTATACACATTACAAGAGAATTCGCTAGGCACTGTAGCTAATACAGTGCGCGGACCCATTTGCCCCTCTCATCTGTTCCCTTAGTAAAACAACGCCGTTTCAGAGTCTTTCCTTTAGTAAACTGATGTCGTTTCAAAATTATCTGCCCTCTTTTCTGATCCTTCTCTTACCTATCCCATTTGTCATTCGCTATTTATTATTTATGCAACTCCCTTTCGCTGTTATTTTACCTTTTTGCCCCCATTTAGCATTAAATACTTTTCACCCATTTATTCAAAATGACAAAGGCATTTCTGTTTTCTTATATACTCTTCCCTTTACCCCCATTACCCAGATTTCATCTACTAAATAATTATTATTTTTGCAGCGCCCTTTTTCTGTGATTTTATCCTTTTGCCCCCAAGTAGCATTAACCATTTTTCACCCACTTATTCAAAATGACAAGGTCATTTTTGTCTTCCTATATACTATTTCCTTTACTCCCATTACACAGAGCCCCAAAAAACTCTCAAGCTTCATTTTTGTTTTCCCTCTCCCCGCTGCCACCGTGGTATTTCTCTTCACCATGCCTTTATGTTCGCCTCAAAGCCCTTACATACTTCGCAACATCAAATGGCGTTCCTCCTCAAGTTTCATTTATTATCTTGAGATTTCTTACCCATTCTTATTATCCCCACCATCTACCATTTACTTTACTTTACTTACCTTCATTTTGCAGCCACATTCAACACACGCGTTCATCACAACTGGGTGGAATTTTTTTCTTACATTGATTTTGTGAATAGCTTCGACGAGCGCAGTTTCCTATCACAAACGAGGTGAAGGGGAACACTTTTCAAGTTATATAGGTCTCCATCGCAGCCAAATCTACCCGTTTCCCTCATGCGTTGGTCAATTCCAGCCTCTACTCGCCTAGATCTGTGAGTATTTCTTCTTTATCAGTCATGTATAGCCATGTTTATCTTAATATATCATTTTTTTCGGTGTTTTTTTGTTTTGCTCACTAAAACATATCTGATTGTGAATACGGTTGCTGCCTTTATTTGCACGCCTCATATGTTTTTTAGGTGTTTTTTGTTCTGCTACTTTTGATGGGTGCTGAAGCTTGATGTTTCACTATATTAGCATTTGCATTATTTAAAAATATGTGATTGTGAGTTTGGTTGCTGCCTTTTTTTGCATGCCTTACATTTTGCTTCAAAAAAAAAAAAAAAGAAAGAAGAAATACACTAGTATCTTAAGGGGGCTGAAAAAATTAAATATGAATATGGATGTGGATGTTAGTGATGATGTTAATGATTTTGAAGTTAAATACGACATGGATTTAAATGGTGAAAGCAAACTTTGATCTAAAAATGGTAAAATAAATATTGATGAATGCTATTTCCAGTGATTTTAGATTCATTTGGGGTTCATCTAGTTCCATTCAGTGA
Organism: Triadica sebifera; assembly: GCA_023653625.1. Lineage (NCBI taxonomy): Eukaryota > Viridiplantae > Streptophyta > Magnoliopsida > Malpighiales > Euphorbiaceae > Triadica > Triadica sebifera. The sequence continues at coordinate 32,113,480 of CM042895.1, forward strand.
AGATATTGTTATTTACAGTAAAGGCACTGTTTTAAATTGTTTAGCATTGTCATATTTAGGGATGCATTATGGATGGGTTAATTTATATTGAACTAGGTCAGGGACTTAGTTGGGCCAAAATATGTGTAATTGGGCCTCTGCTTATCTTATTTATTTGGTAAATTGATTAGGCAAATATCATTAGGAATTATTTTGCATTTCTAATGGATTGTTGGAAATAGGCCGTTCTTGGAAAAGCTAATGGGTTGCAATATTATTTTTTTTCTCTGCTCTTAATATATTAATTTATCATCTTATAGAAATTTCTTACAGCTTCTCATTCATCTTTTTTTTCTCTGTCTCTCTCTTAGATGAGAAAAATGCGAGACTATGGTGTTGCTGGATCATTGGATATTTCAACATGCATGCTGGTTTTGTAAATCCCAATGTTGGATATCATGGGAGTTTCATTGAGCTACCTATGCATTGGTTGTAGTGTTCTGATTGGCCTTCTATTTCAGTCTCCCTTCGATGAACGAATTGGATGTTGAGGTATGAAATCTTTTCTTATCAGTACAGTAATGTAATCTAGAGCATTAATTGTTGTATTTGATAATTTGACCATAGTTTGTTGGATAAATTAGGTTGTGTTACTTATGTGCTTAAGAATTAATTATGCACCGTTGATTTTCTTGAAATTTGATGTTTGTGGTGTGATTAAATGACGTGTTTATTTGTATAATTGAGGCTGGATATCTGTCAGATACTAAATATCTATTACTGATTTTAAAATTTCAGTTTCCAACTTTTTTGTTAGCTTTTACCATTATGGTTTCATAAAACTATTCTTTTGTAACTAGGAAAAAAATATTTTTAGTTCAGTTTATTTAGTCTAGTTAGTTTTAGTTTTTGCATAAACACGTTATCTCTTTACTTTCTTGCAATCTAAAGGGTTTTCACACCTTCCTGTCCCTTTTTTCTCCCTCTAGATATCTATTTAGCGCTGATCTTAGAGGCTATTTTGGAGTATATAGGTATGCCTTCTCTCATTTATGAGATACTTGTATCCCACGGGGTATATATCTGCAATATCTATTATAGCTATGAAGAAGTTTAATGCAATCACTATATCTCTTTTGCAGTAGGCATTAGTTCAAATTTTGTTGATGAAGCAAAAAATATTGGAATATTGGATACTTCAGACCTTTGGAAGACTTATTATATTCTAAACATCTTAGATTATATTTATAGGACGTAGTTATATATAAGTTAAATTGTCAATACTCAATGAATAATGAGATAAATGCACTACGATCTACATATGAAAGATTAGTTAGTCAATATGTATCATTAGTTAGAAAATATGGAAAATTGTTGAAGGCTATGAGAAAATTGAAGGTTGTATTTTGGAGATTTGGTAATCTGATTCAAACTTTTGTTGCACTATGCTCGGAATGGTTATTATTTTTTGGTTGATCCACTGGGAATGGATGTTGCTTTATGTTTATGTTCTCCCAATATATTGCAGCGTGCCAGGTCATTTTCAAAACTTTATGTTTTGTTGTTTAGGTATTACTTGGCTTGATGTAGTGTTCACCTTCTATATAATATTTTTTTCTCGATAAAATATGTTGATCAGTGTAAAAAATATTATTTATGTCCGTATATAGTAAAAAACAAGATGTATTTTTTTCCATGTATAATACATGTTTAGCTATAGATTATGGTGGTGTAATACTGATGCTTTCTTTTATTTGTTTAATGTTGTATTATATATTATAATGTAATTTTATTAGTGTATTATATATGTTCGAAGTTATTTGATTATTAAAAAATATATAATTCTAGAAAAAATTGTATAAAATATATACTTAAAAGTAAATATTCCACATATACGCTTATCAGAATTATTAAAACAGATTTAGACCTTATAAGAATCCATTAAAAGAAATTAGGCTTATATCTTCAAAAAAAACGTGGGCATATGGACTTTGTCTTTAAAGTTTGGAATCCGTTGCATCCAATATAAATTGGACTTTCCTTTTGAGGTTTAGAATCCGTTGCATATGATATAAATAAATTATTGGCCTATTGCATGAACATCATCTTCATCATAGAAAATCATAAAAAAGGCACTTCATGATCTTAAACCATGCCAACAAACCATTATTTATGTGCTATTCATTAATTAGAACCCTATAATTAATAATATCATTATAATGTTAATCTTTAACTATACAAATTGTCATTGTATTATCCCCTCATAAGATCAAATCTTTTTATTTTTAGTTGAACTTGAGGGGGACCATGAGTAGCTGCATTTTTCTCTTCTTATACATCATATCTTGGTTTAAAATCATCTCCACCACCTTAGATCACCCTCTAACACTCTCAAAGACTTCTTGGTCAACTTCTCCACTCCTCCTAACTCTAAAACACTGTTATTGAAGCTTGAAAAGTTTAAGAAATATGGAAGTTTGAGTGAGTTGCTAAGATTGAGGTAGAACTCGATTTTTAGGGTTGTTTATATTTATGTAGTTCTAATAGGAACATTTTTGTGATGATAAGTTCGGCTAGTGAGTAGAGGAACATATCACAAAGGGAAAAACTAGCTTGAAAAACTTGGAAAGTTAGTTAAAGCTCCATTTTGGTAAAATGTTAGTATATATGGGCATATTAATTCGTTTTCCATGCATATTGATATATTTTATATGTTGTGAATGTGAATGAAATGATAAAGCCATGTAATGAATGATAAATAACATGGAAAAATGAGGTTTAAGTGTTAAAATGGTATATGTGGTATGTTATAGTTTAACATGACCTAGAAACAAATTTAATACTTTAAATATTGTTTAAACATATTGTAGACATAATATAAGTATGAAAGTAATGATAGGAATAATTGACAATGATCAATCTTTAGAGATTTTGCATGAAATGCATGAATGATTTATTTTTGGATTGCTGAAAATTCATGATTCACACCTGTAAATAAGAGTGTCATGGCCTAAATATCGAAGCCAAATGAACTTGCATGAATCCAGAGTTTCACGGTTTGGTGTCACAATCAGGAAGCAGTGATGATATGGTGTCACAGTAGTAAATAGGTAATTGACACTTTTTAATGCTCTATTTCTTTCACGTGATGGTTTACGGGTAAGATAACCGTGAAAGATACCTTCATGATCGTGAATAAGCAGCTCATGCCTGTGAAGCAGAATGAATATATTATATATACATTTTGATTTATGATTTTAATTGATGATTTGTTAAAAATATGTTATGAGATGTATACTTTGAAAATAATATATGGAATATATGATTTAACATTTATGTATTGGGATGAGAATGCATAAATGGAATATAATGTTGGTATTAGTATGTAATAAAATAAATTGAAAGATAAATGTTTATGAGTTAAATTTCTAATTCTTTAGTTTGTGACTTGACATAGAATAAATGGTATACCATTGAGGGAGGTGAACGGTATTATATGAGTTATTTTGATATGATATAAAGATAAGTTGTTAAACCTTGGTATATGAGTACATTTGATCTGAAATTTGCTACATTCTATATTATTCTCAATCAATGTCACTTAAGCTCGATTGTTAAACGCCATTGACTTGAGAGACTTGGATGAACTGATATTTTTGTGAGCAAAGTGACTTAAACTCAAGTTGTTGAGCACTCTGTCTTATGTCTCGCATCTGGATAGTTAAACTTAGAGTTCTGAGGCAAAAACATGTGTAATAATGAAAAATTTAGAGAGTCCAGGGTTATATGGAAATCTAAATGGATTTATTAAAAGGGAAAAACTTATGATTGTTCCTTATTTATGTTAATATCAAGTAACATGATATGGTATGAAAATGTGATATATGTATGTGTGTATAGTATACATGAATTTATTATAGTATGTCTATGGTAAGATGGATATGTCGATATGATATTAAAGCATGAAATGACTAAACTGTATGATTCTACGAATGATCATAAGGTGAATGATATAACATTAATGTAGAATTTTTATGCATATATGTATCACTAAACATTAGTTTGTCATACGCAGGTTCAGAGTTGGTAGATAATGGTTGACTGAAAGAGTTGCGAGCCTAGAGATCAGTCAGAATGCACTTAGTTTGGGGTGTGTTTGCATTATGATATATTATGTATTTTGTTATGTCATGGAATTTTGGGTTTGGTTTTACATGTCTTTAGTTTTAAAAATATGTAATGATTTATATTTTGACGTAATTATAATATAGAGCTAGTGAAGTTGGAAAAACATAGTTTATGTTTTGTATTATATCGATCGTTGAATAAGATTTTATCTTTATGATTGTTTTATGCGAAATTATGTTTAAACCGGTTTTAAATATTAAATATGTAAATTTTTAATTTAATCAGTTTTCGTAAAACAAACCGTAGCATCTATCGATATAGTTGAGAGATTTTCTTAGCTACATTGGAGGATGTTACATTAACTTTCAAAGTCACACATTTTCAAAGATCAAAATCTATCATATCTTCGATGCAAACAAGTTGCAAAGACATCATCTTTAAGTCATGTTTTACTAAGAAATCCTTTTCCATTACAATAAAAACCAATATCATATGGTCACTTAAATGTTTCAAGATCATTTGACCTTCAAGAAGATAACGAGACAGATTAAGCAATAGACGAATCACCCAATTAAAAAATATATATCAAGTAATGAAATATATATTATAACTAATTCAACATACAACATATATTGGAAATATAATAATAAGTTTATATAAAAAAAAACATTACAATTTTTTAATTTGTTTTAGGTTAGAACATATTCATAAAAAAAAAAAGCCGATTAATTCTACAGTTACACTCTTACAAGTTTACAAAATAAGTTTTACATATCTTTTTAATCATTAAACAATTCAAATTTCATAACGAATCGTTTAATTATCATATTTCAAGATTTCTGGCATTAGTCATCGAGTATATGTTTCGCTATTCAAATGTCACTTTTTTTTATATTTTTGTTCTTCAAGTACCCTTACAAAATGTTGTTAATATGTACATATTATGTAAACTCTTTTAACAATATTGAGTAGTATTTTTTTGTTTTGTAAATTAATTTTATCAATTACATTATTAATCTTTAATCTAATATTGCAAAAATAAACATGTCTTACATTTTGACATAACACGAATGTTACATTCTAGTATTATTAAAGAAAAAAAATTAGCCAAAATCATGTGACCTAATGGTATAAGTCTTCCTCTTTTTTATCCCAATATATCATGTTCGGACTCAGTTAAATAAAAAAAAATGATTAAAATTGGGAACCCATTCTTTCTCTTTGGAGTCCTATTTTAATTTTTACTACATTAAACCTACCACCAACCAGGGATTTGAATTTAATTTTTTTTTTGAAAACAGGATTTGAATTTTTTTTATTTTGTTAAACTTTTTTCTTTTACATTAATAACTGACCAAATTATTAATGAAAGCAATTGCCATAGAAACAATCAATTAAAAATACCTTTTTATAGATTTGCCATCATGGCCATGTAAACATATTCAAAAGTTAGAAGGTATTTTCAATATGATTGTGATGGACAGGGGCGGAGGCAGAATTCACAATCAGTAGGGGCGGTAAATAATAAAATTAATAATATCTATTTAAATATAAAGAAATGCAAAAAAAAAAAAAAGAAAAAGAAAAAGAAAAGAAAAACATCATTTGCCATAGAAACAATCAATTAAAAATACCTTTCATGGATTTTCATCATGACTATGTATACATATTCAAAAGTTAGAAGGTTTCCTTCAATTGGATGGTGATGATGGGATATGTAATTAATGAGAATATGAATTTTGGCTCTTCTTTCACATGATATGGGAATTTGGTGGGCTAAAGAATCAAAAAGTCCAAACCACTCCAAAGGGATGGGTCCTTCACAACAATGCCACTCCATTACTCTATTGGGCTATAAGTTAGTGGTGACCCATTCTGTGGGGGACTTGGGAACACATTACAATTTGGATGTGAAATACAATTGATTAGGTTTAATTTAATGTATTTAAAATATTTAATAATAATTTTATTATAAACTGGGACATATTCTCTTTTGCTATAATTACATTGAATGTTTAAGCTTATCATCGTTATGATAAATGTAATTGGGTGAACCCATAATTATAGGCTTTTATTTAGAAAGAAAAAAATAAACTAAAAAAAGTAATAAGTTAACTTCTTTAACTAAAGCAAAAGTAAATTCAGAGATAATTTGTAAAATGATCACTGATCACATGTCCCGCCATTACTTGTTATTAGGAAAAACACTAGCTAAAAGAGAAAAGTAAAATGGGATCTATCCACTTTGGTTGAGCATGAATTTATGGGAGTGGTGCTATCTTTATACTGTGAAACTTGTAAGAAAACGTTAAAAATGGAGTCAACGTAAAATTCATTAGAAAATGGGCCTTATATCTTTTTTTTTTCTCAAAAAGAAATCTTAAGAAAGGAGAATTATTTAACTATTATGAATAGTAGTATATAGTTATAGTCATGTAATCTAACACCACCCTCTTATGTCCAAGACTACTATAGAGGTACAATACAATAGAAGATCATCTAGAGTGTAAAAGTAGTAGACCATATTGAACCTAATTTTTTTCAAAATTTAGCTTAAGAAAGAAGAGTTGTTTAAGCCATTATAAGTAGTAATATATAGTTTTAGTCAAATAATGTGGAATCTACCAATTAGAATGCTAAGTTAGCAAAACAGACAACAAAAGCTTTGACTATTTAAGATTTTAAGTGTCAATATCATTTTTATAAGTTTATGTATTTGATTTCAATTGGAAAATTGATATTTGTGTTTCTATTCAGATGGAGATATCTTATAGAGATGGCAATTGGATAATTTTCCGTCCCGAACGGAGTGATTTTTTTCTATAGTTTTAATCTCTCACCCTTATCCCGCCTTGACCTTGAAATTATTGTGTGTCAAGGGCAGGGAAATATTACTATATATATATATATATAATTATTTATATTTTAACATAATTAATTTTTTAAAAAATAATAAAATACAATATAACGCTCATTTAAAGTAAAAAATATTTTTTTATTTAAACAATTATATTAACTAATTAATTAAAATAAAAAATATTTTAATATTAAAATAAAAAAAATTTAATAAAAATCAGAGATCGATGCAAGAATGGAGATCAAAAAAAATTTTTCGGCAGAGAATGGGGTGGGGTTTTAGGGTCGGAGACGAGGATGGAGAATTCTGGTCTGAATCCACCCTGTTGCCATTCTTAATATCTTATTCAGATCACATCTCCTATCTCTTTATAGAAACTCTATGTCAATTCTTATTTGTATTAGTTTTTGGAGAATCATATCCTAGTTAGAAATATATATATATATATATATATATATATATATATATATATATATATATATATATTATATCTAGTTGTCATTTATCTTTCTCAACTGAGCTGATCATACTTTTTTTTTCTCTTTTATTTCCTAGTATGATTTTAGACACATCATTCTTAGAATTGGATAATCCAATAGGTGTCAAGCTAGTATGCATGGCTTGGAAGTGAAGTGATGTGTATTTCAATAAATATCTATTTGTCACTAACACAAAATCTTTTTGCTGTAGGATTGAGAGTTTGTAGATACTTGAATGGAACAATTGATCTTGGTGTAATGCATCTGAGGTGAGATGCAAGTGTTTTACATGGTTTTGTTGATGGTGAATAAGCATTTGACGATTGCAAAAACACGTTTAGGTATTTGTCTTCTCATGGTTCAAGTCCATTTTCATGGAGTATAAAAGAAGCAATAAGCTGTTTCTCTATCTTTTGCTGAAGCACAATATATTATAGTTGCTTGTGCTACAAATCAAGTTATGGAAGTTGTTGATTTAATACAACCCATAAGGGTTTTCCCGTTCTTTGTGCATAAATTCTTGTGAGGATTTCGCGCAGTTTCAGCAGTTGGTAGCCGTATTGGAAGGTGCGGCTGTATCACCTCCTTTTTAGGGAGAGGTAATGCTTGTTGGGTATTTTGGTTAAACACCCATGCTTTAACACCTAGTGCAATGGCTCCTGGTGCAACAGCAAGCACCAGCATCTAAGAAATTATTCCATCGAACGTATTTCCCCCTTGAGCCAGGAATAGAATAGTCAATTTGCTATTTCCATAACTAAAAATCCCATTGAACATGGGAAAACAAGACATATTATTGTCAAATATAATGTCAATTAGCTTCCAAATTTGATAAGCATGGCTTTGCCTAAATGAAAGTTTGAAACACTCTTGAATCGACTTTGTTTTTCCATGCATCAGAAGTGTTGAGGAGTTCCGAGGAGTGTTAATTTTATGTGAATTATCATGAAAGATGTTGATTAGTGATTTACACAGTCTGATTGTGCAGAAGAGGCAAAGGTATGCAACTCTAAGTTTATTATTTGCTTATTTGTGAACATTTATAAGCAAATATATTAATTTGTATACTACGTTTTGACTTTTTATAACACCATAATGTAGATCAGTTGCTTAACCATGGATATGAGGAATATTTCTCAGTTTAGCATAAATAAAAAAAAATACTAATCTAAAATGATTTTGAGCAAAATTCTAAATTTAGGATAATTTTTTAGTCAAATATTTGGTCAAAAGTTAGTGCACTAGTTTAACTAGTACACTGGCTCTTGCATTAGTTGAACTGGCGCACTAACCATTGTTAAAATTTTTTTAATGAAATATTTGCGGACTTTGTGCCCACGGTGGCCTAACACCCTTAATTTTGTGCCCATAGCTTCTTGATATTAATAGAAATTATTTTTTAACAAAATAAAAAAATAATTAACAAAATAAAAAAATAAAAAAACTTGTGCATCTGTATGCCAGTCAGACACTCTCCATTTCAGCACAACAAAAATACCCCAAATTTAGAAATAGTTTCAAAATAAACCCTAAATTTAGAATTTTCTTAATTTTTACCATAATTTTGTAAATAATTTTTTAATTTATTACAAACTAAGAAATATCCCTGGATATGATGATGCATATGGGACATGAAAGGCTAAATGAAGATGATTTGCACGACCCAATTAACTAACTATTCAAATTTTTCACACAGTTGTTGGGTACAACGGGTAAAATAACACAAATAAATGTGAATAAAAATAATTAACAAAAATAATACTAGTAATTTAATGTAGTTCACCCTTTTATTTGGACTACGTTCTCGGATAACATTTCGAATATTTTTCTTCCACTAATAAAAATTAATGGATATAAAGAGAGTTTTCTCTAGATACAGACTAGAGGTAATACAACAAATTTGAGATAAATCTAAAAATAGTGGCACACAAGTGTTTCCCAAAAATACTCACAAAATATTTTTCTCTCTATTTTTGTCACTCCCCAATTTTTAGAAAAAATTATAAAAGTCTAACTCTCTAACTCTAATTCTCTCAAATGAATTGAGATTGTTGTTGTTGTTGTTCAAATGAAGGAAGATCTGCCTATTTATAGGCAAAATATCCAGTGTGAACATAAATAAAAAAATTTAAAAATATTGACTGGAGGAATTCAATTCAAAAAATGAATTGCGGACGGGCGGCAGATAGGTGCAACAACTTTTGACTTTTCTTTTTTAAAAAAAAAAAATTATATGTGGTGGGTCCCATATGTTGGAGGGACCCACTCCAACTTCTTATGTCGACAATTCAACAAATCTTCTCCTCTCGATAACATGGGGGCTCCACCATTCCAGCAGCTAATCGACAGTATTCAAAATACGATCTGGTAGAATCTTTGTCAATATGTCTGATCCATTTTTTTCTCAAGGTGCAGTAGCTTCTTCTCCATCACATCCCTAATCTAGTGATATCTCACATTAATATGCTTTGATCTTGAGTTAAAGGAGACATTCTTTTCAAGATGAATAACACTCTAACTATAACAAAATAATTGATATCTGTCTCGCTGCAACCCAACTTCTTTTAAGAACTTTTTAATCCACAGCAACTCTTTACATGCTTCTATTGCTGCAATAAACTCTGATTTAGTTGTAAATAGTGCAATGCATTTCTGTAATTTCAATTTTCATGACACAACTCCCTCTACAAAAGTGATTAGGTAATCTGACGTTGACTTTCTGGAGTCAACATCGCCAACCATATCCGCATCTGTGTATCCAACCAATACAGGTTTGTTATCTCCAAAATATAAACATATTTTTGAAATACCTCGAAGATACCTAAAAATCCACTTTATTGCAGCCCAATGTTCCTTTCCAGGATTTGAAAGGAATCTGCTCACTATTCCAACTGCATGAGTTATATCTAGTCGTGTACACACCATGACATGCATCAAACTTTCAATTGTTGAAGCATATGGAACCTTGTTCATCTCATAATTCTCTTCGTTTGTAGAAGGGCTCTGTCTGGAACTTAGTTTAAAGTAATTAGTAAAAGGACAACTAACCGTTTTAGCTTATCCATTTGAAATCTCTGAAATACTTTCTTAATGTACTTTTCTTGTGACAACTATAATTTCTTGGTGCCATTGTTTTTGATAATATTCATGCTAAGAATATGTTTTGCTGACCCTAAGAATCTGTCTGTGCTCATCAGTCATAGCTTCTTTAAAGCTTTCTGGTTCTCCCCCATCAGTGAGTAACACATACTCATTTTTTGGATACCTTGAAGAAGGTTGTCCTGCTCTATTGCTCCTTCTCACAGGAATTGGGGAATGCACAGGTGATGGTTGATGATGAACACCATCATCTTCAGCATCATCTTCTGGATTGTCGATGAGAGCATTATTTTCTTCAGGCAGATCAACATGATCTTCATCCCCAACTTGTATCAGCATCGGTGTTGGAGGAATCAATTCGAAATCTGTTGAGTCACCATCAGAATTAGGAACATCTTTTTTGTCCTGACAATATCTTTAATGGTCTCCTTCTTAACAAAAATAGCATCACGACTTCTAAAAGACTTCTTCTCCACTGAATCATAAAATCTGTAGACATGCTGATCTTTGTCATGACCAATAAAAATACACTGTCGTGTTTTGACATCGAGCTTGGACCTCTCATCTTTTGGAATATGCACAAAGGCTTTGCAACCAAATACCCGCAGATGATCATAGGAAACATCCTTTCTTGGCCATGCTTTCTCTGGAACATCTAATTTTAGAAGGATACATGGTGAAAGATTTAAAACGTATACAGCCGTAAGTAAAGTTTCACCCCAAAATATTTTAGGTAGATTTGCATGTGAAAGCAAATATTTGACTCTCTCCATCAAAGTTCTAATCATCCTCTCAACCAGGCCATTCAATTGCGGTGTTTTTGGAGGTGTTGTCTGATGTCGAATACTGTGTTATTTGTAGTAGGCATCAAACGGTCCAATATATTCTCCACTGTTGTCTGTCCGGATGCATTTCAATTTCTTCCCAGTCTGTCTCTCAACTGAGGCATGAGATTTTTTAAAGACATTTAGCACCTGATTTTTTGTCTTAAAGTATACACCCATGTCTTCCTCGAATGGTCATCAATGAAAGTCACAAAGTACTAAGCACTACCCAGTGACTTTGGCATTGACCCATATAAATCGGAATGGACTAGATCTAACACATTCTTCATTCTGGAAGGAGTGGAACTCTTTAAAGCAACTCTGTTTTGCTTTCCTGCTAAACAGTCAACACATTTCTCCAAATGCACTTCTTCCATTTCGGGCAACATCTTCCTTTTGACAAGGGTAGTCATTCATTTTTCACTCATGTGGCCAAGTCTCCTGTGCCATAATTCAATAGCATGGTCATTTTCCACAGCACTCACAGTGTTGTTGGAGAGCTTTACATGCATCACATATAAGGTAGCATGCCTTGTGCCTTTAGGCACCCTCTAGCCACCACCAGGGAACCTTTAGTGAGCTTCCACTGGTTATTTGAGAATGTATTGCAGAAACTTGCATCATCGAGTCTTCCTGCAGAGATCAGATTCAGACGAATATCTGGAATACGTCTGACATCTCTTAGGACTAATCTGATACCATTCACAGTCTCCAAACAAACATCTCATCTGCCAACAACTTTTGACAAATTATCATTTTCCATTTTCATAGTGCCAAAATCTCCTACTGTATAGGATGAGAAGAATTCCTTTCGAGACGTGGCATGAATGGTAGCGCCACTATCAATTACCCAACTGGTCTCATAGGATGTAAAATTGATAGTATCATCACAAACGACATTGAATTCATTCATGGTATTTGTTATGTCATCATCACTACTGTCATCTCGTTTTACTTTTTTGCCTTTCTGGTATGAATTTTCGGCGGTATTTCTTGATATGGCTCTTCTTTTTACAGTAATGGTATTCAATATTTTCGTATTTGTTTGATTTTTCTATGCTCTTTTCTCTAGACATTTGTTATCTAGACTAGCTCATTCATTTGTAGTTAGTAACCAGAACATCTGATTATGATGAAGAAGATGAGTTTTGTGATATCCTTCTCATTTCTTCATTTAGGATACTGTTTTTCACAGACTCCATATCAACTACACTGTTAGGTGCAGTGTTGGTAATTGAAATCTTCAAAGTCTCCCATGACTCTAGCAGAGAGCCCAATACTAGTAGAACAAATACTTCATCATCTGGTCCATGATCCCTTGCATCTCATTCAGATGATCTGTTATGGAAATTCCTTCCTTGTATTTCGACTGCGTCAACTTTGTCAAATAAAATAATTTATTGTTACCAGTCTTTGACGAATAAAGTTGTTCAAGCTTGTTCCATAGTGTCCGGGCATGAGTCTCATTGCAGATGTGGTTGTACACATTGTCTTCGACAAATTGTCGGATGTAACTGTACACCTGCTCGTGCTCAAACTCCCACTCCTTATCTGTCTTGCCTTCGGGTTTAGTTGTAGTAAACACTGACAGATGCATTTTCATCATAAATATAAGATATTTCATTTTGCTTCTTCATATGTGATAATTTTTTCCATTTAAACCGATCATTTTGGTGCCCTTTATCTCCATTTTAAAAAAAAAATTGACTCTTTCAGCTGACAGTGATCAAATAAAATTTTTTTGATATAGAAAATCAGTTAATACTGCAACCACAGAACATACTAAGAATTTTATAAAACTGACAGATTGGTTTTGATACCGCTTTTGGACATAATGGGTAAAATAACACAAATAAATATAAATAAAAATAATCAGCAAAAATAACACCAACAATTTAATGTGATTCACCTTTTAATTTGGATTACGTCTACGGACAACACTACGAATATTTTTTTTTCCACTAATAAAAATTAATGGGTACAAACAGAGAGCCTTTCCTAGATACAAACTAAAGGTAATACAATAAATTTGAGATAAATCCAAAAATAGTGGCACACAAGCGTTTCGTAAAAATATTCCCGAAATATTTTCCTTACTATTTTTGTCACTCCCTAATTTTTGGAAAAAATTCCAAAAGTCTAACTCTCTAACTCTAATCCTCTCAAATGAATTGAGATTGTTGTTATTATTCAAATGAAAAAAGATTTGCTTATTTATAGGCAAAATATCCAGTGTGAATACAAATAAAAAAAGTAAAAAATATTGGTTAGAGAAATTTAATTAAAAAATGAATTGAAGCCAAGCGGCAGGTAGACGCAACAACTTTTGACTTTTTTTTTTTTAAAAAAAACAATTATATGTAGTGAGTCCCACACGTGGAAGGGATCAACTCCAACTTCTTCTGCCGACAATTCAACAACCCTTCCCCATCCACATGCTGGATATAACTAACTCCACCTTAATGTTCACATTAAGAAAAACATCAATTAAATTTAGCTTTAGAAATGACAAATATTTTGTTTTAGTGTAGCTCAATTTTTTTTTTTTTGGGTAAAATGTGGAGCAGCTTTTACTAAAGAAAATGACTAAAAGAAAGGGAAGAGAAGGAATAACATGACCTGCAGCAGATTTAAAGCACCAAGCAAAGCATCTGGGATACAAGATTGAAAATGATTTACGCATTAAAGAAAAACTTTTGGGAGTAAGCCATGGTGAAATACTATAATTTTCCTTTTTTTTTTACTCTTCTTTTCACGTCACTACAACAGTATACATCACTGTTTCAATTAACAACTTGCATAATATTTTAATTCGGCTTGTGTACCGAGATGCTTTTTTTAGTAATTAATATATATCACTATTCTGTTAGCGAAAAAAAAAACACTCATGTTTACTTGTTTCTTGCTAACAGAAATCACCGAATAAAAGAAGTTACACTTGGACCTTGTTTTTTTTTAACATTCTATCCTTCATCATCCTCCTATTTTCCTTTCTTTTAGGCTTCTATCCTCCTAGTTATATTCTTCTTTCTCGATGGTTCATGGACTAATTTCAAAAGATATATTTTCTCATTTTAATTTGGATCCCATTTATATGCAAGTTGGAAATTTACAAGGGACAAAGAGATAATTTCAAACTCAAAATTAAATTACAAATTAAACCAATAATATCAAATTCAGAAATTCAATAGAAACAATTAAATTACCAAACCCAAAAATTAGAGATTAGTTAGGTCCATGGATGCCCTTGCTTCCTTCAATTCTTGTCACTCGAAATGTGACAAGAATGGAGATTTTGGTGGTTAAATAATGGCTTTGGCTTTCCAATTAGATTATTTGCAATAAAAGTGATGGGGAATGGTTGGATTAATATGTCTACAATTTACGCTTTCAATTAGTATAAATTGTTTAAAATGAAATTATTGCATTGGTAATTTTCCCATTACTCGTTACCAATACCTTTAAAATGCGGCTAATTTTCTCAAATAACTTGGCACTATCTTCAAAACTCAGATTCTCATGTCATATATAACGAATATATAAAAAAAAATTGGACCCAATAACAATCTAAAAAAAGAAACAAACATTATAAGAAAATGAAAATATCTGTACCTTACGGGAGATGTGGCCTCGTGGTCGACTACAGAGAGGAGGCTCGCAGGAGGAAGCTTTGGCTCATCGGCGCAGCAGCGAAAGATCAATTGGACAATTGTTAGTGAACTAATTAGGGTTGGGAATTGAAAAATTATAAGAGGGGAAGTCGCGAATTAGGGGAAAGAAAAGAGGGCGCTGCCAAAAAATTACAAGAAAAAAGGGGGATTTACGTTAATTAATTACCATGCTCTTTAATTTTCCAAATAAATTAAAAAAACAAAAACAACTAAATGCAAGATTCCGAATTTCCAAAGTAGCTAAATCTTTTAACTAAAAGTGTAATACAAAAAAATATTTTGTAAATTTTTTTTAGTATTATTTAGACTTTTTTTAACATTACTTGCGCTAAAATAATTTATTTTAAATAGTTATAAAATTTATTTAAATAGTTATAATTTTTCTTTACTTTTTTTTAGGTTGAAATGATATTATTTTATACAACTAAAATTTTCTTTTCTTTTAAAATTTTTTTAACATTATAAAAATGAAATTATTTTTTATGACAACATTGTATTCATTGTCATATAATATAAAATATTGTGATAAATAAATTTAGTGACACAATTGTATTAACCATCAGTTTAAAATATAAATTTTTGTGATGATAAAATTGTAATAAATTTTGATAAATTATCTTTCCATCTTTAAAAATCCAAAATTTTTTTATATCAAAGATTGCCTTCAAATAAAATAGTGACGAATTTATATGTGTAGTCACTAAATATAAAATATAAACAAAATAGTTTTGTAACTTATAAATTCAACTAATTAATGACAATCTATTTTCTCATTTTATAAAATTGATATTGGTGATAATTAATAAAATTTGTCACAATTTATTATTTTTTTCATCTTCAAAATATTTTTCTCTAAAAAATTTGGACACAAAATTTTATACCCACATTAAATCATGATGGATTTATGTGACTAAATTGTTTCATCATTTATTCATTCAACTAATTAATGATGAATTATTATCTCGTCATATGAAATTAATATTATTGACGATAAATATTGTCATAAGTTCATATTTTTTTGTCTTTAATTTTTTTTTCTAAAAAGAAAATTGTGACACATTTTTATCTGTTGTCACTTAATGTGGACAACGGCGACGAATAATATTGTCACAAATTTGGTCAAATAATTAATGACAAAATATAATGTTGTCATCAAAAGAAAAAAATTGGTGACATCAAAGATTGTCAATAATTACTATGAATTTGTTACTGAAAGATTTCCCACCAAATTTTTGGTGTAAAATTATCCCTCTAAAAGTTTATATGACGAACTTTTATTTATCGTCATTAAATATTCTAAACAGAAAGTACATAAAATATTTATAGTGACAAAAAATTGTGACAGAATTTTGTGCTTCATTATAAAATGTGTGATTTCTTTTAGTGCAAGTAGGCCAATTACAAGAGCAAAGGCAAAAAGAATAATATAATAAAGCCATAAAAGGCTTTGTGGTAGAGGTTTTCATTGAAAGGATCTTATCAACTAAATAACAATTGAGTCGAACTAAAATCTTTAGGTTGATCTCAGTTTTATTCAATTTATAAAATCTTTAGGTTGATCTCAGTTTTATTCAATTTAGTTTGGTAAAAATAACATTAGGATTTTCGTTAATTGAACTAATCGAATAGTGAACATGATCAAGTCAATCGTGAGTCGCCCTACTTAGTGGTGTGCTATCAGCGAAATGGTGCTAAGTCCATCTCATCAAGGGGCGGATTAGGTTTGGAAATTAAAGCGAAGTCTGTTAACATCATTCAAGCCCAGTTACACCTAATTCCAAGTGGCTCAAGTGAATTAAAAATTATAAGCAATGGATGTACTTAAGTGCACAATTTATGAACTAGCTTATGGAGTGAAATGCAAGTTTGTTGTTTGATCTTTTAATGTGTCTTTCATACACACTAGTCAATGTGCATGTGTATGTAATAAATTATTTGAGTTCTATTAATTTTAGAAAATTAAATTATTTTGATTTCTATTAATTTTAGAAAATTAAATTATTTTGTCTTCTTAGGATTGAAATTTATTTTTTCCCATTCTATATTCTCATGTTGTAGCACCAAGAACAAACCTTTTTTCTATTTTATTTTTTTATTCATTTTCCATTATATGATTTTAAAATATTTTTTGTTTTCATTTTTTTCCTGTTTACTTCCTTAAAAACAAATAAGGGTCTTTTAGTCATGAAGACTATTTCCTGAAGTATATTATAGGAGAAAAAGTTTTTTTTTCCTTTCACATTTGTACTGTTATATGCAGTATGATATAAATATAAATTTCTTATAATATAAGATTTTATAATGATTTCAAAATATAAATATAAGACAAGTAGCACTTTATGCTTTCAGGAAGGAAAAAAAAAGTACATTCGAAACCTAACAAAAAGAGGAATCAAAGCAAACATAATTTTTCTACATGGCTTGAGTTCTAAATAGCAGCACACAATTGAATAATATACTCAAAAATCATGTCCATCAAAGGTTGACATTATTTAATAAAGAATGAAAAGAATTACCTAACAAAGAGCAAGAATATATCACATATTGAAATTTTGATACCATAAATCTGGAGTGTTTACTTAATTACTTGTATATGATGTTTAGGTGAAACATTTTTGTATGATTTACAATAATCTTCAACTTGATCGCTCTTATATTTTAATTCTTTTACTCAATAATATTATCAGTTGTTCTTCCTCCTTTGAATTAAATTATGAAAATTCAATTTATAATATTTTGAATCTTATTAATTTAAGAATTGTTTTTCAATAACTTTTCCTATTTGAGCAGCGAAACTGATACTTATTCCTCTTTTACTACATATATGCTTATTACATAGCTTTCACTTCATTTGGCCAAAATATCAAATGTCCCAATTTGGCCAAGAATTAAGAGTAAATTACACCGATAATACTCTAATTATGTAATGCGTAATACAAGGGTATTTCAACTTCATTTTGTAACACAAAATCTCCCGAACTTTGATTTTGTAATACAAAATTCTCTAATTCAGTTTCCGTTAAGTTAACTAATAGAAAGTTGATGAGTTTTCCACGTCAAAAAAACAATTATATATAAAAACTCCATGTAAGACTGAAAAATAAAATTACTAAAATACCATATTTCTCTTAAACTGAATTACTAAAATATAATCTTTTTCTCAATTGCCTCCTAATTTCCCCCTAATTATTTTCTCTCTCATCTCAAAACCTCTTTCTCATTATTTTCCTCACTTTCTGAACTTCCAAATACATTTTCTTTTAATTTTTCATTCACTTTCTCACCATTAATCAAAATCTAGATGCCCAATTTCAGCTTGGAGGAAGAAATACTTAATTATTAAAGGTCAAAACTTTTGAAATCCCTATGAAAATAAACTATAACAGAAAATAAATGAAGGCCTCAACTTTTTATACTAATTTCACTGTTAAGTCCGTTTGTCATTATGTTTGGAAAAAATAATTTTGAAAAATATTTTTTTATTTATAATTTTTTTGAGTTTTAAAAATTGTTTTTGATTAGAAGTAAATAAATAAATATTTTTTTTCCAGAAGCAGATTTAATAAAAATATTTTATAAAAAATTAAAAAAATCAGTCAATTAAATTAAAAATTTTCTAAAAATATTTTTTGGACATCCAATAACAATTCCAAACACTACCTAATAAAAAAAGGACACCAATTTTCTTTAGACAATCGATATCGAAATGATAGAAAGAACTCAAGTCGGATATGTGAAGCACTACCACTGGTTTATGAAATCTCGACGTACTACCACCGCTTTATTGAACACCTAAACCCAAATGCCCAAAAACTAGAAATTCAGCTCCTAATCTAAACTCTTTATTAACGCTGGGAACACTAGGGACTCCATATGGAAATTCAGCTCCTAATCTCAACCCATTGTCGGAGACAACCAAATTAGGCAAAAAGTAAAACCGAAAGGACTGGACAATGAAGATGGCGGCTATATACTGGGTCCAACCGGCGTCGATGTTACCGACAAGAATGAACATGAAGTCGACCTAGGAACCAGAGTAAAGGAGCTGAAAAGTAATGTCATAGTGAGAGATCTAGAAAAGCTCCTGGATATGCGGTTATGGACTCAAAGAGGAATTATAAAGAGAGAAAGGCGAAGGTTTTGTCCCACTCTGATCCCAATAAAATCCATTAAAGATTGTACTAGAAAAGGGATTAGAAATCTACAACGATACAATTTGCTAGGGTTTTAAAAGGGATTATAAATCTGTAGCCATGATTTCTCTTTTCATATCAGGATTTATTTTACAAAGAGAAGTCGATTTTGGCTTTGCATTAGGGTCTGTGTATAGGACTAACAAATCAAGTATAGAGAAGAAAAAAAAGTTTGAGAAAAGAGATAATTTTTTTTGGGTTATTTTTTTGTACTTTTTGATGACGTGTAATTTTCACAAATATAATTTTTGCAAATCTAGAAATATTACATCATTGTTCCGTTAGTTGACTTAATAAAGACTGAGCTAAGGGTTTTAGTATTACAAAATCAAATATCAAGAGGTTTTGTTTTACAAATAGAGTTAAGATATTGTTGGATTACGCACTATAAAGTTAGAATACATCAGTGTAATTTATCCAAGATTTGACCATGAATTCAACTTTTTAATTATGATAATTACTTCTTTAAAAAAATCAAATAAAAACATTTTTATACAAAAGCATGTATCTTATTAAGCATAATTAGTAGACATAGCTACTAACAAAAAGGGAGGCATATTCTTATAGAACTTGATGCTTGAGCCAAGGAATGTGCCACATCTAAGAATAAAAGAAACTAAAACATTTGATATATTTTGGCATAAAGCAATCCAATCAACCATTATATGATGCAAATTGGATCAGATAATAGATTAATGGACTTTAGAGTTCTCAGAGCGTTTGGATAAAAAAATGGATGAACTTTGCATGCATATCAATTTCGGAAGACTATAATGTTTTACTCCAAATGATTTATGAGGCTCATAATATTTCAAATCGAAACTCGTTTAGAGATCTATACATTTTATAGGTTTATAATTAATGACTAGTTTTCATGTCCAAATTCAATTGTTTAAAGTATTATAGAGACCTATGAAATTTTTTTGTTCGATTTTTTTTGTTTCAGTTTCGTATTTTTTTTGGATTTTACCTTTTTGGGCTTTGTGTTTGGCTTTATGATGAGAGACTTCAACCAGCTTAAAGCTTTTCTAATTCCAAGTGCCTCTACCATGTCAGGTTCAACGACATTAGGAATGCTTCGATCAATGGCAGAGTTAGAAATTTTACTCAAGGAGTATAATGAGAAAAGTAGATGTAGAAAAAAAGTATTGAAAATGTAGCAAAAATAAAAAAATATACAATGTTGTTTAAAATAAAATGATATATTAGTTTTTTTTTAAATGAATGTCAAATTTATTAAACTATCCCTAAAAATTTCAGGGGGGCCAATGCCTTCCTCGGCTATAATGGACCTCCGTCCTTGGCTTCGACATGCAACATAGCAGAAGTTTGCAGCATTGTTGCCCACCACAAAAGCCCAACTAGAAAACGAGTTATGCACGAAGACTGTTGCATCACAATTGACCTTCAACCAAGAAGCGCAACTTGTTGTAGAAATCAGGTTAGTTTTCACCAAAGTGAATAATTGTGCCAAAAATTAAGACAAAGAAAAATTTCCAGGTAGTTGGTGGAGTCACAAATGGTCTCCCTTAAAAATCAACTTCCTTAGACTGTTGGAGTCTTGGTGACATAATTTTTCTCAGATAATTTAAAGCACAATATATCACAAAGTAAATGACCTGACAATAGCTATTAAATAGACAATAAAGAGAACACCAGAATTTAACGAGGTTCGGCCAATTATGTCTATGTCCTCAGACACTACTAAAATAATATTCCACTATTTCAAGAGAGAGAAAAAATACAACCAATCTTGGAAGTAGAGGAATTGGTGTTTGGGATGAATTGTTAAGAGAGGGATGAAGCCTTTTTATAGGCTAAAATTTTTCTTCCTCCCTCTCCCACTTCCGATGTGGGATTGGGAGATTGCCACATTTCAACAAATCTCCACCTTGGTGATCTCACAATTCCAAACAAACATTTTCTTTACAAATTTCAGTAATGTCTCCAAATGCGCTTCGAAGTGCCCAATTTCAAATTCTGAGAACATTTATCAAGTCCAAACAATGTTGGAACTTGATACCTATCACAACTTTTGTTGCCATATCTGCGGGATTTTCAGCAGTCAAAATCTTCTGAATTTGTATCTCACCATCTTCAAGAATTTTCCGTACCAAATGATGTCGAACATCGATGTGCTTCGTCCTTGTATAATAAACTTGATTCTTTACTAAACAAATAGCACTTTGACTGTCACAATATATTTTGACATGCTTTTGACCAATTCCCAAGTCATTCAACAACCCTTGAAGCCAAATTTTCTCCTTCACAACTTTTGAAACTATAAGGTGGACTTCCAACTGTTGTAGACAAAGCAACTGTTGACTGTAAGGTGGACTTCCAACTAACCGATGCCTTTGCAAGTGTGAACACATAACCGGTAATATATCGATGTTTTTCTAAATCACCTGCATAGTCAGAATCACATATCCAACTATATACTGACCAATTTTTCATCCCGCTCAAATATTATACTAACATCTACAGTATTCTGAATATACCGTATAATCTATTTAACAGCTTGCCAATGTCATTTTCCAGGATCATGCATGTATCTGCTCACAACTCCAACTGCTTGTGAAATGTCAGGCCTCGTACACACCATTGCATACATCAAGCTATCAACAACATTTCCATATGGAACCTTTGACATATATTCTCGTTCTTCATCACTTTTCGGAGATAAAGATGCACTGAGCTTAAAATGAGGAGCAAGTGGAGTACTAACTAGTTTTGTCTTCTCATTTATCCCAAAACGCTTTAGTACTTTTCTCAAATATTGTTTTTGAGTCAAATAAAGTCTCCCTAATTTTTTGTCTCTGCATATCTCCATACTGAAAATCTTCTTAGCTTTCCCTAAATCCTTCATTTCAAATTCTTGATTTAGTTGAACTTTTAACTTTTGAATCTCTCCTTCATCTTTTGAAGTTATCAGCATGTCATCAACATAAAGGAGAAGATAGATAAAGGAACCACCCCGTAGCTTACGTAAATATACACAATGATCATATTTGCTTCTTGTGTATTTCTGCCTTATCATAAACTTGTCAAATTGTTTGTACCACTGTCTTGGAGATTGCTTCAATCCATACAACGATTTGCTCAACTTGCACACCAAAATTTCTTTTCCAGCAACTTTAAATCCTTCTAGCTGAGTCATGTAGATTTCTTCTTCTAAGTCTCCATGTAAAAATGCAATTTTTACATCCAGCTGAACTAATTCTAGATCAAATTATGCTATCAAGGCCAATAGTATTCTAATAGAGGAATGTTTTACAACTGGAGAAAACACTTCATTATAATCAATTCCCTTCTTCTGATCATAGCCTGTAGCTACCAATCTTGCCTTGTAGCGGATATCATTCTTATCAGAAAATTATTCTTTCTTTGCATAAACCCATTTACAGCCAATCGCTTTCTTTCCCTTTGGCAGACTTGTTAGCTTTCATGTTTGATTCTTTTCAAGGGACTGCATCTCTTCTTCCATAGCCTTTCTCCACTTTTCTTCTTCTAAGCTTTGAATAGCTTCACAATAAGTGGAAGGAATCTCATCATCTACTGAAGATGTATAATTAGTCATATCTTCAAGTTGAGCAGGTTTCTTAATACTCATTTTTGGCTTTCGTAGTGCAATCGGCTCAAGTTGCTGAGGAGGCTCTTGTGCTGAAACCTCTACTTCCTCATCTAATCCATTTTCTACCATTATCTCCTCTTCTGTCGTAAGGGTAATTTTATCAGACTTTACAATTGCTGGATCAACAATTCTTTTTCTATCAAAATCCACTTATTTGGGAGTTTTCTCCACCTGCTGTGGAGAACCATCTGTCTGCTCCCTTGTTACCTTTAACATGGTAGACTCATCAAAGGTAACATTTCTACTAAAGATTATTTTCTTCATATCTGGACACCATAAACAATATCCTTTGATACCAGAGGATATCCCCATAAAGATAGCTTTTTTTGCCCTTGGATCCGTAACATAATAGTATGTAGTGGAACCAAACACATGTAAGGAATTATAATTTGTAGCAGGTTTTCCATACCATACCTCCAAAGGTGTTTTTCCATTGATAGCAGTTGATGGCAAATGATTAATGAGATGACATGCGTATGTTACAGCCTTAGCCCAAAACTGTCTGCCTAATCCAGCATTAGACAACATACACTGAAATTTCTCCAGTAGAGTTCGGTTCATGTGTTCAGCCACCCCATTCTGTTGTGGTGTATTTCTGACAGTGAAATGTCGAATAATTCCTTCATTTATGCAAACTTTCAAAAAGGGATCACTTGTGTACTCTCCGCTATTGTCTGTTCGAAGACAATTGATCCTTCTACCCATTTGAGTTTCTACCATCTTCTTCCAGATGAGAAAAACTCTCATCACTTCATCCTTTTCTTCATTGTATACACCCATACTCTTTTTGAACAATCATCAACAAAGGTAACATAGTAGAGTTTACCTTCCAACATCTGAGTGAACATAATCTATAATACCCTTAGTATCATGGATTGCAGTGCCAAACTTCACTCTCGTCTGCTTTCCTTTGATGCAATGCTCATAGAAGTCTAATCTGTAGGTTCGTACTCCTTGCAATAATCCTTGATTTGGCAGAAGTTTCAATGATTTTTTCCCTGCATGCCCCAAATGCATATGCCACAATCTGATTGTTTTTAGCTCTTGGTCATCACTAGAAACTGCTGCTGTTGCTCCAACGACTGTATTGCCTTCATAGTAATACAAGTTGTTGCTCTTTTGAAATCCTTTCATCACCACAAGTGCTCCAGATATAACCTTCATTACTTCATTTTTAATGACTATAGTGAAACCCTTTCTCCCAAGGATTCCCATAGAAATAAGGTTTCTCGTCAGACTGGCCACATATCTTACATCTGTCAGAGTTCTAATTGATCCATCACGATTCCTCAACTGGATTGAACCAATTCCAGTTGTTTTGCAAGGGCTGTCATTTGCTGTATAAACAACTCCACCTTCAATTTCTTTAAAATCGAAAAACGATTCCCGATTGGGACACATATGGTGGCTACAGCCTGAATCCAGGATCCAAGCAG
Source organism: Triadica sebifera (assembly GCA_023653625.1). NCBI lineage: Eukaryota > Viridiplantae > Streptophyta > Magnoliopsida > Malpighiales > Euphorbiaceae > Triadica > Triadica sebifera. The sequence continues at coordinate 32,137,780 of CM042895.1, forward strand.
TCGAACTGCTTATTGATGACATCAATGCTAATGAAAAATCTGAATCATCACATTCAGCTACATTGAATCTGCAACAACCTTGCCTTTGCCAGATTTGCTTCTCAACTTAGGACAATCTTTCTTCCAGTGCCCATTTTTTCCGATAAAAGGCACATTCATCTTTGCCCACTATAGACTTTGATATGTCTTTCTTTCTCCTATTCTTATTTTTCGAATGGCCTCTTACTATCAAATCTTCTGCTGCTCCATTGGTGCTATCCTTCTTGTCTTTTCTCCTCAATTCATAGCTGTATACTACATCACATACTTCACTAAGAGACACCTCAGCTTTCCCATAGAGTAGAGTAGTTTCTAGAAACTCAAACTCCTCAGGAAGGGATCCCAACAGCATTAGGGCCAAATCTTCATCTTCAAACGTCACATCCAAGTTCATCAGATCTGCTACAAGTTGATTGAAATTGGTGATGTGATCATTCATCGTGGTACCAAGAACATATGTGAATCTAAATAGCCTTTTCTTCATATGAAGCTTATTTTGACTGCTTTTTTTCAAGAATTTTTCCTCTAGTGCCTTCCACAAGTTGCTTGCAGAAGTTTCTTTACAAAAGGCATACTTCTGCTCTCTGGACAAACACGATCGAATTTTACCACATGCCAAACGATTGATTGTCTTCCATTCCTTCTCATCTGCACCTTCTGGCTTTTCTCCCTCAATGGTAATGTTTAAGCCTTGCTGAAATAAGGCCTTTAGAACTTTTCCTTGCCACATGCCAAAATGGCCTGTACCATCAAAAATCTCCACCGCAATTCTCATATTTGCCACAACAGTTCTCGCCAAAATTGATGAAGTAGAAGCTATTGTGTCCATCGTGGATTTTTGTCCGTCTCTTGCCATTTCTTCTTTAAGACTATTTAATAGCTATCAAATGCGAAATACCTAAGAATCCAAGAAAACCTTTTTGATGTAGAAGATTAGCTTACGCCGCAACCACAAAGCATATAACTTAGTAACCTTGGCTCTGATACCAATTGTTGTGGAAATCGGGTTAGTTTCCACCAAAGTGAATAATTGTGCCAAAATTTAAGACAAAGAAAAAATCTCAAGTAGTTGGTGGAGTCACAAATGGTCTCCCTTAAAAACCAACTTTCTTAGACTGTTAGAGTCTTGGTGACAATTTTTCTCAGATAATTTAAAGCACAATATATCACAAAGTAAATGACCCGACAATAGCTATTAAATAGACAATAAAAAGAACACCAAAATTTAACGAGGTTCGGCCAATTATGCCTACTTCCTCGGACACTACTAAAATAATATTCCACTATTTCAAAGAAATATTACAAAGTGAAATATTACAAGAGAGAGAAAAAATACAACCAATCTTAGAAGTAGAGGGATTGGTGTTTGGGATGAATTGTTAAGAGGGAGATGAAGCCTTTTTATAGGCTAAAATTTTTCTTCCTCCCTCTCCCACTTCCGATGTGGGATTGGGAGATTGCCACATTTCAACACAACTAATGTTAATGAATCCTAACTCATTGGTTGCTAGTTTTTTGAAGTCCATATATTATCCCTATACCTCCTTAGTCAATGTAAACTGTGGTAAGAGAGCATCGCTATTTTGGAGGGCCAATCATTGGGGGATGCAAGGTATGAAAAGGGGTCTGAGATGAAAAATACATAGTGGTTGTCATGTTTTTATCTAGGATATCCCTTGGATCCTCACTCTATCGAAGTTTCAAATTGTTTGTAAGGGACCTTATCCTTCAAAATCATAAAATATATATGGAATTATCCCTTGTCGCAATCATTGCTTTCTAAGGAGGAATGTAAGGCAATTCATGTGACCCCTATAAGGAAAGCAAGGATGAGATGATTTGGCATTATACCAAATCAGGGATTTTCTCTATTTAAGTCTTGTTAGATTTTTGGTGAAGGAAACCAGCATTATATGTTACCATCTTCCTTGTAGAATTCAGATAAAAAAATTCTAAAATTCTATTTGAAATATGAAAACTGTTTCCTAGGTTAAACTTTTCACATGGAAAGCTTTGAGGGGGCAAATTAATTGTAATGTTTCTTTAGCAAAATGGGCTTAAAAGTGGGTTCAAAGTGTGTTATGCGTGGTTTGAAGGATGAAGTAGTAGAACTTTTGCTGTTTTTATGCGATAAAGCTCAAAGGGTTTGGTTTGCTAGTTCTGTAGCTTTTAAAGCATACGTAGTTGGTTTTCCTTCCTTTTCTCAATGGTGGAAAGATGTGCAGTTAAAATCATGGTAAGGATAATATTACATTCCTCTCCCATTTGTGATTACATATTCTGGGGAATCTAGGTTAATCGTAGTAAAGAAAGGTCGTCCAATTATTTTATAGACAAACATCCAGCCTTAAAAGCTAAGAAAACTAATCGTTTATTCTATGAATTTCTTAATACGCAGTAAAGGAACATGACTAGGTTTAGGAGGGTGTTGAACAGACAAATCATTTATCATCTTGAAGAACCAATTGGAGCTTTCCCCCTTCCAATATGCTAAAAGTCAATGTTGATACTGCTTTCAAACCTAATTCTCATAAAGCTTGTTGGGGTAAAGGTCAGAGATTGAAAGGGATCGATAGTGCATAGTGGTACTGGATGTATGTTTGTTTTATCTCCTTTAGCAGTAGAAACGGGGGTTTCTTTGACAAGCCGATATCCATGGCAAGGCTATCCACTTTGATAATCTTTTGTTCGAGAGTGATTCTAAATCTTTATGAATGTCGTGACTTTAAAGATCGATCCTCCATGGGAAATTAAGTCGATTGTGTAATATATTATGGAACCAATTGTGCAATATTTCATATATTGTATTATAATTTGCTTTTTTATGATTTTTCATCTAAAAATTAATGTGTGATCATTAAGCAAAACTAAACAAGATGAAAAAAGAAAACATAAATTATATATGTAAAATAAGAACATGTATTTAAAAGAGCTATAATTATTTCTTGATAATTTTTTTTATTGATGTTTGAATAAATTTTAATCTTTTCTTTCTGCAAAAGAATTTTTATTAATAGCATACAAAAATTTCCAACTAACCAAATCAAATCAATCGAGGAATTAGATTTGTTATAATTTGATATTTCTTACATTAACTCGCATAAATAAATTTTGACTTAATATATTATTAGCCTTTGACTTTGCACAATTTTTTTTTAGTAATTTTTACATTTATCATCCCATAAATAAATTTGAATTAAATAGATATTCAATTTGAAATTTTTTATATACTTAAAATTATTCAAAATAAGTCTTCTTAGCCAATTCCGACATTTTCTTCTATGCAAATACTCTAGTCTCTATCATTTTCTTAAAATATTTTGCAATAATAGCAAAACACTAATGAGATGGGAGTACTCTATAAATAACAAACATTAAAACAACCTATTTATATTGCATGAAATGAAATTATATTCTTATATATTAGTTATACCTCCCACTCTCAATCTCTACCAAAGTTTTATCACCTGATGTAGAGGAACCAATAGCAAATGACAATGTCGATGATGTCGTAAATGATAGAACAATAGGTGATGATGTAGATCCTGGTGTAGCTGATGGTGATATATCATGTGTGTGTGCAAGAATGACAATCTCTAGTGGTCTCTAATGTGATAAATGTGATGGGGTAAGTGATGGTGATGATGATGACGACTGAAAATAATGATATGAAGGACTACCATCTTAACCACATCCATGTCCATGTCCAACTCTATCCATCGCATCCACATCTAGAGTTTGTATGTGTCATCTATACTAGTACACAAAAATGACAGAACATAGAACATACATATAATGAGGACATACATTGATATATATACCACAAACATTTATATTATAATATTGTACTCTAAACAAAATAGGAAACATATTTATTTCTTTAAGTTATAAATATTTGATACAATTATAATTGTTTAATTATCAGTATCAACGTCTAATCAATTCTTGAACATATTGTCTGATTCTAATGGAACTTCTAGTTCATTTTCAATGTCAATATCATCATCTTCAATTTCTATTTGGACACCATTTGAATCACATAAGTTTTTTGGATCTTAATCTACATGCACATGTTCAATATTATTTAACTCATTTTCTTGAAATGGTGGTGCAATAGCTATGCTTAAACTACTTTTTGAAGACTATGGTGCTTCAATATTTGATTGAGATTTTATTTTACAAATAACCCACCAGTCATTTTTATCACAAGATAAACTCGGATATGTGCAGTAATAAACTTGAATGGCTTGAACTGATAGAACAAATTGTTCACACCAATTAAATTCACACTTATATGCTTTCAGGCACATTTTTATGCTTCATAATAATATGGTTCTCAAAATATTAAGAACAAAATGACTATGCTTCTTCAACTAAATATGCTTTGCATATTAAGCTTTCAAATTTTGCTTTGTGTCTAACATTGTTTTTCAACTTTTTAAGGTACCTACAACCATTATATGGTTAGAATTAATTCAATTTACAATAAGTTTTGTATATAAGTTATAATACAAATGTCAGTACAATTTACCTCTCAAAAGGATACATCCATCTGTATTGCATTGGACCGACTATCTTGGCTTCGTAAGCTAGATGGACTGACAAATATTCCATTGAGTCAAAAAAACTTGGTGGGAATATTGGTTCAAGCTTACAAAGAATGACAAGTATGTCTCTCTCAAGTCTGACCATATTATTTATTCTGATGGTGGTTGCAGTTAGCTCTTTGAAAAACATACTCAGTTCTATAATAGCCTTCCAAACATTTAAGGGAAGTATTTTTCGGAATGCAATTGGTAATAGTCTTTGCATAAACACATGACAGCTATGGCTTTTCATTCCAAACAACTTCAACTTCTTCATATCCACACATTTTCCCAAATTTGACACATATTCATAAAGAAATTTCAAAATTTTAACTCATTCGCACATTACTTGTTTTGCATTCTTATCTAATGTGAAACAAGCTTTAGGGTATTTTCCTATGGCCTCATCCCATTTCAATTCAGGTCATCAACAATAATCAGTGCAAAGACACAATCTAACATTTTGACTTTCAGCTATAAAATTAGGATGCATCTGATTGAAATACTTCCAAGTAGTTGAATCTAACGGATGATGCATCACCCCTTTTTCAATCTCATGCTCAACATGCCACCTCATATGATTTATTGTAGCCTTTGATGCATACAACCTCTACAATGGAAGAATTAAAGGAAAATAGTACATCTTCTTATATGATACTTAAGTCTTCTGACGCTTCTCAGTATACTGACGTGTTTTTTTGAAACGATGATGAGCATAAAATTTACATATAATGTAACGGCTGGGTCCCACTGGAATTCCTGTTCTCAGCCAGTTGCCAAAGTAAGCCCACCCGCCATCTCACTGAGACCAACGGGCTGTCGGGGTCCATGGCCCAATACCTCAAACCCATCTCCTGGAATCACAGTCAACGCTGTTTGCCACAGGTAGGTTGTTGAAGGCAAGGGTCGAACCCTTGACCTCCCTTTAGCCTCAGTAAGAGACTACCAATTGTACCATTATGTAACGGCTGGGTCCCACTGGAATTCCTGGTCTTAGCCAGTTGCCACAGTAAGCCCACCCGCCGTCTCATTGAGACCAACGGGCTGCCGGGGTCTATGGCCCAATACCTCCAACCCATCTTTTGGAATCACAGTCAATGATGTTTGCCACAGGTAGGTTGTTGAAGGCAAGGGTCGAACCCTTGACCTCCCTTTAGCCTCAGTAAGAGACTACCAATTGGTACCAGTGAGACGGCGGGTGGGCTTACTGTGGCAACTAGCTGAGACCAGGAATTCCAGTGGGACCATGGTACAATTGGTAGTCTCTTACTGAGGCTAAAGGGAGGTCAAGGGTTTGACCCTTGCCTTCAACAACCTACTTGTGGCAAACAGCATTGACTGTGATTCCAGGAGATGGGTTGGAGGTATTGGGCCATGAACCCCGGCAGCCCGTTGGTCTCAATGAGACGGCGGATGGGCTTACTGTGGCAACTGGCTGAGACCAGGAATTCCAGTGGGACCTAGCCGTTACATATAATTAGTTCACTAACAACACCCCAATATAACATACAACTATTGAAATAACAATCAATATTCTCCACCGATATGTCTATACCCCCACAATAATTTCTTAATGTTGTAAAAGTTATCAGTTACTAGATTATTTTCCAGAACAATCTCTTTATTGGTTGTGTAATTTGATCAAACAATTGTTTAGACATGTGATTCTTTGACTTCAAGCTCATTAGTTAAGATATAAGTGATAATTGTGAATGTTTTGTACAACCAGGCTGTAACTCCTTATCTGCAGTAATCGACATATCATAAAAATTATGAGCTTAAAGATTATGTGGTTCCTCATTTCATCCATATCAAAGTTGGGATGAACAACATCCATCACCATTCTGTAATATGTGTTAGTTGGTTCTTCATTACCTATATATGATCTTTCACCAATATTTTGATCGTTGTCAACAACTACTATACTTTTCCCTAGATAATTCCAAATACAATAATCTTGTACAAAGCCATATTTGCCCAAGTGGTATCTGATAGTGTCCACATCATGAAAAGACATATTTTGGCACTTGCGGTGATTACATGGACACTTAATTTTATCCCTATCCATCCATTTTCGGTTGATTATAAGCAAATTTAATGAGCATTATGTGCCATCAAGAAATTCTTGATTGAATAAGCCATCATTCAACCTTTTGTACATCCACTGGTAGTCTATACTCATTTTTGCATATATCAATATTTTTGGAATATTAATTTTTTCAATTTATGTCATATTTAGCACTCTTATATTCATTTGAAAGGTAAGAATTTATCCCATTCAGGAATGCATCATTTATATGTCACGATTGTGCATGTTATATGCATACATATAAATTTTGGCAGCATACCCCCTAGTTCTTTGAGTGCCTGATATGGACAATTCCTTTGTGCACTCGAAGAACAAAGGGATATAATACCGAATTTCTACATTTGTATAACATATAACATGTAACCATTCATGTAACATCCTTTGATATAATTAAGAGTAATCTCAATTATATCAAAAGATGCTACGATGCACATGAGTTAAAACATCATAATTTAAAACTTTCGTATACAATGACCATGATTACTTAAATAAAATGAAACATCATTAAAAAGCTTGATGAAATAAAGTTAAATACATTAATCAAATGGGCAGCACTAGCCCAAAATTTATACAAAATGAGTAGTTATAAAACTACATATCTCTGAAATACAATATGTAGAACTATAACTACTTAACCTATAAAACAACCAAAAAGTTCAACAGTGTATCACCCACCCCAAGAGTATATCCTTGGCTTTGATCACTATGCATCCTCCTCTGTCGCACCTCTCACACTCTCCAAACCTGGGCATGGGAAGTTCATATGCTAAGCAACTTGTGCCTAGAGGTACATAACAACATGCAAGCATACAATATGACAAATAAAAAAATGCATGATATACTTACCAACTCTACGATGACGACTTACCTCAAAGCCGCCATTGCATTAGCCCACATTTTACATGACATGCCATCATAATCTCATACACTATATTCACATTGAACATGACATATCAAACAATTACAGAAATCATACGAGTGTATACCACATTTAAGTAGAGTTAATTATCTTATATTTGCCCACCTTACTCATAACTAGACTAAAATGGATACAGGTATTTTACGACTCTCACCAACGCCCTCATGAAACCTGTCTGAGCTTCCTAGAACACCTGTCTAAGGAAAGACTCTTCATATAAACCAACTGAGAAAGCTCTCATTGCTTGCCTCTTGGCCTTCAAAGAATCTCGAACATGACCAACCTAGGTCACTCGGAACCGATTCCCCTCAATGACATAAATTATTGTCTCAAATATCAAATGCTTAAAAAATCATCCAAATATAAGTTTTCTAGTAAAAGTTATTATCATTTTACTTAGGGGTGTACAGTCCATTTTTGTCTAGTATTTTCTAGGTACCAACAGGTCCAGAATTTTATATCAAATTTTTAGTCTATTTAAAATTAAAGTATCAACTTAAGTTCTTCATAAAAATTTTAGCCTTATGAGTCCACTTTTATTTTCCACTAGTTTCATACCATTCTCATTACTTGAACATTAGTTATGATAAGAAATATCAAAGCTATTCCTGGAAATATGAAATATAGTCATTAATTGACGTAAGTCTATCTAATGCACACAATCATCGTATGCATTCCTTTTTACACCAAAAATTTCATATCATAACTAGATTAATATATCTTCACATTTTCACATCATTTAGCCTAATTACCATCAAAATCAAAAGGTAACAATTTAACATATTCCATGACATTCTTATCAAACATTAGCATATAATTTCACATAGTCAAATGACATGTAAGATTTTTATCAATGAAGCATATACCTAATCAGCCTTGAAGCTTTTTATTTTCTTTCTTTTTCTCCCCTCACTAGATGACTTTTTCTTTGCCTTTGCCACCCTCTTGAGGGCCTCTCTTTTGCTCACTTGATTATCCTACACAACCATACCATATCTTATTTCTATCATCCATTTTTAAAAAGTTTTCATGCATACATAAAATCCTAATGTTCCTATATGTTTTTGTTAGGAAATATAATATAGAGGAGATTATTAATCTAGCATTAGGAAAATATTAGAATAGAAAGATCTGAGGCCTATGTTTCACACTGTGTGTAGCAGCCTCGTCACCCGAACTGCACGTGCCCGGATGAGGGAGCGCTAATGTTCGTCTTCTTCTTTACTACTTCAAATCGCTATTATTAATAATTTATCTTTATTTTCTCAACATTCATATATACATAAATATATACTTAAAATCAGGGTGCAATTTCTTTACATAAGATAGAAATTTTAAACATCAAATTAATTCTTAACAAACTTTAAAGGTAAGTTTTACAAACTCTAAAATTCTTTAATATAAAAGCCAAATACAAAAATTTCAAAGCTTGTAACCTACTTTCTCAAGGTTCGGCTGCTTTACTTGAATGGGATCACTGCTTGCTTTATCTAACACCTTCAGCTACCTTTCTATATCTGCGTGGAAGGAAACTCCAACGCTAAGCTCTAAGCTTAGTGGTGCATATAAATAAGGCAATATACTATGTCATGCAACAGGCAATAACATGTATCATTTTTCATATTAATGTTCTTTCATGCAATTCTATTCCTTATGATCCTATCTCATACAATTATAATTCCATGCATACCGGACAAATATCATTTTCATTTCCATAAATTATAAAAATCTTTTTTACATCATCAATCATGTATTTATATATGTATACCACTTTCCATCGTTTCTATATATATATATATTAGCCTACAACACCTATGAACTCTAGACTAGGATAACGGAGTTGTCATCCAGGCACTTAGGAGTGCCACACGACAATATGATGTGCACATATAAGTGCCATTACCGGCATAGATAATCGTGCCATTACCGGCGTAGTATTCATAATCCGTGCCATTACCGACGTAGAAAATCATTCCATTAATGGTTTTCATCATACTCCCCCCTTGTTTGGCATGCCAAACTATCCTTAGTATAGTTCTAGGTAGTTGTTCTAGGGCTTATTCAATATCATATAATTCATATATCTCTATTTACTTCCAATCACAACCATATCAATATTCATGTTTATTATCTGTATTAGTTCACGTATTTCATCCGTATCATATTTCATATATCATCCATGCCAATTTACATATTTCATTCGTATCATATTCCATATATCATCCGTGTAAATTCACATATTTCATCCGTATCACAATACAACATGTTCTCACCTCAATACATATATATAATTATTCTTATTTCCCTGGATAGACAATAACTTCCATTTACTTACCTGAATTCCTCATTTAATAACCACATTCATAATTATAGATACAGAGCATTCACGGCCGTGATTACTAATTTCATGCTCATGAATTAGTTCACGCTCGTAATCCCAAGCCGTGAACGCTACTGGAATGAATCGCCCAAAAGCATTCACGGTCGTGATTACTCATTCACGCCCGTGAATAAGTTCACTTCTGTGATTACAACCTGTGAACGCTTCTAGAATGAATAGTACCATTTCCACACAAAAGTCACAACCGTGAACTCTCAAGTTCACGCCCGTAACTCAATAATCACGCCCGTGACTTTCAGCAGGAAATCTGCATTTTCACTTTTCATTCATTCTAACATTATCCAAATCATACCAAATTCTATTTCATGCATTTCTAAGGTTCTTTACTCAACTTATTACTTTCCAATACATGTAAATGTCTTGATCATACAAGATTTTCTAACATGCATCATTAATTCAATGTCACACAAGGATCTCATTCATACATTGTTTACCTATGGTTTCATGCCATAATCATCATCATTCTTAAAATACATTAATCTAAAATCATATTCAGCATGCATTATTTCAAACAAAAATAGGCTATTGCCTTAAGTTATGCACAAACCTTAATCTTTCTCCTTCACTCTTCTAGATAGCTTTCTCTTTTCCTTTGCTCCTTAGAGCTTGTTCCTTGTCACTTGGAACTCCTACAACATCATAAATAATCAATATCATCTGATTTCCTCAAGACCCCAAACTCTCTTTCTCTCTCTCAAAAGAGAGATGCTTCTTACCTTACACTTTTCTTCACTTGATCACAACTTTGGAGATTTTCTCTCTCTACCAAACTTGATTTTTCTTCCTCTTTCTTGTTCTTTCCAGCTTCCTTAAGAGTTATGGACCATGAAGATCACCTTGTCTTGCTCTTTCCCTTCTCTTCTCTTCCTTTCTCTCTCTAGAAATCAAGGTGAGCTATGGAGGAAAAGATGTAGCTGGCATGACTGGTAGAGAAAAGAGAGAAAAGAAGGCAGAAAATGAAGAAAAGAAGAAGAAGAAAAGGAAGTCTTAAATAGGGTACCCAAAAAGTCTTCATGTGGGACCCACCATCCAATTTTATACTTAATCAATATTAATCCTCTTCCTTTAGTGTCAAGGCCGGCCAACCCAATTTTAAGTGTCCAAAATTAATATGTTGATTAGCAATTAATCTTATTAATCCTCCAATTTTGGTAAATTGCAATTTGACCCCAAAACTTATCAAATTTTGCAATTTAGTCCTTTACCGTAAATCAACTTCTTTAAACTCTATAATCACTTAATTAGGCATTTATCATTTAATTTAGCCATTACTTAATTAATTTTTTTGTAAAAATCCAAATTTAGACTTCGATCGGTCAAACGCGTCAACTTCGTGACACGTGCGACTCGGGGCCTAAATTAGCGGATATTACACTGTGTCCTTAAGACAAATTTGCCTCATAACATAGGTGTTTAGGACGATTGACGTTTGTCTCCAAGGAAATATTTTCTCCTCTGTTCTTAGATAGATGGAGACTCAAGTCCAATGAGGTTTTAGCAATACTTGTATCATTCTTATTTAATTTACCAAGTAGTTTATCCATATAATGAGTTTGAATTAATGTAAGTCCATCTGATCTTCTTGAGATTTTAATTCCCAGAATCACATTTGTTAGTCCCATATCTTTCATATCAAACCTTGAGTTTAACATATCCTTAGTAGACTTAACCATTTTGTCATTACTACCAACAATGAGCATGTCATCAACATATAGACATAATATGACATAACCATCACTAGTGTCTTTGACATAAACACATTTATCACACTCATTTATTTTAAAACTATTAGACAATATTGCACTATTAAACTTTTCATGCCATTGCTTTAGCTTTTGTTTCAATCCATATAGAGATTTAACCAATTTACAAAACTTTTTTTCTTATCCTGGAACAATAAAGCCTTCAGGTTCTATCATATAAATTTTTTCATCTAAATCTCCATTTAGAAAAGTTGTTTTTACATCCATTTGATGTATTTCAATATTGTGCAGTGCAACAATTGTAATAATCATTCTGAGAGAATTTATTCTAGTTATAGGAGAATATATATCAAAATAGTCTAGGTCTTCTTTTTGTTTGTAACCTTTAATCACAAGCCTAGATTTATATTTATCAATTGAACCATCTGCCTTCATCTTCCTTTTAAAGATCCACTTGGATTCTAGTGGTTTACACTCTGAAGGTAAGTCTACTAGTTCCCAAGTATGATTTTGCATTATAGAGTCTACCTCACTCTTAATGGCTTCTTTCCAAAGAAGACCATTTGAAGAGTTTACAACCTCTGTGTAAGTCTAAAGTTCTGCCTCTAACATGTAAGTCAGAAAATCTGATCCAAAAGATTTTTCCAACCTTATTTTTTTACTACGTCGAATCTCTATTTCAGCTGGCTCAACTTTAAAACCAAGTTCTCCTTCCTGAACTTAATCTTGACTTTGACTATCTTCAGTAATAACCTTAAGAGTTCATTTGGATCATTTTTCCTCATCTGAAGTTTTACAAGGAAATATATGTTCTAAAAATGACACATTCCTTAATTCCATTTTCGTGTTATTGTGTATGTCAGGAATTATTGATTTATGCACAAGAAACCAATAAACACTACTATTATATGCATAACCAATAAATATGCAATTAACTGATTATGGGCATATTCTTACTTTCTTTGGTAACAAAATAGCCACTTTAGCAAGACACCCCCACACTTGTAAATATTTATAGGAAGGCTTTTTTTTCTTTCCATAATTCATAAGGAGTTTTATTTTGCTTACTACATGACACCTTATTTAAAAGGTAACTAGCTGACAAAACGGCTTCCCTCCATATGTTCCGGGGCATCCCAAAACTTATCAGCATTGCATTCAGCATTTCTTTCAAAGTACGATTTTTTCTTTCAGCCACACTGTTTGACTGAAAAGAATAAGATGTTGTGGTTTCGTCTATAATTCCATGTTGTGCACAAAATTCTCTAAATGGTGATTCATATTCACCACCACGATCACTTCTCAATATCTTGATTTTCCTATTGAGTTGATTTTCAACTTCAATTTTATAGAGTTTAAATTTTTGTATAGCCTCATCCTTACATTTAAGCAAATACGCATAACAATATTTTGTGCAATTATTAACAAATGTGATAAAATATTTGTTACTACCTCTTATTTGAACAAATTTTAAATCACACAGATCACTATGTATTAGATCAAGCGGTTCATTTTTTCTTTCAACTGTTTGAAAAGATGATCGTGTTAATTTTGCCTTAATGCAAATTTCACATTTATGTTTTGAATCAATATGGAAATTAGGTATGTGTTAATTAACCTTCTTAAGGCATTGTAATTAATATGTCCTAGTCTAACATTCCATAAATTGGAAGACTTAAGCAAATAAATAGAAGATGTACTTTTATTCATATGTTTCACAACAATTACATTAAGCTTAAAAAGCCTATCAAGAGCATACCCTTTTCCCCCATACATTCCACCCTTAGACAAAACAACTTTGTCTGACTTAAAAACCATACGAAATCCATGCTTATTTAGCAGTGAGCTTGACACCAAATTTTTGTGAATATCAGGCACAAACAATACATTGTTTAGAGTCAGCTCCTTTCTAGATGTCATCTTTAGCACCATTTGTCCTTCACCAAGAACTTCAGAAGTGACAGAATTGCCCATATACAGTTTTTCTCCACTCTTCGGTTTGAAAGTGAAGAAAATTTCACATTATGAGAAAATGTGCCTTATGGCTACAATATCAATCCACCATTCATTTGGGTTAGACCCAACCAGATTCACCTTTAATATAACAGCAACAAGACTAATATCGGAGACCTCTTGAGTAATATTCTACAATAGATTGGCTTCATTGCTTTTCTTTTTCTTTAGGAGCCTACAATCAGAAGCCATATGACCCATTTTGTCACAATTCAAGCACTTTGGAATTTCTTTTCAAAAACTCCACCTTTAGGTCATGTCTTAGATCCTTTGGTTTTCTTTCTTTTGGAACCTTGTCCATGTTCAACAATATTAACCTTTGCCTCAAAAGAATTCAACCCCCTCCTATCTCTTTCAAAACTTCTGTTGTCTTTTTCAATTCAAAGTCTAACAATTAGCTCTTCAATATTCATTTTCTTTCACTTATGCTAAAGGTACTTTTTGAAATCCTTCTAGCCAGGGGGTAATTTTTCAATAATAGTAGCCACTTGGAAGGTCTCACTCAAGTTCTTCCCTTTTGCATGAATGTCATCAAGGATAACTAGAGATTCTTGCACTTGACTCACCACAGTTTTAGAATCCACCATTTTATAGTCAATGAAACATCACAATATAAACTTTTTAGCACTAGCATCCTCAAATTTATATTTTCAGTCAGAAGACTCTCATAACTATTTTGCAGTTTTAATTCCATTATACACATTGTACAACGAATCATGCAGCCGATTCATAACATAATTCTGACACAAAAAATCGGAATGGTGCTAACTATCATAGGTGATCCTCATTTGAACATCTTGCTCATCCTCCTTCAGAGTAGGAGCATCATCAATCAAGAACCGTGCAAGGTTCAAGGTGGTTAAATAAAATAACATCTTTTGTTGCCACCTCTTAAAATTCAAACCATTGAATTTTTTCAATTTTTTCCCATGATTCATAGGCACTGTAATAGGTACAACATGGGAAACAACTCATGCAGCAGTAGCTGATAGCCCTTGGGAACCATCCTGAACATTTGCAGGAAATATTGTGTTCTCCATTTCTAAAACAAAATAAAAGAACTATTAAAATTCCAATAAATACTGATATTAACAAAAAAAATAGAATTTGTCTTAAGATTGTTAGGAAATATAATATAGAGTAGATTATTAATCTAATATCAGGAAAAGATTAGAACAAAAAGATCTGAGGTCTGTGTTTCACACAGTGTCCTTAAGACAAATTTGCCCCATGCCACAGGTGTTTAGGATGACTGTCCGTAAGACACAAAGTCATGCGTGCAATAGGTTTCACCTAATAGTTGTAAATATTTTTCTATCAGGGGCATGACCAATCGTCACAGTCGTGACAACTTATGGCACGATGACCTTTAAAATTTTCTAGAAATAAATAAAAAAATGAAAAAGTTGGGTATGGTCCACGGTATTTTAGCCCGACATTCATGTGAGTAGGTCGCACGCCCACATATTGGCCTTGGTTCAGTCCATGGTTTGGCACCCCTGCATCTGTGTGCATGGGAGAGAGTCTTCCCCTTTACTCACTTAACAAAGTAAGGATGAGTTTCTATATATAAACTCTTTTCCCAACTTCCCATCTTTCCTATATGGGATTCCCCACATTTGAATTTCCTTCTCCTTAGCAAGGAGCTTAGTTTGAGCTTCAATTGTTTATTCTCACATTCACCATTTTAAGCATATGAATATCATAATTCTTAGTCCTCATGTCAAAGAACATATATCCAAGTTATTCTCCCAAAATTGAGTTATAAGACCCACCCGAATATCACTCCATTAACCACAATTTTCCAATAGTTTTATACCTTATTTTAGCCAAAAAATATAGTTAGATTGAACTCTTTTTTTACTACGTCAAAGCTGTCTAAAATGGTTCTCTAAGGTCATCATTTAATTTTTCCAAAATATCACCCAAATCACACTTCACTCATCACCAATTGGCTTTGCCCTTAGATTAATTTAAATTTTACCAAATTTACTTTAACCAAAGCAGCCCCTTCTTCCTCCATTAGGGTCATATTTTTTTTAGTTTAAAAGTCATAAAATCATGAATTAACATCACTTAATATTAATTAAAAGTTTAGCTTTATTTTTTCTTAACTAGTTACCAACTTCAAACTCTAGGTCAATTCTTGCCAAATAACCCTAATTTAGCAATTTCAATCTTATCTATCATCCTTAGGGGTCTGAAATGGAAGAAAAAATCTTGAATTTAATGAGAATAAACTCACCTTAATGAAGTTCTTAGGCTGGTCGAATTTGCTGATAAATCTTCTTTCCTTTTTTCTTCTTCTTTCTTTCTTCCTTCTTGCTCCTTAGCTCTCTTTATGGTAAGAACTTTTTAGTTTCGTAAATCTTCTCTCTCGTAACTCAGTTTCCCCATTCTTAGCATGCTGGAAAAAGGAACAAAAATGGAGGTTTTTAGGAAGAAGGAAATGGTGGAGGTTGTTTTCTAATTGGTGGAAAATAAAGATTTTTATCTCTCTTATTTTTTAAGGTGAGTACTTTGTGGTTCTATGACTACATTAAGCCATTTTTCTGTTGGTCCAAAATATAAATTAATTTTGTTTAACTTTTAATTATGTTAAATCCTCTTTTTCCACAAATTTCTCTTCTCTCAAATTTCCCCCAACAATTTTTATAATGTTGATTTTGTCCACAGAGTGATTTTATTTTTTTCTATTTTTTGCACCAATCTTTTTAGTTTCCAAATAATAATACCCTTAATTATTTTTTCTCATAATTTGTCATTTTTTGTGGGTCCAAATTTAGACTATAATCAAACCAACATGCCCTACAATAGTCACGTGCGATTATAGCCTAAATCGTTGGACATTATAGGTACGAAACCTTGAGTTTGAGTGGGATCCTCAATAGTTTATAAAGTGCAGTCTCTCTTGTAGTGGTCTTGAGACCCACACTTGTAGCAAGCCCGTGAGGCTTTCCAACCCTCCCTTTTTATGGTGCTTATTACATGATGCACACTCTGGTGCTTCCTTTTTCCGTGTCTGGGTTTGACTGCTAGCAGCTATGGAAATAGATCTAGAAGATGGCATCTACCTGGTAAACACTGGCTAACTCTGAATCTGACCCTATCCTTTGTAGTGAAAATTCCCAGAACTGGTGCTAACCTTCTTGCACAATGTCTGTGCAACATTGAAAGATGGTCCCCTGCAGTCTCTCCTAAATGACACCCTTTTATCTCTTCAACATAGTCCTTTTATCTATACTAATTGCAGTAGATACCAGCTTCGAGAAATCCTTTAACTGCTTTGAAATCACATGAAACCTAATATAATCTTTCGAACTATCTTTAAACCAGCGGCATTTGTCTGCCTCATCCCCAATAATACCGATAGCATATTTGCTTAATATGGTAAACTATAACACCCCTCAATATAATTAAGAATAATCTCAATTATGCCAAAAGATGTTACAATGCACATGAGTAAAAATGTCACAAATTTGAAACTTTCATGCACCATGACCATAATGACTTAAATAAAATAAAATATCATTAAAAGCTTGAATAACATTAAAGCTAAATATATAAATCAAAGGGGCAGTACTAGCCCAAACATTATAAAAAACAAGTAGTTATAAAGCTACATGCCTCTAAAATATAACATATGAAACTATAACTACCCAAACTCATAAAACAATAAAAAAGTACAACCGTGTATCACCCACCCCAAGTGTATATCCAAGACTCTGATAACCAAGCATCCTCCTCTATCGATCCTCTCTTAAGCTCCAAAACTAAGTATGGAAAGTTTATACACTAACCAACTCGTACCCAATGGTACATAACAACACAGAAGCACATCACATGACAAATATATAATATGCATGATATACTCACTGAGCTATTATAATGACTTATCTCAAAGTCCGCATATGCATTTGCTCACATACTACAGACATACCACAAAAATTCACATATATAATGCACTTCGCGAACATGGTATATCAACAATCATTTAGTATCATACAGGTACATGTCACACATGATATATTTCATTAATTATCTTACCTTTGCCCACCTTACTCATAACCAGAATAAAATGGATACGGGTACTCTACATTTGTCACTAGAGCCAAAATAACCCACCGATGAAACTCTCACTACTGGGCCTTCAAGTATAACCCATCGAGAAAGCTCTCACTGCTTAGCTTTGGGCCTTTAAATATAACCATCGAGGAAGCTCTCATTGATAATCTCTGAGCCTAGGAAGATAACCCACAAGGAAACTCTCATTACTAACCTCTAGGCCTTCAAAGATCTCAATATAAATCAACCAAAAAAAAAAAAGAGAGCACAGAACAACTACGAGGTAAGCCCACTTGGCTAGACCTCAAGCTCTTTAAAACATCTTATTAATCTTTAAAATATCTCAATCGTGACCAATATATGTCACACGGTACCAAACTCCTCCCTTAATGGCATGACATCTATCCTAACTCTAGTCCTAGTCAAAGCATTGGGCTTACAATTTCACAACATGTGCCACACATGTTTCCATATTTTATATAAATCTACCATGATATCTCACAATCACATTCATAAAATATAATTCCATATCATGTTATACCCATACAACCGAGGCCTATTGCCTCACAACGAATTAATCTTGATTCATATGCAAACATACAAGTTTTTCAACATAAATGGCTTCATGCCCATGAATAACCCTTCACGACCATGAAACACTACTTCACGGGTAGTCTCCCCATGAACTAAGCTGTGATTCAACCCATGAATCAATACATGTTCATGATCATGATCACCCCTTCATATGTGTGAACTAAATCGCGAATCCAACCATTAAGCTGCCCATGAATGGATTTGCTTCAATAACAAAATACATTTTCACGACCTTCACACCCGTGAAGCCACCCTTCATAACTATGAATCTGTAAATTTTTCTAGAAAATAGAGTATCACAACTTCATGCCTTTTTCACTTGCAATATTTTCTACGGTTGACCAATGTCAGCCATCCTATCCACACTCCAACATGAATTTTATCCATTTACCACAACCATGTACTTCCTAACCATCAATATTAACCAGAATAACTCATTAAACATCTCAATCTAACTATGTTCATACTAATTTTCATCATGCATATCAACCCCACTTTTTATCATTTAACAACTCACTAATCATATAAATCATGTATTTAATGCAAATAACACACAAAATATCAATTAATTGCCTTAAGTGTTTTTTATGTACAAACCTTATACCTATGATGGAGATTAGTTAAAGTTTGAGCTCTTCAAGCTTGTCCTTTCCCTTGGGATGGACTTTCAGCTCTCTCTCTAGGTCTTTCAAGATTACAAGTTTCCTTTCTCACTCTCCTCTCTCACTTTACTCTCTCAAAACTTACTCTTCAAAGCTTTATCAATGGAGGATAAAGGTTTCTGGTGGTAGGAGATGAAGATATAGTGTGTTAGGTTAGTTATAGGGGTATGGAAGCAAATTTAAAGGGAATGGCAAAGAGAGAAATATGGCTGCCTCACCTACTCTACCTGCCTAGGTTTCAGGATTGTGACTCGTCTTTCACGGATATGAATCTCTCCTTCACGGTTGTGAAAAAACTCTTCACAGCCGCGAAGAAACCTATCACGACTGTTAACTAAAACTTGATATTCACGGTCGTGACACCCACTGTCACGGGTGTGAATCATATGATTTCAGCCATTCTCAAACTTCCCAAAACTTCACTTCATCCCCCATTTCTCACTAACCAATACAATAACTTATCGGCTCTAATTATGAGCATTACATAACTCCTTCTCACATATTGTCATGGTCATGTTCCTCTGTCATAGGTTTAGGAACTCCATTTTCTTCTCATCTGTATACACCCTTAGCAGTCAACACATATTGTTTCCTGAACTCAACTAGTAAAAAATGCAAGGTAAGTGGCTCTAGAGTCTAAGGCTTCTAAAGAATAAACTTCCACCAACCGTAGGCATGTTCCTAAAAAAATGAAAGAACGTACCTAGCTTTGTGCTCCTCAGCACAATCAACCTCCTCGAATACCCTCTCAGTCTTTTCTAACCAATACTCTGCAGCTACTTGGTGATCATCTATCTTTCTTGTGAAATCCATGGCCCTATATTTCTTTAACGTATCAATATGCATCCTATGCCTCGGTGGTGAAGGAGGAGGAAGTGGCATAACCTATACCAATGGATACAAAAGGAGGGGCTCCACTTGGCCCTAGAACACTAGCTTGACTCAGCTGATTCTGAGCCTCTATATCTAAGGGACTGTAACTCTCAGTCATATCATGAGCTTCAATCTCCAAACACTTTCTCTAACCTATATATTGACAAAGAATAGCCCAAATCAAAATCACATAGGATAAACCTGCATACATGATATAAACCTTCCCACCTTAGTTCAGAACTGCCTAAACCTAAGCTCTGATACTACTAAATATAACACCCTTCAATATAATCAGGAATAAACCTAATTATACCAAAGAATATTACCATGTACATGATTACTCATTAAATATATATATATATATATATATATATATATATAACTTAATAATATTAAATAATCCTTCACTCTGAACTTAGGCATTCTCCTCTTTCGATTAACTCCTAAGCTCTAAACTTGTGCACAAGAACACCCATATGCTAAGTAAACTAATGCTTAGTAGTACATAACAACATACAAAGCACAACATACAAATACAACATGCATGATAGACCTATCGTTATGCCAAATGACTTACCTCGAAGTCTACACATAAAATAAATTTTTTACTAATGACAACATGCTTTAATATTCTCATACATATTAATCAAGTTTGAATTATGGCATAATAATAAAATCAAATAGTAATCACACAAGTGTATACCATACTTAGAAATTTATTAAAACCATTTCGTTGATCACTTTTACTCTTAACTAGACTAAATTGGATAGAAGAGTAAATGAGGCTCTCACCCAAGCCCTAAAGACACATGTCTGAGCTTCCTATAACACTTGTATGAGAAAAAATGAGTGTGCACATATAATAACCAATTGAAACTAACCTAAACCTAAGCCCTTATCCTTTAAAAAATCTCAAACGTGACCAATCTAGGTCATCCAGTATCGATCTCCTCTCAATGACATGACATTTATCATAGCTCTAGTTCTAGTTAGAGTATTGGGCATAAACTGTTATAATATCACTTACCATAATCATTTCTTTCAAAAAACATGAATGTCATATACCATAGCTATAACCTATCATAGCCATTACCATACAAAAAAAACATGCATTTTCATACCATATGATAACCATAACCACCTCAAATCGAGACAACCTTGATTCAAGTCATAAAAGAAAAATCAAAGAAAGCCTTTAATCTTCATTTGGAGGGCTAGAGTGGAAGGAAATCAAAGAAGACAAGTTAAAATACAAATTTGAGGTAAGTGAAATTAAAAGTTTTAAATTAGTTTAATGGTTCAAATAGATAGTTTAAGGTATGTAGATGATAATTATGAAGTTAAATTTAGTTAGAAAAGCAAAATAGTGGTGGATTAATGAAGTGTAATTTTTATCCATGGTAGGTTCAAAAGGAAGTGAAAGTGGTTCCAAGGAAAAGACTAAGGAAAAGGAAGCCTAGGAAGGCCAAAGGAAGAAAATAAGGTTAGTGATTTCAAAATCTACCTATTTCCATTGTTAAAGTATAAATTAGGGTTATGGAAATTAGAAATTTTTTGAGTTTTGCATGTAATTGATAATTGATACTTAAAACATGATTAAAAGATTATAAAAGTGGATTAGAATGGTTGAATTCAATCAAAAAAATTATTTAGTGGAACTTGGAAAATGTGACCATATTATGTGAAAAATGCATATTAAGGCATAATTACATTTTAGTGTAATATTATGATACATATGAAATAATATATGTATATGTTGAACCTTGAGGGGTATTTCCGTAATTTTGATGCTAACAAATAAAATAGCAATAATGTATTTAACATACTTGTTTTCTAAGTTTATTGAACAGGGTATGGAATATGATAGCAATAATGGAGAATGGAAGACTAACCTTAAAATGACAAAACAAAAATGAAGAAATAACATGGTCACGCCCGTGATGAAGCTTAGCGCTAACTATCCAACATTTAAATTTCACGGCCATAAAGGATCATAGCAACCGTGAATGATCATATAGTCACACCCGTGAAAAAACATGGCAAATTCCTCCAGAGAGATTCACGGCTAGAGTCACTACTTGGACCACGACTAGGAAGGTTGTTCACGCCTGTGATTAAACATTTCAAATCCTTCCAGAATGCTTCACGACCAAAGTCACCACTCAAGTCACGGCTTAGAAGAACAGTCACGACCATGACACTCATATTCACGACCGTGAAAGAGGAAATAGAAACATGTCAGAAGCAAAATTAAGAGTTGGTGCAACGACTATTTTCCCAATAAATGCAACCAAAAGGCTATAATTCACCATGGAAGTATAAATGCAAGTCATTTATGAATCCAAAACAAGAGAATAACACATACTTCAAATCAAAATCTTTTTGTAGCCATTTGTGCATTTTAACACTTTCAAAACAAACATTAATTCTCTGTAAATATGTAACATCCTTGACCTTCCCCACATGCATTTCATCGAACATAAGCATCTGACATACAATTCAATTGAACAAATGCATTTCATACGTATTTTCGTAGGAACAAGTTTATCACACGCACTAGCTACGTGTCCTAGCATTTGGCACTTGTATCGAGTAGCACATGTGTACTTATAACCTATATGAGGATTATGAAGTATTAGAAATGAATTGAATAAGTGACCAAATTAAAGTAAGCAAAATGATTAGATTAAGATTAGTAAACATTTTGCATTGTTAATTTAGTTAAACCGGGCCAAAAGATTAAGCGGTATTATTGTGTAGATTAGTCGAATTATATATATATGTAAATAATAATAATAATATAGATAAAATAAAATGAAAATGAAACAAAAGAGAAATAGAAGAGAAGAGAAGAGAAAAGAGAAGAGAAATGAGAAATGAGAAGAGAAATGAGATGAGAAAAAGATAAAAAGACAAAAACATAAATCTGCCTTTATCTTCATCTTTCCCATTTCTGCCTCCTCACTTCAGCCCCGAATTCTCCTTCATTTTCCTCCATTTCAGACTTCAAATCTTCCTTGTTTTACCTAGTTTTTGCACCAAATTGATCCCTTGCAAGTTCGTCCTTGGTAAGTAATCAATTCTTATTGCTTTAGGGTTGATTTGAGTTGCTTAGGTTCATTAATAGGCACTGTTTTGCAACCCGATTTTGATATTAATAGAAATTGATTCTGGAAATGTGTAAAACACAAAATATGTTCCTTTATATCTTATATTTGTGGATATGTAAACATTTTTTCAAGATGTTATGTATAGGAAGAGATATACTCTTCGTACTGAAACTGGTCAGGGTGTAAACCCTAACCAAGTTAGCTACTGTGTGGTTTGATTTCGAATATGTTAAAGCCCTTATTTGATGTCTCTCAAAACATAAAAGTTGTAGATATATGTGTTTTTTATCTTTATACCAAATTTCAGGTTAATAGGGCTTGTAAATGGTGAGTTATGGTGAATGGAACCATGACTGTTCCATGGTTTGAACTGCCTACTGAGTGCACTGGGCAGCTCCAGTACATTGGTTGGCTAATTTCAGCTTGTTAGAGCTAGATTATGTAATTTCTCAAAAAATAAAAGTTATAGGTATATGTCTTATGTAAATTATGGTACTAAGTTGAGCTTAATTGGTTATCTATAGACTAAGTTATGGCCTTTTGAAGTCATACTGGTCCGGAAGCCAATTCTATTCTGGAACAGTAATATGTTTGGTATAATTAGAAGACCTTAGAGACATAATTGGTACAAGTTGTAAACATGAAACATGTTCCATATGAACCCATATAAGTTTCTGTACAGTTTCATTGAAATAGGACTTATAGAGTGTAAGTTATGATGAACCCAAATGAGTACCCTGAAACTGCCTAAAGGCAGAAAACAAGGCAGAAAACAGAACACTCTTATAAATTCCACCAAATATTGTAAAATGATCCAATTGGTATGAAATTTTAATATGTTCTCTAATTATATGTTATTTGTAATTAGGAAGAAGAATCATATTAATTGGTCAATTATAGAAAAAGTTATAGGCTAAAAAGTCTCATAAGGTCACACTGCCTCATAGGAAAAATCTTAACTATTGACATGAACAATGCATATTAATTTGTTTAAGCCACATTAAGTATCTCTAATTATGAGTTAATCGATTATGTTTTCATATTAGGCTAGCAACATATTGGAGACCCACAAGGAGCAGATAGACAATAAGTTAGGGGTCGGAATCAAAGGAGAACGGTGAGTCTAATTACCGATTGAATTCTTTAGTGCAAATGAATGTTGTTTGCTATGTGATTCATGTGATTGTCATGATTGGTCCTTGATAATGTAATGATGGATAATTTGTGACAATGTGGTACATATAAATGGTATACTTGTGGTATATTTGAGGTATATGTTTGACAAATGTGATATATATACATGGTACATGTATAGTATATACAAGGTGTATGCTTGACATATGAGGTATATAGGGAATATATGTATGTTGTATATGATAAAGATGCAATGGTTGATGAATGCTTAAATACAAGTGCATATGCATATGGGCTAAAAAGGCGTTGTGACTAGTTAATCGACATTGCAAAGCAAAAGAAGAGGCCTATGGCCCAACAAATGTGCAAAGCAAAAGAAGAGGCCTATGGCCCAACAAATGTGCAAATGAAACAAATGATCAAGCTAGCTAGCAAATGCAAATGCAAATGTTCACATGGAAACCCGGGGCAATGTTCGTTTAATCTGGTCACAACAAAATAAAATGTACAAGCAAAGCATAAGTAAATAACAATTATTGAATACTTGATTTTATCTATATTTATATGTTATTGACTGATGAATGGAATGGAATACATGGTATATATTGGAATTGTGATTTATGACTATGAGTTGTTTGGTACTTTAGAGCTCATTGGATGGTTATTCTCACTGAGCCGCAACTCATCAATTTGCATCATTTTTCAGGTAAAGAGAAGTGATAGCTCATTTTGAGTAGCGTATAAAAGACATGGAGCACAGGTCACTGGCCGAGCCTCATCACTCTCTCTCTCCTTGCATTCCACACAAGCATGAAAATATGTCATATGTGTTTTTTTTGTATTTACGTGCTTGAATAGGTATAGTCATTTTGGAATGAGTCTAAATATGTATAAATGAAATCAACTCGAAAATACTTATGTGAAAAGTTTATGTTTTGATATATGTGATATATTATATTGTGGTGAAAACCTCAGTGTTAACTTTGCAAAGTCAGTGAATTATATTACAGGATATGAAAAACAATTTTACTACTATTGTTAACAGGGTATTTTACCTTTCCAGTACGCCATGTATGATTACTTGATATTTGGATAGGTTATACTAAAATGCATAAGAGGTGTGATGTTACATTTTTGGTATCAGAGCAGGGATAGGTTCCATGGGAACATGCATATGCATAAGCGCATGATAACATATGCATCATATGTGTTGAACATTATGTAGTGACATACTTTCATTTATTTTAGGGACATCATAAGACATGATACACCAAGGAGGGAGAGGCCGGCCGAAATGCATTCTCATGAGGCATCACCTCATTTACATAGAGAGCAACCAGCACTAGGAGCTAGAGCTCCAGTACATACATCACAGTCATCTCATGCAGAAGTACCCCATGAAAACCTAGAACAAGAAGTATATGGTCCTGAAATGTACAAGGAAAGACGTTATGACAAGCTGAGGAAACATGGTGCAACTGATTTCAGTGGCACAACAGACCCAGCAGAAGCTGAGACATGGCTGAAAAGGACACAGAGGGTACTGAATATGATGAGATGTACTCCAGATGAGAAATTTGATTATGCAGTATCCTTACTGCAAGGAAATGCTTATGAATGGTGGGAGACAGTCCCTAACAGTGATGCACAACCACCGGTGTTGACATGTAATGATTTTCTCCTGGAATTTCAGAACAATTACATGCCTGAAGCATATAAAGATGAGAAGAGGAAGGAATTCCTGAATCTGAAACAGGGGAATATGTCTATTGCGGAGTATGAAGTACAATTTAACAAGCTTTCCCATTATGCCACTTTCATGGTCTCTACTGAAAGAGACAAATGCAGGAAGTTTGAAGAGGGCCTCAAATATGAGATCAGAAACAGAATCACGACTACTGATCTTGATAGTTATGCTAGGCTCAGAGCTGCTGCAATCAGAGCTGAACGGTTAATGAAAGAAGATGGGGAACAACAAATAAAAAGGCCATCACGTGAATTCTTTGGCGAGTCTAGCAGAAGGTTGGGGAAAAGAGGTAGATATATGCCTGCACAAGTTGGTAACAGAAGTGGGTACTCCAGTTCTAGGGGTCGAGGAATGACTTTTTCTTACCCAGGCAGAGGGCAGAGCCAATATGTTGAACAAAGGCCCACATGTAGTCATTGTGGCAGACAACGTACGGGCGAATGTAGAAGGCTCACAGGAGCATGTTATTTCTGTGGATCGATGGAGCACATGTATAGAGACTGTCCAAATAGAGCCAAACTAGCAGAGACTAGCAGAGACAGAGGAGTATCTGAGACTACTGTTGAGGCACCAAGGGTCTACCCTACTAGTGGGACACAAGGCAGAGGAAGAGGCAGGGGCAGGACTGGTACACTGGGCAGAGGAGTGACCAAATCTGAAGGTCAGAGTTCTAGACCCCCTACTCAGGCCAGGGTGTTTGCTATGACTAGACAAGAGGCACTAGATGCTCCCGAAGTAGTCACTGGTAATATTTATATTTCTGAAATATTAGCATATGCATTGATTGACCCAGGCTCCACTCATTCATTTATATCATTGCATATGGCATCTAAACTACATCAAATGCATGAGCCTTTGGGGATTGACATAAATGTGAGTACTCCATTGGGAACAGTGGTAGTTGTGAATAATGTCTGTCGTGATTGCCTGATATGCATTGACAGAGCTGAGTTAATAGCTGATCTGATTTTATTGCCAATATATGAATTTGATGTGATACTGGGAATGGACTGGTTAACTAGACATCATGCAATAGTGAATTGCTTTACTAAGGAAGTAATTTTGGAATCACCAAACCAGCCAAGGGTAGTATTTCTAGGTGAAAGAAAACTTGTGCCTACATGTCTAGTTTCAGCGGTAAAGGCATTTCGAATGATCAAAGGGGGATGTGAAGCATATGTGGCATATGTGACTGATATTAGAACCACTGATAGCTTGCTTGAAAATATACCAGTGGTAAGGGAATTTGCTGATGTATTCCCAGATGATCTACCTGGTTTACCACCAGATAGAGAGATAGAATTCACTATTGAACTAGTACCAGGAACAACACCAATATCAAGGTCACCCTACAGAATGGCCCCAGTTGAGTTGAAAGAGCTGAAAGCCCAATTGCAGGAGTTACTTGATAAAGGGTATATCAGACCTAGTGTATCACCATGGGGAGCTCCAGTGTTATTTGTTAAAAAGAAAGATGGAACAATGAGATTGTGTATCGATTACAGACAACTGAATAAAATGACAGTGAAGAACAAATATCCGTTGCCCAGAATAGATGATTTGTTTGACCAGTTGCAAGGAGCCCAAATATTCTCCAAGATCGATTTGAAATCAGGCTATTACTAGCTGAAGGTAGCAGAAGCAGATGTTCCAAAGACTGCCTTTCGAACCAGGTATGGGCATTATGAATTTTTAGTAATGCCATTTGGATTGACTAATGCTCCAGCTGCATTTATGGCTTTAATGAATAAGGTGTTTCAACCATGTTTGGATAGGTTTGTGATAGTATTTATTGATGACATATTGGTGTACTCAAAGAATAGGGGAGAACATGAACAACATTTAAAAATTGTGTTGCAAACTTTGAGGGAGAAACAATTATATGCCAAATTGAGTAAATGTGAATTCTGGTTAGATCATTTGGTGTTTCTTGGACATGTGGTGTCGTGTAAGGGCATAGAGGTTGACCCAAAGAAAATTGAGGCTATGGTAAATTGGGAAGCTCCTAAAAATATTTCAGAAATGCGTAGTTTTCTGGGTTTAGCCGGATATTATCGTAGATTTGTTGATGGATTCTCCTTAATTGCTAACCCTTTGACTAAATTGTTGAGAAAGAATGTGTCTTTCAAGTGGACTCTAGAATGTCAGAGGAGTTTCGATGAACTAAAGCACAGGCTAACCTCAGCACCAGTGTTAACCATCCCTACAGGTACAGGTGGGTTTACAGTATATAGTGATGCTTCTCACCAAGGCTTGGGATGTGTGTTGATGCAACATGGTAAGGTGATAGCTTATGCATCCAGACAACTGAGACCACATGAGATCTCATATCCAGTGCATGATTTAGAACTGGCTGCAGTCGTATTTGCATTGAAGATTTGGAGGCATTATCTGTATGGTGAGACATTCCAAATCTTCACAGACCATAAAAGCTTGGGTTATTTGCTGACACAAAAAGAATTAAACATGAGGCAGAGACGGTGGTTAGAGCTATTGAAAGATTATGACTATACAATTGAATACCATCCAGGTAAAGCCAATGTGGTAGCATATGCATTGAGTAGGAAGGCTAGTGGCAGTGTAGCTCACTTGCAAGTATCCTCTTTTCCATATTTGATTCAATTACGATCTATGAATGTTGAATTAAATATACATGATGAAGGATCACTTATTGCTACTCTTCGAGTCAGACCTATACTAAAGGAGAGGATCAAAGAAGCACAAAGCAAAGATCCTAAATTGTGTGAGAAAATTGAATCAGTAAGGCAGGAAAACAGTAAAGATTTTCAATTGCAGGATAATGTACTGATGTTAAAGTCACGCATATGTGTTCCAGACACTGAGAACTTGCGTCAAGAAATAATGGAAGAGGCACACAATTCACCGTATGCAATGCACCCAGGGATGACAAAGATGTATCACAGTTTAAGGCCTCATTACTGGTGGCCAAGAATGAAGAAAGATATAGCAGAATATGTTTCCAAATGCTTGACATGTCAGCAGATCAAAATTGAACATCAGGCACCAATTGGTAAGTTACATCCATTGCCAGTGCCAGAATGGAAATGGAAAAGAATAACGATGGATTTTGTCTATGGATTGCCAAGAACTCCACGGAAAAATGATGCAGTATGGGTAATTATTGACAGATTAACCAAGTCAGCACATTTTCTACCTATCAGATGGGGTTGTACACTTGAGAGTTTGGCCAAATTATATGTGAATGAGATAGTCAGATTGCATGGCATTCCAGTGTCCATTGTGTCTGATAGAGATCCACGGTTTACTTCACGTTTTTGGATGAGTTTACAGAATGCATTGGGAACAAATTTGAACTTTAGCACTGCATTCCACCCACAGACTGACGGACAATCAGAAAGGACTATACAGACATTGGAAGAAATGCTTAGGGCATGTTCTATGGAATTCAGAGGTGCTTGGGATGAATATATAGCATTGATTGAATTTGCTTACAACAACCAGTATCATAGCAGTATCCAGATGGCACCATATGAAGCATTGTATGGCAGAAAGTGTCAAAGCCCTATCATTTGGGATGAAGAAGGAGCACGTGCATTAGAAGGGCCAGAGCTAGTGCAAGACACAGTGGATAAGATCAAGGTTGTCAAGAACAAGCTAAAGGCAGCACAGGATAGGCAGAAAAGTTATGTTGATCAGCATAGAAGGGAGATGGAATACGAGTTGGGTGAGAAGGTATTTCTTCGTGTATCTCCATGGAAAGGGATAATTCGATTTGGCCAGAAGGGTAAATTGAGCCCAAAATACATAGGGCCTTATGAAATTCTTGAGAAGATTGGTCCACTGGCATATAGATTGGCGTTACCACCAGAGATGGCTCAGATACATAATGTGTTTCATGTGAGCATGCTTAGAAGATACAGGTCAGATCCTACACATGTACTTAAAGATCAAGCCATTGAGATTGCAGAGAACATGAGTTATGTTGAGGAACCAGTGCAAATCATTGGATACAAGACTAAACAGCTAAGAAATCGAGAAATACCTTTGGTTAAGGTATTATGGCGTAACCATTTACAAGAAGAGGCAACATGGGAAACAGAAGAAAATATGAAAAAGGAATATCCACACCTGTTTTCAGGTATTAATTTCGAGGACGAAATTTTTAAAAGGAGGGGAGAATTGTAACATCCTTGACCTTCCCCACATGCATTTCATCGAACATAAGCATCTGGCATACAATTCAATTGAACAAATGCATTTCATACGTATTTTCGTAGGAACAAGTTTATCACACGCACTAGCTACGTGTCCTAGCATTTGGCACTTGTATCGAGTAGCACATGTGTACTTATAACCTATATGAGGATTATGAAGTATTAGAAATGAATTGAATAAGTGACCAAATTAAAGTAAGCAAAATGATTAGATTAAGATTAGTAAACATTTTGCATTGTTAATTTAGTTAAACCGGGCCAAAAGATTAAGCGGTATTATTGTGTAGATTAGTCGAATTATATATATATGTAAATAATAATAATAATATAGATAAAATAAAATGAAAATGAAACAAAAGAGAAATAGAAGAGAAGAGAAATGAGAAATGAGAAGAGAAATGAGATGAGAAAAAGATAAAAAGACAAAAACATAAATCTGCCTTTATCTTCATCTTTCCCATTTCTGCCTCCTCACTTCAGCCCCGAATTCTCCTTCATTTTCCTCCATTTCAGACTTCAAATCTTCCTTGTTTTACCTAGTTTTTGCACCAAATTGATCCCTTGCAAGTTCGTCCTTGGTAAGTAATCAATTCTTATTGCTTTAGGGTTGATTTGAGTTGCTTAGGTTCATTAATAGGCACTGTTTTGCAACCCGATTTTGATATTAATAGAAATTGATTCTGGAAATGTGTAAAACACAAAATATGTTCCTTTATATCTTAGATTTGTTTATATGTAAACATTTTTTCAAGATGTTATGTATAGGAAGAGATATACTCTTCGTACTGAAACTGGTCAGGGTGTAAACCCTAACCAAGTTAGCTACTGTGTGGTTTGATTTCGAATATGTTAAAGCCCTTATTTGACGTCTCTCAAAACATAAAAGTTTTAGATATATGTGTTTTGTATCTGTATACCAAATTTCAGGTTCATAGGGCTTGTAAATGGTGAGTTATGGTGAATGGAACCATGACTGTTCCATGGTTTGAACTGCCTACTGAGTGCACTGGGCAGCTCCAGTACATTGGTTGGCTAATTTCAGCTTGTTAGAGCTAGATTATGTAATTTCTAAAAACATAAAAGTTATAGGTATATGTCTTATGTAAATTATGGTACTAATTTGAGCTTAATTGGTTATCTATAGACTAAGTTATGGCCTTTTGAAGTCATACTGGTCCGGAAGCCAATTCTATTCTGGAACAGTAATATGTTTGGTATAATTAGAAGACCTTAGAGACATAATTGGTACAAGTTGTAAACATGAAACATGTTCCATATGAACCCATATAAGTGTCTGTACAGTTTCATTAAAATAGGACTTATAGAGTGTAAGTTATGATGAACCCAAATGAGTACCCTGAAACTGCCTAAAGGTAGAAAACAAGGCAGAAAACAGAACACTCTTATAAATTCCACCAAATATTGTAAAATGATCCAATTGGTCTGAAATTTTAATATGTTCTCTAATTATATGTTATTTGTAATTGGGAAGAATAATCATATTAATTGGTCAATTATAGAAAAAGTTATAGGCTAAACAGTCCCATAAGGTCACACTGCCTCATAGGAAAAATCTTAACTATTGACATGAACAATGCATATTAATTTGTTTAAGCCACATTAAGTATCTCTAATTATGAGTTAATCGATTATGTTTTCATATTAGGCTCGCAACATATTGGAGACCCACAAGGAGCAGATAGACAATAAGTTAGGGGTCGGAATCAAA
This sequence comes from Triadica sebifera, assembly GCA_023653625.1. NCBI lineage: Eukaryota > Viridiplantae > Streptophyta > Magnoliopsida > Malpighiales > Euphorbiaceae > Triadica > Triadica sebifera. The sequence continues at coordinate 32,169,640 of CM042895.1, forward strand.
GGAGAACGGTGAGTCTAATTATCGATTGAATTCTTTAGTGCAAATGAATGTTGTTTGCTATGTGATTCATGTGATTGTCATGATTGGTCCTTGATAATGTAATGATGGATAATTTGTGACATTGTGGTACATATAAATGGTATACTTGTGGTATATTTGAGGTATATGTTTGACAAATGTGATATATATACATGGTACATGTATAGTATATACAAGGTGTATGCTTGACATATGAGGTATATAGGGAATATATGTATGTTGTATATGATAAAGATGCAATGGTTGATGAATGCTTAAATACAAGTGCATATGCATATGGGCTAAAAAGGCGTTGTGACTAGTTAATCGACATTGCAAAGCAAAAGAAGAGGCCTATGGCCCAACAAATGTGCAAAGCAAAAGAAGAGGCCTATGGCCCAACAAATGTGCAAATGAAACAAATGATCAAGCTAGCTAGCAAATGCAAATGCAAATGTTCACATGGAAACCCGGGGCAATGTTCGTTTAATCTGGTCACAACAAAATAAAATGTACAAGCAAAGCATAAGTAAATAACAATTATTGAATACTTGATTTTATCTATATTTATATGTTATTGACTGATGAATGGAATGGAATACATGGTATATATTGGAATTGTGATTTATGACTATGAGTTGTTTGGTACTTTAGAGCTCATTGGATGGTTATTCTCACTGAGCCGCAACTCATCAATTTGCATCATTTTTCAGGTAAAGAGAAGTGATAGCTCATTTTGAGTAGCGTATAAAAGACATGGAGCACAGGTCATTGGCCGAGCCTCATCACTCTCTCTCTCCTTGCATTCCACACAAGCATGAAAATATGTCATATGTGTTTTTTTGTATTTACGTGCTTGAATAGGTATAGTCATTTTGGAATGAGTCTAAATATGTATAAATGAAATCAACTCGAAAATACTTATGTGAAAAGTTTATGTTTTGATATATGTGATATATTATATTGTGGTGAAAACCTCAGTGTTAACTTTGCAAAGTCAGTGAATTATATTACAGGATATGAAAAACAATTTTACTACTATTGTTAACAGGGTATTTTACCTTTCCAGTACGCTATGTATGATTACTTGATATTTGGATAGGTTATACTAAAATGCATAAGAGGTGTGACGTTACAAAATATCTTTTTGGTCATTATTCTTTGAGCATTATAGATTTGTGAGTGTTTCTCTTTGTAATCTACTACTCAAGTGAGTTTAGGTATTTTGGGTTAAGAGTAAAACACTTGTAAGGGTTATTTGTGCGAGCCTTTAAAACACAAGGAATTGGTTTATTGTGTGAGCCATTAAAACATAAGGGATTTTTGGGTTAAGTGTGAGCCATTGTTAGAAACACCATAGTTGGGAGTGAGCTTGTAAAACTCCATTGTAACACTTAGTGTGTTAGTGAATCTCCCAATTGAGATTGGGGAGAGGAGCAGGGTTTGTTAACACCGGAACCTCTACAAAAATTCCTGTGTGATTTCTTCTTATCCCTACTCAACTTAAGTTTTCTTTCCGCACTTAAAAGTTAAAAATTTTAATATCCAATTCAACCCCCCCCCTTCTTGGTTCAATATCTGGGCAACAATTGGTATCAGAGCTTAGTCTAGCATCGAAGCCTAAACAGCGCTAACAAAGATCAAGATATGGCCAATGAAGGATTCCAAAGTCTCAAGCCTTACTTTGATGGAGCAAATTATGCTCATTGGAAGTTTTAGATGGAGACATATCTGGATAGTGAAGGAATTGAAGTCTGGGATAGTGTTTGGAAAGAATGGACACCACCAACTAGAAAAGGAGTTGATGGTGAAGAAGAAATCCTGTCAAGAGATGATTGGACAAAGCCTTAAAGAATAGCAAACTTCAAAAATAAGAAGGCAATGACAATTCTCTCAAGCTCATTATCCATTGAAGAATGTGGCAAAATACAACACTGCCCAACTGCTTACAGCATGTAGAAAACATTGGAAAACTATCATGAAGGAACAAAGCAAGTTAAATCCAAGAAGATTCAACTTCTCACTTTAGAATATGAACTCTTCAAGATGAAATCCAATGAGTCAATTACTGACATGACCAAACATCTTCTAGCCATCATAAATGGCATGAGAAAGTTTGGGAAACACCTGAGCTTGGAAGATGTAAATAATAAAATTCTGAGAAGTCTTTCTCTCAAAGATTACGGTTCAAGAGTTTCCGGTATAGAAGAGGCAAATGAAGACATGAGCATCATGAATACCGATGTGATTAATGGCAAACTTCTTACACATGAAGTGGCAGTGAAAAGAGATAGAGAGCTTGAAGCAAAGCTAGAAAAAACAAAGCCTCTAGCACTAAAAGCCTCTACTTCAAAATCTCAAGAGGAAGTTGAAGATGATGAAGAAAAGAGTGATGATGCAAATGAGGACATTGTTGTGCTCTCAAGAAGGCTAAAAAGAATTATTGAGAAGAGAATGAGCAACTCTAGAAAATTCAGGCAAATAAACCTTAAACAGACTTCTAATGACTCACAAAGAAGTAAAGAGGAGGTAAAGTGCTATGAATGTGGAAAGAAAAGACATATTAAACCGGAATGTCCAAGACTCAAGAATCACAACAGTAAATACCAAATAGACAATGGGGAGAAAGGTCACAAAGCCACATGGGATGACGAAAGCTCTTCAAGTGAAAAAGATGACAAAGAAAGTGAATAGGTCAACTTATGCTTCATGGCTATAGAGGATCACGTCTCGGATAAGGTAGGATCACTTTTCTCATAATCTTTCAATAATGATAGTGGTGATAATGATAGTAATAGTGAAGATGATGATGAGCAAAGCCTAATAGAAGTATTGAATCTAGAACTAGAGAAATATAGAAGTAAATTCAATACTTATAAGAATAACATTTCTAATTTGAAAATCAAAATGGATGCTTTAGAAAAGAAGAACTTTAAGCTTAAATCATCTAATGAATCTCTTCAAAAGTCATTAGATGAATACTCTTCAAGACCCTCAACTAAATCCTTGCTTAAAGAAAACAATATTTTGGAAAATGAAGTTGAGGAACTTAGAAACTTCATTTCAAAATTTCACAAGGGAAAGGAGAGTTTAGATACTCTCATTGTGTCTCAAAGACCACCCTTAATTAGACATGGTCTTGGATTTAAGGGTACATCATCATCTTCTCACAATACTACTTTTGTTAAGTCAAGTGAACCTCACATCTCTACATTTGCTGTAACAGCTCCAAGGGCTAAGTGCACAAAATACACTAAATCTTCTATACATAAGAGGGATGATCAAGGATTTATAAGCCTAAGAAGGAAAGCTCAAAAGGCTATTCATTCCTTGATGTATAAGAAGCATGCACCTAGAAAAACACCAATTCATCATGCTTGTGCATGCCATTGCTCTCAAACTCAACCTAATGGAAATATGGCATTCAAAAGCATTGTAAGACCAAAAAGCATATTTAAAGCTAAACAATGTAATTATTGTATGAAATTTGGTCATATAAATAAACATTGCTAGATAAGGAAGGCTCATTGGGAACCTTCATGTGCTAACCCCCGAGGACCCAAGCTCATTTGGGTACCTAGAAATCATACTTGAATTGTGATTCTATAGGTATGCCTCAAGTAGACAGTGGATGCTTAAGGCATATGACAGGAGACAAAGAAATTTTCAATGAAATCAAAAGTATTGATGGAGGTAAAGTTACTTTGGAAATAATGCTAAGGGTAAGGTAATTGACATTGGCTCTATTGGTATTAATGGTACTACTTTCATTAAAGATATCTTACTTTTTGATGACTTGAAACATAACTTGTTAAGTGTAAGTCAATTATGTGATAAAGGAAACAAATAAATCTTTACTTCCAACGAATGTCTTGTAACCTCTATTAATGGCCAAGAGATATTTAAAGGAAATAGAGATGTCAATACCTATATAGTAAACTTACACAAAATATCTAACCATTCCTCTAAGTGTCTTGTGACTACTAGTGATGAATCTTGGTTGTGACATAGAAGGCTTGGTCATGCAAGCATGGATTTAATTCAAAGCCTCAGCATAAGAGAGCTGGTAAAGGGACTGCCAAAAGTCAAATTTGAAAAAGACAAGACATATGAACTTTGCCAAAAAGGAAAACAACATAAGTCATCATTCAAATCCAATAACATTGTAAGTACCTCAAAACCTTTACAACTCCTGCATCTAGATCTTTTTGGACCTACTAGAATTGCTAGCTTAGGAGGTAAACACTATGCCTTTGTCATCATTGATGACTACTCTAGATTTACTTGGGTAATTTTCTTAGCTCAAAAGAGTGATGCCTTTGAAACTTTCAGAAACTTTGCTAAAAGATTTCAAAATGAAAAGGATATTGTATTTCAAAAATAAGAAGTGATCATGACAAAGAATTTGAAAATGAAAACTGTGAAAATTTTTGTCTAGAACATGGCATTTTGCAGAATTTTTCATTTCCTAAGACACCTTAACAAAATGGGGTAGTCGAAAGGAAAAATCGAACTTTAATTGAAATGGTTCGAACAATGCTCAATGAGTATGGTTTACCAACTTACTTTTGGGCCGAAGCCACAAATACTGCATGTTATATTTCAAGTCGAGTTTTCAAAAACCTATCTTAAACAAAACTTCATTTGAGCTATGGAATGGAAGAAAGCCCTTGATATCATACTTTAGAGTATTTGGATGCAAGTGTTTCATATTGAATACCAAGGACAACCTTGAAATATTTGCCTCTAAATCTGATGAGGGTATCTTTTTAGGATACTATACAACTAGCAAAGCATATAGACTATTTAATAAAAAGTCATTAACTGTTGAAGAATCTATGCATGTTGGTTTTGATGAATCTAGTAAGCTTGATTTTGTGAAAGGTAGTGTTCTTGATGATGTTGTAGGTACCATGGAAAGACTTGATCTTGAAAATGAAAGAGAAGAAAATGATCAAGATGATTCACATCAAGATGATTCTCTACCTCCAGCTCAAGAGGAAAACAGGCAAGAGCTCCCAAAGGAATGGAGATTGACAAAAGATCACCCCCAAAGAACAAATCATTAGTGATCCTACAAGGGGAGTAAGACTAGATCTCATCTCAAACATTTAGTTTTTGATCTTGCTTTTGTTTCTCAAATTGAACCTAAAAATATTGATGAGACTCTTAATGATGAAAGTTGGGTGATTGTTATGCAAGAGGAACTCAACCAATTTGTGAGAAGTAAGGTATGGACCTTAGTACCTAGACCCAATAAGCATCAAATCATTGGAAGCAAATGGGTATCTAGAAATAAACTAGATGAACAAGGTTCAATAACTAGGAATAAGGCTAGGTTGGTTGCAAAAGGATAAAATCGGAAAAAAGGAATAGATTATGATGAGACCTATGCTCTGGTTGCTAGATTAGAAGCCATAAGAATACTTTTAGCATATGCATGCCATATGAATTTCAAACTCTTTCAAATGGATGTAAAAAGTGCTTTTTTAAATGGCTTTATAGAAGAAGAAGTTTATGTAGAACAACCACCAGGTTTTGAAAGCTATGATTTTCCCAACCATGTATTTAAACTTTCAAAAGCTTTATATGGTTTGAAACAAGCCCCAAGATCTTGGTATGAAAGACTAAGTTATTTTCTCTTAGAAAATAATTTTACAAAGGGGAATGTTGACACTACATTATTCATTAAAAAGCATAAGCATGATACTCTAATTGTTCAAATTTATGTTGATGACATCATATTTGGGTCCACTAATGAATTGTTTTGCCAAGAATTTGCTAAGTGTATGACTAGGGAATTCGAAATGAGAGAAATAACTACAGAAATGTTTTATTACCGACATCTTCACGGGCGCTAAGCTTCATCACGGGCGTGACATACAAGGTCACGGGCGTGACCATGCTATTTCTTCATTTTTTTTTGTTATTTTAAGGTTAGTCTTCCATTCTCCATTCTTGCTATTATATTCCATACCCTGTTCAATAAACTTAGAAAACAAGTATGTTAAATACATTATTTCTATTTTATTTGTTAGCATCAAAATGACAGAAATACCCCTCAAGGTTTAAAAATCTCCCCCTTTTTGATGGTGACAAATAATCTAGCAATATGTGCTTTTGAGAAGTCTCTCCCTCAAAAGATGCTTAAGATAAAAAATTACTGAAGTGCAAGAATTGTAAAGAATGATGAAGTATAGCATCAAAATATGCTTCCTAATTTAGGTATATGCAAGTTATATGCAAGGTATATCTAATGTATACCAAATTTTTACTTAAAACAAGTTAAGTATGTGCAAAGTATATTTAAGTTATATTCAAAGTATATCAAGTGCATATTCATTCATGTAACTTGCATCAAGGTATATGCAAAGTATATTTAAGGTATATTCAAGGTATATCAGCTCATTTGCATACTTGCATATTCATTTGATTCAAATAAGTATTTCAAATATATTGCATTTAACTTTAAATATAATATATTGCTAGGTTATCCCCCTTTTGTCATCAACAAAAAGAATAACAAAAAGATAAATCACAATGGAAAACAAAAGCAATTATATTAATAGGAAAAGAAGAATACAAGTGCAACACCACATCTTATACATTTGAGTTCAACCTACCACTGTATCAATTAATCACACATAGCATGCTAGAAAGACAAAATACCATGTTAACATTGGTAGTAAAAAAAATTTTCATATCATATCCTGTAAAATCAACTAATGACTTTGCAAGTCAACATTAAAAACCACAATACGATATATCACATATATTAAAACATAAACTTCACATCCGAAGGATTACGAGTTGCTTCCATTTATACATTTCAAAACTAATCTAGAGTGATAATACATATTCACACTTATAAGTCCAAAATACAGATGACATGTTTTTATGCACGTGTGGAATGCAAGGAGAGAGAGTGGTGAGGCCCCGCCAGTGACCTGTGCTCCATGTCTTCTATACGCTACTCAAAATGAGCTACCACTTTTCTTTACCTAAAAAATGATGCAAATTGATGAGTTGTGGCTCAGTGAGAATAATCATCCAATGAGCTCTAAAGTACCAAACAACTCATAGTAATAAATCACAAATCCAATATATATCATGTATTCCATTCCATTCATCAGTATCATATAAGTATCAATAAAGTTGAAACATATAATCATTACTCTTTATGTATGCAAATGCTTTGCTTATTTCATTTTGTTGTGACCAAGTTAAACAGACATTGCCCCGGGTTTCAATGTGAACATTTGCATTTGCTAGCTAGCTTGATCATTTGTTTCATTTGCACATTTGTTGGTTCATAGACCTCTTCTTTTGCTTTACAATATCGATTAACTAGTCACAACGCTTTTTTAGTCCATATGCATATGTACTTGTATTTAAGCATTCATCAACCATTGCATCTATATCATATACAACATACATATATTCCATATATACCTCATATGTTACACATATACCTTGCATATACTATACATATACCATGTATATATATCACATATGTCAAACATATACTTCAAATATATCACAAGTATACCATTTATATGTACCACAATGTCACAAATTATCCATCATTACATTATCAAGGACCAATCATAACAATCATATGAATCACATAGCAAGTAACATTTGCACTAAAGAATTCAATTGATAATTAGACTCATTTGATTCCGACCCTAACTTATTGTTTATCCACTCCTTGTGGGTCTCCAATATGTTGCGAGCCTAATATGAAAACATAATCGATTAACTCATGATTAGGGAGACTTAATGTGGCTTAAACAAATTAATATGCATTGTTCATGTCAATAGTTAAGATTTTTCCTATGAGGCAGTGTGACCTTATGAGACTGTTTAGCCTATAACGTTTTCTATACTTGACCAATTAATCTGATTCTTGTTCCTAATTAAAACTAACATATAATTATAGAACATATTCAAATATCAGACCAATTGGATCATTGTAAAAGTTTTGGTGGAATTTATAAGTGTGTTCTGTTTTTCAGAGTACTCATTTGGGTTCATCATAACTTATAATATATAAGTTATATTTCAATTAAAATTTAAAGACACTCATATGGGTTCAAAATGAACATTTTTCTTGTTTTAAACGTTTATCAATTATGCCTCTATGGTCTTCAAATCATAAGCAACATTTCACTGGTCCAGAACAGAATTGGCTTCCAGACCAGTATGACTTCTAAAGACCATAACTTAGTCTATACATACCCAATTAAGCTGAAATTAGTACCAAAGTTTAGCTAAGACATATACCTATAAAATTAATGTTTTTATTATTTACATAATCTAGCTCTAACGAGCTCAAATTAGCGAAACAAATATCTGTCTCAGCCCAGGGCACTCAGTAGGCAGTTCAAACCATGGAACAGTCATGGTTCCATTCCTCATAACTCCAAATTTACCAGCCCTATGAACCTGAAAGTTTTTATACAGATACATAACACATATATATACAACTTTTATGTTTTGAGGTACTTCAAATAATGGCTTTAACATATTCGAAATCAAAGAACACAGTAGCTAACTTGGTTAGGGTTCGCACCCTGACCAGTTTCAGTACGAAGAGGATATCTCATTCTATACACCACATATTTCCAAACGATTTACATATACATAAATATAAGACATAAAGGAACAACTTTTGTGTTTTAAGCTGTTCCAGAATCAATCTCTATGTGCATCCAAATCGGGTTGCAAATCAGTGCCTATTAATGAACCCTAAACAGCAAAATCAAGCTTAACACAAAAATAAATGTTTACTCACCTATAATTACTCTTGGCTAATCTTGTTGCTGCAATCTTAGGAGTGAAAGAGAGAAGAAATGGTGGCTAGAATTTGAGAGAAAATAGGTGGAAGAAATGAAGCAAGGAAGAAGAAAAAGATGAGGATGGAAATGAATATGGTGGCTGCCTAATAAGTTAAAAGGCACCACCATTTGTTTCACCCGTCCACTTCCTTTTTTTTTCTTTTTCTTTTTCTTACTTTTTATTTTTATTTTTTTATTTTTATTTTATTTTATTTTTTTCCTAATTATTCTTGTTATTATTACACAATTATACACAATATGCAATTTAACCTTAATCTAGTCATTTTGTATACTTTAATTTGGTCACCTTATTTCATTTATTTTTAATACTTTTTATCCTCATTTAAATTATAAATACACATGTATGACTCGATACAATTGCAATATACTAGGACACATAGCTAGTGCGTGTCATGGACTTGTTCCTATGAAAATACGTATGAAATGCATGTGTTCAATTTAATTATATGCAAGATGCATATGTTCAAATGAAATGCATGTGGGGAAGTTTGAGGATGTTACAACAAGGATTTGAAAGGTCTAGAAAATAACATAGCTAAAATATAGTCTAGCTAGATTTGGAGCCGGACATCCCATATCTAAGACGAGCTACTTCTGCCTTGAGGCGCTCCATGCGAGACTCCATGAAATCCTTAAGGTTCTCTAACCTCTCATCCATCAAAGCCTGCAATTGTTCAAACCGTGGTGACAAGAGATCAGCCACTTGTTGAGCCAAGTTTAGTGTGGAGGCAGAGGATTGTCCAATTTCCTGCTCAACCTCTGGAGTCACCATCTCAACTCGAACTCTCTTCCTCTGTTGGATTTCTTGGAGGCCAGCTTTGAAGACATTCAAATTGTTGTCCTCCTAAATAATCTCACCAGTAGTGTTAATGAAGTAGTAATAGATGTTGTTCTCATGAACTATACGAACAGCCGCTCCCATTTTGATAAATGACTCAACGTCTAGTTGGTCTCGAGGATGTGCTGGTATAAGGTTGAAATGGTGTTCCTCTAGCTTCAAATACTAAAGCTTGATAGCAAGGTGAGTCACGTACCCACCAATCAGAATGTCTTCGAAGGGCTTGGTGGCAATTGACAGTAGATAGTTTGTAAACCATCGAGATAAATCCAATGTTAGGCCTCCTCGGGCCATCTCTAGGAGAAATAGCTTGGACTTCCGAATTGATCCGTTGCTGTCTCCTCTGGCAAAAATGCTATAGGTTAGAAACCTATGCAAGTATTTTTGCACTGGGGATCGAAGGTGGGTGTTTTTTGTCTTCTTGACATCCCAGCTGCAGTCAAGCCCGAAGTGAGTCCATGCTTAAGTAGCATAGAACTCCACCTCACTCTCATTAAGGATACCTTCAGAGGGAAGGTTGAACATGTCACCAGACTCTGTCGCAGTGAGGGTGTTCGGATGCTTGCAAAGTTGGAATTTTACCATACCGGTAGGAGAGACTTGCAGGGTGCTTAGGAACTCTAGAGTTGGTTCCTTCAGTGTCGGTTGATGGATATCAACGAAATCTTTCTGATCACAAGTCTAGAGTTGTTCCGTCATGCTTGTCTCAAGACCAAGTGTTATGATAGTTTGTCACTCAAATGATAGAGAGGAACTGAGTGGTCTTTGCTTGAGAGTCGAGTATCTTGGATGACAGTGCTCCGGAATAACATTTAGAAGGTAGTCTGTGTACCTTCTTAGAGCATGAGACTTCTTTCTGGTACCTTTGGAGGAGCCGATTTCCATTTTTAATTGAGAAAAATATTTTTGAAGAGAGAAAATCTAATGAAATTTTGGAATAGAACCTAAGGTGTTTTAATTTCTAATGATGGAGATAGTTTTTGAAGGTATTTATAGATGGAATGAGTTTCTAGGGGGCTAGAATCTTCAAAATGGTATTCAATGGTGATAAATGAAAGAAGTTGGAAAGTTGGAAATGAGAGAAATAACAGCAGAAACATTTTTATAGCCGACATGGTCACGCTCATGACCTTGTATGTCACGCTTGTGATGAAGCTTAGCGCCAACTATCCAACATTTAAAGTTCACAACCATGAAGGATCATAGCAACCGTGAATGATCATATTAGTCACGCCCGTGAAAGAAAGTCATGCCCATGAGAAAACATGTCAAATTCCTTCAGAGAGATTCACGACCAGAGTCACTACTTGGACTACGACTAGAAATGTTGTTCACGCCCGTGAAATAATCATGTCACGCCCGTGATCAAATATTTCAAATCCTTTCAGAATGTTTCACGGCCAAAGTCACCACTCAAGTCACGGTTTAGAAGAATTGTCACGACCGTGACACCCATACTCACATCCGTGAAAGAGGAAAGAGAAACATGTCAGACACGAAATTAAGAGTTGGTGCAATGGCTATTTTCGCAATAAATGTAATCAAACGACTATAATTCACCATGGAAGTATAAATGCAAGTCATTTATGAATCCAGAATAAGAGAATAGCTAATACTTCGAATCAAAATCTTATTGTAGCCATTTGTGCATTTTAACACTTTCAAAACAAACATTAATTCTCTGTAAAAATCTTTTTGCTCATTATTCTATGAGCATAATAGATTTGTGAGTGTTTCTCTTTGTAATCTACTACGTAAGTGAGTTTAGGTATTTTGGGTTAAGAGTAGAACACTTGTAAGGGTTATTTGTGCGAGCCTTTAAAACACAAGGAATTGGTTTATTGTGTGAGCCATTAAAACATAAGGGATTTATGGGTTAGGTGTGAGCCATTGTTAGAAACACCATAGTTTGGAGTGAGCTTGTAAAACTCCATTGTAACACTTAGTGTGTTAGTGAAACTCACAATTGAGATTGGGGAAAGGAGTAAGGTTTGTTAACATCCAAACCTCTATAAAAATTCCTGTGTGATTTCTTCCTATCCCTACTCAACTTAACTTTTCTTTCCGCACTTAAAAGTTAAAAATTTTAATATTCAATTCAACCCCCCTTCTTGGTTCAATATCTGGGCAACAGTATAAATTAGTGAAATGAATATTTAGAAGATGAAAGAAAAATTTTAATGATGAAAATCTAGTGTTGGCCAAAATATGAAGAAGAAGAAATTATTATTTTCCTTGCTAATTAAATAAAAATTAAGTCATAAAATGCAAGAAAACATGATATTGAGTGTGTAGAAATTTATTGCAAATTTTTAAAATATATATTGACTATTTTTCTTATTATTGATAATTTTATGCATGAAATGAAATAAAATGAATAAAGTGTATTTAGTGAGTTTAATGACTTAATTGACTATCAATGATGAAATATTGATATAATAGAATGGAAAATGTGGAAAGATTATGGTAGAGATAAATTTTTTTTATGAATGAATAAAATATTAAGTAATTAATAATGTAAAAATAATGAAATTTAAGAATTTAATGGAAATTGAATTACAAGAATAAAATATTGCCCGCCCTTATTTTTCTGATGGTTAAATCTAGTCCATAATATAATTGGTTAGTCATAGGGACACTATTACCGCAGTGCGGGTAATGGCAACTCGCTATGTAGGCCAATGATTGTCTACTTCAGTGATAGTGATTCAATGATCAATGTATAGTGCAGTACTCGGGTGGTCCTTGAGATTACTCTTCAGTGTAGTAGACTTTTGAGATTCATATCCCATGTATCTAGTTCGAAAATTTTCTGCCGGATTGAAACTAGCGTTAAAGGTGAATAAAAGTAGTAAAAATGATAAAAGTGAAAAATAAGTGAAAAATATGATAAGAATGAATAAATGTGAAAAATATGAGGAAAAATGAATAAAGCGAAAAAATAGTAATAATAAAAAAATGATAAAAGTGATAAATACGATATAAGTGATAACTATAATAAAGATAATAAATATGGTATAATAATAAAAATAATAAAAGTGATAAATATGAAAAAAATAGTAAAATTGAAAATTGACAAATAAGTGGAAGAAAAATGTTAAGCTATGTAGTTCAAAGGAAAATAAATGAAAAATAAAATAGTTAGTGACATGATTGTAAATAATTGAAAATTTAGAAACCAAAATGAAACTTGTAGCTAAACAAAAATTAAAAAAAAAAGAGAGAGAGAAGCAAGAAAAGAATGGTTAATTAAAGAATTAAAGTGAAAAATGATTAAATTGAAAAAAAATAAAAGTTCAGGAGTAAATTGAAAAAAAAACCTATAAGAAAATTTGTTAATTTAATGAAGATATTAAATAGTAGATTAAGGGTAAATAATAGTAAAGTATTGATAAAAAGAATAATAAATATATATTAAAGAGAAAATGTGAATAGTGTAGTAAATATAATATTACATATATGTATGAAAATATAAATCAATGGAAATTATTAGATTAGTAATCACCACTGGACATTTTAATACTTAGCACATAATTATTTGACTGCGTGCAAGTAGTAATAGGAAAGACATAGAAGCAAGCGTATAAATTTTGAGAGCAGACAGAAGTACAAAATAATAGTAAGTTATTATTAAGAAAGACATGTATATATATGTATAGATACGGATTTGTAGGAATAAAATTATGTATATGTTATGATGAGAAATGTTGATGAACCACTATTGTGTATGTAAGGAACGATATATTAAGTCGTGTGAATAAAGAATATTTTGTATTATATGTTTATTGTTGTATCAAAAAATGGATCGTGGATTGTTTGTCATGTAGGTGAGGTAGTGAATTTATAACCGTTATGCTACCGAAATTTTTGAAAAAATAAAAATGATTAATAAAGTCACAACAATAAATAAAATAATATTAAGGTCATTAAATTAAGTTAAGACACAAAACTTAAAATCACAACATTCAACAACCAATTCACAACCATGAATCTAGAAAATTTTCTAAAATCTTAAGTAAAACATAGCATAACCAAAAAACATGCTTTTTTTTTTTTTAAGATTAACCAATGTTAATCACCTTATCAACATTTCAAATCACAACTCATGTCAACCAATATGACATTTACTGATGCAAACATCACAAATGATAAATTTATCACATTTGTCAAATCAAAAGCTACCTTAAACCCTAATAAGCATTTTAAACACCTAACATGCATTTCAACCCGAAATCATGCCATATATCACACCATTAACCCATCACAGCTTGCATCAAAGGCAAATAAAATATTTTCATGCAACTCGAGTCTTTGAATATGTTTATGTACATATCTTACACAGAGAATGGAGCCTAAATGAAAACTTTAGCTCTTCAAGCTTGTCCTCTCTCTTGAGATGGACCTTCAGCTTCCTTTCCAAGTCCTCGACAAAGCAAAATGTCTCTATCAGCCTTTTAGATCGGATATAGAACTAACAAACACTAAAAAATAGATTCTCTCTCTTAGGCCTTAAGAACACTCTCTTCCTCTTCTCTCTCACTTTTTCTTAGTTGAAACTTGGTTCTTTGAATCCTAAAAATGGAGATGTAAGGTTTTTTGTTATGGAAAAGATGTGGGATGACATGTTTGGTTGGTTTTCAAAGAGTGGGGGAGAAGATATGGAGGCATGGAAAAAGGAGAAAAATCATGTTTGCCTCACCTACTCTTGACTATCTAGGATTTGTGGTCGTAACGCACCATTCACGGGCATGAACACCCTCATTCACGATCATGAACAACTTTCATGGTTTGTGAATTGAAACCATGACATTCACGACTGTGACATCCTATGTCATAGGAATGAGAATACTATTCTTTCCTACACTTAAACTTTATTTAAAACTCTAGTCAACTCCCGTCTCTCTCAAACCACCAACATAACTTAAAGACCCTATTTTACGGGCGTTACATTAACTTTCCATATAATTTTTTTTTAATCTTAAGAGCAATGTTTAAGTTTTAGATTTCATTCCATGAATGTAAAACCACAAACTCAGTAATATTATAACAAAAATAGCATGCAATATGGTATCTAGACTTGACATTATATGTGCCATTTTTTTAGTTCCAAACCTCTCTATCCATTTTTCCATACTTATTAAGTGGTTACCCATAAATAAATTCCTAATCCACTGGTAGCAACTCTTTAAGCTTTTGCACATTCTAGTACTCATATTCAATAAGATCATTCACACACAAATCCTAAACATAAAAATAAATCTCCCTAAACATTTTAATTGAGAGCCATTTCCTATTGTCCAATGAATACCCCTTTTCAGCATATCATTAGTATGTAAAATACTCTTCAAAGTGAAATTGGGATTATAACCCTTTCTAGCCTCCAAAAACTCACATTGAGGAAAATAATTTGCTTTAAAGATCTTGCTAGGAAGAGAATATTGGTTGGAAATAAGGTGCTAACCATATTTGTCAAACATATATTGCTAAATTGATGCAATGGAGATTTAGAAAACCCAACTTTCCATCACACTTTTTAACACATAAATGGTTCCAGGATAACTAATGAAGACTATTTACCATTACATTTCATACATCACCAAAATCAATTCATCATATTTTATAACTCATCATAGATGGCAAGGGGAATATGGAAGACTCTCATGCAGTAAGTTGCAATAGCCTGAGCAATAGTTTTAAATATAATTTCCTAATAAACTATTGATAAGAATCTATTATTCAACTCATTTACCCTGCACCAGAGTCTATCCTTTGAGAAAATTGAAAATTTATTTCTTATTCCCCCTTAGAAAGGGATGACAACCTTTGTGGTTCAAAAGCATATGAACTCCATATGACTTTTTAATAGTATGCCTCAAATTAGATGGCACATTGGAGCTTTTTTCTCTTTTCCTTTTAACATACAAAAGATATGAGATTAGCTATTTCTTAAATTCCTTATGACAATGATAGGTTAGTTAGCTTATGCGTGACGATCTGGTTGACTACGCATATCTATCAAGGCATTAACTAATCTTATAATGTAATTTTGTTGGGCATTTAAGTTTGAATTTAAATGTTGGCACTTACACTTAAAACTAATATTTGATATAAATAAATTTTATGAAATTTATAAAATTTATTTGTAAATTATTTTTAAATTTTTTGTATAAGAAATTAATAGGTCTATCTTTTTTTCATCCATACATTTATTAATTTGTATATCAAAATTTAATAGTCCTTTTATGAATGAATTTCACTAATTTTATGGAACTCATTTTTATCAAACATATAGTTAAAGTAGTTAATTTTTATTATTAGAAGTTGCGAGATAAAAACTTTAAATCTTGTTAGTTATATTTTTAATTAATGATAAATTTAAACAATATGAGATCAAATATCTGAAATGCTACACAATAATTTAAAGGGTAAAGCTACAAAAATATCTTGTGGTTAAGAAATTTAACACATAAAGGACAATATTTTTTTTTATTTTAGTTTTCTAGAGCTCCATTTCTTTGATGGACATCCTATACATAATCGACTTAATGAAGGTTGTAAAAAAATAAGCAAAAATGGAAGTTGAAAACCCTATAGGAGACCCTATCACTAATAAGACTGGCCTCATTGCTTAAAGTAACATGAAAGTGAAAACATGTTTGGAGTTTACAATTCCAACCGGTGATGCGGTTCATGTTGACATGATGAAGGCTAGTGCACATCGTAAGCTTTCTTTCAGAGATGTGACTATGATTGATGAGTCAATTTTTGACCCCTCAACACTATCTAATGCATGTTAGGATGCAATTTCATAAGATGAATTTGATGATAGAGATGCAGATGATCCTGAATGTCTAACGGTTCCAATCATATCTTTTCAGTTGAATGGTAAGTGGTCTAATTCTCTCATTATCAAACTTCTTAGACATACAATGGGTTTCAATTTTTTAGTTTTTCATCTTCAAGCTCTGTGGGGTATCAAGTCTGTGATATATGTTATCGATGTGGGTCATGATTTTTATTTTTCCATTTTGTAAGCATGGATGAATTTGAACATGCATTATATGAAGGTCCTTGAGTTATTGTTGATCATTACCTATCTATTAGTTGTTAGTGTCATAAATTTGATCTTGAATCATTTAGTTTTTCTTGGCTTGTTATTTGGGTGTGTTTTCCTAATCTTTCATTGGCATAATTTGAAGAGGATTTTTTGCTTAAGATTGGTATGTGCATTAAAAGACCTTTGAAGGTTGATAAAACAACTCTTTTTGCTTTGCACAGTAGGAATGCTCGATTGTCTGTTGAGATTGATCTTTGTAAACCTATGCTATCTAAGTTTTGACTTCGAAAGAAAGTGCGTAGAATGGAGTATGAAGTGCTACACCTTATCTGTTTTGAATATGGTCTGTATAGTCAACGTAAGGAAAATTATAGTAAAATTCATGGCCAACTTGTAGACTCGGATATGGCTCCTCTTTCACATGCTTCATTAGTTGTTATGCTGACTATTTCTAATCTAGAGGTTATTGAGTCGTATGGTCAATGGATGTTGATTAGTAAGAGGTCAAACATATTGATGAAGCAATCATCGAATGGCAAGGGTTCTGAAGTCTGCATTGGCAAAAAGAATTAGGCTTATGTTTTGCTATTTTAGCAGATGAGGATGTAGAGTCTATTTATGAAAAATATATACAAGCTGGGAAGAATAATGAGGTAAAGGTTAAGGACCACTTTGTTAGGCTAAAAACATTTAGAATGGGGAAAACAATCAATTCGGTAAAGAGGAAAAAGGTGATTTTTGAGGATAGAGAGTCAGTTTCCTACGACTTTGTTTATAATTTCCAATGGCAGTATGGGTCAAGTTGTAATGCCCGTTAATTAGGGCTTATATGATATGTTGGATACAGAGAAGTAAGTATATGGTAAAGGTAATTAATATATGAAAGAAGTTTAAGAATAGATAATTGAAAATAATTATATTAGAATGTCTCCAAGATTCA
Source organism: Triadica sebifera (assembly GCA_023653625.1). Taxonomy (NCBI): domain Eukaryota; kingdom Viridiplantae; phylum Streptophyta; class Magnoliopsida; order Malpighiales; family Euphorbiaceae; genus Triadica; species Triadica sebifera. The sequence continues at coordinate 32,187,354 of CM042895.1, forward strand.
CATCCATGAATGGTTTGTCATAGCTTTATATAGCATGGTATAATGGTTCATGTATGTGAATGGTTTTTCATGGCCATGAAGTATGAGGATTCATGCCTGTGAAGATTGTGTCATGGCCATGAATGTTGGTAAACCATGAGCATGTGAGAAAGATACAATTTTCTCTCTCTTTCATTCCTAATCTCTACCACAAACCTGCTTTCCACTCCCTTTTCTCCTTCCTTACATGCCACACTCTTCTCTCCCATCTTTTGCACCTTCATTTCTTCCCATTTGACAAGATCTTCAAAGTTTAAATCTTGGTGAAAAGTTGTTATCAGTAAGGAAAGAAGATTAATCTTGAGAGGTTGAGTTAGAGTTTTGCTTAAGAATAGTTTTTATGTTCGATTTATTGGTATAATGGTCTAAAAAGGATATTTTAATGTGTTAGATGTTGGTAGAGATGGTGAGAACCATCAAAAGAAAGGCAAACTTGAAAGCTTGAAGTTGTTAAGGCTTTATTTCAGAGGTATGTACATATGGGCATTTAAATTCCCAATTTTTTTTGCTATTTTTGCATGTTTAGGTGATGAAATGTGTTGAACATATAATTAATAATGTAAATGCATGATATTCATGAGAATGTCTTTGTTGGTTGGGAGATTTAATGTCAAAATTCCATTAAGGCTATCCATGAAATTTAATGGATTTAAGATGATATTTTGACAGGTTTATGGTTCAAATGTGTTTTATTGAGTTAATGACATTATATTTGTATGAGAAATGCACTTGAATGTTGATAGGAGTAATTGAAATTAGTCAATCTTTATAGCCCTTGCATGTATTGTGATTAATTACTCTATTTTTGTATGGTTTTTCTACACTAAAAAATCTAGATTCACGCATGTGATAAGGGGTTGACAGTCGTGAATCTTTATCCAATGAATGGTCAAGTCGAACAAACCCTTTCATAGCTTGTTTCATGGGTTGGGTCATGACATAGTTTATGCCCATGAAAGATGCACTTATCATCCAGTAACATTCATAACTTGATTGACTGGTAATAAATGAAGGACACATTCACAACTGTGAATGAACATTCACCCCCGTGAAGTAGATTTATGCTAAGATATGCAAATTTTGTGCAAATGTTACATTATGGGTATGATTAAACATGTGATATGAATTATATGAGTATATGGATCTTCACACATAAATCAGAAACTATGACTATGCTAAATGCCTATAAGCATGTATGCAAAGACAACAATCAAAAAGAAAAAGAGATGAATTCTTAAATGCCCATTCCTTTTATCTAGGACTAGAAATAGGATAAATGAAATACCATTGAAAAGGTTATGATACTATAGGATTATATGATGAGATGAAAAGTATATTATGAGGGTAAGGTGGCTTCAGCTCGGATAAGAATGCATTTGATCCTAGATGCATTTAGTGGTTTATTTATACTTGGTTAATGTGGCTTAAGCTCGTTTGAGAGTGTTTTTAACTTGAGGAGCTAGGATGAGCACATACAGTTAGTAAACAGGGTGGTTTGAAATCATATGAGAACACTTCTACTTCACAATTGGCATTCGAATAGTCCTACTTAGAGTTTTGGGTGAACTAAAATGGATATGGTAAATTTGATATACAGAAATTGTTGAAATATATGGATTTCTATTTATAATGATTTATATGTGGAATATGGCTATGGTTATTGGTTTACGCAAGTTCCATATTGTGACTTAATGTATGAATGATACATGCTAATATGATAAATGAGCATTGCCATGAAGTAACACATCTATGCATGATAATTACTACGTTAGCATAAGCATGGAAAATTATTTTGACACATAAATGTTATGTATGAATTTTTATGCACATATGTACCACTAAGCATTAGGTTGCTTAGCGTATGGGTATTTTTTCATACGCAAGTTTAGAGCTAGTAAATAAGAGTTGGCAATAAGAGAAGCAAGCTCATTCAAAGTCTAGAGAAAAAACCCAATGATCAAGGGTTAGTGATACATTCGTGGCATCTTTTGGTTTTATTATATATCATAGGATATGGGAATACATATATGGGTTTTACAAGTTGCATATTTCTTATTTGTTTGAGAACATGTAATTGGTATTATTTTGGCACATGGTTGCATATTTTGTAAACACCAGGCTAGTGTAAGCCCAAACATGGATTTTGATGAAAAGGTTATGATCTTTCATTCAAGCTTATAATGCATGGATTATAGGTTGATGATTATGATCAAATAAGATATTGATGAAAAGGGATATATATAAGATAAAGTAATCATAAGATGGTAAAAAAGTTTTAATTTAATATATTTTTCAGTATCAAGTCTTGTGACTTCTACTTATATAGTTAAATTATTCTAATTATATAAGAGGATGTTACACAAGTTTTAGGGGACAGGGTCAGTACTCTAGTAAGGGCAGTAGAAACTCTTCATGTTAGTGATTATGACCAAAGGTCACTACTAAGATGGATTGTTATGTTTTGGTTCAAAGTAATAATGTCAAAAACTCTATTTATCACACTACTATTTCTAATGTTTAGGCCTTGGCTTATATTGTGTAAAGTTGGGTTTTGACATTTGGTTGAGAGTTGAATCGCATGGTTTGTATAAGTGAAAAATGAAAAGTGTTGGCTCGACTCCAAAGGGTGTAGTGTTTTTTAAAGGATGGGGTTTCCACTAATATGCTTTGACTTGAACGAAAGCTTCGAGCAGAATTAGATTTTATTTTACTTCAAGAGGAGTTATTGTGGTTTTATAAATCTAGATGTGATTGGATCTCTTCAGGGATCAAAATACTAAGTTTCTTGATTGTGTGGTTATTAATCGAGGTTAGTGGAAAAAAATAACTTCTTTGCAGGATAATGATGGGAATTGGATTACTGATGTTTTTTTCCTTCAAGACATGGCATTGGCATACTTTAGAAATCTCTATAATGATGAAGGTCATTAGAGTACTATTTCCACAAATTATTGAACAAATCGATAGTTCACCAGCTAAAGTCTATCCAGCCTTAGCTCATTCCGCCTACTCATAGTAACTTTATCCTTAAATGATAAATTTTTGATAATGTGGTTATTGTGTAGGATGTGATTCACACTATGCATCATCATCATAGTCATAAGGGTAAGATGTTGATTAAGCTTGATTTAGAAAAGGCTTATAATTGTCTTAATTGGGACTTTTACGAGATACATTACACAGTGTGGGCCTTTTGAATTCTTGGGTTTCTCTTATAATGAATTATACTTAGCAAATGGGATGCATCTACTTTGGAATGGGCACCCATCTGAGTCTTTTGTGCCAACTAGGGGTATTCATCAAGGGGAACCTTTCTCCCCTTACTTATTTGTTGTTGCTATTGAGCACTTGAGCCATATAATTAATGATGTTGTGGACATTGGTTCTTGGAATCCTAACAAAATTGGTCAGGATTAACTCATCTTTTTGTTGTTTATGATGTTATTCTTTTTACTGAGGCCACAACACATTAGAAGTTAGTCATTAAAGAGTGTTTGGATTCCTTTTGTAAATGGTCTAATCAAAAGGTGAGTTACAATAAGTGTAGTATATTGTTTTCAGCTAATGTTTCTGAGACTCTAACTGTAACATCCTCATCCTTCCCCACATAAATTTCTACATGCATCTCATTCAAACATGTTCATCTTACATATAAGTCACTTGAACACATGCATTGCATATGTATTTTTATTTTAACAAGTTCATGACAAACACATGCTACATCTCCAAGTATTTTGCAATTGTATTGAGTTGCACATATCTATTCTATAATCAAAATGAGGATGATATAAATTTAAGAGTAAAGTGAATAAAGAGTTTAGATTGAATTAATAAAAATTTAACATAGTTAATTTTTATTAAATTGAAGGATAAAATTATATTTTTGTATAGACTAGTGATATTAGATGATGATGATGATGATGATGATCATAATAATAATAATAATAATAATAATAATAATAATAATAATAATAATAATAATAATAATAATAATAATAATAATAATACTAATACTAATAATAATAATAATAATAATAATAATAATAATAATTATTATTATTATTATTATTATTATTATTAAATAAAAGGAAAAAAAAGAGAAGAGAAGAGACAGACAAAAGGAGAACATATGGTGGGTTTAGCTATTTTTGCCTTAAAACTTATCTTCTCTATTTTCCTACCACCGACACCTCATTCTTCTTCTTCCCTTCATTTCTTCTATTTTCTTTTAAAGTTTTAGACACAAATAAAGTAAGCAAATATTTGGCTCAAAACAAGTTTAGTGACATACAAAGGTGAAAGTGAACAACAAGTTAAGATTTGGATAATAAAGAAAAAGGTTAGTATAATTATCAAATGTTGCTTGCCATGTGAATTATATGATTTTCATGATTTTTGATAATGAGATGATGAATAATTTGTAGATATATTTATGACGTAATTGTATTAAATGTATTTCTTTTCTATGTGATAGATGAATTAATATGCAAAGGTTGATACAATGCCAATGATTAATGAATGTTAGGTTACAAATGCATATGCTTATGGAATTAAAAGACATTGTGACTAGTTAAACGATATTGTAAAACAAAGGAAGAGGCCTAAGGCCCAAACAAATTATCAAGCGCAAATGAATAGCAAAAGAAAAGGTCTACGGCCCAACAAATGTGCAAATGAAACAAATGATCAAGCTAACAAATGCAAATGTTCATATGAAAACTCAGGGCAATGTCTATTTAACTTTGTCACAACAAAAAGAAATGAACAAAGTATGAGCATAAGCAAAGAGAAATTATTGTATGCTTGATTTTACTTACATTTTATATGATATTGATGAATGAAATGGAATATAAAGCGTGTATTGTGCATACTTGTTACTTGTTATTATGGAATGCTTGGTACATTAATGCTCATTTGATGGCTATTCTCACTAAGTCGTAACTCACCAAATTGTATTATTTTTCAGATAAAGAACAATAGATAGTCCATATTGAAGTGCATCTAGAAGCCATGAATCAAAAGTCATCAGTCGAGTCTCCTCACTCTCTCTTCTTACATTTTACACAAACATGAAATCATAACATCTACATTTTGGGCTTGAATATTTTCACATGTATAGTTACAATGGTTTGTACTAGTATGTGATATATATTAAGTTTATGGGTTAAGCCCTATGATGATTTATTGAATTATTGAATGGTGTTATGAAATGTGGTGATAAAAAAATAAGAAATTACTATCATTATAAACAAGATCTTTGTCTTATTCATGTGCCATACGTGATAATTTGATACAATGATATATGGTTTCCAAATATATAAGGTGTGACGTTATATTTTTGGTATCAAAGTAAGGATATCTTCCATAGGAACTTGCATATGCATAATAGCATGATAACATGTGTATCATATATGATGAATATTGTCAAGTGACATAAATGCATGTATTCTAGGGCCATTATGCAACATAATTCAGCATGTTGAGAGAGGCTGACCAAAATGGATTTCGAAATGAATTCTTATGAGGCATCACATCATTTATATAGAAATCAACATGCACTAGTAGATAGGGCTCTAACATATATATGCACATGCATTACAAGCATCATGTGTAAAAAAACCATATGAAAACCTGTACCAAAAATGCCTAAACCTTTGGATTAGCATAAATGTTAATACTCCATTGGGAGCAATAATAGTTGTCAACAATATATGTCATAATTTTTTTATATGCATTGATAAAGCTGAATTGAAAGCTATTCTGATCTTATTGTCACTACATGAATTTGATGTAATACAGGAATGGACTGGTTAATTAAATATCAAATTTGTGATAGTATTTATTGATGACATATTAGTATACTCAAATGAAGGGAAAAAAACATGAACAACATTTAAGAATTGTATTGCAAACTTTGAGAGAGAAACAATTATATGCTAAACCAAGTAAATGTGAAATCTGGTTCGATTGTGCATGTGGTATCAGGTAAAGACATAGAGGTAGATCCAAAGAAAATAGAAGTTGTAGTAAATTTGCAAGCTCCTTAAAATATTACAGAAGTACATAGTTTTATAGGTTTAGCATGATACTATCGCAGATTTATTGATGGATTCTCATTGATTTTTAGTCATTTAACTAAATTGATATGAAAGAATGCACATTCCAAATTGACTCTAGAATGCCAATGCCAAAAGTGTTTTCATGAACTAAAACACGGGTTAACCTTAGTACGAATGTTAGCTATTCCTATAGGTACATATGGGTTTATAGTATATAGTGATGATTCTCACCAGAGCTTAGGATGTGTACTAATTTAGCATAGTAAGGTAATAACTTATGCATAAAAACAGTTGAGATCAAACGAGATGTCATATCTAATGCATGACTTAAAATTGGCAGCAGTTGTGTTTGCATCAAAATTTGGAGATATTATATGTATGATGAGACATTCCAAATCTTAACAAACCATAAGAGTTTGAGTTACTTATTAACACAAAAGGAGTTAAATATGAGACAGAAATGATGATTATAGCTAATAAAAGATTATGACTGCACCATTGAATACCATCCATGCAAAGTCAATGTAGTAGCAGATACATTGAGTAGGAAGTCCAGTACCAGTATAACTCACTTGCAAGTATCCTCTTTTACATATTTGATCCAATTGTGGTATATAAATGTTGAATTGAATATACATGATAGTGGCATGGATTGTTATTCTTCAGGTTAGACATATACTGAAGAATCGAATTAGAGAAGCATATGGTAGACATCCTCAATTGCATGAGAAAATTGAAATGGTAACTCAAGGAAACAATACGGAGTTTCATTTGTAGAATGATACATTGATGTTAAATTTACACATATGATGTGTTCTAGACATTGAAAATTTGCACCAACAAATAATGGAAAAGGCACACAATGCACCTTATGCAATGTGTTCGAGGATGACTAAGATATATCACAGTTTGAGACCTTGTTATTGGTGGCCAAGGATGAAGAAAGACGCAACAAAATTTGTCTCTGAATGCGTAACCTGTTAACAGGTTAACGTAGAATATTAGGCATCAATTGGTAAACTACATCCACTGCCAATAACATAATGGAAATGAGAAAAAATTAATAATAGATTTTGTTTATATATTACCGAGAACTCAACAAAAAATGAAACTATATGGGTAATTATTGACAGATTAACCAAGTCAACATAGAAGATAAATGGAATATGAGGTAGGTGAGGAGATATTTATGTGAGTATCTCTATAGAAATGGGATATCCGATTTTGCAAAAAGGGTAAAATAAGTCTAAGGTATATAGGACCTTTGAAATTCTTGAGAGGGTTAGTCCAATGGCATACATGTTAACTTTTCCACCAGAGATGGCTCAGATTCAAAATGTGTTTCATATGAGCACGCTTAGAAGATATTGTAACACCCTTCGATATAAATAAGAATAATCCTAATTATACCAAAAATGCTACGATGCACATGAGTTAAAAACATCATAATTTAAAGCTTTTTGTGCACCATGACCATGATGACTTAAATAAAATAAAATATCATTAAAAGCTTGACAAAAAATAAAATAAAATAAAATACATAAATCAAATGGGCAACACTAGCCCAATGTTTATACAAAATAAGTAGTTATAAAACTACATGTCTTTGAAATACAACATGTAATACAATAACTATCCAACCCACAAAACAATCAAAAAGTACAACTGTGAATCACCCACCCCAAATGTATATCCAAGGCTCTGATCACTGGTCGTCTTCTTCAATCGATCTTCCTTTAAGCTCTAAACCTAAGAATGGGAAGTCCATACATTAATTCAATATAACCCAACTGAGAAAGCTCTAATTGCTTACCACTGGGCCTTGAAAGTGTCTCAATCGTGACCAATATATGTCACACAGTACCAATCTCCCCCTATAATGGCATGCCATTTATCCTAGCTCTAGTTCTAGTTAGAGTATTGCGTTTACAATTTCACAACGCATACCGCATATATATCATATTGTTTGTCAACTATGATTTTTCATAAATCACAACCATAACATGTATTATCATACCATATTACAACATACAATAGAAGTACTCTTCCTTAAAATGAATCAACTTTGATTCACAAGCAAACATAATAGATTTTAAAGTTAAGCAGCTTCATAGCACGCTCGTGAATAACCTTTCACGGCTGTGAAGAACTACTTCACTGGTAGTTTCCCCATGAACCAAGTCGTTATTCAACCTGCGAATCTACACACATTCAGGCTGAGGTCACCCCTTCATGGGCATGAACCAAACCATGTATTCAATTGTGAAGCTACCTATGAACAGGTCTGCTTCAGCATCAAAACTCATATTCATGACCTTCACGCCAGTGAACCCTTCGTTCATGATCGTAAATCTATAAATTTTCTAGATTTCATACTAAAACAGAGCAAGACCATTTTCATACCATTCTTACATGCAATATTCTCTACGATTGACCAATATCAGCCACCCTATCACCACTCCAGCATGCATTTTAATCATTTACCATAACCATATACTTTATAATAATTTATATTAACCAAAATGATTACTCTAACATCTCAAGACATTCATTTCACATTAAAAAAGCTCCCATCATGCATTTCAACCCCAAAATTCATAGATTTCATTAATCAACAGTCATACTAAACATTCATTCAAGTCACACCAGCATACAAATGCAAGATTAAAGCTTGAAAGGTTGTTATGTACAAACCTTGCACTTAGGATGGAGATTAGCTAAAGTTTAAGTTCTTTAATCTTGTCATCTCCCTTGATATGGGCTCCCAGCTCCTTTACCCAAGCCTATTAAGATGAAAAATATCCTCTTAGCCTCTAGAACTTGAACCAAACCTAAAAACATGAAAATCGGGCTCTTTCCTCAAAGCTCACAAGCTTCCTCAATCACTCTTCTCTCTCACATTACCCTTATGAAACTTGATCTTTCGAGCTTCCACAATAGAGGAAGATGGAGTCTGGAGGAAAAATAAGATGCAGAAAGGCATGTTAGGTTGGTTAACAGGAGTGGGGAGCAGATTTAAAGGGATATGGTAGGAAGGAAATCGTGGTTGCCTCACCTGCCCACTGTTCAAACTTCATGATCGTGACTCATCTTTCACAGCGTGAACCCCTCCTTCATGATCGTGAAGAACCTCATCATAGCTATTAACCAAAACCTGATATTCACAGTTATAATATCCATTGTCACAGGCATGAAATGACATATTTCAGCAACTCTCAAACTTCCAAAACTTCACTAAACTCCCAACTCTCACTAATCAAGAACATGGCTTTTAGGCCCTAATTACAAATGTTACATTTCTCTCCCCCTTAGGATATTTCGTCCTTGATATTATCTGTCATGACATCTTGGAACAACTAAGGATATTGTGCCCTCATCATTTCTTCGCTTTCTTAGGTCGCTTCTTCAGCAGTATGACTCTTCCATAAAACTTTCACTAGTGGAACTCGCTTGTTCCTGAGTTTTTTACTTCACCAACTAAGATCTTGACTGTTTCCTCTTCATAAGAAAAATTTGGTCACAATTCGATGCTTTATGTAGTGATGATGTGAGAAGGATTTGACTGATACCTTCTAAATATGGAAAACATTGTGTATCCTACTCAACTTTGATGGTAAAACGAGTATGTACATAACTAGTCTGATCCTTTCTAAGATCTCATAAGGTCGAATAAACCTAGGGCTCAACTTGCCCTTTTTCCTAAACTTGAGAACCTTATTCCATGGAGATACCTTAAGAAATATCTTATCTACCACTACGTATTCGACGTCCTTTCTCTTGAGGTTTGTATAGGATTTCTGTCTGTCGGAAGCTACTTTTAGTTGATTTTTAATGATCTTCACTTTCTCTTCCGTCTTTTATACCATTTCTAACCCCACTAGCTTCCTCTCACTAAGCTTGGTCCAACACAATTGTATCCAATACTTTTTACCATAAAGTGCCTCATACAGAGCCATCTAGATACTAGACTGATAACTATTGTTGTAAGAGAACTCCATCAATGGTAGATATGTTGGAGAGATGCCCTAAAGGCAATCACCTTGGGCACTTGATGTACTCATTTATTATTTATAAAAGGCATTTTCATTATATTGGTGTTTATTCATATATGAATTGATATAGATGTTAAATCATTTAATGAAGTCCTTAGTATGTAACACAACATGAAGAAAATCATAATGAGATCATGATGGTGAGATTCTTATCATGTACAATTATATTTATACACAAAATTTTCCATAGTCATAGGATTAACAAAATATGACATTGTTAATCCGAATGGACTAGCACATGTTATACTACTTAACTAGGTTAAGCAGCTGATCTCATAAGCTGATAACATAAGATGTTTATAGTTAACATATGGATGCTTGCTAGTGTAGCCAAGCACATTGGATGACCTGCTATGAGATAATCACATGGGTATCTATTCAATGTCATTGATAGTCTCATCATAGCAATGGTGTAAGTATCTTTAGAATTGAGATACTCAAGGTTATCTTGGATACTGAATCCTATACTTTGACTCCATTCCTTGTTGTCTCTCAAAGATCATTCACGGGGTGGTGATTGGGTATAGCATGAGGTATTCGAAGGTAGTTAAGCAGCCAATAAAGGATTTAAAGGTAGTTAAACCCATAAATTATATTGTCATATGTCCTTTTAATAGAAATTCTTGAGTTAACTCAGTTTTTCTTTTAACCAATAGAAAATTGACACATGTCAGTATTTTTTTGCCTAATGGTTAAATTAGCCATGAACTATATCCAAAAGTACGAGTCGACCCGAACTTTGACCAAGTACAATTAAACCATTTTATGTTTTAATCCAGTATAAATAAGTTCCTAAACTACTTTCATTTTTGTCCCCTTTAACAAAAGTTGTTGAGTTAACTCAGTTACTAATGATAGATTGACATGTGGCACTTTTTGTAACACCTTTTGATATAATTAAGAATAAACCCAATTATACTAAAAAATGTTACAATGTACATGATTCAAAACACTTTAAATCTTAAATTTTGATGCACCATGGTCATATTAACTAATTAAAATCTTAAAATATCATATATAATCAAAATGATTGAATAAAATTACATCATTAAAATACAATAAGTATATAGGCCATCACTAGCCCAAAGGTTTTACAAAATGGAATAGTTACAAAATTACATGACTTTTAAATACAAGTGTGTATGCTTATAACTACCAAATCCCAAAAGGAGCAACCAAAACCAAAAAAATACAAAAGTGTATCACCCACCCCCTTAAATATATCATCAAATTTACAACAGGGTGTCCTACTTTATCAATCTATCTCGTAGGTGTAACGCCCGATTTTTAGAGTCTATAAGTTAGTTGGGTTTGTTAAGAGAGAATGCAGTAGTATTAGAGTTTTAAAGATTTAACATAGTGATAGAGAGGTTGTTCACGCTCGTGAATAAGGTTTTCATAGTCGTGAATGTCATATGCTAGATTTCCCCGTGAAAGGTTTGTCACACCTATGACATGAGAGTGTTCACACCCATAAAGGCATACTTCATGTCGGTGAAAGATAGTCAGTAGAGTAATTTAGTAGAGTCGTTCTTTTCTCTTTCTTCCATACTTTTTTTAGCTACTTCATTACCCTTATAACCCAAGTTTACATGTCACATTCATCTTCTTCTTCCCCTATTACACAAATATCACCATTTTTAATCTTTATGGAAGCTTGTACCCAAAAGATAAGAGGATTTCTTGAGGTTAAAACAAAAGGTTGGTTTGAAAGTGAGTTTAATGATTTTTTTTTTATATTCTATGGTTGTAAGATAAGATGATTTTTCTGGATGATAGGAGTTAGGGGTAAAGGTGAGGATCAACTAAGAGTTAGGCAAGCTTGAAGAGCATGAAGAGTTTAGGATCCATTATTAAAGGTTAGTATATATATGCATATTAATTACCCCATTTTGCTTGTTGTTATGTTATATGCTATAAATATGTGAAAAATGATATACATGGGTTTTTGGTTAGGTGCATGTATAATGGTTGCATAGATTAAGTGCTAAAAATGTCATGAAAATAGGTTATCTTTGTTATGATGCTTTAGCATGAAATATGTTATGAATGTTCCTTTTTATGTTAAAAGCATGTTGCTAGCTTGATAGGTGGTTGAATGTTGATAAGAGTGATTGACATTGGTTAATCTTAGAGACCTTTGCATGTGGCATTGTTATGTTATGTTTTCAAGTTTGGAATACCCAGAAATTCATGCCCGTAAATATTGTACACAAACACATTTCACACCCGTGATAAAATGAGTCACACCCGTGAAACATGAGCCCAGAAAATGTCCAGAATGAGCTGAAACTTTTACGCCTTGTATCATAGCTAAGGAAGTCATGAATGCATGGGTTTATGCCCATGAATATATAGTCATGGTCATGACCATATATTTCCAATTTTCACCTTCAATTTTTACGGTTTGAACCATGGTCATTAATGTTTAGTTTCACGCCTATGAACATATAGTCATGCCCATGAATGAAATGTGTGTTTGAGATAGAATCTTTCATATGAACGATCACAGTTTGGTTCATGGGTAAGGAAGTACTTGTGAATGTCTTTCATTCTCGTGAATCCTGGTAGTTTTAATATATGCAATTTTAGTTTTTGATGCTATGTGATGGGTGAATAGATCACATATTATTATTTGTATGACCAGAATGAGTTAGTGGCATGTAAGAGATGATGATGAGGTAATATACCAGTATAGATGTCATAAACACGATTATATCGGATGATAGTATTAAAAAGAGATGAAAGATAAAGGTTACGATAGGTGGCGTGCCATTGAGGAGGTTACAGTACTGTATAATATTTTTAATAAAAGGCCCTAGTAGCTAAAGCTCGGGTTAGAGTGTCGTTGATCCAATTTACACTCAGTCAAGGTATCTGAAGCTCTGGAAGTGTCCTTGAGTTGAGGAGCTCAAATGCATTTTTATAGATAGTGGGCAGGGTACCTGAAGCTCTAGGAGTGCCTCTATTCCACAATTCGCATCTGGATAGTTTGGCTTAGAGTTTTGGGCAAAACATATTAAAAATTGAATAATGGTAAGTTTTGGGTAAAAACATAACAATTATAAAAATAATGAACCAGAAATTGGCAAAGTGGTAAGTTATGAGTAGAATAACATGAACTAATGAAAAAGGTAAGGTTACTATGAATCGATTGTATGATAGAGTTTGTTATGTGTTAATGATGTTGATTGATATCGTGATTATATTTCCATACATTAGAATAGTGTTTATGGTATGATAGTATACATGAACATTCATAATATGCTATTAAATGAATTGTATAGTTGAATGCTTGATTTTTATGCCTATATATACCACTAAGCTTTTAGTAGCTTAGCGTGTGGGTTTCTTGCTCGTTGGTCAGAGCCTAAGGGATTGCAGAAGTTGAGTGAAGAGAAGTAGCGCCCATTTTTATCATCTTTGTTACTTTTTGAACATGACATGGTTTTTTATTTTAATGTTTTGTATAATTTGTATATTAAAGGATATGTATTAAATTAGAAAGTTGTATTTTTGCAAACAGTGGCCTAGTTAAGGCCAAGTTGGTATTTTATGAAAAGGATCCTTAGGGATTAAGATTTATGAAATCAATTTTGCAAGAAAAAAATTTAATTTCACAGGTTTTATAAAATAATAACCGGTAGCATCCACTAATTAGTTAGAAGAAATCTTAATTAGCTAGGTGAGTGTTAGATTTTTTGGTATCAGAGTTTAGGTTTAGGCATTTATAGACCTAAATGGGGTAAAAAGTTTGTCATGTACGCATAATTCATCTCATTTGACTTTGACATGAGCTACTTCTCAGTCAACTATAGGATTAGAATGAGGGTCATAGAGATAAAACCGCACGATGTTGCTGAGAACAATAGTCTTCTGAATTTGGGACTTAAAACCAGCCCGGTGTTGCAAGTGTACGAGGTCTAAATGTTGCACAAGTTCCTCCACTATAACCAATGGCCAGTTTAGCGGATTAGGCGGTTTAAGATTCGTTGATGCAAAATCTAGCTACTCTTCTACAGAGGTTAACCTAGGCAGTACCTTAAGCAATGCCACAACCAGTTCCACCGCCGCCATATAAGGAACCCAATATAAGGATTAACAAGCTTCAGATGTATGGGGTTATGGATTTCCTTGGCAAGAATGAGGATGACCCAACTGTAGTCGAATATTGGTTAGAAAAGATCAATAGGGTCTTTGATGAGCTAGAGTGTGTCGAGAAGCATAAAGCCAAATATGTTATATCTCTTATATAAGCAGATGCTTACAACTGGTGGAAGACATTTTTGCTAAAGCCAGAGGTTCCTCAATCGTTGACATGGGAGTCCTTTATGGTAGAGTTTAAGGAACAATATGTTCCAAGAGTTTACATTGATAAGATGAAGAGGGAGTTCTTAAACCTCAAGCAGGAAGGGATGATAATTATCGAGTACCAGCGAGAATTCATTCACTTGAGTAAGCATGCAATCGAGTTAATCACGGATGAGGTTGGCAAGTGTCATAGATTTGAAGATGGCCTTAATGCAGAGGTTGGAGATTTTGTGACAGCCCTCCAGCATATGAGTTTCTCCATATTGGTATCCTCTGCCATTATTATAGAGAAAAGAAATAGCAAAAGAGTTGAAGAAGCTCCTAGAAAGCCAATAGCTTCAGTGACTCAGACTATAGGCCTTATAAGTCATTTCTTTTTAGGGAATTCATAGGGCAGAGGATCAGGATAGATCCATTCTCAATCTAGTTTGATAAGGAAGAGACCAGCCTCGAGAGCTCCATCTGTTGCCGTCAGTACTCAGTCAACCAGAGATACTACACCTTTTTCTGAGACATGTCACAAATTCCATAGAGGAGAGTGTTGCATATTGTCAATATCTTATTTTAGATATGGGACCTAAGGCCACTACAAGAGCGATTGTCCTTTGCAATCTAATGAAATTTATATACAGACTAGAGAATTAGTGCCGACACAAGGCCAATAATAGGGACAAGTTAGGAGTGGAGCCAGCTAGCTCATTTTCTGAGACAGTGAACAGGCTAGAATCAAGTAGAATGCCAGCAATAGTTTACCATATGAGGGCCATCATCCCCACTTGTTCATCTTGAGCAACTAAGTAAATTTCGAGGACAAAATTTCTTTAAAGGGGAAAGAAATATAACACCCAATTTTTAGGGTATATAAGTTAGTTGGATTAATTAAGAGAGAGTGTAGTGGGATTAGAGTTTTAAAGGTTTAACATAATGATAGAAATTTTGCTCATGCACGTGATTAAGGGTTTCACGGTCATGCATGTCATGTGTTAGGTTTTCCTGTAAAAGGTTTGTCACGCTTGTGATAGGAGAGTGTTCACTCCCGTGAAAGATAGTTAGCAGAGTTGTTGAGTAGAGTCGTTCTTTTCTCCCTTTCCTATACTTTTTCAGCCACTTCATCACTCTTATAATCCAAGCCTACACGCCACATTCATCTTCTTCAACTTCTTCTTCCCCTTTTACATAAAAATCACCATTTTTAATCATTATCGAAGCTAGTACCCAAGAGATAAAAGGAGTTCTTAAATTTTAAACCAAAAGTTAGTTTGAAAGTGCATTTATTAATTCATTTTCTATTCTATGATTCTAAGATAAGACATTTTTCTTAATGATAGAAGCTAGACGCAGAGGTGAGGATTAACCAAGAGCTAGGCAAGCTTCAAGAGCCTGAAGAGTTTAGGCTCCATTGTTAAAGGATAATACATATATGCATATTAATCCCCCTATCTTGCATGTTGATGTGTTTTAAGTTATATAATGTGTTATATGATGTGAATGAGCTTATAATATGTATAACATGAGGATTATGTTATATATTTGATAGAAATACTATGGAAATGAGTTAGGGAGATTATGATACTCAAGAGGCATGTTGGCATGAAATGAGTTATGAATGTTCCTTTTTATGTTAAAAGCATTTTGCTAACTTGATATGTGGTTGAATGTTAATAGGAGTGATTGACATTGGTCAATCTTAGAGATCCTTACATGTGGCTTTGTTATACTCGTGACAAAGGGAGTCACGCCTATGAAACATGAACCTAAAAATTGCCTAGAATGGGCAAAAGCTTTCACACCTTGTGTCATGGTTAAGGAAGTCGTGAATGTATGGGTTCACACCTGTGAATATTTCTAGTTTTCACAATTTGAACCATGGTCATAAATGTTTGGTTTCATGCTTTTTAACATATATTCATGGCCATGAATGAAGTGTGTGTTTGAGACATAAGCTTTCATGTGAACAGTCACAGTTTGGTTCACGGGTAATGAAGTACCCGTGAATGCTTTTCATACCCGTGAACATGTAGTTCACGCCTGTGAATCATGGTAATTTTAATATATATAGTTTTGGCTTTTGATGCTATATGATGGGTGAATAGATCACATGTTATTATTTGTATGCCAGTGTGAGTAAATCGTATGTAAGAGATGATGATGAGGTAATATACCGATATTGATGCTATAAACATGGTTATATGGGATGATGGTAATAAAAAGAGATGAAAGATAAAGGTCAAGTCTTTAAAAACCTTTTTCTCTAATTTAGGACTTGGCCTAGGATAGGTGGCATGTCATTGAGGGAGTTACGGTACTATAGAATATTTTTTGTAAGAGGTCTTGATAGCTGAAACTCAAGTTAGAACGCCTTTGGTCCTCAGTTCCATGTGATTTTAAGGATAATGTGGCTAATGCTTAAGTTAAAATCCCTTTGATCCGGTTTATACTCAATTAATAAAGGTGGCTGAAGCTCTAGGACTGCCTTTGACTTGAGGTGCTCAAATGAGCTTTTACAGGTAGTGGGCATAGTGGCTAAAGCTATGCAAGTGCCTCTGTTCCACAACCTGCATCTGGATAGTTCGACTTAGAGTTTTGGGCGAAAACATATTAAAAATGGAATAATGTAAGTTTTGGGTAAAAGTAAAACAATTATAAAAAGAAGGACCCATAAATTGGCAAAGTTGTAAGTCATGAGGAGAATAACATGAACTAACGAAAAAGGAAAGGTTACTATAAACCGGTTGTATGAGAAAGTTTACTATGTGTTAATGATGTTGATTGATATGGTGATTTTATTGCCATGCATAGAATAGTGTTTATGGTATAATAATATATATGAACATGCATAATATGCCATAATATGAATAGTATAGTTATACGCTTGAATTTTTATACCTATTTGTACCACTAAGCTTTTAGTAGCTTAGCGTGTGGGTTTTCTGCACACAGGTCAGAGCTTAAAGGATACCAAAAGTTGACTTAAGAGAAGTAGCACCCATTTTGAAAGGCCAATGCACATGTCATCTTTGTTGCTTTCTGTACATGACATGGTTTTGGATTTTAATGTTTTGTATAATTTGCACATTAAAGGATATGTATAAAATTTGAAAGTTGTATTTTTGCAAATAGTGGGCTAGTTAAGACCAAGTTGACATTTTATGAAAGGGATCCTTAAGGATCAAAATTTATGAAATCAGCTTTGCAAAAAAAAAATAATAATTTCACAGGTTTTATAAAACGGTAACCGGTAGCATTTGTCTGATTAGTCGAGAGAAATCATGATTAGCTAGGCGAGTATTACAACATGCATTTCTACATGCATCTCATTCAAACATATTGATCTTACATATAAGTCAGTTGAACACATGCATTCCATACGTATTTTTATTTGAATAAGTTCATAACAAACACTTATTACATGTCCATGTATTTTACAATTGTATTGAGTTACACATGTCTATTCTATAATCCAAATGAGGATAATATAAATTTAAAATAAACTAAATAAAGACACTAGATTGAATTAATAAAATTTTGATAGTTAATTTAATTAAATTGAAGTAAAGAACAAAATTATATTTTTGTATTGACAAGTGAGATTAAATGTATTATGATGATGATGATGATGATGATGATGATGATGATGTTGATAAATAAATTAAAAAAAAAAGAAAAAAAAAAGATCGATAAAGGAGAGCATGTGGTATGTTTAGCTATTATTGCCTTAAAGCTTATCTTTTCCATTTTCCTACCACTGACACCTCATTCTTCTTCTTCCCTTCATTTTTTCTATTTTCTTTCAAAGTTTCAGCCACAAATCAAGTAAGCAAATCCTTGGCTCAAATCAAGTTGGAGACATATGTTGCCCAGATTATAAACCAAGAAGAGGGATTGAATTGGATATAAAAAAAATTCTTAACTTTTAAGTGCAGAATAAGAAGTTGAATAGAAGGGATAGGAAGATATCACACAAGAAATTTATAGAGGTTCGGGTATTAACAAACCCTACTCCTCTCCCCAATCTCAATTGGGAGTTTCACTAACACACTAAGTGTTACAATGGAGTTTTACAAGTTCACTCCCAACTATGGTGTTTCTATCAATAGCTCATACCTAACCCAAAAATCCATTGTGTTTTAATGGCTCACACAATAAACCAATTCCTTGTGTTTTATGGCTCACACAAAATAACCCTTACAAGTGTTCTACTCTTAACCCAATATACTCAAACTCACTTGAGTAGTAGATTACAAAGAGAAACACTCACAAATCTATAATGCTCAGAAATTATGAGCAAATAGATTTTTACAGAAAATTAAAGTTTTGTTGAAAATAATTAATGCGCAAATGGCTACAACAAGATTTTGATTCGAAGTAATTGCTATTATCTTGTTCTAGATTCATAAATGACTTGCATTTATACTTTCTTGGAGAATTATAGCCATTTGGATGCATTTAATGCGAAAATAGTCATTGCACCAATTCTTAATTTTGCGTCTGACATATTTCTCTTTCCTCCTTCACGGTCGTGAATATGTGTATCACGGTCGTGAATGTTCTTCCAAGCCATGGTCCAAGTGTTGACTCTGACCGTGAAGCATTCATTCTAAAAGGAATTTAAGTATTTGATCACAGGCGCGACTTCATTCTTTCACGGGCATTAATATCCTTCCAAGCCGTGGTCCAAGTTGTGACTCTGGCCGTGAAGCTCTATAGAGGAATTTGACATGTTTTTTCATAGGCATGACTAATATGATCATTCACAGTTCCTATGATTTTTCATGGCCGTGAACTTTAAATGTTGGACAGTTGGCGCTAAGCTACATCAGGGCGTGACATAAACAGTCACGGGTGTGAACATGCTATTTCTTCATTTTTTTGACTTTCAAAGTTAGTCTTCCATTCTTGCATCATATTCCATACCATGTTCAATAAACTTAAAACACAAGTATGTTAAATACATTATTACTATTTTATTTGTTAGCATTAAAATAACAGAAATACCCCTCAAGGTTCAACAATCTCCCTCTTTTTGATGGTGACAAATAATCTAGCAATATGTGCTTTTGAGAAGTCTCCCCCTCAAAAGATGCTTAAGACAAAAAAATAATAGAGTGCAAGAATCTTTAAGAATTGAGGAAGTATAGCATGGATGTTTGCTTGCTAGTTTAGGTATATTCAAAGTATATCAAGTTGTTTGCTTTTAACTAGTTAAGTATATGCAAAGTATATACAAAGTGTATTCAAAGTATATCAAGTTGTTTGCTTTTAACTAGTTGAGTATATGCAAAGTATATTGAAAGTGTATCTCAATACTATATTCAAAATATCAACACATTTGCATTCATGCACTTGCATATTCATTTAATTCATTTATATTGCTAGGTTATCCCCCTTTTGTCATCAACAAAAAGAACATAAAAGATAAATCATAAGGGAAAAAACCAATGCAATTATATTAATACCAAATGTAAAAGTACAAAGGTTTGAAAAGTAAATTAAAATCCTGCATTTGCAATACTAGAAACTAGTAAACAAAATGAAATAAAAACTAAAACTCTAGCTAGACTTGGAGCCTGACAATCCATCTCTAAGGCGAGCTACTTCTGCCTCGAGGCTATCCATGCGAGACTCCATAAAATCTTTGAGGTTTTCCAATCTCTCATCTATCGAAGCCTGCAGTTGGTCAAAGCAAGATGCTAAAAGATCAGTCGCCTGTTGAGCCAAGTTCAATGTGAAGGCCGAGGATTGACCTACCTCCTGCTCAACCTCTAGGGTCTCCGTCTCGACTTGAACTCTTTTTCTTTGTTGGATTCCTTGGAGGCCAGCTTTGAAGTCATTCGAATCATCTTCCCAATTAATTTCACCAGCTGGAGTGGTGAAGCGGTAGTAGATGTTATTTTCATGAATTATGTGGACCGCTGCTCCCATTTTGATAAAAGACTCGACATCTAGCCGGTCTATAGGATGTGCTGGTATGAGGTTGAAGTTGTGCTCTTCTAGCTTCAAATATCCAAGCTTAATAGCAAGGTGAGTCACGTACCCACCAATCAAGATATCTCCTGATGGCTTCGTTGCAATTGAGAGTAGATGGTTTGTAAACCATTGAGATAAGGCCACTATTAGACCTATTCGGGCAATCTCCAACAGAAAGAGCTCGGATTTTTGAGTTGCACCATTGCTATCCCCTCTTGCAAAGATGCTATAGGTCAGAAACCTATGTAAGTATTTGTGCACTAGTGATTGAAGGTGGATGCTCTTCGTCTTTTTGACGTCCCAGCTGCAATCTTGTCCGAAATGAGTCCATGCCATATTGACATAAAACTCCACCTCACTCTCATTAAGGATACCATCAGAGGGAAGTTTGAAGATGTCACCAAACTCCGTTGCTGTGAGGGTGTTCGGATGCTTGCAAAGTTGAAATTTCACCATGCCGGTGGGAGAGACTTGCAGGGTGCTAAGGAACTTGATAGTTGGTTCCCTTAGCATCAGTTGATGGATATCAATGAAATCCTTTAGATGACAAGCCTGTAGTTGTTCCTTCATGCTTATCTCAAGACCGAGGGTCCTGACAGCATGCCATTCGAAGGATCAAGAAGAAAGGAGTGGTCTTTTCTTGAGAACCGCATACCTCAAATGATAGTGCTCCGGAATGATGTTGAGAATGTGGTTTGTATACCTTCTTGGAGCATGATATTTCCTTCTTGTGCCTTTTGAGGAGCCAGGTTCCATTTTCGAGTTTGAGAATGATTTTTGAAGAGAAAATTTATGATAAGGATTTTGGAGAATACCTTGATTTTGTGATTTCTGATGAAATAAAGTGTTTTTGAAGGTATTTATAGATGGAAAAGGCTTCTAGGGGGGCGAAATCTATGAGAGGTATTGAATTTGGTGATAAATGAGAGAATTTGTAGAGTTAGAAATGAGAGAAAAATGACAAAAAATGTTTTATAGCAAACATCGTCACGGTCGTGAATGCTAAGTCACAGGCATGAAATGTCGTGTTCACAGTTTACTGAAAAGGCGTTCTACCCATGATGAAGAATATGAAATGATTCACGGTTGTTACATTTAACAGTCATGGGGGTGAATGGTGAATTTTCACGGTGGTGACAAAATGAGTCAT
The DNA here is from genome assembly GCA_023653625.1 of Triadica sebifera. NCBI lineage: Eukaryota > Viridiplantae > Streptophyta > Magnoliopsida > Malpighiales > Euphorbiaceae > Triadica > Triadica sebifera. The sequence goes on from CM042895.1 coordinate 32,208,932, forward strand.
GGTCGTAAAGTACAATCTTCACTACTTGTGACCGTGAGACAAAACGTGAAACAAGGCGTGAAAGCTTCTGTAATTATTTGGTGGTAATGTTCACAGTCACAAAGAAGTGTCACGGTCATGAACAAAGAGTTTCACGGGAGTGACAGAAAAGGTTATGGGCATGAAATATAGTCTTCACTACCTTCAACCGTGAAGCATGTCGTGAAGCAAGACGTGAAAGCAACTGGAGCTTTTGGCGATTATGATCACGATCGTGAATATATGTCACGGGCGTGAATTGCCTAAAATCCTCATTAAATAAAACTAAGTCTAAAACAAGACTAAAGGATTTCTAAGGTGTTTCTATCCCTTATAACATATTTTTCATCAAGTTTTGCACTTCATACCTTAAAAGATGAGACAATAACACAAGATAGAAATTAACATTCAAGGTTCGACAAATTTGACAATCATAAAGTTAATCCATCAATCATACCAAGCTCTCTTCTTATGAAGTTAAATCTTTCTTCATTTAGAGATTTAGTAAAAATATCTACCAATTGATTGTTTGTATTGACAAATTCCAATACAACATCTCCATATTGAACATGATCTCTAAGAAAATGATGTCTTATGTCAATATGCTTACTTCTAGAGTGTTGAATGGGATTCTTAGATAGGTTTATAGCACTTGTATTGTCATATCTAATAGGTATATGGTCCAAAATATGACCATAATCCTTAAGTTTTTGTTTCATCCATAGGATTTGAGTACAACAACATCTTGCTGCCACTTACTCCGCTTCAGCGGTAGAAATCGCAACTGAAACTTGTTTCTTGCTAAACCAAGAAACTAAGAATTCACCAATAAAGTGACAAGTGCCTAAAGTACTCTTTCTATCCAAGAGACTTCCAGTGTAATCGGCATCTGAATATCCTATGATATGAAAGAATGAATTTCTAGGATACCATAAACCTAGATCCAATGAGCCATGTAAATATTTTAAAATTCTTTTCACAACAATCAAATGTGATTCTTTAGGACACGATTAAAAGCGAGCACATAAGCATACACTATACATTATATCGGGTCTAAAGGCAGTAAGATATAAGAGTGATCCAATTATACCTCTATAGAGCTTTTCATTAATGCTCTTACCCTTATCATTGTTGTCCAATTTTGTTGATGTGCTCATTGGAGTCTTAGAATTTTTGCATCATTCCATTCCAAATTTCTTGATTAATTTTTTGGCATATTTGGATTGGTTGATAAATATGCCCTCATTGCTTTATTTTATTTATAGACCAAGGAAGAACTTAAGCTCACCCATCATGCTCATTTCAAATTCCCTAGTCATACACTTAGCAAATTCTTGGCAAAGCAATTCATTAGTGGACCCAAATATGATGTCATCAATATAAATTTGAACAATTAGAATATCATGCTTATGCTTTTTAATAAATAAGTAGTGTCAATATTTCCCTTTGAAAAATTATTTTCTAAAAGAAAAGAACTTAGTCTTTCATACCAAGCTCTTAGGGATTGTTTCAAACCATATAAAACTTTTAAAAGTTTACATGGTTAGGCAAAATATGGCTTTCAAAACCTGGTGGTTGTTCTACATAAACTTCTTCCTCTATAAAACCATTTAAGAAAGCACTTTTGACATCAATTTTAAAGAGTTTGAAATTCATATGGCATGCATATGCTAAAAGTATTCTTATGGCTTCTAATCTAACTACCGGAGCATAGGTCTCATCATAATCTATTCTTTCTTGATTATATCCCTTTGCAACTAACCTAGCCTTATTCCTAGTTATTGAACCTTGTTCATCTAGTTTATTTCTAAATATCCATTTGCTTCCAATGATTTGATGCTCCTTAGGTCTAGGAACTAAGGTCCATACCTTACTTATCTCAAATTGGTTGAGTTCCTCTTGCATAGCAATCACCCAACTTTCATCATTAAGAGCCTCATCAATATTTTTAGGTTCAATTTGAGAGACAAAAGAAAGATTAGAATCTAAAGGTTTGAGATGAGATCTAGTACTTACTCCCTTTATAGGATCACAAATGATTTGCTCCTTGGGTGATCTTTTGTCAATCTCCATTCCTTTGGGAGCTCTTGTTTGTTTTCCTCTTGAGCTAGAGGTAGAGAGTCATCTTGAAATGAATTTTCTTAATCATTTTCTCTTTTTTCATTTTCAAGATCAAGTTTTTCCATTGTACCTACAACATCATCAAGAACACTACCTTTCACAAGATCAAGTTTACTAGATTCATCAAAAACAACATGCATAGATTCTTCAACGGCTAATGACTTTTTATTAAAGACTCTATAAGCTTTGCTAGTGGAGGAGTATCCTAAAAATATACCCTCATCAGATTTAGAGGCAAAATTTTCAAGGTTGTCCTTGGTGTTCAATATGAAACACTTGCACCCAAAAACTCTAAAGTATGATATCATGGGCTTTCTTCCATTCCATAACTCAAAAGAAGTTTTGTTTAAGAGATGAATTTTGAAAACTCGATTTGAAATATAACATACAATATTTGTGGCTTCGGCCCAAAAGTAAGTTAGTAAACCATACTCATTGAGAATTGTTCGAGCTATTTCATTTCAATTTTTCCTTTCGACCACCCCATTTTGTTGAGGTGTCTTAGGAGATGAAAAATTATGTGAAATTCCATGTTCTAGACAAAAATTTTCAAAGTTTTTATTTTCAAATTCTTTGCCATTATCACTTTTTATTTTTGAAATACAATATCCTTTTTCATTTTGAACTCTCTTAGCAAAGTTTTTAAAAGTTTCAAAAGCATCACTCTTTTGAGCTAATAAAATTACCCGAGTGAATCTAAAGTAGTCATCAACGATGACAAAGGCATAGTGTTTACCTCATAAGCTTGCAACTCTAGTAGGTCCAAAAAGATCTAGATGCAACATTTTGAGGTACTTCCAATGTTTTTGGATTTGAAGGATGACTTGTGTTGTTTTCCTCTTTGGCAAGGTTCACATGTCTTGTCTTTTTCAAATTTGACTTTTGGTAGTCCCTTTACCAGCTCTCCTTTGATGAGACTTTGAATTAAATCCATGCTTGCATGACCAAGCCTTCTATGCCACAGCCAAGATTCATCACTAGTAGTCACAAGACACTTAAACGAAATGTTAGATATTTTGTGTAAGTCTATTATGTAGGTTTTGACATCTCTACTTCCTTTAAACATCTCTTGGCCATTAATACAGGTTACAATACATTCATTAGAAGTAAAGATTACTTGGTTTCCCTTATCACATAATTGACTTACACTTAACAAGTTATATTTCAAACCATCAACAAGTAAGACATCTTCAATGAAAGTAGTACCATCAATACCAATAGAGCCAATGCCAATTACCTTACCCTTAGTATTGTTTCCAAAGGTTATTTTACCTCCATCAATACTTTTGATGTCATTAAATAGTTTTTTGTCTCCAGTCATATGCTTTGAGCATCCACTATCTACTAGCCAAACATTTTTATTTATTGTGGACTTGAGGCATACCTATAAAATCACAATTCAAGTATTGTTTTTAGGTACCCAAATGAGCTTGGGTCTTTAGAGGTTAGCACGTGAAGGTTCCCAATGAGCCTTCCTTATCCAGCAATGTTTATTTATATGACCAAATTTCATATAATAATTACATTGTTTAGCTCTAAAATGCTTTTTGGTCTTACTATGCTTTTTACTGCCATTTTCCTATTAGGTAGAATTTGTGAGCAATGGTATGCACATGCATGATGACTTGGTGTTTTCCTACGTGCATGCTTCTTATACATAAAAACATGATTAGCCTTTTAAGGTTTTCTTCTTAGGCTTACCAACCCTTGATCATTCCTCTTATGTATAGAAGGTTTAGTGTATGTTATGCACTTTGCCCTTAAGGCTGTTACTGTTAATGTGGAGATGTGGGGTTCACTTGACTTAACAAAAGTGGTCTTGTGAGATCAAAATGATGTTCCTTTAAATCCTAGACCATGTCTTATTAAAGGTGGTCTTTGAGATACAATGAGAGTATCTAAACTCTCTTTGCCCTTGTGAAATTTTGAAATGGAGTTTCTAAGTTCCTCAACTTCATTTTTCAAAACATTGTTTTCTTTAAGCAAGGATTTAGTTGAAGGTCTTAAGGAGTACTCATCTAATGATTTTTGAAGAGATTCATTAGAAGATTTAAGCTCAAGGTTTTCTTTTTTCTAAAACTTCCATTTTGTTTTTCAAACTAGAAATGTTGTTCTTGTAAGTATTTAATTTGCACCTATATTTTTCTAGTTTTAGATTCAATACCTCTATCAAACTTTGCTCATTATCATCTTCACTATCACTATCATTATCACTACTATCATTATTGAATGAGTATGAGTAAAGTGATCCTACCTTATCCGAGACGTGATCCTCTATAGCCATGAAGCATAGGTTGACCTCTTCACTTTCATTGTCATCTTTTTCGCTTGAAGAGCTTTCGTCATCCCATGTGGCTTTGTGACCTTTCTCCCCATCGTCTTTTTGGTATTTGCTCTTTTGTTTCTTGTGCCTTGTACATTCTGGTTTAATATGTCCCTTTTTCCTACACTCATAGCACTTTACCTCATCTTTATTCCTTTGAGAGTCATTTGAGGAGTGTTTGAGATTTCTTTGCTTGAATTTTTGAGAGTTGCTCATTCTCTTTTCAATTATTCTTTTCAGTCTTCTAGAGAGCATTGTTATGTCCTCATTTGCATCATCACTCTTTTCTTCATCATCTTCAACTTCTTCTTGAGATTTTGAAGTAGAGGCTCTTAGTACTAGAGGCTTTCTTTCTTTTTTTTTCTGGCTTGGCTTCAAGCTCTCTATCTTTTTTTACTGTCATTTCATGTGTTAGAAGTTTGCCAATAAGCACATCGGTATTCATGACGCTCATGTCTTCGTTGGCTTCTTTTATACCAGCAACTCTTGAACTATAATCCTTGAGAGGAAGACTTCTCAAAATTTATTGTTTACATCTTCCAAGTTCAAGTGTTTTCCAAGCTTTCTCATGCCATTTATGATGGCTAGAAGATGGTTTGTCATATCGGTGATTGATTCATTGGATTTCATCTTGAAGAGTTCGTACTCTGAAGTGAGAAGTTGAATATTCTTGGATTTAACTTGTTTTGTTCCTTCATGATAATTTTCCAATGTTTTCCACATGCTATATGCGGTTAGGTAGTGTTGTATTCTGCCACATTCTTCAATAGATAATAAGCTTGAGAAAATTGTCATTGCCTTATTGTTTTTGAAATTTGCTCTTAGTTAAGGCTCTGTCCAATCATCTCTTGACAGGATTTCTTCTTCACCATCAACTCCTCTTCTGGTTGGTGGTATCCATTCTTTCCGAACGCTATCCCAGATTTCAATTCCCTCACTATCGAGATATGTCTCCATCCGGAACTTTCAATGAGCATAATTTGCTCCATCAAAGTAAGGTTTGAGACTTTGGAATCCTTCATTGGTCATTTCTTGATCTTTGCTAGCGCTATTTAGGCTTCGATGCTAGACTAAGCTCTTATGACAATTATTGCCCAGATTATGAACCAAGAAGGGGGGTTTAATTGGATATAAAAAAATTCTTAACTTTTAAGTGTGGAATAAAAAGTTGAATAGACAAGAGATAGGAAGATATCACACAAGAAATTTATAGATGTTCGGGTATTGACAAACCCTACTCCTCTCCCTAATCTCAATTAGGAATTTCACTAACACACTAAGGGTTATAATGGAGTTTTACAAGTTCACTCCCAACTATGGTGTTTATATCAATTGCTCACACCTAACCCAAAAATCCCTTGTGTTTTAATGGCTCACACAATAAACCAATTCCTTATGTTTTATGGCTCACACAAAATAACCCTTACAAGTGTTCTACTGTTAACCCAATATACCCAAACTCACTTGAGTAGTAGATTGCAAAGAGAAACACTCACAAATCTATAATGCTCGGAAATTATGAGCAAATAGATTTCTACAGAGAATTAAAGTTTTGTTGAAAATAATTAATGCACAAATGGCTACAACAAGATTTTGATTTGAAGTAATTGCTATTCTCTTGTTTTGGGTTCATAAATGACTTGCATTTATACTTTCTTGGCGAATTATAGTCGTTTGGATGCATTTAATGCGAAAATATTCTGTTGCCCAGATAATGAACCAAGAAGGGGGGTTGAATTGAATATTAAAAATTCTTAACTTTTAATTGTAGAAAGAAAAGTTAAGTAGAGTAGGGATAGGAAGATATCACACAAGAAATTTATAGAGGTTCGGGTGTTAACATTGGGATTTCACTAACACACTAAGTATTACAATAGAGTTTTACAAGCTCACTCCCAACTATGGTGTTTCTATCAATGGATCACACCTAACCCAGAAATCCCTTATGTTTTAATGGCTCACACAATAAACCAATTTCTTGTATTTTAATGGCTCACACAAATAACTCTTGCAAGTGTTCTACTCTTAACCCAATATATCCAAACTCACTTGAGTAGTAGATTACAAAGAGAAACACTCACAAATCTATAATGCTCAGAAATTATGAGCAAAAAGATTTTTACAGAGAATTAATATTTGTTTGAAATAAATTAATGCACAAATGGCTACAACGAGATTTTGATTCGAAGTTATTGTTATTCTCTTGTTCTGGATTCATAAATGACTTATATTTATACTTCTATGGCGAATTATATCCGTTTGGATGCATTTAATGCGAAAATAGTCATTGCACCAACTCTTAATTTCGCGTCTAACATGTTTCTCTTTCCTCTTTCATGGTCGTGAATAAGTGTGTCACGGTCGTGAATGTTCTTCCAGCCGTGACTCAAGTGGTGACTTTGACCTGAAGCATTATGGAAGGAATTGAAGTGTTTGATCATAGGCATGATATTATTCTTTCACGAGCGTGAATATCCTTCCAAGCCGTGGTCCAAGTGGTGACTCTGACCGTGAAACTCTCTAGAGAAATTTGACATATTTTCTCACGGGCGTGACTTTCTTTTACGGGCATGACTGATATGATCATTCACGGTTGCTATGATCCTTCATGGTTGTGAACTTTAAATTTTGGGTAGTTGGCGCTAAGTTACATCACGAGCGTGACATAAACAGTCATGGGCGTGAACATGTTATTTCTTCAATTTTTGACTTTTAAAGTTAGTCTACTATTCTTGCATCATATTTTATACCCTGTTCAATAAACTTAGAAAACAAGTATGTTAAATACATTATTGCTATTTTATTTGTTATCATCAAAATGATAGAAATACCCTTCAAGATTCAACATAGTCATTGCACCAACCGAACTAGTTAATCAATTTTCGGTATTACCGTAAAAAAATTTTCACTGTCAAATAATTATAAATATTATTTAGAGTCTTTCTATATTTTAAAATAAATTTTTAGATGTCGTTTGCTATTTTTCATAGCTCAGTCAAAGTACAGTCAACCAATTTATTAATTAAACCGGATTCCTTTTTTTGTAGTTTTGACTAGACTTCGAATTCAAACATATTTCCTTATAATAAATAATACACGCACGCGCGCGCGCGCGCGCGCACACACACACACACACATATATATATATATATATATATATATATATATATATATATATATATATATATATATATATTACATAATAAATTGTCACATCAGCAACATCAAATTTTTTCAAGTTGCTTATCAGTTATGCTCATAAATTGACTACTTAAACCTAGCTATTGGGAGACATAAGGGGTAACTATATAAAAAAAAAATGCATGTATATGTAGATGTCAAATATCTCTATATCCGTATGTTTTGATCAAGTCGGATGAAACTATATATTCTAATTAAGCTAGATAATCTGTCTATATCTATATGACCCTATTGGCATGTCAACAAGTCTACTCTACTCTAGTTTAAGTCCATTTATGGGCTCATATCACATTTGTCTATATATATTATCACACACATATCATAACATATTGAATTTTATAATTTCTATTGCTTTTTTTTTCCAGATGTCTTATTTATCTTATCTATATCTTATAATTCACCATGATATTATGTCAATTCATATAACAAATATAATCGTTAATTTCTCAACTTATATTTCATATAACACGCATCATTTATACAGAGCATTAGAAAATATCAAATAATAAATAATTTCACATAATAATTTAATTCACCCATAACATATTATTAAGTCTATTATAATTATTAAAATTTATTTATGACTATTATTATAATACTTGTACAAACTTGGATCCATGCACTACTGCCACCGGCCCAGTCGCTCATTTTCCCATGATCAAATTCCTTCAGTGTTGTACTTGAAATAAATCATACGTCAGTTAATGCTCATTTATGTCTAGTGCATATCTTCATTGAAGGTCTATATAACTTAGGGTTTTGATTCATGTCCCCTTCCAATGTGGTCCGAGGTATGGTCTTAGTTCACGTTTTACAAGGACAGCTGGTTATTTGATGACATCCGATATAGTATAATGTGCCACTTCATATCTGAACTTATTAATCTCCGCCTTCAGTAACTTATTTCTAGTCCTATACTTGTGTTCATAATCCATCTCAGTTCTTCAATTTCACGGCTTCTTTTATTTTTCCACTAAACTCAAATTATCAATTCTTCCAATTAAATGGTGTTTTAACTAGTTCTCGTTTACTATGCTATTAGTGCCTTATTTTACACAAATCCAACATTATGTCTCATTCATTGACCAAAGTTCTCTTATTTAAAATTACTGTTAGGTGTCCAATAAAAAAATTTAGAATTTTTTTGATTTAATTGATTGAATTTTTTAATTTTTTATAAACTTTTTTTTTTCAAATCTTCTTACGAAAAAAATATCTATTTAATTATTCTATGTAAAAGTAATTTTTAAAACTTAAAAAAATTAAAAATAAATTTTTTTCCTCCAAAAGTATTTTTTCAAAATACAATGTCAAACAGACTCTTAATCTAGTTTATAGCCTAAATAACTTATGAATGAAATTAATCTTAATCAAGATCTGACTCAATTCGGTTCCTAATCACTTATGAATTAAATTAATGTTAATCATTTTTTTTCTCTTTGTTTTTATTGAAATAATTATTGTTAATTGATATTTTTTAGACAAATATTTTTTAATGTGCTTTTTTTTATATGTTTGATATATATGCTATTTTTTTATATATATATCAATTGCAAATTTTTTTTAATGTTTTTTATATATTGAAAATTTAGTGATTAAAATTCTGAGAGATATCAGCGGCACTTTAATAAAAGAGGTTCCAAATTAAGTTCTTTCTAAAATTTCTCATAATAAGATGTTTAGAATTATGTAATTCATGTGTTAAAAATATTACATCTAATTATGAATTTATATACGGGTAAGTAATGCAAATTATATATGCTAATTTAATTTAAAAAAACACAGTTTGATCTGTGTGAATTACAGCAATCATGAATTTATTCCCTCTTAAATTTTAGAAAATATTTAGAATTACTGTTAGATATTTAAAAAATAAATTAAAATTTTTTTAATTTAATTGACTGATTTTTTTAATTTTTTATAAATTATTTTTTAAAAATATATATATTTCTTTCTTTCTTTCTTTTTAAAAACAATTTTTAAAAATCAAAAAATTTAAAAATAAAAAAAATTATCTAAAAACATTTTTTCCAAACCGCCCCTCAACAATATTATCGATCGGCTCTTCCTCCTTTTAATAAAATATAATATTTCAAATCTTATTAATTTGAACTGCAAAACCAATATTTATTCCTAGGTGAACATCTGATTTGACCATGAATTCGACAAGTAAGTGATTACTTCCTTTAAAAATAAAATCAAAATAACGCAAACCCTACAATGGCAAAACCGAATTCCATGGCGCAACCAGAGCAGAAGCAGCTGTTGCCATGCCGAAAGCGAAATCGATCTGATCAAGAGAGTGAAGACGCGGAACAGAAAGACAAGGAGGAGAAGACTAGGATAAAGAAGAATAAAAAGATGAAGAATGAGGTACACAACGTCGAAGATAAGAATGGTGATGAAGAATTGAATAGGGAAGATGAGGATTCGGGGAAGCAAGAACAGGAGTCGAGGACAAGGAGAAGGAGACGAAAGTGAAAACCTGGGGTGGAATTATGAGTTCAGAGTCCTTTGAATCTTTGAAATTATCTGAGTCTACTCTAAAGGCGATACAGGAGATGGGATTTAAGTATTTGACTCAGGTACGCATTATAGCGACTTTTTTAGTTGATTCCTTGAGGTTAAATTATTTAGAGTGGGGTTGCCAGAAGATAATAAAAAGTTCCAATGTGCAGACAAATGCAATAATTATCTTATTTCTTTCAGATAATTGATCTTTTCTTTGTTATGAAAAAATTTGAACTTGGTTTGGTTGTTTTATTAGCCATATCTATGCTTACTTATTATAATCCTTCAATGAAGTAAGAACTAATTTCTTATGCCATGGCTTATTTTATGAAGATTTTTGCTTGATTTATAATGTTATTTAGCTGGTTTAGTTGGTTAAATTAGTTAGAGTGGGGTTGGGAGAAGATAATAAAAAGTTCAAATGTGCAGACAAATGCAATAATTATCTTATTCTTTCAGATAATTGATCTTTTCTCTGTTATGAAAAAATTTGTACTTGGTTTGGTTGTTTTATTAGCCATACCTATGCTTACTTATTACAATCCTTCAATGAAGTAAGAACTAATTTTTTATGCCATGTCGTATTTTATGAAGATTTTTGCTTGATTTATATTGTTATTTAGCTGGTTTAGTTGGTTAAATTAGTTAGAGTGGGGTTGGAAGAAGATAATAAAAAGTTCAAATGTACAGACAAATGCAATAATTATCTTATTTCTTTCAGATAATTGATCTTTTCTCTGTTATGAAAAAATTTGAACTTGGTTTGGTTGTTTTATTGGCCGTGTCTATGCTTACTTATTATAATCCTTCAATGAAGTAGGAACAAATTTTTTATGCCATGTCATATTTTATGAAGATTTTTGCTTGATTTATATTGTTATTTAGCTGGTTTAGTTGGTTAAATTAGTTAGAGTGGGATTGGAAGAAGATAATAAAAAGTTCAAATGTGCAGACAAATGCAATAATTATCTTATTTCTTTCAGATAATTGATCTTTCTTCTGTTATGTAAAAATTTGAACTTGGTTTGGTTGTTTTATTGGCCATGTCTATGCTTACTTATTATAATCCTTCAATGAAGTAGGAACTAATTTTTTTTCCATGTCATATTTTATGAAGATTTTTTCTTGATATATAATGTTATTTAGCTGGTTGGATTTCTTGTACCTAACTAATTAGGCAAAAATTCGTATGAAAGCAGACTTCCTCAAAGTTTCATCCATTATGTAATTTTGATTTGGTCTTGTTCTTTTTTTCCTTTTTTATTGTTAATGGGAAATGTAAAATGTTTATGTTTGTTTCTTGCTATCAACATTTCATTGGCAACTGCAGATTCAAGCCAGGGCTATACCACCCCTTCTAACTGGCAAAGATGTTCTTGGGGCTGCCAGGACTGGTTCTGGGAAAGCACTTGCTTTCTTGATACCTGCTGTAGTGTTGCTATATAATGTTCGTTTTACTCCCCGCAATGGAACGGGAGTTGTTGTCATTTGTCCCACAAGGGAACTTGCCATTCAGGTGAAATTATTGTTATAAACTTGCAGCGCTGTAATTTTAGGTAGAAAGGATGCAAATAATGCATGAGTGTGTATATTTATGTATTGACCAATCTATCTATGCTATGTTATATATAGTTTTGATTACCTCATTTTGTCCTCTCAAGAGTCTCATCCTATTTAACTTTAAATTGACAAAATGAAATGAGCATTGTTGTTATGGATTCTTGTGTAGCCTTAGCTATTTCAACTCTTAAATTGTTCTGCCTAATTTGATGTTCCAATTCGTAGACCCTTGCTGTTGCAAAGGACCTTCTCAAAAATCACTCACAGACACTTGGCTTGGTCATTGGGGGTTCTGCGAGAAAAGGAGAAGCTGAACGTATTGTTAAAGGGGTAAATTTATTGGTTGCAACTCCTGGTCAACTTCTTGGTCATCTTCAAACTACAAAGGGATTTATATATAAGAACTTAAAGGGAATTTTGCTACATTCTTTAACCTTGTTGTGATGATATGATTTACTGTTTTATTTTGTTTTCAGAAGGAAAATGTTCTGTAGTTAGTTTATTTAATTTATTAATTATGCAGTCTAAAAAAGACCAGCACAGGCTCATGCTGAGAAGGCTACAAACAATTTCTTTGAACTAAAAATTGTTTGAGGTGTTTAATAGTGCCATAATATTTGAAAAAAAATTTCCACTTGCAGTGGCTCATGATTGATGAAGCAGATAGGATTCTAGAGGCAAACTTTGAGGAAGAAATGAAACAAATTATCAAGCTTCTACCAAAGGCAAGTTTGCAGTGTCAAATTCTTTCCAGTGAATGTTTCTTCTTTAACAAAGATATGTGGTACAACTATATGGCATCGATTTAGGCTATTTAACATGGTACTAATGATAACTATATGGCACCAATTTAGGCTATTTAACATGGTACTAATGATAATAGCAGTGATTCAGTAAGTCTGTTAAGTGAATGATTTCTTTAGTTATTGCTACTTTAAATAAGCTGCCTCAACTTGTCACTATTTTATTTGGTGACAACTGATATTCTGAGGCCTCCAAAATTTTCTGATTCATAACACTAGCTGAACTTTGAGCAACATATTTCTCATTTTGTCTATATATTCAATTCAGTTAAGTTTTATTTTTAGAGATATTTAACATTTTTCAGCTGACGGATTGCTAATTGATGTGCAGAATAGGCAAACTGCTTTATTTTCAGCAACTCAAACCAAGAAGGTTTGTTTGGAATCATTTCATTGAGTTCAAATTACTTTTGTATGTTTGGTTTGTTTAGTCATATTTTTTTGTTGTTCATTTTCCATAAACATAACAATTTAGGTTTTAACAAATTTTCAGCCTCTCTCTTTTCTGTAGCAAAATTCAGTGTCTTATTTTTTGCTTTTCCTGGCTGAGAGTAGTGTTCTAAAGATGCAGGTGGAGGATCTTGCACGCTTGTCATTTCAAACAACTCCTATAATGGTTGTCCAAGCTTTGTGCATGGTTGCAAGCACAAAGCTTGCATTTAGCCTAAAGGACATTGGTATTGTAGGTCACAAATGAAGGATTGCAGCAAGGCTATTGTGTAGTGCCTAGTCCCAACAGATTTATTCTGCTCTACTCCTTGAAGAGGAATTTATCAAAGAAAGTGATGGTCTTCTTCTCGTCATGCAACTCAGTCAAGTTCCATTCTGAGCTTCTTAGATACATTCAGGTGGAATGCTCTGATATCCATGGAAAACAGAAGCAGCAGAAACGGACCTCTACATTTTTTGATTTCTGCAAAGCAGAGAAGGGGATCTTGCTATGTACAGATGTTGCTGCTCGAGGACTTGATATTCCTGCAGTGGTATATCTCTCTTCAATTGAATTATGACTTGCTAATCTGTTAGTGATTATTGAGTTTTTCTTCGGTCTTACAACTGTTGTAACAGAAACCTTTATATATTGCATTTGGTATTCTTATCGACGTTATGTCTTTCCTTTTTGGTCATTATTGGTAATGCCAATTGTATATTTTATTTTCTTAATAATTATTTTCAATTTCGATGTTCTTGATATATTTACATACAAAGTGTGCTTGTTTGTAAAAGCCAACCTTTTTCCACTGCCTTCAAACTTCAAAGACACCCTCTGGAAAAGTTTAGGCTCTGTTTGGTTGTGGAGGACATTTTTCTGTTTTCATTTTCTAATTATCTATTTCTTTTCTTGGTTTACTTTTTTTTTTCATTTAAAATTAGAAAACTAGAGAACATATTTATTTGTCTAATTTTTCATTTTTCATTTTTGTTTTTTGTTTTTCCTTTGTTCACATTTTTTTTAAGTTTATTTTTAGTTTAACTATTATTCTATTGAAAAAAGAAAAAAATTGAAATATTATTCAATGAATAGTTCTGAAAGTAAAATGTTTGAATAGAATGTAGTTTTGAATTTAAAACACAAAATCATGACCAGCCAAAAAAATTTAATAGAATAAAAACTTTTGAATCACTGTAAAATTAACCTAAAACTAATCTCAACAGAGTCTGATGTTAATAGATAAGTTACCCCAAACAGAATCTTTTTAGAGGAACTGGCATGATGATTAGTACAAAATTATTTGATAAAATATATCAGAATTAATGTACAATTTATTTATTAATAATTTAATTTACTGAAAAGAATAAATTTTTAATGGGTGATAACATTTATTAGATTCTGTTTTGATTCATAATTTGAAAAATATTTGACAATAAGAAATATATTTGTGTAGTTGCTCAACTAACTTAATTTGAAAATTTTGTTAAAATATGCAAGTTTAAAAAAAATAGAAATAAAATTTCAAAAAAATGGTTTAAAAAAAAGGGTGGTGTTAGGTATCAAACCAGCAAGTGGGTAAAGATAGGGTTTCTTTACTTTGTCATATATCCCAAATTATATTTTACTTTCCCTTTTAAGTATATAGTTGATTTCTGATATGCCCCCATCTAATGTGCTTTTATCAGTAAATATGAACTATCATTTATAGTTTTCTAATATGTTCCTAAATCCTATGTTGTTTGAACTCGGGTACGAATACCCAATACGAGTACATATTTATAAGTCCAGTTTCTTATTTTTAAAATTTTATAATATATGAGTACGGCTAAAAAGTACACAAAATTAAGGTATGAGTACGGAGATACATCTATATATATGTAAATGTAAATATTTTAATTTTTATATATAATAATTTTATATAATAATTTAAATTAAAAGATTTATCAGATTATAATATTAAATTATTAAATAAAATAAAATTAGATAAAATATTTTAAATTACAAAATTACAGTCTAAAATTTAAACTAAAAACAAACTATAAAATGATAATTCTAAGTCCATTTAAATTGTAAATCATCCCAAGTTTACTATTTAATCTATATTAAATTTTATTACCACCACAAATCATAATATCTAATTGTGGATTATTAAGAGATAATTCTTCTAATTCCACAAAATTATCATCTTCCAAGTTTATTTGATATACACCTGTAATTTAAATAAAATTGGAATTATGAGTATCCACTTTTAAACTGAAAAATCCGGTAAGCAATTCATATACATATCAATATTATACCCAAAGAGAATGATACTTTTTCAAAAATAAAGTGTAGGAGTAATATTGCTAAATCCTAATTAACATATGAGTATAGTAGGAAAAACATAACTGAAATTTATAGTTCTAACTATAGTAATTAAATTTGTTAATTGATGTGGAATTTAAAATGAATCTATATTTGTAGGACGAAGGAATAATAAAGGAATTTTTTCAAATAAAATGAAAACATTTGATGCAGCAACTTGGCGGGTAATTGGAACAAAACTTCATGTTTTCCACCTCATTTGGTTTATAAAGGGATATGGAAAACATTTCCAAAATGCTTACTAGAGCTAATATAAATTTAAAAATATGAAAAAAAAAATCTTTTTCCAGTTTTCTGTTGAAATCCATGCAATTCAGTGCTGAATTCATTATGTAGTTTTCTTGGAATAATTTTCCAGTAAACACTCTATGTTTTCTGCTACTAAACAGAGCCGTCTAGGAAAAATATGAATGCACTCATTTTGATTTTTGAATCGTGGTTGCATAACTAAGTTTCTTAATTGATGGGGAAATTTGTTAAGCCATAGGAATTGAGTGCCAGAAGCTATGGGGTACTGTTAAAAAGTAAAGAAATTTGATCTTTTGTGGTTTGTAGTAAAGCATAATACAATGTGGTCGTGGAAAAGCAATGGAGAAAGAAAATTTCTCTATTACATATCTAGCAGCCAAGCACCCACTTTTTTTCTTGTGGTGGGCACAGACACCGGTACATTCAAAATGAAAAAGGTGATGGTAGCTTGCCAAAGTTGTGGGCTATCATGGATGATTAGATTGGGTTAATAACAAATCTACAGGAGCTTTTGGGACATATGGGAAAATTCTCTGGCTTCAAATTTTGACTATGAAGTTTACATTACAGATAAAGGGTTCAAAAAACTACCAGCTAGAAGCATTCCATGAAGGTGTTTCTTAATCAGTTGGTTAGTTCTGACAAACTTCCTTTTATCTTCTTTTTATGTAGGACTGGATAGTTCAGTATGATCCTCCTGATGAACCAAAGGTGCCGCAAGCCTCTTGGATTAACATATTTAAGATGTTCTTTTAGCTTTCATTCATGCATGTGCATTAACATGTAGATTGGAATTATCATTTTCAGGAGTACATTCATAGGGTCGGACGTACTGCCCGTGGAGAAGGTGCAAAAGGGAATGCCCTGCTTTTTCTCATACCAGAAGAGCTACAATTTCTGCGCTATCTGAAGGTTTAGTAAATTCTTCATGGGATGCTGATTTGGACAGTTTCCTATTCTTTTATCAAGAGGATGCCTCAACTATAATACTATACTTACTTTACAACCATCTAGTGACATAAAGAGCATGGCACTGGAACCATTATGCTTTCACGGGGTTTTTTTTTTTGATGAATCAAACAAGCTTGAGATCTGGTTGAAAAAGGAATATAATGAAAGAACAAAATTTTGTCAATATAATTATTTTTATTTATCCTAACTTTATTTGTGCTTCCAGGCTGCAAAAGTCCCCGTTAAAGAATATGAATTTGATGATAGGAAGCTAGCAAATGTTCAGTCTGCTCTGGTATTTTCTTGCTTTGCTTTCCTCTTGATGTTTTCCTAACGACTTAGACAAAAGGAGCTGAGATTATGCTATTGAATTATTGGCAGGAGAAGTTGGGGGCCAACAACTACTATCTGAACAAGTCAGCTAAAGATGCATAAAGATCCTACATACTGGCTTATAATTCTCACTCTATGAAAGAAATTTAATGCCCACCGCCTTGATCTGCAGGTAATGGTCAATCTAGTTTATATTTTACAAGGTAATGTTGTTTGTGAATGCAAAATGGCATAGGGGGGACATTTAAATGTGCAGCGAAATTTCTCCGAATTTTGACTTTTGGGCCATTAAGGCTGAAAACAAAGTATAATTATTTAGTACTTATGAAAACTTAACTAGGATCCTGATTACACTGCGAGTGTTTTTTTAAATCATTGTTAATTCCTATGTGAGACCTCAAGGAGATTGCTTAGAAGTCTTGAATGAGAAGAATTGATTTGAATTTTGAACTGTTTTTAGAAGAGATATATTGCTAGGAACTAGATTGTCTCAGTAGAATGAGATTAAGAAATACCATGACGTCCACAAAATTGTCTTATGTAGTTGGGGTTTTGGCAGGCTGTTGCAACTTTATTCTGCTTTTCATGTCCACCAATGGAGAATCTGAACATAGACAGCAACGCTTCCAAATTTAGAAAAAAGGGACATAAAGGTAGCAGAAATGGGTTCAATGAGAGCAACCCTTATGGAAGACAAAGGGATGGAGATGATATACGACAGTTTGTGAGGCATTAGCAGGACTCATTGTCATTAACACATGAAGGCTCTCTGATTTTTATCCAAGTTGATGTAATTTTAGAAGTTTTACCATTTTGTTGAGTGACTTGTAATCTACCGGGCGAACCAAAAAAAAAAGTTTTGTTCTTTTATTAATAGCTAGATTCCAATTTCAAAGGCATAATATCGAAAATATATGTTGTTGGTACTTGGTACTTGGTAGGTTAACTCTATTAAAGATTGTATGGATGTTACTTAAAATTAAGTTAAGTAAATTTTATAATTTCATTTTAAAAATGCAGGAATATATACTCATAATTATGATCAAATCTTTAAGATTTTATAATAATTCTCTGTTTTAATTATTACCAGCATGTAGCTCTTGTGTTACGAAAAAAAATAAACAGTAAATGAAATAAATAATATGAACATATAACAGATACAATATATATAATTCAACAACATATATATATAGTTAAACAAAGTCTCTTTTGTTTTATAAAAGAAAAATAAAAACACTAATCATAAAATTTTAAGTTATTAGTTAGAAAATATTGATCTAGAACGAAGTTGTAAATTTTAAGACTAATTCAAGTACAAAAATTTAAATCAAATGTCATTTGAAATTCATTATTCATGACACAAATATTAAATGAAAAGGTAAAAAATGTTAGAATTTTAACATGTAAGGAAAGACCAAAATCATAGAACACTTGTACTTTATAAAAAGAGGTAAGTTTTTTCATGCTTTTAGTAGAAAGATTGGACCAAAGATAAAAATAGAAGATCAGAATGTATTTCTATCACTAATTAATCTTGATAAAAAAAAATCAAATCTATAATTAAAGATTCAACTTTTCATTTATAATTAGTATTTATGATGGGAAAGATATCAGGTGGACAAATATTATCATAGAAATGGAAACAAAGAGATGTAAATGAGAAACTCTTTCTACTTAGCATTTAGTGTACACATGTTTAAATGCTTAATTGTCAATGCAGTGTTGAAATTTGGTGTAATTTATTAAATTCTTGTTGGTATATTATGCGTAAATTAAGATGGAGATAACTTTAGTATTTCTCAAGATTTGAGTGATTAAGATTAAAAATTTTATAGTAGATTTAATTTTTTTGAAAAATTAAAATAATAGAAAAAGATAAATTGGAGATGAATTTGGACAAGATGATAGTTAATCGAAACTTGAAAGTAACATACAAAATTACTTTAAAATTAATTTTGAAATACATTAAATATTACATAGAAAATTAATATTTCTTTTATTTTCTTTATATAATTACACTAAAACAAAAAAAAACTAATTTAAAAGAAAATTATGTCTTAAGAATTAATTAATATACTAAATCTTGAAATAGTATATAATAAAGATTATAAAGTTGAAAGCACACCTACTCACTAAACTTTATTAATTTTAAAATTCAATATATATATATATGTGTGTGTGTGTGTAAAAAATTTGTAATGTTAAAAAAAAAAAAAAAGTCTCCAAATCTAGCCACTTGATCACGCAAAGGCTATGAAAAACTGAGTGGTTGCTGATCATCTTCTTTTGCTCTTATATTTTTTAATGCCTTTCCAATGGACAGTAAAACTTTAATTTATATATACATTTTGTGTAAAAGTTCAGTTCGAATCTAAATATGTAAAAAAGTTTAGTTTTAGTCGAGCAATCATAAATTGACGATATGAGATTCAAACTCAGCCAAATTACTGAACATATTACAAAATAAAAATTGATATAATAAAAAAATAAGCAAAATTGTGAATAAGTATAAAAGGAATAATGCATGTGTAAGTTGAACGGTAGAATAAGGTAATTTGAAACTAAATGCATTGCAATCCAGGTATAGATGTAGTCATTTAATCTGCCCCACCATCCACAATAACATGATGTACATAATAATTTAGATGTACATAATAATTTAGGTCAAAAGCTTTTAATTATGCATTTTTATCAATATTTTTATAAAAATAATCAACTGGGAAACTGGAGGCAGCCTAACCTTAGTAGAAAAGCAAATGAAGAAAACAATAGTTCTGAATGGAAAACACAACTGGGGGGAGTGCTATTTATAGAAATTCTAAATGGATGTGTTGATTAAAAAAATGGAAAACCAAGAGGAACTAAAACAAAATCAAAGGAACCAAAAATTCTGATATTTTCACTAAATAATTAATTAGTTGGAAAAGTAAGATATGTAGAAGATTATATAAATTTCGTTTGATATTGCATTTAGAAAAATTATTTTTTAAAAAAATTTATTTTTAAATTTTTTAAATTTTTAAATTTATTTTTGAATAGAAATATATGAATAAATATTTTTTTTAAATAGATTTAAAAGAACAGTTTATAAAAAATTAAAAAAATTAATTAATTAAATAAAAAAAATTTAAATTGATTTTTTGATACCTAAGTAATCTCAAACACCGCCGTATACCGTGTATGGGGCTAAAAATAATAATAAACTACAGAAAATCATAATACATGCAACAATGAAACAAAACATGAACACTTAAATGCCATCCATCATCCACCGAAAAAAAGAGCATATTATTGGACCAAAGAAGTATATAATGCATGAGATGACATGCATGGAAAGATTTATAATAATAATAATAATAAAACAGAGCTATAATGCAGATTTACTTGTGAAGTAAGTATATTGATAGATAGATTTATTGCATGAATAGGTTTATAATAATAATAATAATAATAATAATAATAATAATAATAATAATAAAAGCAAATCTATAATGCAGATTTACTTCTGACAACAATAAGATTATACCTACGAAAATCATCATTGCATTTTCAAAGATAAACATAAAATCAAACCGTTGGATCAATTTTAAAACGGCAAAATCTGGGCGTCCCTATTTATAACTCAAAATATGCAAATTGTGTTGTTTAATAGATGTGGAAAAATTAACAGATATGCAAAAGAAACGGTGTCATTTTTATTAAGGGCACAAATGAGAATTTACTGTTAAAAGAACAGTAATGATATGTAAGCATTGTCTTACTCCTATGGATTATTCTATATCTATGTATATAGAGAGAACAATAGCTTATATATGCATTGTTAAATTTGATATATTTGATAATTGAACAAACATGTTACCCTGGTTTCGCATCGGGATTAATAATCATGTGTGATTATAAATACTAAATAGTAGATTATCACATTATAAATAATTAAGGATAAAAGATCAGAACAAAAAAGAAAAAAAAATATTTTTTTAAACCTCTTCTGATCATACTTGTTTACAATCAAATATTTGAAAATTAAACTAATACACTTTGGTCAGCTGATTCGACAACTAAGTTGGACATCCCAAATTTCAATGAACCAAAATAACTGCTTCATCTTAGAAAATATTTGTGAAACACTCAAGTATTCTAATTGTATAAAATCTATATGAAGCGAATGAAGAAAGCATTAAAACACATAAAACATAGAACACTGTCAACTTTATGTTTTCAGTTACTCTATAAATCATGTTCAGTCAGACATTTCTTCCTTTTGTTTCAGCACTCCAATATTATTACATTCATTCCTTCCCTACCGCTCTGAAAGGTGAGATGATTGAAAAATACAAAATTCTCACTTATGGGCAAATAGTATAAAATTAATCAGCGAGTAATGTCTTATTGCTTTAGCAACAATCAAATTAAGTATCCAAAATAGCTACAAATTCAAAACAAAAAAAATGAATTGAAATCAAGAATTGCATTTTATATATATATACAATTCTCAGTCAGTTTCTTCAAAATCAATTCTTTCTTCAAAATCAATTCTTTCTTCATATCTATTACATCTATATAAATCACATCCCGATTACACTGAATTAAGTTAATAATAAACTACCGTCTAAGAAACATACAAATATTAGCCACTTTAAATTATTTTTAATTCAAAAATTCACTATTTCATTTTTTACAATTGTATTATCGACGTATATAAAAAAATTAATTTTTACGATTAATTTCATATTTATAAGTAAAATCAGTGTTTGATGCATAAATAACTACAATAAACTAACAACTAAGAAACATATAAATATTAGCCACTTTAAATTATGTTAATGCAAAAATTCACTATTTTATTTTCTCATATAAAAAATAATAATTTTTACAATTAACTTCATATTTCCAAGCAAAATCAGTGTTGGATGCATAAATAACTATATGGACCATTTTCAAATAATACAGAAGTGGGTGGATATTACGTTCATTTCAGACTTCAGTCTTTAATTTTTCTCGCATCAATTTAAATGAAAGTAGAATATAGTTGAGTTAAAGATTTTGCTCCTCGTCATTTTTATTTTATCAACTTAAGATCGAATGCAAGATATTACATTATGTTGATTTCTTTGGTCCTGTACTCTATTGTTTTATTGCCCCAAGCTTCTGTTTGAAGGAGTCCTGCCTTTGTAGCCACATCATGTGCCCTTTCAACTGCAATATATATATATATATATATATATATATATATATATATATATATATATATATATATATATAGAAACTATTGAAAAAGCTTTTTACATAATAAAAACCCAAAAATAAAAAATAGAAACCATTAACCCCCCCTTACAAAAAAAAATTGCTCAGTAAATAAAGCAAATAATATTAACTTGTAGCAAAAATAGCATATATAATTCAACATCTTAAAAAATATAGTTCAAAAAATAGTCATCAATTTACTTTATAAACATAGGGTCATCATTATACTTTATAAATAAAGGAGAAATAATTGTTGTACAAAATACTTGTACGTTTTAAAGACCATTTGGAGACTAATTTCTAGTTGCCATGTTCTAACTTCCTGGTTGGAACTTAGCAAAACCCAATACAAATAATGACATGAAGCATTATAAAGTCTAAAGATTTGCAGCACCCAAACCATTCAAAATCAAAACCTGCAAATGCCATCTTTAAGATTTATGAACACAAACTTTGTCAACTTTTAACAATCACTCTTAATCCATTACCTTGAACAGCTTTGCATTTGGATTTCATTAATCAACATTGAATAGCTTAACTTGTTGGTAAAACTTCCATATGTAAAAGGATATTCATTTCATCAGTTTATTTTGAACAAATCACAGCTCACCTAACTTCGAGGCTCCAAAAATAATCATATATGCATCATAAAATCAAGAAGACAAATATATAAGTCAATTAAGAAAACTACAGGGTTGAGACAGTGATAACACAACACGAAGCTAAGAAACAATAGACCATATGAAATAAACTTCTTAAAGAAAAATAGAAATAAGCATATAATTGCTATACAAAATTTGGGAACACATTGGGCTCAACAAAGTATGCAAATTGAAGGAAATAATAATCTCACTATCTCATATTTCTTTATGTACAAAGTCATACATAAAAAAAATTAACAAAATTTTTCCTGTTCTATGAAATGGAAGCTAAATCTTTGACCTGATGGGGTTTATTGTATTTGTTGTTTTGAGCTTTTATTCTCTTATATTAAAGAGGTGTTTGGGATTACTGTTAGATATCCAAAAAGCAGATTTAGAATTTTTTTAATTTAATTATCTTATTTTTTTAATTTTTTATAAACTGTTTTTCTCAAACATATTTTTAAGAAAAACATCTATTTATCTGTTTCTTTGTAAAAACACTTTTCAAAACTTAAAAAATTTAAAAATAATTTTTTTTTCTAATACAATACTAAACGGACTAAGTATATACACCAATATCTCAATTGCATCACCTACCCTATTGCATCACCTATCCTATAAAGGGTAACCCAATTCTTTGTTCAAGACAACTTCAACTATAAAGTAATAAACTTTGTTCAAAAAATATATACAGATATTATATGATTTATTTTTAAATAATACATATAAACTTTGCAACCAATGTAATAAATAAAATTAAGGACCATATCAATAAAATTAATTGGTTTTTAAAGTTAGAGGAAAAACAATCTAAATAAGAAGATGCATTTATATGTTAGTGACTCTATTATATAAAACTATTTTAATTTCATTCATAGATTAAATATGATCTTTATTACTAATTGCCTATGCTGTCGATGAGCAATCAAGTTTCAATTGGTCTATAGTAAGAACTTCATGCTGACCTGTAAAAGAGAATAAAAAATGTGGAATTTTTTCATAAGGCATGAGAATGAAATAGAAATTAGCTTCTTTAGAAAAGAGATGAAAGCTACTCTTATGCAATATCATCTTCTATAGCATGCACTGTGGCTCTTCTCTAGCTATGGCTACACATATACCATTAGCTTTTGAATTAAAGGAATCCAAAACTACTTAAATAGAATCCTAATTTCCCCTTTTTTATTAGTTTTCATAGCTGATATTCCCATTCTAGTATGCATTAAAAATAGGACCAGGAGTTAGAGTTGATAATTTTGGATACGACACGATTAAACGATACGAAATGTCACGGACTTAACCGTATATGGATATGAGCTAAACAGATATGAGTCATAACCGTGTCAACACGATTGCAACACGAGAAAATTCATGTCATAAACGGATTTTATCTTTCTAACCTGATGAAACACGATTAAAAATATGTTATTTTATCAATTATAAAGATATGACTAATTATTTTAGTTTTACTCAAAATTTAAATATATATTATAATATTATAAATATATATAATTCATATTTATATATGAATGAATTAATTAAATTGATTCAATTGAACTTCTATATATTTAATTGGAATTTAATTAATTAAATTAAAGTTTAATTAATTAAATTAAAGTTTAATTAATTAAATTAAAATTATCAATTAAATGTAAATTGATTAAATTGATTAAATTAAATTTTTAATTTAATATTTCTGTCTATTCGTATATAATCATGTCGTGTCATGTTAAGTACAATCGTGTATAATCGTGTCGTATCGTATAAAATGTATACGTTTAGACATATTAAGTAGATCGTATATAATAGTGTCTAATCGTGTTTTGTCGTATAATTTATACATATTAAATTAATCGTGTCTAATCATATCGTGTCGTATTCGTGTTTCAAATTTTTGACACGATTAGTTAATCGTGTCATGTTCGTATTTGGTATAATTATGTCATATCCAATTGAAACACTATACGACAGGAATTACTACTCTTACCAGGAGTCTTTCAAAAAAATATCAAGAAATTAAAAATGTAATACATTCATAAATGCAGAAAAAAAAACAGAAAATATAAATGCAACAAACTAAAACCACCATCATAAAAAGAAAACTATAGTACGATAAACTACCACTATGAATTTCGAAAAAACCATACTTGCAAAAATTCTAGTATGATAGTCAATTTTCAACGGATAACTTGTAACATTCCTTCACTCCAGCAACTCGTACTTGGATAAGGAAACGCTACACCGATTTCTTTCATTTTTAACTTATTTATTGAAAGACATTTCATATTCATATATTTATTTTATCTTGAATAATTTAAAGAAAAATAACATACATTTTATTTACATAGTATTAAGTTTACAAAATATTAAGTTAATTTTGCAAAACCATAAAAAAATATTTATTATATAAATTCAAATATAAAATATAAAATATAAAGTATAAGATACAAAAATTTGTGACCCACAGTCTGTAGAATTTAGCTGCTTTACTGGATTAGAATCAATGTTGTCTTTATCTATAACTTCAGCTACCTCTTTAAATATGCACGGAAAGAAACTTTCATGTTAAACTCTATGCTTAGTGATACAAATAAATAAGGTAATAAACTATTTTATCTAACATGTATTGTCATGTATATTACGTACCATATTATTATATTATTATTGTATAAACATCAAATTATATTCTTATATCTCATATTAATTTTACTGTATCAAATCATCATTATATAATTTATCATAATTAACCATATCACAAATTATAATTCTTTTATTACATTCTAGCATGTATAAACATCAAATTATACTCTTATATCTCATATTAGTTTTACTTTATCAAACCATCATTATATAATTCATCATAATTAACCATATCACAAATTATAATTCTTTTTACTTTCAAAAATTTATTTATGTCCACAAAACCTATGAACCTCTGATTAGAATAACGGAGTTGTCATCCGAACACTTAGAAGTGTCACCCGGGCATTACGATTTGTGCATACAAGTGTTATTACCGGCTCAATAATATTACCATTACCGACTTTAATAATAGTGTCATTGTCAGCTTTAATAATAATGGTATTTTCGGTTTTAATAATAGTATCATTACTATCTTCATTAATCGTGTCATTATTGGCATTAATCATACTTCCCCATGTTTGACATGTCAAACTATCCTAAATCAAGTTCTAAGTTAGGTGTTCTATGACTTACTTAACGTCATTAAAATTCATAATTATTAACTTTGCAATTTTCATTTATTTAATGGCTCAGTTAATCACATAATTACTTAATAAAATTTGCATAATATAACAAAGTTCATATTATTTTTCACATCAAATTTCTCAATTGATATTCTGCCCTGTTACTAGCAGATTCTATTCTCTACATTGGACTTTAATTTTGAATTTGTTAGAAGCTGAATTAAATTACAAGGTATTAAGAATTTTAGTCCTAAATCTTAGATTTAATATTCAAGTTGAATCATTAAATTTTGAGCTATGTAGAAAAAGATATGTTCAAATGAATACGGACCGGTCACTAACAATTTTGCTCAGAATTTTCTGTACATATTCTAGGTCCGAATTTTATGTGTTTTTCTGAAAAAATTCAGATATATTTAGATTTTATGGTATAAATAAAAGTTAAAGTTTTATGTCTTAGCTTTCAAACCCAATAAAGAACACAAAAATCTAAATTACACAACTTAAGTTATAACAGTTTATATACTCACTGTTCTACAATTTTCAGCAAAGAATAAACACATTAACAACATTCAATTTTTTTCCAAAATTAATCCTAAGTTTAGTAAATATGCATCCCTAATATTACATCACAAAATACTATTAATTAAAAATCATTTACATGAAAAATTACTCAAACATGCAACTTTGTAATAAATTATAGATTATTACCTTAGATTATGCACTTAACTACTTTGTTTTCTTTCTCTTCACTTCTCTCTCTTTTTTCTTATCTTTTTTCTCTTCTTGAATACTTAAAACATACAAGAAACTCATCAAATATATTTTTTCATTATATATCTCTAATTCCTAAAATATCTCTCTTCAAGACCAATCTCCAAATGAGGTTAAAACATCATCTTCCTTTAGAGAAACTTAAAAAAAAAAAAATGAAAAATCACCTTACCTTTACCTCATAGCTTCCATGGCCAAACCTTAAGGTCTTTTTTCTCTTTTTTCCTTTTTTTCTTATTTTCCACTTTTAAGCCTTCTACTAACCACTCTCACTTCCTTGAGCATAAAAATAGAATTTTACATGTCTTTCTTTCTCTTTTTCACACTTTCTTTCTCACTTTCTTTTTCTAAAACTAAGCTTGACTATGGAGGATTCGGGAAAAATATGGGCTGAATTAGGGAAATAGAAAATTCTAGATAGAAAGAAATAAAAGAAGGAAAAAGAAGCAATTAAGCAGAAAATGACAAAAGTCATTAATAATTGTTCAATTTCCTTAATAAATATCTAGATATTTATATCAATTAGTTTCTTAATATTTTACCACTTGATGTGGCTAGCCCACTCATGCATTTAATATCTAATTCATGCATTGATAGTTATCACAATTAATTCTCTAATTTTCAGTAAATTGAAAATTGACCCCAAAACTTTCCAATTTTTGCATTTAGGTCATCTACTATAAAATAATATCTTTAAATATTTTTTAAAATAATTTATATACTTAATTGCAATTATTTTAATTATTTTTCGGTAAAAATCGAAATTTAAATTTCGGTCAAATCGACGAATCAATTTAATAACTCGAATGATTTGGAGTTTAAATTAACAGACATGACATAATTTGCCAATCTCAAATCAAATCCAGACGTAAGCTAATACAGAATTTCAATAGGTAACCTGCAAAAAACCCATTTGATGACCTAATTGCACTTTGACAAAAGTCTAATATACCAAATATAGTTTGAAGAAAACAAAATAGCGAAGTAATTCTATACTAGCTAGTACGATATATAAATTTAACTTGTGCCAATATTCATTTTAAAATTTTTTATATCTGTAACGTCAGCCACTTGAACAAACAAACACAATATTTAGCAAGTCAAGCCAGAACATATTTCAAATATTAGTCGGATTAATCAACAATCTATTTATTGTCATTAAAACCAAAATCTCATATTGCACATATTTACATATTTATCTGTTATCACTTCAATATCAATTAAACAAAAGAGAAAAAGAAGATAAATTAGCTCACAGACTCATAGTCAAGTTTTATTGAGAGGCCGATGAAGCTTTCATCGGACAAAAGCTATCGAACCCTCAACGGCAAGCACAATCTTATTGTTGTCATCACGCCTAGACAACAAATAAAAGAAAAAAGAAGAAAACACAAAATCAAAATCAGAGAGCAAATAGAAACACAACCCCTAGAAAAACACCCATATAGCAAGAAAAGGAGAGAGAGATGGGAAGGAAGAAGTAAAGGAGAGAGATTGTTACAGAGAAAAAGCATTAAAGGAGGGCAGCGGTTGAGGGGCTTATGATGCTTTCACCAAATAAAAGTTGTCGAATCCTCGATGACAAGTTCGATCTTATTGTCTCCATCATGCCTGTACAACAAAAAAAACACAAAAACAAAATCAGGATATCAGACGTCAAACACAAATGCAATCCCTACAAATAAAACCCATATAGCAAGAAAAAGGTGAGAGAGATGGGAAGGGAGAAGTGAACGCAAGATAGATGAGAAAGAAGAAGCAAAGGCGAGAGATTGTCATAGAGAAAGAGATGGAGAGGAGGGTAGGAGGAGAGGTAGATTGCCGGAAGAACCATCAGAAAGGAGGGTAGGAGGAGGAGATAACAGCGGAGAGACAAATCAAAGAAAAATCTGCATAAATAGACATTTGGAATTGAAAACTACGTCGTTTTATTAATGGTTATTTTTGTCAATATATTGTCGATAGAACATTGTAAGTGAGATTAATTTTAATGTATAGTAATTGATGTTTGATGAGTGAATTTTTAAATTGAGCATTTTAAAAGTTTAGATTTAATATTTGAGTGTTTAGTTAAATAAAAATAATTGAAAATTTTAATTACTATTTTTTACAATTTGTATTAATTCTTGTATTAATATTTGGCATTTGATGGTCATATTGAAAGCTATGGGCCCAATTTGAGGGTTTAAACACACTATCAATTTATAGGTGTCTAATATCAAAAATAATCTTTTTTTAATTTTTATTTGATTTTAATCAAATTCGTATGATCAATTTGGGAAAAAAAAAAAAAGAAAAAGGAAAAAAAATTCAATGATAAAGTTTATACTTTATAGATAGATAAATGGGGAACTGAGTCTGAGTGGGTGCCCATCAATTCCAAACACAAACAGCAGCAAGAAGAAGAAAGGCTATAACCAATAACGAACTCTGACATCAGGGTTACGTTGAGTGATGTAGATTGAGAATGGGTACAGTGACGTAGGTAATTTTTCCGCCTCAATTTCAATGGAAGATACCTTTATTATTACTATTTATTATTTTCTTATTATTTGAACCGATCATCATGCTTTGCCTTTCACTTCCACCATAAAACACAAGTTTCTCTTTCAAACCCACCACTGAATTAAGACTGCCTTCCTTGTTTATCTCATCTGGTAATTGGATTCCTTTTTAATATGCTTTTTCTTTCCAATTTTGATTCTAGCATTATCTAATTTATTGGATAATCTTTCAGTATTGTTATTACCTTTGCGAATTCGATAATATTTGCTGCTATCTGTTCTATTTTTTTTTCTGCTTTCCCCGTTCACTTAATCAAGGGTTAGGCAGTTTGTCATTTTTTTTTTATGTGAAATTCTTTGTGGGTATTGTGAGAATAATCTTTGCACCTATCCCTAAGAAATTTATTCTCTTCCATTTTGCTTATACAAAAGTATGCAAATTCCAGACTCATGTGGCTCTTTGCATTATTGGATTAGTAGAAGTATGAACTCTGTCTTGCATTATTGGATTGTGCAATTTTTTTTATCTGGAGATGTTCATAATCTCATAATGCCCTTTTTGAGAAATTTTTTTGATATGCTCCTGTATTGGGGCAAATATTAAGAATTAAATGCCGCATGGGTGTTGTGAATTTGTTGAATTATCGAAGAAAAGTTAAGAGAATGGGAGCCAATCATATGGAACTTGAGAAGTTGCTTCTTTTCTTTACAATTTTAGACCCCTTAATATTACTGACATTACCCTTCACAAATCAATATACAAAAAATTACTTGAATCATATCGAGTGTCATGTGGGAAGTCATATTGAATTCATGGAGAGCCTTGGCACCCCCAGATGCACCCAAACCCTCTATTATTATTTCATTTTCATTTGGCATGCATGCCGTTGGTAGAGCCATGGCACCCCCCCCCCCCCAGATGCACCTAAACTCTATTATTATTTTCATTTTCAATTGGCATGTATGCCGTTAGTAAACTCTGTAACCTTCTCCTCAATCGCAACTTAGCATTGTGCATATGTTACTGGCCATTGGCTATGTACTTACATGTTTTTCTTCCAATTTTGGTTTTAAGAGTATCCAGAATTTTGTTAGAAATAGCTGGGTCTTAGTGTCCTGGGTCTGAGTCTTTTATTTTAATAGGGTTTTTATTTATTATATAAGAGGTTTTATGGTGTACTCTTTTGTGTTTTATGCATATATACTTATGTCTTGGCTCATAATGAAGATTGGCGATATAATTCAGTCCTTGATGTGGTGTAAATGGGACTTAAACTTTTCCACCAAGCCTAGGATTGTTTCTACAGTTGAATGAATGAATTAAAGAGAATTTTCTAATAATTGTGCTTTTAGTTTTTGTGATTCAATTTTAATCTTGTAAGCATTATGTTGAAAGGATCTCAAGAAGTGATGCCAGATGAAATTTAGGTGAAAAAGCTTGACTACATAGAATTTTGAGGTTCAATTAGCAAGCAAAATTTTGTTTCAAAATACTTAACCTTTTTTGTTTTCCTTGCATGTTTTCTTGAGGGCTAGGTAGGGGTAGAATTTGAAAAATTAACTTCTTTAAGCGTTTCTTATTCATGTTCTTAATTTGTTAGTTAATACATCACTGTTTTCATACAGAAGGTGTTTGCTTGATTCATTGTGGAGTAGAATCAACCTTAATTATTCTTTATAGGAACTAAAGCCACATAAAACTTGATCCTTTGATGTTGGATGTACATGTATCTAGTAAAAAGAAGCATCAACGCTTGTTTTTGAGTTGGAACTTGTGGAATAAACTATTTGCTGTAATTGCTCAGCAGTGGGTGTATATGAATTATATGCCATAGAGGATTTCTTGCTGATACATTTTTAGGAGTCCTGGATTTTGCTTTCATGAAATTTATGTGTATGGCTGAAGAATAATGCTGAAATTTTCGAGGAACATCAATGGCATCAAATTTTACTGAATATGGTTTACTTTTTTATGTTCACTATTGTGCTCCATCATTGGTTTCTCTTGAACTATTTCTTCAGCTGATACACAATGGAATAGGATAACATCTATCTTTTTATCATAGCATCTTTGTATTCCTTTTTCCATATGGCCCATGATCTCATCTTTCTGTCTTCATATGATCTTTTCCTTTCTTTTGTAAACAAGAAATTGGTGGAAGAATTTTTCCTCTCCATCTAAGTTGAAATTATCAGGTTCATAAAATTTCAATTATTCAGTTGATTTTATCATGTGTGAACAGTTAGTGATTTTCCAGAATCTGGCATAAGCATGTTCTTCGTTAATGTTTGGGTGCTATAACATATAGCATGTTCTTGAAGACTTTTTTAATTTATAAAGCTGTAAAATTAGAAACATATTATTCACATGTTTTTAACCATGGCTTAAGTTAGTAGAGTCATGTCTTTTTATTGCAGTTACATGATGTTTTTTCCTTTAAACTGAGGCACAATACCTACAAAATAAGATGGTGGGATGGTTCCTGTCTCACGTCCGAATATTGCTTAGGAAAAGACCAAGTGATAGTCCAAGTCCACATTTGAATAATAGTATAATTTTCCGTCTGATAATCCGTTATCCAATTAATGCACATCAATGTGATCGGCTTTTAAATTTGTGGACTCGTACATTATGGGATCATTGGCTCTAATGAATGGAGTTAATCCCCAAGTCGCTGCAGCAATTAAAACCATGATGGACAACCTTGATTTGTTCTAGAGGTAGTGTTGTATGAGTGATAGTGTTGAGAGTTTGAAGAATAGGTACACTCAAGTTCACAAAGTCATGTTGCCAAAAACTGCGCAACTTCGCTATGCGTCAATCTTTTTTATTTATTTGAATAACTGCTACCTCGTGTATGAGCTCTATTGTTTATAGTGCTCGGTTTGTTTGGAAAACAAACTATCACTATTGGAAATTAAGCAAATTATGTCTGGAAACATTGCAAAATGTGGATTCTATAACCATTAAAACTGATATTTTACTGCTATTTTGACAACCTAATCTGCAGGGTAATAACATATGGCTGCTGTAGCAACAGCTGAAGCTTGTGATGCAAATACTGGACTTTTGGCAAGTGGTGACTTGCGTGCTTTACAACCAATTTTCAAGATATATGGCCAGAGCCGAGCATTCTCGGGCCCCATTGTGACTCTTAAGGTGTTTGAGGACAATGTGTTGGTTAGGGAGCTTCTTGAAACTAAAGGCGAAGGAAGAGTTCTAGTTATAGATGGCGGAGGAAGCATGAGATGTGCTTTAGTAGGAGGGAATCTGGGACAATTGGCTCAGAATATGGGGTGGAGTGGTATTCTAGTGAATGGTTGCATAAGGGATGTCGACGAGATAAATGGATGTGATATTGGTGTAAGAGCATTGGCATCACATCCCATGAAATCCAACAAGAGAGGCATTGGCGAGAAGCATGTACCGGTGCACATTGGTGGAAACCTAATTCGTGACGGTGAATGGCTGTATGCAGATAGTGATGGCATTCTTATATCGAAAACTGAGCTTTCTATTTGAGTAAGGACTTGGGCTTTTTCTCAGCTGATAAGAGGACGGGACACCAAGCCATTGATGTTATTTTGAAGTAAACATTAATTGCTTATCCTATGGTGGAAAACAATTCTTCTCAATAATATGGCTGCATCATTTACATCAAATAATCTTTCTACTGATTATTTTGTTTAGATGCTAATGTGATTTCAAATGTGTATATTGTCATTCTTTAGAAAAAGTGTCAGAAATATTCAACTACCATTGCATTATAGATTATTTTGGGTATGTTTGACATTGCTGTTTAATTCTGCTTCTACTGATTTCAAAAGTGCTGAAAGCAAAAGTGCTGATGGTAGAAGTATTTTTTCTGTTTAGTAAATCAATTTGTAAACTGCTGTGAGACAAAAAAAATAGTATTATGTATTTGGTTAAAAATTGTTGTTGAAAGTGTTTTTAAGTAAAAATGACCATAATAGACATATATAAAAATATAATTGTTTGTTAATATTTTTATATTAAAAATTACTATTTGGTCATAGTAAAATTAATATTAAGTCTAACAAATATTAATTTTATACCAATTTATTTTTCTTTTAAAAAAATATTATGAATAGTTAATAGAATAAAAAAATTGCATTCTACTACAATATTAGAATAATTATCCATACATTCTACAATAACATTAGATTTAATAGTATTTAAACTATTTTCTTACAATTAATTTCTAAGCGATAACAAAGTACATGCAATTTCATTGCGAATGTCATCCATTTGACATGGTTCACTATCTCTAAGATTTTCAGTTGAAACATTATCAACATCTGGTATAATGTCAGAAGGCATATAATCATGACTACTATCATACACTTGAAATATTTTATCTCATCTTGATGTCTTTCTAATATAATTATGTAAGGCCATAAAAGCAACTACAATTTTGACTTGTATTTTGAAAGGATATGCTGACATGTTACTTAAAATATGTCATCTATTTTTCTAGACCCCAAAAGTCCTCTCAATTACTCCCCGCAAAGAAAAATGTGCACGATTAAAAATTTCTTCTCGTTCCGATGGTTGTTGTCCACGATGAAATTCAGGTAAATGATATCTAACTCATTTATAAGGTTTTAGATAATCATTTACATTTGGATATTCTGCATCAACTAAATAATATTTTCCTACAATAAATGGATAACAATAATTAATTAAAATTTTTCTTGTTTAAAAAAGATTAATATATTTCAGAAAGTAATATGATTTAAAATGTACCTTCAGGTGGCTTTGGAAATTTAATATGTGGATCATTGATTGCTCCGAAAAAAATTCTTGTGTCATGAGCTGTTTCTTCCCAGCCTGCCCAAACAAAAGTAAATTGCATATCGAAACTACAAGCAACCATAATATTTTGCGTCGGGATTCCTTTTCTACCAATATATGGAATTTGTAAATCAGGAGAAATGCATGTACGAACGTATGTACCATCAATAGCACCGATGCAGTCCTATGTGCAAAAAATGTAAATATTTTGTTAAGTGAAAATTACAATAAATTTAACTAAAAATTAAAATATATGTTATATTACCTTAAAGTGAGGCATATATCTTGAATCATTTAATATTTTTGGAGGAATATGTTTGAAATCATAATCTACATGCTTGATTAAATCCATTGACAATAAGCATACAACATATAACACTTCTTTAAAATTTCAACTAGCTGTTTCACCAGAATATTGAAATCTTTCTCGAGCATTCCTATTTGATGCATTGACAGTAAGAATATATAAAAAAAATTCCAAGTTTCTCTATCACAGACGTTCTTCTTGATGATGTTAACCCATATTTATTTTCTAAATCTAAACTAAGTTGTATCATTATTTCTTTATCCATTCTAAACATATTAATACAACGATCTTTGTGACCATGTAATAACTCCATCAACCATTTGTGTCCTGTTTGATATGAAACCATGCAAGGTTCTTTGTAGATATATATTTATAATAGTACTCAGTTATTGCACCAGCTGTTGCTACCACTAATTGATCAATAATATGCTCATCATAAGTATTGAATATGTCATCTTCATCATCATTTCCACCACCATCATCATGGTTTGTTGTTTGCACATAATTGTCCATATCTAAAACAACATAAAAAAAAAAAAATTCAAAGTCATTAACACTTAAAAATACAAACCAAATACATATCCATACAAATCAAGCTATTAGTTCTTAAAAATACAAAAAATAATATTCATCCATACAAACCAAACTACCAATCCTTTAAAAAAACACAATAATATTCATTCATACAAACATTAATATTTCACATGCTAATCTTCGCTTTATGATATTTCAACCAAGCTAATTTTGCCTCTAGCTTACTGATCGAAGCAAATGTCTCTCTCTTTATCTTGTTTTCAAATAATTCAGTAGTAAACAACTAGAGTTCATTGCCTTCCTCAATTTCTGGTAGGGAATTTAGAATAGCATGAGCTTCAACAATACTACACCCAGGCAAGTCAGTCATCTTGGAAGTTATGGTGTCTCTACTCTCAACTGTAGCAACTAACCTATCAATTTGTTGTGACAATTTTGTTGAACCACTTGATTGCTTTTTTATTTTTTTTAATTTTTCATCTTTATTAACTTGCTTACTTAACCTATCAATTCTTTTCCCTTTTCTTGCCTTCATTTGTTCATTATGGTTACCTCTCATATTTTCTTCACACTCACCACTAACTTATTGATTTAGATTCTTAAGATATTGAGATTCCTCTTCAGAATCACCACTACCTTCTAATTGGATGGTATCATTACCAACACCACCATTAAATACATCATTTTCATCTATTAACACACCCATAGATGGAGCCCAAGCATGCTCGCCAGTAGCTACAGTGTCCATAAATAATATATCCATTTTTTTCTAGCAAACTCTTAGGGATCCCTTGATTTCGAAATTTTTCATAAGCTGATTTAACCTACATAATCCAAAAAATAGAGAATATATTATAAAATGTTAATTTCGGTAAATCATTGAAATAACTTTAAAACACAAGTTGCTATAACTTTACACTAACCTAAATTTTTTCTGCCCACCACTCATCAGATGCATCAACAATATTTTTTTTTGTATCACATCCTAGTCCAGTCTCTTTACCTATCAATTCTCGAAACAACTTTCATTCTCTTCATCGAATCCCATTTATTTTTTAATTTGACTTTATCATAATCTAATTTAATAACCCTATGAAATTCATTAAGTACATACTTCCAACATTCTCTTGATAAATGAGTTCCAGGTCTAAAACCTTTTTGAGCAGCCCACACACAAATGTCACAAAATATTTATAATACATCATGCGGCCATTTTGCTTTAGAAGGTCTAGTTTTATTTTCTTGACTCAATTGATTTGGATGTTCACTCATATTTGTTGTATTAATGATCCTAATATAATATGATCAATCAAATATATATCAAAAAATTAATAATACAAAGTAATCAGAATTTTCAAATAAAATACACTAGCAAATAACTTCAACCTAAATATTCACATGATGTCATTTCTAATAGTTGTTGAACAAAAAAATATATCTAAGTTTTCTAATAATGCATTTTTGAGTTATTAGATTTTGAGGAAATAAAAGTTAAGGAATCCTGGAATGGGTAAATAATTTCATTTTAATCTGCATGACAATTATTTGGAAGTTGAAACTGAATTTTTAAGGTGACAATCATTTTATATCCCAATTAGCATATGCGTGGGCCATATGGACATAAATTCGGTCAAAGAAAAATATATCTTTGATGACCATTTTTTTAGGAAATAAAATTTAAGAAATCCTAGAATGGGTTGTTTATTTGATTTCTTTTGATTAATATGTGATAACCATTTTTTTTATTAGGTTTGCTCTTTCTAGTTTTTCTGGATTTTCTATATTTTATAACAGTGTTGACATTCTCTTCTAGCTGGAATTTTTCTTTATCTCTTTTTCCTACTTTAGATTTTTAGATTGATTGATTATTTTTATAAGAGCTTTGTGGAGGAATCTAATATAAAATACAATGTCATGTTAATTTTTCTGTTAGTTCATTTTTTCAGTATTTAGTGACTCAGAGCATCACAAAATCAGATAAAATAATGATAAAAGAGAGGGAGAAAAAGTGAGATAGAAATAATCAAAAAATCAGAACAAACTCTCATATACAAAGTATAAAAAATCAGAACAAACTAATATTTGATTTCACAAAAACCCTTTTTAAAATCACAGAAGAAACGCAAAAAGGAAAATAGAAGAGAGGGAGAAAGAGTGAGAAATGTTCTAACCTGAGCAAAGTAAGATGAATAGTCACTGATTTTCTGGAGTAGATTGAAGATCGGCTGAAATTGTGATTTCTCTACAAAGTTGTTTGAACTTTGACAAAGATATGCTGCTACTTAGGGTCTGCAAGGAAGAAAAAAATGATTGTATTTTATGTGATGGCATAATGGTAAATAGATTATTTCATTAAGCGCATTTTGGGCTTAAAAATATTAAAATTATGCTTCCCGTGTTTTGCTCTAAAATCTAGTTTTAAAAAAGCATCAAAACACTTGCTTTTTTCAAACCTTGGTTTGGACCCTATCAAACTTGCTTTTAGATATTAACCAAACACAACTAAATTCTGCTTTTTGCCAAAAACCTGCTTTTTATGCTTCTAACCACAATCCCAAACGGGTTCTTTGTTTTACTAATGTAGAATAGGACACCATAGGGTTGCCTTGGTTCTTGAACTGCCAGTTCCGACTTACTGATTCGGTTCCTTAAAAATGTCAATATTAACAAAACTAGTTCAGAAGGCATTTGGTTCAACCATTGAATGAGGCTAATAGTTTTTTAATTCACAGCAGCTAAGCAAAATTATTTGTTTATAGAAATTGATAGTTAATATAAAATCTAGGCATCTGCTGATTAAAAGAAATTCAATTTTGGAGTTTTTTTTGAAACAATTGGAGTTTTTTAAGTGCATCATTTATGAAAATTTTTGTTAAAAATAAAATGCATCTTTTCAAAATAAAGTCTCTTTAAAATAAATTATATTATATTAAAATATGTTAAATTAATTGATTATATTAATAAATTATGGATATACATTTGTGAAAAACTTTTATTTATAATTGATTATATTTTATTATTGTTATTATTTTAATTATTAAAATATATAATTATATCAAATAATAACAGTATTTTATTTTTTGTTTATTTATATATCATAAAAAATATATTTTTAAAATAAATTATACTTCTATTAGTAATTTTATATTATAATAGTAACAACTCAATTAATTTTACCAAATACTAATATTAATTGTTTATCTACCATCAACAATCAATTGCACTCAACATTTAAATTCTTGTTTAAGAATGGCTAATTCCTATATTATTATTATTATTATTATTATTATAGGATGTTGCTTTTTGGATGGGAAATTCCTCCAATGTTGGAATTTCATCTTTCATTTGATGCATCATAGTATTAAAGATTAATTTGCCTAGGATCAGCTGAATATATATGATTCACCGACCTTGCTCTTATTTTTATATTTTTAGAACCAATATTTGAGATTTAGCATTTTCTTTTTCATTAAAATGGTACTTTTTAAAGTAAATGTCTATTTTAAAATCTTCATACAAATTAAGAAAATAATCATTATAAATTTTATATGATTTTTATGATAATTTAATTGAATAAATTACTTTTTCTTTGAAATTATGAAAAGAAAGAAAGTGTAATTTCAATAAATAATGATAAAAAAATCTAAAATTGGATATTTCTAGTGAAACTTAGAAGGTAGATGAATGAAGAGGGTGCTAATTGAAAATAAAATGAATGTTAGAGTTAGAATGAATAATTAAAAAAAAAACTTTGAGCTTTAAATTAAAAGTATCCCTACACATTAATAATTTTTTTTTAATAATTTCCTTAAAAAGAATAGTGTAGAAAAGGGAAAAAATGTTTGGAATAAGATTCAGATTGAGAAGAAAATCACAGAAATTTATAGGAAATTGAAAGAATTATGTGAATAGTACAGAATTAGATTTGAAGAGATTATAAATATTTGAGAATGAATAAATATTTGAA
The DNA here is from genome assembly GCA_023653625.1 of Triadica sebifera. Taxonomy (NCBI): domain Eukaryota; kingdom Viridiplantae; phylum Streptophyta; class Magnoliopsida; order Malpighiales; family Euphorbiaceae; genus Triadica; species Triadica sebifera. The sequence goes on from CM042895.1 coordinate 32,247,795, forward strand.
GAAAGGAAGAAATGTAACTTAAATAAGGTATTTATTTTCAAAATGTCCCTAAAAACAAATTATTAGCAGTCGATAATGATGGAGAGACTGCCGAGCGGCTTGATAAACGAAGAGATACTAAAGAGGTTAGATTTGGAGACGCTGTGCACGGTGGCCTGCGTGAACAAATCCTTGCGCTTCTCCGTCGACCACCAAGTTCTTCCCTTTCTCTCCTCTCTCGATCTCCCCGCTTCTCTCATTCCAGATGCTAATACTCTTTATCATATCTTCGGGCGATGTACTAGTGGAGGAACCCTTAACCTCAACACTCTCACCCTCAATTGCCAACGCCTCCATGATTCAAATCTCGCCCCTTTCTTGTCTGAACATCTTCACCAACTCAATTTTTATTGCTGTTCTTTGCTCTCATCTCATTTTTTGGTTTCTATCGGGCTCAATTGTCCCTTTCTCAGGTTTTCTCCTTTACTTCCCTAATTCTTGATTCTCTGCTTCTTGCTAGATTAGTTATGTTTGACCCTTTTTCAATGTTTGATGAAAAACCCATCATTTCTTTTGAGTAAAAATTCTTTATTTGTCTTCAGTTATTTGAATTTAGCTTGTAGACACAGTAGCTAATTAGCATCTATTATCTGCACATACAATTTAGCTTGTAATTACTGCTGCTAATTAGCATCTACTTTTTGTTTGCTGACAGAGAGCTAACGCTAGAATTCTCAGATGAAGACTCACCACATCTGTTTGAAAGTAATCTTGCTTACATGCTTAGAAGGTGTGATCTTTTGCAGGTAAGCTAATTACCATCAAGCCCCTTTTTGTTCTATAATAAAATTAATTAATTGATTTTCGAAAATACTCTTTTTTGCTTGTATAAACACAAGAAGTTGCGGCTTTTTTAACTGAATCATATATTTTTCTATTCTTGGTGTTAGTGTCTTTGTATTAAAATTAAAGGAACAGAGTTTCATGCCAATGCTTTCCATTCCATTGAACGCTTTCTGCCCAAAACTATTAAAACTCTCAAGTTAAAGCCAGTGCTTGAGGAAGATGCGTTCAGTCTTGCAAATAATCTAGGAGTCGATGCAAATATTTGCGCATACGAAGATTTAGGTCTTCCTGTCTCGCCATCATCATATGTTTTCAGATTGCAGTGTTTGTCGCTTGTCTTGGATGTGATATCTGACAGGCTAATTATCACTATTGCCAATTCTCTTCCTCTTCTGGTAGAGCTGGATCTTGAAGATAGACCTAACAAAGAAATAACTCCTTACCGTGACTTGACGAATAGGGGACTGCAGTCATTGGGCTCTTGCCATCATTTGGCTGGTCTTACCCTTGTACGTAATAGACTGAACTATCAAGCTTCATTTAAAAGAGTAAATGATATGGGCATGTTCCTCCTTTCTGAGGGTTGCAAAGGTTTACAGTCAGTGAAGCTTTGTGGTTTCTCTAAAGTTAGTGATGCTGGCTTTGCATCGTTGCTACAATCGTGCCAGAAGTTAGATAAATTTGAAGTTCGAAATGCCTCATTTTTGTCAGATTTGGCATTTCATAATCTAATTGGATCCTCATGTACCCTTGTTGAGGTGAGACTATTGTCATGCAACATCATAACCAGTGAAACTGTGAAGAAATTGAGCTCTTCTAAGATCCTGGAGGTGCTAGACCTCAATGGCTGCAAGAGCATATCAGATCCTTGCCTGAGCTCCGTTTCACGTCTTCAAAAATTAACATCTCTGAATTTAACTGGAACTGATATAACAGATGGTGGTTTATCCATTCTCGGTCAGGGGAGTACACCCATCATGCGTTTGTCTCTTAGGGGGTGTAAGAGGATAACTGACAAAGGAATTTCAAATTTGCTATGTGGTGGTGGAGCAATTGTGCTGACATTGGCAGCATTGGATTTAGGTTACATGCCTGGAATATCAGATAATGCCATTCTTGCAATTGTTGCTGCCTGTAGACAAATTACTGAACTATGCATTAGGTGTTGCTTTTATGTGACCGATTGTTCATTGCGAGCACTGGCTAACAAGAGAAGCTACGAAGATGGTAATAAGAAACTTGAGCAACTAGATCTCTACAGCTGCATTGGGTTCTCTGCAGAGGCATTGAATTTGCTAAGGAAACCCTTTTTCAGTGGATTGCATTGGGTCGGTATTGGACAATCTCGTTTGGCAAGTGAGGAAGGTGTTGTTATAACTGAAATTCGTAATGAACGACCATGGCTGACTGTGTGTGTTGAAGGCTGTGAAATGGGTTGTCATGACGGGTGGCAGTTCCATAGACCAGAAAGCTATTGATTTCGATTAAATGTTTGGATTTTCATGCAACCCTTCAGAAGAACAAAATGAAAATTTTAGACAACGTTGTGTGAGATTGTCATGGCGATTTCATTTTGGTTGAAGTGGAAAGAAGTACGTTCATTCCGCGATGGCAGCTGAGGCTGAGGGCATGAGCCAAGCTGTTCTCCAGTGCAAGTCTTATGCTAACAGAAGGATCATTTTTGAATCTGATTGCAGGGAACTCATCCAACAATTGAAGAATGAAGATCCTATTTCATTGGGAGACAGCTGCTGTTATTAATGATATTTTGTTCCATGTTAATCTTTATATGAATTATAGTTTTGAACATATGCAAACAAGGTGGCTGATTGTCTAAACCAAGATGGTTAAATCTAATGCTCTTGGATGTAATTAATTAAATAATTCATCTCCTCATTTAGCTACTGTCCTCTGAAATTATTCTGCTTCCTCTTAGCTTAATGAATGGTCTTTTTTTTAGTTCAGTAAAAAAAAAAAAAAAACAGATTATCACCAACCAAAAGCTGATACTCGAAAGTCTTACTAAAGATATCTCCTCATATTTAATGCCGTTTGCTTAAAAAATTATTTGTTTACTAAATAACTAGAGAAAAGAATTAAAATTGAAAATTGAAGAGTCAAGTAGAATAAAAATTAGAAATTGAGCTACTTAGTAACACAAAAATTTAAATTGGAGAAAAAAAATGATTTCAACAAATTTAGAGTACAAACTGTAGTTTTCTTCTTTTAAAAAAACAAAAAAGAAACAGGGCACTGAAAATACAAGAAAGTGTAATAATATTGTTAAAAGATCTATTAATTATTTTGGGTATAATAATATTTGAGACATATATAGAGTATCAAATTAAGTGAAGTTGCCTAAAGATGTGTGCAGCTGCCAGCAAGTACACAATTGTACACATTATCAAATTCAAAATTTAATGAAATTTCATTTTTTTTTATCAGAAAATAAAAATTTAAAACTCTAAACGATTGGGATCACAAATAAAACGACAGAACAATAACAGCAAGACAGGAAGCCCACACTTCCGTTATTTTATCGAAATCATATCTTTTATTAAATTACTTATTACAAATATTAATAAATAAAATATATGGAGGGAGTCATTTATCGCCATGAGCTCTGAAAATTGAGGAATTGGGATACATATCATCTTCTGTGCTGTTTTCCCTCCTAGTCTCTGACCCATTAACCCTTTGCTTTTGCTTTGCTCTCATCAATCATCATCATCATCATCATCTCCAGTTTGGGGTACCCACTTCTTAAATTTCGGTATCAGCTCTTCACTGGCCACCGTCCTACATATAATAAAGATATGGCGATGCGGGAGCTGATTTCAGGTGGAGCGGCATGTGCGGTTCCGGGTTCGTCTTCTTCCAACCCTCTTGGTGCCCTCGCCAATACTCTTCTTGGTTCCTCCTCTAAGACCCAGGTTCAATTTTCTCAACTTCTAGCTATAAAATTCTGAATTGCTTGGCTAATCGAATCAATTTCTTTGTGGATTTTAAGTATTCGGCTTGGACTGTGTTGTAAACAGGATAGGCTAAAGGAAACCCCTTTGTCAACAGCCATGAGTTCTGAGAATCCTTATCTTAAGAATGTTCAGGACCCAATGAGAGCTCTACCAGGGGCTGAGTTTGAACAACAGTCATTTTCTCACCCTGGTAGTCAGGTGTCATATTTTTTTTTTCTGCTAGGAAAAATTAATGCTTTTGGTGATTGTTGTTGCTACTATAGCAGTTTCACTGAGGGACACTCATCTTCTTTGTCTATATTTATCAGGTGGGTTCGGAATTTCTTCGTGGGTTTCATTCTGCTGATCAGAATGGATTTGCAGGTGCCTGGGATGAGATACAGCAGTCTCGTGGTCCTCCTCCAACTCATGCTACCATGTACCATCGGGGACCTCAACTTCAACCAACTTTGGATGGTAGGTTTTGCAGCTTTGCAATTTATGCTTAATATCAGACAATATTGATATCTTGGCTGAACTTTATAGAGCTCTGCTTGTAGCTAAATGAATTAATGGGTGATTATAAAAGAGAGAGAAGTGTTTGGACTTGTGCATCTTATTACTATTTTTTTTGTTTATGTGAATGTTTCATACTTATTATATTGCAGGACCGCCCCAAAGGGTATTGTCGAATTTCTTGCATTCATTTGTTGACAGTAGCCGTGGTGGTGTTCCTTTTCGACCTATGTCCCTGCCATTGTTAGGATTATCCGAGGGTGACAAACAATGCATCCGTGATCGTAGCAGCATAATGGCCCGGCATTTTTTTGCTGATAAGAGTGAAGATTTTATTAATGCACAGGTCCTTTGCCTATTTGTTGTCTAGAAAAGCTGCAAATTATGTTTTCTCATAATTTCACATATGTTATTGTATTTAGCCCCAATCCAATTCTTACTGAAAGTACAAATATGTTGTTACTGATTATATCTACAGGTGAATGCACTGTTGTCTTCCTTAGATATTGATAGTGGTGGCCGGGCAAAGGGCCCTCTGCCTGGTAGATTTCGAGAGCTGGAGGATTATTGGAATGAATCACAAGGTAGTATGAGACCCGGTTCTCATGCTGCTGATGGGTGGATTACAGAATTTAGCCAGCAAAGATTAGAACATGGTGGTCCTGATGTTTGGGCTCATGCATTTGAACGGCAGCATGGTGCTAATGGTTGGGTCTCTGAATTTGAGCAGGTAATTAGATTTGACTTTTGTATGAATTCTTTTAACTTGTTGATAGATCAATAGCTCATCATCTGATTGGTCTTGGAATCTTCTCACTCATACATTTGTCAAAGGTGATAGAAATTGTAGGTTCATGAATATGGCTACATGCGGAATTGCAAATGACATTTAATTTTTGTTTATGCTGTCCTGTTTATATTTGTTTATAGGAACAACAGTTGGCATCTCTGGACCAAATGAGAGGTCCAAATATTGCAAATTTAGCTGCAATGGAGCAGACTCGTGTGCTTGCACATACACTAGCTCAGAATAATGACCCCAAATTTCAGGTTTTTGTGCTCTATGTTTTGACTTACGTTTTTCATATGGTTTACATGGTATTTCAGAGTTTTGTGTTGTTGATAGCTTATTAGATGTGTGCAATTGGATATAATGGTATGCTATATTACATGGTACATATAGACATATACATACAGTGGAATCATTTCAAGCAAATAAATTTTGGAAGAATTTGAAACCTTAAGGCCTTTTCTGGTGGGAAAACCAGAGCAGCCTTTTATACTTTAGTTTTGGAATGTAAGTAATTAATAATATTCGATACTCATCAATTCTTGGCATTTTCCTTCTGTTGATGACTTTAATGGTGAAAAACATGGAAAAATATAAATACTCAGGGTAAAAGTGCCCTACTTTTAAGGATTTTTTGTGGAAGGCTCTCCTGTGTTTCAGGCTGTCATACTATATTGAAACAGTTGGTTTCTTTGAATGATAATGAATCATGTAGACCAATTCTCTCTTTTTTTAGATGTCTAGTGTACACAACGGAATGGGGATCATACCATATGCATGTATCAGCTCTTTTTCTCCAGTTCTAAATTTTTTTATGAGGGCAGATGGTGGCTTTATTTATTTTTCTTTTGAGCAACATCATTAAGTCTATTATATTGTTAAAAATGGTACTGGGTGATGGGTATATGAACTTGAATAAACAGTTCTTTGTTTGAAGAAGTCCAATAAAAAACTATTAATTGTTTAGACTTCAAACTATGTAAGTGATTGACTTGACTACATGTGTGATAACAAAAGCCTTAAACACAGTTGATTTGCAATGCATTACAGAAATATGCTGTCATTGAAGGATTTCTTTCATTGTTTATTTGTATGTTTTATTTTCATTGTATTGATGGCTCTTTAAGCTTGAATATTCAAATGCTATCAAAATGCAGAATTCAAAGTTTCTTCAGTTCGTGTCAAAAATGAGTCGTGGTGAACTTATTATTGATGATAATCAAGTCAAGCCAGGCTCTTTGTCCAGACCAAGTGATTGGGCAACAGAGTATCAACAACAGTATACTGGAGGAACTTCTTGGGCTGATGAATATGTGCATGATCAGGCAAGTATATATTTTCTGAAAGCTCAAGCTCGAAAACATAATTTATTTTATGCATCTTGCTAAATGCTATGTACATATGGTTGCTTACTTACATTCTGAAACCTGAACATTAATCAGAATGATGCATGTAGATTAGTTCAGTATTGATCTAATAATTCAATTCAAGATAGTTCATCATTTTTTACTTAAAGACAAGAATATTGATGTTCATAAAGACAAGAATATCCTTGTGAAGCTTAACTCCCCCACCAAATCTTTTTTTTTTCTCTCTCTACTTGTTTCAGTGATGGGGAGTGTTCTTTGCTCTGTCAATTTTGCTTCACAGTGAGCAACTAGGCTCCATCAAAGTAGTCTTCTGAGAAATAACGCCACAGGTGTGGGCCTTTTTCATAATATGGAAACTTTAAGCTTATTGGCTGCTTTTACCTAATCTAGCACTGAGGTTGTGACCCCAGTCTTCGTCTTTCCAGAGGAGGAGTTGGAGTAAATGCTATTAATTCAGAGCAAGGGATGCAATTTCCTGATTCTTGAAATTTCCATTAACTTGATTATTAATAAAGTAAAAGAATACTTGTAATATTTTTCAAATGCTGAAGATATACTTATTTAGTATTGCTTGTGCACTGCAATCTCAAAATCTTTGATGTTCATGCTTGAAAGTTATTATTGGTTCATCAAGAAATTTGGTAAAAAATAATTTAGAATTGTGGATGGTCACACAGATGAAAAAGAAAGATATTTAGAAAGAAATACATAGGGGATATGTCAGGTTCTATGCATGCAATTCTGTATTATATGAATTGCTAAATTATCATCATTTGTACGTTCCTATCTAAGCCTTGGTGTTCTTAGATTTTTGTTTTAGGCTAATCAAGACACTTCTGTAATAGCATTGTCTTAAACCTGTACAGAGACTTTAACAAATCTCATAAGATTGTAGTCTACGCACCTGAAAACCCAAATATGATGCAAATGAAAATATTTCTCCTCAAATAATCACTTCGGTATCTATTTTCCTGAAGTAATCAATTTGTTATATTCTTCTAATATCTGAGAGATGAAGATATTTAGGAACAACTCATTGCTGCCACTAAGACGTAAATGGTTGCAATTTAAGCAATTAGAATGTTCATCTATTTGTTTGTTCTTTGCTTGTAAAGATCAGGGCAGCAACTTATGTATTTGGGATGTTGCTTCTTTGAGCAGACATAGCAGTTGTGAACTTGAGATACTTGTTTTCCAATATTGATTCTTTTACTTATACTTTTGGTGCATAACTGTAAGGCAAAATTCTGCAGAATTGCCACATGTTCTATTACGATATGTTTTAGAAACCTGATCTTTATATATATATATATATAGAATTTATAACATCTAATAATATTATGCTTTTTAGGTTTCTCGGGGACCTGATAAATGGGTGAATGAGTTTGCTACTGAAAGAGAGCACAGTGGATCTGTTGATAATCAGTGGGTAAATGAATTCTCAAAGTTGAATGTTAATGACTGGGCAGAAGAATTTGGGCAGCAGGTTGAGGAGGGTGCATTTGGGGATACTTCAGCAGATAACTGGGCAAATGCATATGATGAGTGAGTAAAATTACAACTATGAGAAATAAATTTCTTGCGGCATTTACGCTTAAAAATTATTCTGTGTTGGTTCCTTATGTTATTTAACCTACCATATTAGATTTTAGGCATTGTTCTTGTTGAAATGGGCTCAAACCCTCTGATTGCTATTTTCCTATTTTTAGGGGATGCGATGATTATAATTTAGTTGTCTATGGTTCTGAATGATATATTTGGAAGTTGAGGCCATTTCGCCTTTTGGGATAATATTATTTGTCAGTAAAAATCCTGTTCTTATCTCATATTTAAGATGCACTGCTTTCATCTGTTGTCTACATTGATTAGAGTCAACTCAAGCTTTTTTTTTCTGTTTCATCAAATCATTGTTCCGTATCACGGTCTTTTTCATTTTAGTTACTGCTTATAAGGATAGATCCAATGATTGAAAGTTATAGATTAGGTGATCCATTACTTCTGGTCCTATATACTTGTTAATTGGTTCTTTTCAGGTCATTTAGTTGAATCATTTTGTTGCATATATAGTTTTATATTTCTTCTTAATTTTACCTTATTATTTTCAACTGTGACATGTATGTGTGAAATGAATATGGCAAAGTGTTGGGGCCCCTACTCTGCAGCCTGAATCTGTTTATTTATTTATTTTTTTGCCAGTTCTTGTTGTGTTTAGAATTTGGCCATGATAAAATCTAATAGGACCCCAATAATAACTTTGTTCAGTTATCAAGTGTGGTTTAGCTGATGTTGTCCATCTTTTGATGCAGTGTTCGTTGCTAGAGTAAACTTCTTTTCCACTATTTTTAGGAATCAGTGTATTTCATTAATATTTACAGGTACATAAATGAGCAAGTAGCTGCCAAGAAGCAGTCAGATGCTTCAAGGGGAGTTTATGTGTTCTCTGATATGAATCCATATGTGGGTCACCCCAACCCCTTAAAAGAAGGTCAAGAGCTATTCCGCAAAGGGCTTTTGAGTGAAGCAGTGCTTGCTTTAGAGGCAGAAGTCTTGAAAAACCCTGATAATGCTGAAGGTTGGAGGTTACTTGGAATAGCACATGCAGAGAATGATGATGATCAACAGGTTTACTCAATAAATTTAAAATATCAGATCTCTGCAGTCCTACTTCATGGTTTCTTTTATTCTACTAGAACTTCTCAAAAAGATAGTTACTGTAGGCTCTGTTGGTATCATATTTTGTAATTTCTTTTCATCTCCAATTTGTCATGTTGTACCATCATGTAGGCATTTTCAAGGCCTTCGTGAAAGTTGATGTTATTATCGTATTGGTGTCCGTATTATCTTTCATGGGATATTTAATTTCAAATTCTTGAATTAGGGATACAAAGAATGCTTGATATTTCCTATAATATTGGAAAATTTTGATTCCATATTTACCTGTTTCTTGTGGCCTCTAGTTCTGTAATTGATGAATTCTATTCCATCTTTACTTATTGCCTCTCCCCTCTGATCTTTTCATTGACATTGAGAATCTTTTGCAATAGATCTGTTCCAAATTCAACAAATCTAATTGTGAGTTTCATATATGGATTTTGCCGTTTTCTCTGTTTTCTGTTGCTTTTCTCTTGGAACTTCCACAAGTACTTCTCTATCAGAAGCATTTACTTTTGAAATATCTTCTAGTTAGTTGTTTGTCTATTTGATATAAATTGTGTTAAGCCATTGATTTTTCAAACTGCTAAGATTTTTTGGGATCTTAGTTTCTGGTGGTTTAAATATAGCTGTTTAAGACCTGGAAGTTAAATGTTGGATGCCGAGATGCATTTGGCATTATTAATTTATATGTCCCAACTTATCCTTGACTCTAGAATTCGTAATTGAGAACAAGTTGGGCAAGTTTATTTCTTTTGTTGATAATATATTCTACATTCAAAATTATGGTGCTTTTGATTTGTTTGTGAAGGAGTCTGCTGTGTTGAGACTTTCATTTGGGATTAGTTAATAATAAACTACATTGATATCCATTCCATACAGGCTATCGCAGCAATGATGCGTGCACAGGAGGCTGATCCTACAAATCTTGAAGTGCTTCTTTCTCTTGGTGTGAGTCATACAAATGGTTAGTCATTGGTTCTTCATATGCTGAGAGCTGAGACAGGTTCTTAGCTATTTTTAGTTATAGTGATTTTACAATGATATCTATTGTTTTAAGTTCCAGCCAAGATCATTTTACTGGACTGATTTAATATCAACGTTAGAAATCTTGAAAAATGATGTTCTTTTCTGTCCTTGAAGGATTGAATTTAAGTGCACAGACAAAATTGATCATCTTTTAATTGCAGAGCTGGAGCAGGCAGCAGCATTGAAATACTTGTATGGATGGCTACATAATCACCCAAAGTATGGAACACTAGCCTCTCCAGAGCTTGCTGATTCATTGTATTATGCTGATGTAAGTGCCATTTTTGGAAGCATCTCTTCTTTCTTTGACCTCCTTGCAGCTGCTATTCTGTGCAGTGGTAATTGTTGCTCTAAAATTAGTTTTATGCAAACTCTAAAATTAGTCAATATCTCTGGACATTTTTTTTTTCTGGTAACTTCTAAGAAACTGGTAAAAGTTGGTGGTCTGCATAACACTTGAAGTGTTTGTTGTGAATGTGGTACAGAAATCTGATTTTTTTTTTTGGGTGAAACTCATTGAATTTTTGAATGGGACATAATTCACAAAAATAGTAAGGTGCAAATAAGAAGTTCATGCTATCATCCACTGCACTCTATGATATCTATTTACACCATTGAGGTATTCTGAACTCAAAACCACAGTGAGACAACAATACTAACAACGAAAATGGTATAGAAGAAGCATGATGACCTCACTGCAAATTATGTATTGTCTGATACACATTGATGGAATATGTGTGTGCTTGTGTTCCGTATATTATATAGCTGACAGTACAAATAAACATATTGAAGTAGAAAATCAAGTCATCAACAGCTGTCCATGCATTATGTTAACTTTGAAGCTGATCTTTGCTCATTATATTTATTCATCCATTCATTCTCCATTTTTTTTTCAGTTCCTTTTCTTTTTCCCATAGTAATGAACTTTCCTTTTGTTGAAAAAGGGGATATATAACTCTGTTGTCCTGGTAGATCTATTAACATTTTATCTCCGGTACATATCCTGAAATAGTTGCTATATTACCTAATCTACATATACAGTACTTCTTTCTCTTTATCATTACTGGCTGCAGTTAGTATTTTCCATCTTTACTGGTTCTCATATGACTTGCATTAATACCATTATTTTAAGACCCATTTTGCATAGATGAATTAGCAGACAAGATTGTTGTGATGTAAATAGTTGAAAAATTTCTGAAAACATAGACGGAGATCTTTATTGATTTTTCTTAAATGGCTGGTTAGAGCTTGAGCATTGTTTGTTTATTGGATAGCTAATTTGTAAAATAAGGATAGATTTCTTTTTAGGTGGGTACTATGGTTGAGTCTTTGACTTTTTGTTCTTTCTTTTTTCCCCTCTTCTATCTGTTTGAGATCTTCTGATTATATTGTACTATTGGTCAGTATAATGGTACTCATCAAAATTTTTCCTTTACGAAAAGCAGGTTACTAGATTATTCAATGAAGCAGCTCAGATGTCACCTGAGGATGCTGATGTGCACATAGTACTTGGTGTACTGTATAATTTGTCCAGGGAATATGACAAAGCCATTGCTGCCTTCCAAACAGCTTTGAAACTCAAGCCACAGGATTACTCCTTGTGGAACAAGCTTGGTGCAACACAGGCCAACAGTGTACAGAGTGCTGATGCAATATTGGCTTATCAGCAGGTATATCTCTGCTCAATTATAAATTACTCTCTCATGGGTTATGTTAGTTAAATAATATTACCATATTTTGCTGAATATATGTAGTTCCACAAGAACATGGAAGTATAGTGGTTGTTTCAAACATAGTTTCATTTATTTATAATATTTCTGAAATAAACTTGGAATGTTCAAGAGGGCTCTGTCCATGATACACATTTTTCAATATGTGGGCCAGAAATCAGGTGATAGGAACGATGCAAATGAGATGAATGCAACCGTACTACATGATGGGGACCCACCTTCTTTCCCATTTAACTGTATACCACCTCTTTTTGCTCTGGCTCCATACCACATGATGGGGACCCACCTCACTATGTGCGTACTTTGACTTCAGTTTCTCTAGGCCCCACACAGGTGAAAATATGGGTCAGCTTGACACCAATTGTCACATAATGAATTACCTGCTCAACAGACTAGCTTATAAGATGGAAATAACCAGCCACATGTAAGCCCAAGACCACCCATCTGTTGGCTCATGCGAGATCTTTATTACATTTGGGAGGTGCTGTATTTCTCATCAAGTAGTGGGCAGTTTCCTGCTTGGGAAAAAATTACATTAGCTCCTTTGATTTAGAATAGGGAAGGTGGAAGCTTGTAAGAATCTGGACTGTTGTTTCCAAAATCCCAATTTCCTTTGTGACGTAAGCTGCAGAAAATGAGGAGCTAGCATATTATGCGTAGTGTTTTTTATTATTTGAAGTGGGAGAATGTAATCTTGTTGTAGCTTGTGTTGCCTTCTCCTTTTGCTTCATGAAATCTTGTACTTTTGACTTGAATCTTAGATTCTTAGTAGCAACAATTATAGTCACACTTACTTTACCTGCATGGTTTTTAGACATTGGAGTACTTGGTAACCTTCATTTTCATTGTCAGTTATTTTTCTTGGTTTTTCATCTGACAATATCTTTCTTGTTTCCAGGCACTTGATTTAAAGCCTAACTATGTTCGTGCATGGGCAAACATGGGAATCAGTTATGCCAACCAGGTTTTTGCCTCTGCCTGATTCTTGACTTGTGTTTGTTATTTTTGGCATTTTTAATCTATGAACGTATTATAATACTCCTTGAAGCTTTTTTCTTTTTGGCAAGGTGTTCATATTTTTAAGTTTGAAATGCTCATGTTGAAAGATGTGTATGATCAAATCTAATGAAGGAAATATTATTTTCTTAGAAGGGCGAAGGCATAAACATTGCTTCACAAAACTTTTCAGGCTGTTATGCTTGATGAACAAATTTAAAACATTGTAAACCATTGAGTGATCTTAAATCTTGAGGTACAATAAAAGGAAGAAGAATGGGCGCTTGGGCCATGTTTTGGATGAGAATATTGCTGTATGTATGTGTTATTTTCATTGTTTTAGGTCACTTGGCATCAGTCAATGACACCTCATTTTTATAATCATATACCACTAACACCTAGGGTAGTGTGCGAGGATTTTAGGAATGGCCCTGTTGTATAACCCAGGTGATGGAGAGACAGGATATAGTTTTTAATGAGAGCTACTTTCTTAGTGGATAATGAAGGAAAATATTATAGAGAGGAGAGAATTTACTGAAATCTGGTGATAAATTTGTGACAATGAGTAGACACTCAGCTTATAATAGCTATACTATGCCAACAAACTTATTTCATTTCATAAAAATGCTGGATAATTCGCACTTCTGGATATATCTTCACTTTGGTTCCGGAATCATTTATTTTGTAGGTTTAGCTTGATAAATGAGATATGAACCCCCCTATTTCTGAACAATTAATGCTTATTTTGAAATCTGCATTAAAAGTTTGAAAAATCCACTATGTTCTTTGGTATTTGAATATTATCTTGAAATATCAAACGTGTAAATGTTCTTTTGCTTCCAGGGTATGTATGAGGACTCCATCCGATACTATGTTCGGGCACTAGCTATGAATCCTAAGGCAGATAATGCTTGGCAATATTTGAGAATTTCATTGAGGTATCTTTGTGGAACATGATATTTTTTCTGTAATTTGGGTGTAATTCAATGACAACATACATCTCTTTGAACCTTTTCCTTGCAGTTGTGCCTCTAGGAATGACATGCTGGAGGCCTGTGATTCCCGGAATATTGACCTTCTGCAGAAAGAGTTTCCGTTGTAAAATTAATATTGGTCTGAAGTAATGGGCGAATAACGGGTCCTGTTAATGAGGGTGAGGACTAGACTTTCTGAAGTCATATCCTCTTTGCCCGTTAAAAGCTACCTTTTTGCAGATTGTGCCTGTGGATCCATGTTTTGGTGCGGTCAGATTTGAGACTGAATAGCAAATAGTTCTCTTATCCTGGTAAGAACCATGGTAAAAGTTACAACTTGGAAGACCAAACGCAAATATTGGATCTAACTCAAACAAATGATGTATGTAGCATACAGGAAATAAAGTTTATTCTTAAACATGGGAGTAGGAAAAGATCAATTTATTATGATAAGCATACAGGAATTGTGTAATGGTATTCTTCATGTTATAGCAGTTGAAGGAAGAAATAAAGTTTAAGCCAAAGATTTGATTTATCCGCTTAATATATATGAAGACAACAATATTTGGCAATAAAAGTCTTTAGACGTCTCAAATTTTCAAAATATTATATGGATACTAAATTTGTCTATTTTATTACTTATTAAATATTTTAAGATGATGTGAGGTTGATGTGGATGTAATTTTTTGTAATTCATGCATCCTATATCAGCAATCGGCTAATTGTGTTTGAAAATAGAAAAAAAATATACAAGTCTAGGTCTCTCTAATTTTTCAAAAAGTCAGAGTAAATAAATGACTACTTTGCCAAGGATCTACAGATCTATTATGGTGTCTATGATGAATTTAACATGTTTCCCATAGAAGAAATCAACATCAACGATGATTTTTGTTTTTAATCGCATGACTAGCATTGTTAAATATCTAAGATCCCCTGATATAAGAAATTGGCATGACTAAATTTCTGAGGCAAATTCTCGTCCATCAGAAGACTGTTGAACATTATCTCATGAGATCACCAAGACTAACCAAAATTTTTGCATGTCCTCAGGCCAACAATTACCTAATACAAATTGATACTTGAACATATGACTCGAGCTTAGAGAGAAGAACATTGGAAAAATATTACCAACCATTTTGTGCTTGCTTATTACCATCATTGGCTTCAGGTGACAAACAATGGCCAATTTATAAGTAAATGGGGGCAACAAGCCAAAATGGTTTACGCCATTTTGAAAGGTAGCTTTTATGTTTTAAGTAGACCTAGGAATTTTGATTCAACTTGAAACCGTTTGAAAGTATGAAGTAAATTCAATAATTTTTTATTCGATCTAAATCCATTCGAAAAAATCTGACTCGATATATGATAAAGTCTAAATGGATCAATTCAAAATCAATTCCAACATAAAATCATTTTGAATTCAGCCTTCAAAATTTCAAAATTTCATTTTGCTTCACTTTTCATGCCACCATACATGAATTGTATGGGAAAAGAAATAATGAATCTCAAGTTTGACTTCGCGATGTAAGAGTTTCCAGTTCATCTTAAAATGATTCTATTGATACCTTGAGAAATGTCAAATTTAATAATGTTTTTTTTTATTTATGAATTATCATTCTAAGCCACAATTGAAGCACACTAGTAAGGAGAACAATTTCTATATATTATTGAAGAAAACTCTTCGTCCTAATCATAATTAACTGATTTGCTTCTCTCTTTTTTCAAATTTGTACTTGTATTGTATTCTTATATGTTATCATCTTATCTCTTGTAACCAGCTATAGAGTGAGAAATGGAATAGTTGTAATTCTTTTGGTTGTTTAATCCCTTTTATAGTATCAGAGCCTTAAATACTCAAATAACTTTAAATCAACATGGTCAATACGACTGATGCCAATCCACTACATTACATCCTTTTCCATTCCTCTAAACACCTAAAATACCTTAATCAAACTCCCCTAAAATTATCCACAAACAATTATCTTATCCTTCACGGCATGCCTAATTCCATGCCCTTCTAGTCGGTCTTGATCTAACCGGCTACATCGATGGTACCTTACTTTGCTCATTTCCAACCCTTGCCTCAACATTCAGTAATCTCGCCCATACCATCGGGTTGAACCAAGACAGCCTCTATTTTCATGCTATTTTTGCGTTTGTCTCTAACTCATTAGTCTCATTGATTTCAGCCTCATGCACCTCCAATGAAGCTGAGGATAAGCTGACCAGACATTTTTGCTTACAAGTTAAGATCACATTTGAGGATTGATTGTCTCAACCAAGAGGCGATAAACCACTGGCAGAATACCTCCAAGTTGTTTACTCCGTTGCAAATGAACTAAACCTCATTAATAAACCTTTAACTGATGATGATCTAACCATTTTTGTTCTTAATAGTGTTGGTATAGATTTTCGTGAATTGACTATATCTATTCTTACACTGGACACGCCCATTCCATCACCTTTGAAGAACTCCATGAAAAACTCATGGATTTTGAGACTTTTCCTCAAGAAGAGGTTTCTCCTGACACTTCCATCATTACAGCCAATGTTGCCAAATGCAATACTCAATTCCAAAATTTTGATGCTATTTCTCTGTGCCCTAATTCTCAATCTCCAAGCCATAAAGGCCGACAACTCCGCTCTCAAGTCCAATGCCAATTTTGTGATCGCTATTGTCATTTTGCCAAGTAATGTTTGAAAATCAAGAAACAAAATCCCTCTGCCAATATCACTATCGTCAGCAATAATAATTCTTCTCTATGGCTACTCGATACGGGTGCCTCTCAACATGTCACTAGTGACTTGAGCAATCTCTCGGTTCATTCTGAATATACAAGTCTTAATGAAATACTCATAGGCGATGCTTCAAGTTTGCCCATTATCCATATAGGTCCAACTACAATTTCTCATTCTTCTACTTCTTTTAATTTAAAAAATGTCCTTTGCGTTCCATCCATGAAAAAAATTTGCTATTTGTGTCTCAATTCTGTCTCACTAATGGAGTCTTCATTGAATTTTTCTCTTCCATTTTCAAGGTGATGGATGTCAAAACGGAGGCGCATCTCATTCAGCAGGAGTAAAGATGTTGTTTATGAATGACTCATGAAGACTTATCCCTTAGTGTTTACACCATGTTGTTGTTAGTGTTGTGAATAATTGGCATCTTCATTTGGGTCATCCATCTCAAAAAGTTCATAGTCATATGGACAAAAACAATTCATTAAATGTTACATCCACCATTTCATTTTGTGAATCTTGCTCTTATAATAAAAGTCATTGTTTACCCTTTGATGACTCTTCTATGTCGCCTGGTTCTCTACTAAAACTTTTGTATTCAAGTTTTTGGGGACCAATCCCATTTAAATCAATTGATAACTTTTGTTATTATCTAATTTTTGTTTATCACACTACAACAATCAGTAAAATAGGGGATGGAATTTTGGGCAAAATTTTAAATAACGTCGCAAAATGTATATAATAAAGTACACATTTTAAAAACGTCGCAAAAAGAATATGAAAATTTTGGAGCCTTCAAAAATAGCACACGCCACTTGGAGGGAAATAATTTGAGATTTTTTTTTTAATTATAAGCGACAAATGTAATATCTCTGAAAAGAAATTGTTGCCCAGATATTAAGCCAAGAATTAAATTTTAAAGTGCGGAAATAAAAATTAATTTTAGGAGGGATAGAGAAATTTGACACAAGAATTTTTATAGAGGTTTGGGTGTTAATAAACCCTACTCATCTCCCCAATCGCAATTGGGAGTTTCACTAACACACTAAGTGTTACAATGGAGTTTTACAAGCTCACTCTCAATTATGATGTTTCTCACAATGACTCACACCTAACCCAGAAATCCCTTGTGTTTTAATGGCTCACACAATAACCAATTCCTTATGTTTTACAGGCTCACACAAACAACATTTACTTTATGTTTTTACAGGCTCACACAAACAACCTTTACTTTGTGTTTTTACAGGCTCACACAAACAACATTTACTTTGTGTTTTAAAGGCTGACACAACTAACCCTTACAAGTGTTCTACTCTTAATTCAGAAATATCCAAAACTCACTTGAGTAATAAATGATTACAGAGAGAAACACTCACAAATCTTTATTGCTCAAAAAATGATGAGCAAAAAGATTTTTACAGAGATTAGATATTGGTTCTCAAAGTATTGAATGTACAAATAGCTTGTAATAAGATTTTGATTCAAAGTATTTGCTATCCTCTTGTACTGAATGCATAAATGACTTGCATTTATACTCCCTTGGCTGATTATAGCTGTTAGGGTGCATTTAATACGAAACTAGCCGTTGTACCAACCAAATAATCGCGCCTGATATTTTTCTCTTTCATCATTCACAGGCGTGACTATGTTTGTCACGGGCGTGACTGTTCTTCCAAGTCGTGACTGAAGTGGTGACCTTCATCGTGAAGCTCTCTGGAAGGATTTGAAACATTGGGTCACGGGCATGACATACTTATTCACGGGCGTGACAAACTTCCCAGCTGTGATCTAAGTGGTGACTTTGGTCGTGAAGCTCTCTGGATGAAAATATCATGAAAGTTCATGGGCGTGACATTTAATTCATGGGCATGACTTAAATGTGCAATTCACGGTTTGTGTCTTCCTTCATGGCCGTGAACTTCAAATGTTGGTTTTGGTGACGGTTAGTTTTGTCACGGGTGTGACACATAGGGTCACGGGCGTGGACATGCTACTTCATTAGATTTGTCTTTCAAGGATTATTCTTCCATTCTCCATTCTTGCTATTTTATTCCATACTCTGTTTAATAGACTTAGAAAACAAGTATGTTAAATACAATATTGCTATTTTATTTGTTATCATCAAAATGACGGAAATATCCCTCAAGGTTTAATAATCTCCCCCTTTTTGATAGTGACAAATAATCTAGCAATATGTGCTTTTGAGAAGTCTCCCCCTCAAAAGATACTTAGGATATAAAATTTATGAAAATGCAAGAATTGTAAAGAATGATGTAGCATTGAAATAAACTTACTAGTTTTTAAGTATATGCAAGTTATATGCAAAGTATATTTAATATATACCAAAATTCTTTTTAAGGCATGAAGTATATGTAAGGTATATTTAGAGTATATCATGACATATTCATTTATGTAACTTGCATTAAGGTATATGCAAAGTATACTTAAGATATATCTAATGTGTATAAAGATCAATTTCATACTTTGCATATTAATTTTGAATCAAATTTTGAGTATTTCTAATTTCTCCCTACCTAACTCAATGTCAATGTATTTGTAGGTTCTTATTTTTGATTCAAAATTCATTTATCTTAATATATTACTAGGTTCTCCCCCTTTTGTCATCAACAAAAAGAATATAAAGATACCAAAAGATCAACAAAGCAAATATATTGAATAAAGTGAAATACAATCAAAGTTAATTAAAGTTTAGAAAGGAAATTTAAAATTTCATACACACAAACAAAAAACAAGTAAATAAATAAGCAAACAAGCAAATTTAGGCTACCATCTAGCTTAAAACCTAGCCGGACATCCTATCTTGAAGTCTAGTAACCTCTGCCTCAAGGCTGTCTATCCGCGACTCTATGAAATCTTTGAGGTTTTCCTACCTCTCGTCCATAGAAGCCTGCAGCTGCTCGAATCGTGGTGCTAAGAGATCAACCACTTGCTGCGCCAAATTTGGCATGAAAGTCGAGGATTGACCGATGTCTTGCTCAACCGCTGGAGGTGCTTCCTCAACCCGAGCCCTTTTCTTCTGCTGGATCCCTTGGAGGCCGGCTTTGAAGTCCTCCGTATCATTGTCTTCCTAGATTATCTCCCCAGCAGTGTCTGTGAAACGGTAGAAAATATTGTTCTCATGAACAATCCTGACAGTCGCTCCCATCTTGATAAAGGACTCGACATCCAATTGATCTTGAGGATGCCCTGGGATGAGATTGAAGTGATGCTCATCCAGTTTCAAATAGCCAAGCTTCAAGGCTATATGGGTGACATAACCACCAATGAGTATATCTCCTGTGGGTTTGGTGGCAATGGACAAAAGATGGTTTGCAAACCATCTAGAAAGTGCCATCGTGAGTCCTCTTCTAGCCATTTCGAAAAGGAAGAGCTCCAATTTCCGAATGGTCCCATTGCTGTCTCCCCGAGCGAATATGCTATAGGTCAGGAACTTATGCAAATATTTGTGCACTGGGGACCGGAGATGAGTACTCTTTGTCTTCTTAACATCCCAGCTATAATCTGTGCCAAAATGGGTCCAAGCTCGAGTGGCGAAGAATTCTACTTCGCTGTCATTGAGTATGCCATCCGATAGTAAGTTGAATAAGTCCCCGAATTCAGTGGCATTGGGGTGTTTGGATTGTCGCAGAGTTAGAATTTCACCACTCCAGTAGGAGACACTTGCAAAATGCTAAGGAATTCCAGTGTTGGCTCTCTCAATGTGGGCTGGTGAATGACAGGCCTGGAGTTGCTCTGTCATTGCCGCTTCTAGCCTGAGAGTTAGAACGGTTTGCCATTCAAAGGACCTCGATGAAAGAAGAGGACTTTTCTTCAAAGTGGAGTACCGGGGATGGCAATGCTCCGGAATTCTGTTCATGAGGTAATCTGCATACCTCCTGGGAGCATGAGACTTCTTTCTTTTTCCTTTTGATGAGCCGGTCTCCATTTGAATTGAAAAAGTGAACTTTGTGGAGTTTGGGAAAAATATTTGACAGAAAAATTTTAAGGAAACCCTAAAGATGTATGATTTTTGATGAAGAAATGAACTTTTGATGGTATTTATAGGAAAGGTTTGTGACTTGGGGGCTGAAATCTTCAATATCTCATTGAATGTGTGTAAATGAGAGCGGTTTCTAGGAGTTGAAAGGTTGAAATGTGAAAAATAACCGGCTGTTCTCTTATATGCCCGATGCATTCATGGGCGTGAAATATGTGTTCACGGGCGTGAATGGTCGTGTTTACGGTTTGCTGAAGAGGTGCTCTACCCGTGAATAAAGGCGTGAATATGTTTACGGTTGTGACCTTTGAATGTCACGGGCGTGAATGATGAACTGTCACGGGGGTGAAACAATAGTCACGGGCGTGAAAGGTTGAATTCACTACTTATGCTCGTGAATCAAAGCGTGACTCAAAGCGTGAATGCCTCTGTGTGTTTTGGGGTGAAAATGTTCACGGGGGTGAAAGTGCATCACGGGGGTGAACAGGGCTTTTCATGGGAATGAATGAAGTCGTGAACATAAGCTTCACTATTTGAAGCCGTGAACCATATCGTGAATCAAGTCGTGAACGACACTGCCTCTTTTGGCTATTTAAGTCACGGGCGTGACTTCCCTAAAATTTTCATCAAATAAAATTAAGTCTTAAAACAAGAATAAATCATTTCAATGAAGATTCTATCCCTTATAACATAAACTTTTCATCAAATTTACTACCTTATATCTAGTGATATGATACAAAATTAAGATTATCACTTAAGATTTCATAATTTAGCAATCATAAGGTTAATCCATCAATCATACCAAGTTCTCTTCTAATGAAATTAAATCTTTCCTCATTTAGAGACTTAGTAAAAATATATGCCAATTGATTTTCTGTGCTTATAAATTATAATGCGACATCTCCATATTGAACATGATTTCTAATAAAGTGGTGTCTAATGTCAATATGCTTACTTCTTGAGTGTTGAATATGATTCTTTGAAAGATTTATAGCACTTGTATTGTCACATTTAATAGGTATATAGTTCATATCATGACCATAGTCCTTAAGTTATTTCATCCAAAAAATTTGAGTACAACAACATCCAGCTGCTACATACTCTGCTTCAGCAGTTGAAAGAGCAACTGAAACTTGTTTCTTGATAAACCAAGAAACTAAGCATTCTCCAATAAAGTAACAAGTACCAGAAGCACTTTTTCTTTCTAAAAGACTACCAGTATAGTCTGCATCTAAATATCCTATAATATAAAAGGATGAATTTCTAGGATACCATAAACCTAGATGCAATGATCCATGTAAATATCTTAGAATCCTTTTTACTGCATTTAAATGAGATTCTTTAGGACATGATTGAAATCATGCACACAAGCAAACATTATACATTATATCGGGTCTAGAAGCAGTAAGATATAAAAGTGATCCGATCATACCTCTATAAAGCTTTTCATTAATGCTCTTACCCTTTTCATCCTTGTCCAATTTTGTTGATGTGCTCATAGGAGTCTTGGCATTCTTGCATCCTTCTATACCAAATTTCTTAATTAAATCTTTGGCATATTTGGATTGGTTGATGAATATGCCCTCATTGCTTTGCTTTATTTGTAGACCAAGGAAATACTTAAGCTCTCCCATAATGCTCATTTCAAATTACCTAGTCATATAATTAGCAAATTCTTGACAAAACAACTCATTAGTAGAACCAAATATTATATCATCAACATAAATTTGAACAATTAGTATATCATGCTTATTATATCCTTTTGAAAGAGTTTGAAATTCATGTGACATGCATATGCTAAGAGTATTCTTATGGCTTCTAATCTAGCTACAGGTGCATAGGTTTTATCATAATCTATACATTCTTCCTGATTATATCCTTTTGCAACTAATCTAGCCTTATTCCTAGTTATTGAACCTTGTTCATCTAGTTTATTTCTAAATACCCATTTGCTACCTATAATTTGATGATCCTTGGATCTAGGTACTAAGGTCCATACCTTACTTCTCTCAAATTGGTTGAGTTCCTCTTGCATGGCAATTACCCAACTTTCATCATTAAGAGCCTCATCAACATTTTTAGGCTCAATTTGAGAAATAAAAGCAATGTTAGTGACTAAATGTTTGAAATGAGATCTAGTACTTACTCCCGTTGAAATATCACCAATGATTTGCTCTTTTGGATGATCTTTCGTCATTCTCCATTCTTTTGGGAGTTCTTGTTCGTTTTCTTCTTGAGTTTGAGGTAGAGAATCATTTTGATGTGAATCTTCTTGATCATTTTTTTCTTTTCCATTTTCAAGATCAAGTCTTTCCATATTACCTACAATATCATCAAGAACACTACCTTTCACAAGATCAAGTCTACTAGATTCATTAAAGACAACATGCATAGATTCTTCAATAGTTAATGATCTTTTGTTAAATACTCTATATGCTTTGCTGGTTGTAGAGTATCCTAAAAAGATACCTTCATCAGATTTAGAGGCAAATTTTCCAAGATTGTCCTTGGTATTCAATATGAAGCACTTGCATCCAAATACTCTAAAGTACGATATCAAGGGCTTTCTTCCATTCCATAGCTCAAATGAGGTTTTATTTAAAAGAGGTATTTTGAAAACTCAATTTGAAATATAACATGCAGTGTTTGTGGCTTCTGCCCAAAAGTAAGTTGGTAAATCATATTCATCGAGCATTGTTCTAGCCATTTCAATTAAAGTTCGATTTTTCCTTTCAACTACCCCATTTTGTTGAGGTGTCCTAGGAGATGATAAATTTTGTGAAATTCCATGTTCAAGACAAAAGCTTTCAAAGTTTTCATTTTCAAATTCTTTGCCATGATCACTTCTTATCTTTGAAATACAATACCCTTTTTCATTTTGAACTCTTTTAGCAAAGTTTTTGAAATTTTCAAAAGCATCACTCTTTTGAGCTAAGAAAATTACCCATGTAAATCTAGAGTAATAATCTACGATGATAAATGCATAATATTTACCTCATAAGCTAGTAGTTTTAGTAGGAGTTGAAGAGGTTTTGAGGTACTTACTATGTTTTTGGCTTTGAAGGATGACTTGTGTTGCTTTCCTCTTTGGAAAGGTTCACATGTCTTGCCTTTTTCATATTTAGCTCTTGGTAGTCCTTTTACTAGTTCTCATGTGCTGAGACTTTGTATTAAGTCCGTGTTAGCATGATCAAGCCTTCTATGCCACAGCCAAGATTCATCACTAGTGGTCACAAGACACTTAGAGGAATGGTTAGATAGTTCATGTAAGTTTATTATGTATGCATTGACATCTCTATTTCCTTTAAATATCTCCTAACCATCGATATAGATCACAAAACATTCATTGGAAGTAAAGATTACTTTGTTTCCTTTATCACATAATTGACTAACACTTAACAAGTTATGTTTCAAGCCATCAATAAGTAAGACATCTTTATACCAATAGATCCAATGCCAATTACCTTACCCTTAGTATTGTTTCCAAAGGTAACTTTACCTCTA
This sequence comes from Triadica sebifera, assembly GCA_023653625.1. Classification (NCBI taxonomy): domain Eukaryota; kingdom Viridiplantae; phylum Streptophyta; class Magnoliopsida; order Malpighiales; family Euphorbiaceae; genus Triadica; species Triadica sebifera. The sequence continues at coordinate 32,271,871 of CM042895.1, forward strand.
TCAATACATTAAATATCTTTGAAGAGTTCTTTATCTCCTGTCATATGCCTTGAGCATCCACTGTCTACAAGCTAAACATTTTTGTTTATTGTGGACTTGAGGCATACCTATGGAATCACAGTTCAAGTATGATTTTTAGGTACCCAAATGAGCTTGGGTCCTTGGGGGTTAGCACATGAAGGTTCCCAATGAGCCTTCCTTATCCAACAATATTTATTTATGTGACCCATTTTCATACAATAATTACATTGTTTTGGTCTAAACTTGCTTTTTGGTCTTACAAGAATTTTGAATACCATATTTCTATCAAACTTATTTTGAGAATGATGACATTCACATTCATGATTAATTGTTGATTTTCTAGATGCATGCTTCCTATATATAAAGGCATGATTATTCTTTTTATGTATAGAAGGTTTAATATGCTTATTTCTTGGTGCTGTTCCAACAAGTGCGGAGATGTGAGGTTCATTTGACTTAACAAATATGGTTTTGTGAAATGATGATGATGTGTCCTTAAATCCTAGACCATGTCTAATTAAGGGTGATCTTTGAGACATAATGAGAGTATCTAAACTCTTTTTACCTTTGTGAAATTTAGAAATAGAATTCCTAAGTTCCTCAACTTTATTTTTCAAAGTATTATTTTCTTTTAGCAAAGAAGTAGTTGAGGGTCTTGATGAATATTCATCTAATGACTTTTAGAGAGATTTATTAGATGATTTGAGCTTTATGTTTTCCTTTTCTAAATCATCTATCTTTTTTTTTTAAATTAGAGATGTTATTTCTATAAGTACTGAATTTACTTCTATATTTCTCTAATTCTAGATTTAATTCTTTTATTAGGCTTTGCTCATCATCATCATCATCACTATCATCATCATTATCACTGCTATCATTGTTTAAAAAGTATGAGTGTAGTGATTTTACCTTATTCGAGACGTGATGTAACATCCTTGACCTTCCCCACATGCATTTCATTGAACATAAGCATCTTGTATACAATTCAATTGAACACGTGCATTTCATACGTATTTTCATAGGAACAAGTTTATGACACGCACTAGCTACGTGTCCTAGTATTTGGTACTTGTATCGAGTTGCACTTGTGTAATTATAACCTAAATGAGGATAACAAAGTATTAGAAATGAATTGAATAAGGTGACTAAATTAAAGTAAGCAAAATGATTAGATTAAGATTAGTAAACATTTACATTGTTAATTTAGTTAAATCGGGCTAAATGATTAAGCTGCATTATTGTGTGAATTAGTGGAATTATAAATATATGTAAATAATAATAATAATATAGACAAAATAAAATGAAAATGACACAAAAGAGAAATAAAAGAGAAGAGACGAGAAAAGAGAAGAGAAAGGAGAAAAGAGATGAGAAAAGAGATGAGAAAAAGATAAAAAGACAAAAGAAACAAAAAGTTAGCTTTATCTTCCCATTTCTGACTTCTTCTCCAGCCTGACTTCTTCTTCATTTTCCTATATTTTAGAATTCAATTATTTCTTGTTTCACTTATTTTTTGAAGCTAATTGATCCCTTGCAAGGTCGTTCTTGGTAAGTAATCAATTCTTATTGCTATAGGGTTGATTTGAGTTGATTAGGTTTATTAATAGACACTGATTTGCAACCCAATTTTGATGCACATAGAAATTGATTCTGGAAAAGTTTAAAACACAAACGTTGTTCATTGATGTCTTATATTTATGGATATGTAAACGGTTTTTCATGATGTGGTGTATAGGAAGAGAAATCCTCTCTCTACTGAAACTGGTTAGGGTGTGAACCCTAACCAAGTTAGCTATTGTGTTCTTTGATTTTGAATATGTTAAAGCCATTATATTAAGTACTGTAAAACATAAAACTTGTAGATAGATGTGTTTTGTATCTGTATACCAAATGTTATGTTCTTAGGTTTTGTAAATTTGGAGTTATGGGGAATCGAACCATGACTGTTCTATGGTTTAAACTGCCTACTGAGTGCCCTGGGCAGATCCAACAATTTGTTTGGCTCATTTGAGCTCGTTAGAGCTAGATTATATAACTTATCAAAACATAAAGTTATAGGTAGATGTCTTAGCTAAATTCCGGTACTAATTTCAGCTTAATTGGTTATGTATAGACTAAGTTATGGCCTTTGGAAATCATAATGGTCCGAAAGCCAATTCTATTATGTGCCAGTAAAATGTTTGTTATAATTTGAAGACCTTAGAGATATACTTGATAAAAGTTTTAAACATAAAACATGTTTTAGAAGAACCCGTATAAGTGTCTGTAAATGTTCATTAAAATAGGACCTATAGATTATAAGTTATGATGAACCCAAATGAGTGTCCTGAAACTGCCTAAAGGCAGAAAATAAGGCAGATAACCGAACACACTTAGAAATTCCACAAAATATTGTACAATGATCCATTTGGTCTAAAATTGTAATATGTTCTATAATTATATGTTAGTTTTGATTAGGAATAAGAATCAGATTAATTGGTCAAGTATAGAAAAAGTTATAGGCTAAACAGTCCCATAAGGTCACACTGCCTCATAGGAAAAATCTTAACTATTGACATGAACAATGCATATTAATTTGTTTAAGCCACATTAAGTCTCCCTAATCATAAGTTAATTGATTATATTTTCATGTTAGACTCGCAACATATTGGAGACCCACAATGAGCGGATAGACAACTAATTATCAATTGAATTCTTTAGTGCAAATGAATGTTGCTTGCTATGTGATTCATATGATTGTTATGATTGGTCATTGATAATGTAATGATGGATAATTTGTGGCATTATGGTACATATAAATGGTATACTTGTGGTATATTTGAGGTATATGTTTGATATATGTGATATATATACATGGTATATGTATAGTATATGCAAGGTATATGCGTGACATATGAGGTATATATGGAATATATGTATGTTGTATATGATAAAGATGCAATGGTTGATGAATGCTTAAATACAAGTGCATATGCATATGGACTAAAAAGGCATTGTGACTAGTTAATCGATATTGTAAAGCAAAAGAAGAGGCCTAAGGCCCAACAAATGTGCAAATGAAACAAATGATCAAGCTAGCTAGCAAATGCAAATGTTCACATGGAAACTCGGGGCAATGTCTGTTTAATTTGGTCACAACAAAATAAAATAAGCAAAACATTTGCATACATAAAGAGTAATGATTATATGTTTCAACTTTATTGATACATATATGATACTGATGAATGGAATGGAATATATGGTATATATTGGATTTGTGATTTATTACTATGAGTTGTTTGATACTTTAGAGCTCATTGGATGATTATTCTCACTGAGCCGCAACTCATCAATTTGCATCATTTTTCAGGTAAAGAAAAGTGATAGCTCATTTTGAGTAGCGTATAAAAGATATGGAGCACAGGTCACTGGCCGAGCCTCATCACTCTCTCTCATTGCATTCCACACAAGCATGAAAATATGTCATATGTGTTTTGTATTTACATGCTTGAATATGTATAGTCATTTTGGAATGAGTTTAAAAATGTATAAATGAAAGCAACTCGAAAATACTTATGTGTAAAGTTTATGTTTTGATATATGTGATATATATTATATTGTGGTGAAAATCTCAGTGTTAACTTTACAAAGTCGTTGAATAATATTATAGGATATGAGACTTGCAAGTCACTGAATGAAATTATAGGAAATGAGACTTGCAAAGTCATTGAATAATATTATAGGATATAAAAAAAAATTTACTACCATTGTTAACAGGATATTTTGTTTTTCCAGCATGCTATGTGTGATTATTTGATACAGAGATAGGTTATACTTAAATGCATAAGATGTGGTGTTACATGTGATCCTCATTAGCCATGAAGCATAGGTTGACCTCTTCGCTTTCATTATCATCTCTCACTTGAAAAGCTTTCGTCATCCCATGTGGCTTTGTGACCTTTCTCCCCATTGTCTCTTTGGTATTTGCTCTTGTGTTTCTTGAGCCTTGGACATTCTGGTTTAATATGTCCTTTCTTTCCACACTCATAGCACTTTACCTCTTCCTTACTTCTTTGTGCATCATTAGAAGTTTGTTTGAGGTTTCTTTGCCTGAATTTTCTTGAGTTGCTCATTTTCTTCTTAATGATTCTTTTTAATCTTCTTGAAAGCATAGCAATGTCCTCATTTTCATCATCACTCAATTCTTCATCATCTTCACTTTCTTCTTGAGATTTTGAAGTAGAGGATTTGAGTGCTAAGGGCTTTCTTTTCTCTGGCTCTGCTTCAAGCTCTCTATCTCTTTTCACTGCCATTTCATGTGTGAGAAGTTTCCCAATCAGCACATCAATATTCATGATGCTCATGTCTTCATTTGCTTCTTCTATGCCAGTAACTCTTGAGCCATAGTCTTTAAGAGAAAGACTTCTCAGGATTTTGTTGTTTACATCTTCCAAACTCAGATGCTTCCCAAGTTTCCTCATTCCATTTATAATGGCTAGAAGACGGTTGGTCATGTCACTGATTGACTCATTGGATTTCATCTTGAAGAGCTCATATTCTGAAGTCAGAAGTTGAATCTCCTTGGATTTGACTTGCTTAGTTCCTTCATGATAATTTTCCAATGTCTTTCACATGCTGTATGCTGTTGGGCAGTGTTGTATTCTTCCACATTCTTCAATAGATAATGAGCTTGATAGGATTGTCATTGCCTTTTTATTTTTGAAATTTGCTCTTCTTTGAGGCTCTGTCCAATCATCTCTTGATAGAATTTCTTCTTCACCATCAGCTCCTCTTCTGGTTGATGGAGTCCATTCTTTTTGTACACTATCCCAGACTTCAATTCCTTCACTATCCAGGTATGTCTCTATCCAAAACTTCCAATGAGCATAATTTGCTCCATCAAAGTAAGGTTTGAAACTTTGGAATCCTTCACTGGCCATATCTTAATCTTTACTAGCGCTTTTTAGGCTTCGATGCTAGACTTAGCTTTGATACCAATTGTTGCCCAGATATTAAGCCAAGAAAGGGGGTTGAATTGGAGTTTCAAAAAATTAAATTTTAAAGTGCGGAAATAAAAATTAATTTTAGGAGGGATAGAGAAATTTGACACAAGGATTTTTATAGAGGTTCGGGTGTTAACAATCCCTACTCCTCTCCCCAATCACAATTGGGAGTTTTACTAACACACTAAGTGTTACAATGGAGTTTTACAAGCTCACTCCCAACTATGGTATTTCCCACAATGGCTCACACTTAACCTAGAAATTCCTTGTGTTTTAATGGCTCACACAATAACCAATTCCTTGTGTTTTACAGGCTCACACAAACAACCTTTACTTTGTGTTTTAAAGGCTCACACAACTAACCCTTACAAGTGTTCTACTCTTAAACTAGAAATACCCAAAACTCACTTGAGTAATAAATGATTACAGAGAGAAACACTTACAAATCTTTATTGCTCAATAAATGATAAGCAAAAAGATTTTTACAGAGAATAGATATTGGTTCTCAAAGTATTGAATGTACAAATAGCTTGTAATAAGATTTTGATTCAAAGTATTTGCTATCCTCTTGTACTGAATGCATAAATGACTTGCATTTATACTCCCTTGGCTGATTATAGCCGTTAGGATGCATTTAATACAAAACTAGCCATTGTACCAACCAAATAATTGCGCTTGACATTTTTCTCTTTCATCCTTCACGGGCGTGACTATGTTTGTCACAGGCGTGACTATTCTTCCAAGTCATGACTGAAGTGGTGACCTTCGTCGTGAAGCTCTCTGGAAGGATTTGAAACATTGGGTCATAGGCGTGACATACTTATTCACGGGCGTGACAAACTTCCCAGCCGTGATCCAAGTGATGACTTTGGTCGTGAAGCTCTCTGGATGAAAATGTCATGAAAGTTCACGGGCGTGACTTAAATGTGCAATTCACGGTTTGTGTCTTCTTTCATGGCCGTGAACTTCAAATGTTGGTTTTGGTAATGGTTAGTTTTGTCACGGGCGTGACACATAGGGTCACAGGCGTGAACATGCTACTTCCTTAGATTTGTCTTTCAAGGATTATTCTTGCATTCTCCATTCTTGCTATTTTATTCCATACCCTGTTTAATTGACTTAGAAAACAATTATGTTAAATACAATATTGCTATTTTATTTGTTATCATCAAAATGACAGAAATACCCCTCAAGGTTTAGCAGAAATAATCTTTAAGGACACTTCTAAAAGTGGCCAAAATAGAGATTCAATTTAGGACGTTTTTATTATTGTTGCTTTTGGTTATTTATATATTTAAATATTTATTTTTATATATTTATGGAAGAAATATATTTCGTTCAAAAAAGGTTATATATATATTCTCTTTCTTAAATCTAACTCACCCACTAAATATTATAGTTTTTTGGTTTTACATGACCCATTTCAAACTCGACACTAGAAACATACCCCTTCAAATCATTCTCTTCCATTCAATTTCCAGAGGCACAAACCTCCACTTGTGTCAACCAAACAATGCGCTAAGTGTTCAAGGTGGTGTTGTTGGAAGATTTGGTAGTAGGGAGATTCTGCGATACTACTTGCCAAGAACATGTATGATTCTACCATATATATTTTTTTCTATTTTTAATGCATGTCTGTTAGTTTTCTTTCTTTGCTTTAAAATATTTTTTTAATTTTGATTTTCTGTCTTTTAGCTCTTTAATAAAAAGAAAGATTTGATATTTCTTTTTGGGTTTTTGAATTGGTAATATTCCTTTTATTCAAATGGTTCAATGTGGCTTCTTATTTTTGTTGTAATTTGTGAATTCTTCAATTTTTAATTCGATAGTGTATGTTTGGATCTTTCATAGTTTAATTTTGAGACTAGCTAAAGAACGAGTTATAAAAGATTTTGGATTTTGTAATCGAAATATCATCATATTGGTGAGTATTTTGTTTGTTATTGTTGAACCTTGAGGGGTATTTCCGTTATTTTGATACTACAAATAAAATAACAATAATGTATTTAACATACTTGTTTTCTAAGTTTATTGAACAGGGTATGGAACATGACAGCAAGAATGGAGAATGAAAGACTAATCTTAAAAAGATAAAAATGAAGAAATAACATGTTCATGCTCGTAACCTTATATGTCACGCCCGTGATGAAGCTTAGCGCCAACTATCCAACATTTAAAGTTCACGGCCATAAAGAATGATAGCAACCGTGAATGATCATATCAGTCACGTCCGTGAATAAAAGTCATGCCCGTGATAAGACATGACAATTCCTCTAGAGAGCTTCACTGCCAGAGTCACCACTTGGACCACGGCTAGGAAGGATGTTCATGCCTGTGAAGATATAATGTCATGCCCGTGAAGATATAATGTCATGCCCGTGATCAAACACTTCAAATCCTTCCAGGATGCTTCGCAGCCAAAGTCACCACTCAAGTCACGGCTTAGAAGAACAGTCATGACCGTGACAATCATACTCACGACCGTGAAAGAGGAAAGAGAAACATGTCAGGCGCGAAAATAAGAGTTGGTGCAACGACTATTTCCGCATTAAATGCAATCAAACGACTATAATTCGCCATGGAAGTATAAATGCAATCATTTATGCATCCAAAACAAGAGAATAACTAATACTTCGAATCAAAATCTTGTTGTAAGCCATTTGTGCATTTGATATTTTCAAAACAAACATTTACTCTCTGTGAAAATCTTTTTGCTCATCATTCTCTGAGCATTATAGATTTGTAAGTGTTTCTCTCTATAATCATCTACTCAAGTGAGTTTGGGTATTTTGGGGTTAAGAGTAGAACACTTGTAAGGGTTATTTGTGTGAGCCTTTAAAAACACAAGGAATTGGTTTATTGTGTGAGCCATTAAAACACAAGGGATTTTTGGGTTAGGTGTGATCCATTGTTAAAAACACCATAGTTGGGAGTGAGATTGTAAAACTCCATTGTAACACTTAGAGTGTTAGTGAAACTCCCAATTGAGATTGGAGAGAGGAGTAGGGTTTGTTAACACTCGAACCTCTGTAAAAATTCTTGTGTCATATATTTCTATCCCTACTCAACTTAACTTTTCTTTCCGCACTTAAAAGTTAAATTTTCAATATCCAATTCAACCCCCCTTCTTTGTTCAATATCTGGGCAACATTTATCTTTCTTAAGATATCCATCTCAATTTATTTGAGGAACCTATTTTTGATTTTGTTAGTTAACAAAACAGTAGTACTAATGAGTAATGCTATTTGTTTTCCTTCATTTTAAAAGGGTAAGTAGTAAGTAAAGTGGGTAACTTCAATTTAAAGGGAAGCATTTGTTTATCATTGATACAAATGCAACATGTATTATTTGTCTTGTTAAACCTTAAGGAGTATTTCCGTCATTTTGATGCTAACAAATAAAATAGCAATAATGTATTTAACAATACTTGTGTTCTAAGTTTGTTGAACATGATATATCTTGAATAAAATATGATGCAAGAATGAAAGACCACATTTGAAGGTCAAAATAAGAAGAAATAACATGTTCACGCTCGTGACTGTTTATGAATTACAATGAAAACACCCATCAACACTATAATTCGCTGAGGAAGTATAAATGCAAGTTATTTATGAATCCTGAAAGAAGAACAACAATTACTTTGAATCTTTAATCTTGTTGTAGCCATTGTGCATTAATTATTTTTTGAACAAAACCTTTATTCTTTGTGAAAACCTAATTGCTCATCATTTCTGAGCATTATAGGTTGGTGAGTGTTTTCATTGTAATCTATTACTCAAGTGAGTTTGGGTATATTGGGTTAAGATTGAAACATTTGTAAGGATTAATTGTGTGAGCCATAAAAGACAAGGAATTGGTTTATTGTGTGAGCCATTAAAACACAATGGAATTTCTGGGTTAGGTATTAGCCATTGAGAGAAATACTATAGTTGGGAGTGAGCTTGTAAAACTCCATTATAACACTTAGTATGTTAATGAAACTCCTAATTGAGATTGGGGAGAGAAGTAGGGTTTGTTAATACCCGAACCTCTATAAATCTTGTGTGTTATATCTCTTCATCCTTACTCTATTTAATTTTATTCCAAACTTAAAGTTAATAAATTTTTATTTAATATCCAATTTAACCCCCCTTATTGGTTCATTATCTGAGCAACAATTGGTATCAGAGCCAGTTTAGTATCAAAGCCTAAAAAGTGCTAGTAAAGATCAAGAAATGACCAATGAAGGATTCAAAAGTCTCAAGCCTTACTTTGATAGAGCAAACTGACTCATTGGAAGTTTCGGATGGAGACATATCTCGATAGTGAAGGAATTGAAGTTTGGGATAGTGTTCGGAAAGAATGGACACCACCAACCAGAAGAGGATTTGATGGTGAAAAAGAAATCCTTTCAAGAGATGATTGGATAGAGCCTTAACGTAGAGCAAACTTCAAAAACAAAAAGGCAATAACAATTCTCGAAAGCTCACTATCCATTGAAGAATGTGGCAGAATCCAATACTGCCCTACCGCATATAGTATGTAGAAAACATTAGAGAATTATCATGAAGGAACAAAGCAAGTTAAATCCAAGAAGATTCAACTTCTCACTTCAAAATACGAACTTTTCAAGATAAAATCCAATGAATCCATCATCGATATGAAGAACCGTCTTCTTGCCATCATAAACGACATGAGAAAGCTTAGAAAACACGTGAGCTTGGAAGATATAAACAACAAAATTCTGAGAAGCCTTCCTCTCAAAGATTATGGTTCAAGAGTTGCTAGCATAGAAGAAGCCAACGAAGACATGAGAGTCATGAATACCGATGTGCTTATTGGCAAACTTCTAACACATGAAATGGCAGTAAAGAGAGATAGAGAACTTAAAACCGAGCTAGAAAAAAGAAAGCCTCTATCACTAAGAGCCTCTACTTCAAAATCTCAAGAAGAAGTTGAAGATGATGAAGAAAAGAGTGATGATGCAAATGAAGACATTGCAATGCTCTCGAGAAGACTGAAAAGAATAATTGAAAAGAGAATTGGAAACTTTCAAAACTTCAAACAAAGAAATCTCAAACACTCCTCAAATGACTCTCAAAGGAATAAAGAGGAGGTAAAATGTTATGAGGTGGGAAGAAGGGACATATAAAACCAGAATGTCCAAGGCTCAAGAAACACAATAAAAAATATCAAAAAGATATTGGGGAGAAAGTTCACAAAGCCACACGGGATGATGAAAGCTCTTCAAGTGAAAAAGATGACAATGAAAGTGAAAACGTCAACCTATGCTTCATGGCTTTAGAGGATCACGTCACGGATGAGGTAGGACCACTTTACTCATATTCATTCAATAATGATAGTAGTGATAATAATAGTGATAGTGAAGATGATGATGAACATAGTCTAATAGAAGTATTGAACCTAGAATTAGAAAAACATAGATGTAAATTCAATACTTATAAAAATAACATTTCAAGTTTGAAAAACAAAATGGAAGTTTTAGAAAAGGAAAATTTTGAGCTTAAATCTTCTAATGAATCTCTTCAAAAATCATTAGATGAGTACTCCTCTAGACCCTCAACTAAATCCTTGCTTAAAGAGAACAATGTTTTGAAAAATGAAGTTGAGGAACTTAGAAACTCCATTTTAAAATTTCATAAAGGCAATGAGAGTTTAGATACTCTTATAGTGTCTGAAAGACCACCTTTAATAAGACATGGTCTAGGATTTAAGGGAACATCATCTTCATCTCACAAGACCACATTTGTTAAGTCAAGTGCACCTCATATATCTACATTATAAGTAATTGTCCTAAGGGCTAAGTGTACAACACACACTAAACCCTCTATTTATAAGAAGAATGGCTAAGGGTCGATTAGCCTAAGAGAGAAACCTCAAAAGGCCAATCATGCTTTTATGTACAAGAGGCATGCACCTAGAAAAGCACCAATTCATCATGCATGTGTATGTCATTGCTCACAAACTCCATCCAATAGGACAATGAGACCAAAAAACATGGTAAAACCAAAAAACATGTTTAGAGCTAAACATTGCAATTATTGTATGAAATTTGGTCATATCAATAAACATTGTTGGATAAGGAAGGCTCATTGGGAACCTTCCTATGGATGAGGCAACAACTTAAGGATTATGGTCATAGTGTGAATCATATACCTATCATATGTGACAATACAAGTGCCATAAACCTATCTAAGAATCCCATTCAACACTCTAGAAGTAAGTATATTGACATAAGACATCATTTTCTTAGAGATCATGTTCAATATGGAGATGTTGTATTAGAATTTATCAATACAAACAATCAATTGACAGATATTTTCACCAAGTCTCTTAATGAAGAAAGATTTAACTTCATAAGAAGAGAGCTTCGTATGCTTGATGGATTAACTCTATCCTAAGATGATTATCAAAATTGTCAAACCATGAATGTTAATTTCCTTCATATGTTGTTTTTTATTGTCTAATCTTTTAAGGTATGAAGTGGTTAACTGATGGGAATATATGTTATAAGGGATAAAAGCATCTTAGATATCTTTTAGTCTTATTTTAGACTTAGTTTTATTTATTGAAGATTTAAGGCAATTCATGCTAGTGACATATATTCACAGTCGTGATCATAATCGCCAAAAGCTCTAGTAGCTTTCACGCCTTGCTTCACGACATACTTCGTGGCTGAAGGTAGTCACGCCCTTAACACTTTTCTTTCACTCCCGTGAAACTCTTCATTCATGCTCGTAACACTTTTTCACGACCGTGAATATAAACATCAAATAATTACAGAACCATTCACACTTTGTTTCACGCATTGCCTCACGGTCACAAGTAGTGAAGATTGCACTTCACGATCGTGACTCATTTTGTCACCACTGTGAAATTCACAAGTAACCCCCGTGACTATTTAATGTCACAACCATGAATCGATTCATATCCTTCATCACTGCTAGAATGCCTCTTCAACAAACCGTGACCACGACATTTCACGCCCGTGATTTACTATTCACGATTGTGACTATATCAACTATAAAATAGATTTCTGCCGTTATCTCTCATTTCCAACTCTACAAATTCTCTCATTTATCACCCTTATTCAATATTTCTCACATATTCTGGCCCCCTCATATCCTTTTCCATCTATAAAATCCTTTAAAACTCTTTGTTTTTCAAAGAAACACAACAACACAAGGTTCTTCTCAAAATTCCTGATTAGAAAATCTCTCTCCAAAATCCTTAATCCGAGATTATCAATGGAACTCGGCTCATCAAAAGGTGCGAGGAGGAAATCCCATGCTCCGAGATGCCATACAGACTACATTCTCAACATTATTCCGGAACATTGTCATACGAGATATGCGGTTTTTAAGAAAAGAGCCCTACTTTCTTCTCATTCCTTCGAATGGAACGCCGCCAGGACTCTCGGACTTGAGACAAGCATGACAAAACAATTACAAGCTTGTCATCTCAAGAATTTTGTGGATATTAATCGACCAACTCTAAGGGAACCAACTTTCGAGTTTCTTAGCACTTTGCAAGTTTCTCCTTTCAGAGCAATCAAATTTTAACTTTGTAAGCATCCGAACACTCTCACAGCAGTGGAGTTTGGCACTATCTTCAAACTTCCCTCAGATGGTATCCTCAATGAGAGTGAGGTGGAATTCTATGCCAATCCAACATAGACTCATTTTGGGTTAGATTGTAGCTGGGACGTGAAGAAGACTAAGAGCACCTATCTTTGTTCTCTCGTGCATAAATATTTAAATAGGTTTCTTACCTATAGTATCTTTGCAAGAGGCGATAGCAACAGTGCAATCCAAAAATCAAAGCTTTTCCTCGTGGAGATGGCATGAAGAGGTCTAACCGTGGCCCTGTCTTGATGGTTTACAAATCATCTTATTCAATTGCAACAAAGCCATCGGGAGATATCTTGATTGGTGGGTACATGACTCACATTGCAATTGAACTCGACTATCTAAAGCTCGATGAGCATAATTTCACCCTCATTCCAGCACATCCTCGAGACCAGCTAGATGTCAAGTCTTTTATAATGATGGGAGCAGCTGTTCAAATAATCTATGAGAATAATGTCTATTACTGCTTCACCACTCCAGCTGGTGAAATTGATTGGGAAGATAAGGATTCAGATGAATTCAAAGCTGGCCTCCAAGGTATCTAGCAAAGAAAGTGAGCTCGAGTCTAGACAGCGATCCCAGAGGTTGAGCAAGAGGTTGGTTAATCCTCGGTCTCTAAACCTAGCTTGGCACAACAGGTGGTTGATCTTTTAGCACCTCGTTTTTACCTATTGAAGGCTTCCATCGATGAGAGGTTGGAAAACCTTAAAGATTTCATGGAATCTCGTATGGATAGCCTCAAGGAGGAAGTAGTACGCCTTATAGATGGTTTGTCAATATAAAAGCCTAGTTAAAGTCCTAGCTTTTTCAAGTTTTTTACTAGTTTCTATTATTATAAGTGTAGGACTTTAATTCACATTTTTAAACTTTGTACTTCCTCTATTTTGTATTAATATAATTACATCATTGTCATTTTATGGTTTATTTTTGTTAATGATAAAAGGGGGAGAACCTAGTAATATATGAATGCAAATGTGTTGTATACTTAACTAGTTAAGAAAACAAGTTAACATACTTAGAATATACCTCATATATACTTTGCATATACTTAACTAGTTAAGCAAACAATTTGATATACTTTGAATATACTTTGCATATATCTAACTAGTAAGCAAAGATCCATGCTATACGTCGTTCAATTCTTTCACTCTATTATTTTTTGTCTTAAGCATCTTTTGAGGGGGAGACTTTTCAAAAGCATATATTGCTAGATTATTTGTCACCATCAAAAAGGGGGAGATTGTTAAATCTTGAGGACCTTGAGGGGTATTTTTGTCATTTTGGTGCTAACAAATAAAATAGCTATAATGTATTTGACAATGCTTGTGTTCTAAGTTTATTGAACAGGATATATCTTAAATAAAATATGATGCAAGAATGAAAGACAACCTTTGAAGGTCAAAATGAGAAAAAATAGCATGTTCACGCCCGTGACTGTTTATGTCACGCCAGTGATATAGCTTAGTGCCAACTCTCCAACTAAAAGTTCACGACTATAAAAGATCATACCAACCGTGAATGATCAAATTAGTCACGCCCATAAAAGATAGTCACACCCATGAGACAACATGTCAAATTCTTCCAGAGAGCTTCACGGCCAGAGTCACCACTTGGACCACTACTTGGAAGAATATTCACAACCGTAACACATATAGTCACGCCCATGAATGAGGATAGAGAAACATATCGAGCACGAAATTAAGAGTTGGTTCAATGGCTATTTTAGCATTAAATGCACCAAAACGGCTATAATTCACCGAGGAAGTATAAATGCAAGTCATTTATGAATTCTAAAAGAAGAACAACAATTACTTTAAATATTTAATCTTGTTGTAGCCATTGTGCATTAATTATTTTTTAACAAAAGCTTTATTCTTTGTGAAAATCTAATTGGTCATAATTTCTAAGCATTATAGGTTGGTGAGTGTTTTCATTGTAATTTATTAGTCAAGTGAGTTTGGGTATATTAGGTTAAGATTGAAACACTTGTAAGGGTTAATTGCGTGAGCCATAAAATACAAGGAATTGGTTTATTGTGTGAGCCATTAAAACATAAGGGAATTTCTCGGTTAGGTGTTATCCATTGAGAGAAACACTATAGTTGGGAGTGAGCTTTTATAACTCTATTATAACACTCAGTATGTTAGTGAAACTTCCAATTGAGATTGGGTAGATGAGTAGGGTTTATTAATACCCGAACCTCTATAAATCTTGTGTGTAATATCTCTTCATCCCTACTCTATTTAATTTTATTCTGCACTTAAAGTTAAGAAATTTGTATTTAATATTCAATTCAACCCCCCGTTTTTGGTTCATTCTCAGGACAACATGTCTTTTACTGTGACAATTTTGTTGGAATCCATAAGATTGTTTTAATTTGTTTCTTTTTTTATATTACTTTAATATCATAGGATTTTATTTAATCATTAAAAAAATCTGTAAAAATGGTGTCCAACTTGATTTCTCTACTATAGCTGGTATAATTCTTTGTGATTGATCTTCCATTTCTTTTCTTACTCTATAAATTTGAATTAGTTTCATTTCTATAATGAGATTTTTGAATATGAGTTCTTGATTGAGTTTGATTGATCTCATCTTATTACTTAAAATTAAGTGAATCTATTTTTCTATGTATTTTTTTAATATTTGTTCATATTGAGAGTGAGTCTCATTTGGTGGGCTTTAGCAATTTGATTTTTGTACTTTCTTCAGTTCATTTCTTGTCTTCTTATCATTTTATCTTCTTGTTTATGCTTCCACTATTATTGTTTGTTGCCTTTTTTTTTTCTCTCTCCTTCTTTTGAACATGTTTGTTGTTTTATTTATTAGATTTTAGTGTATGGTTTCTATTGTTTTTTACAAGCCCATTTTCTTAATTGTTCTTTAATAGTTTTTTTTACCTTCCTCACTCTTTTGCCTTGTTAGGTGCTATATCTTGTATTTCTTTCTCTTTCTGTGCCAAGTTTCTCTCAAAATTTCAATTTAATTTTATGTGACAAACATTTATTTTAAAGTTTCCCTTTTGCCTGCTTCCATTTAGATTACTTGATTCTTTTATTTAAAGTGGTTGGACCAAGTTTTCTCTCATTTTCAATAAAATTTCCTTTGTTTTTCTCATTGTTTGAACTCTTCTTCTTTTTTCCTTTCTCTGTCTTTGCCTATCCGATCTATGTTATAAGCAATTCTGTGGCTTCCTTTCATTTTGCTTTTCTATGATAAACTTAGTCTTAGATTGCTTGAATTATTATTAATTCAGTCTGATGGGCCATCGACCCTTTTTAGGAGTACACAAAAATTTAAGACTAAGATTTGTTGGCATTGATACCGTAAGTATTACTCTACAATTTAATTTGATGAGTTATAATTAAATTTGAGCCTATATCACTCACTACAAAATAATTACTAAATAAAGACTGCAATTAGATACCCAAAAAAATGGTTGGTAAATAACTATCAGTTTGTGACCACATATCCACCACAGCAGACCAAATACTCATTTTAGAAACTTATGAACACTCAACGACTACTTTGCGACCCTCTAGCTACTAAAAAATAGAGACCACAAGTTATGGTTGCTAAATTTTGGCACCATACCTTGATGTGAGACTGTGAAAATCTTGCAACCATATTGGGGTCGTAAAATATTGACTACAAATAATATGGTTGCAATTTAGAGACCATGTACAGTGTGGTCACTAAATAGAGACCACATTGGCCTTGGTCGCTAAGCCTGTGTATGATAAAAGGTAAAAGTTCTGCCATTTAAGGGAATTAAGCTTAGCGACCATAGAAAATATGGTCTTTATTTAGTGACCACACTGTATGTGGTCTCTAAATAGTGACCACATTGGCTTTAATCGCTAACCTTGTGTATGATAAATGGTAGAAGATCTGCCGTTTAAAGGAATTAAGAGTAGCAACCACAAATAATGTGATCTCTAAATAGCGACCACATTTTATGTGGTCACTAAATACAAACCATATCGTATGTGGTTGTTGATGCTTTATGTTGCCCAGACAATGAACCAAGAAGGGGGTTGAATTGGTTAACAAATAAAAATGTGCTTAATTGAAAGTATGGAATAAATAAAATAGAGAAAGGAATGAGAGATATCACACACAAGATTTATAGAGGTTCAGGTATTAACAAACCCTACTCCTCTCCCTAATGTCGATTGGTTATTTCACTAGCACACTAAGTGTTACAATGGAGTTTTTCAAGCTCACTCCCAATTATGGTATTTCTCTCAATGGCTAACACCTAACCAAGAAATTCCGTTATGTTTTTCAATGGCTCACACAAAAACCAATTCCTTGTGTTTTATGGCTTACAAAATAAACCCTTACAAGTGTTTCACTCTTAATCCAATATACCCAAACTCACTTTTGAGTAATTGATTACAATGAAAACACTCACCAACCTGTAATGCTCAGAAATTATGAGCAATTAGGTTTTCACAAAGAATAGAGGTTTGTTGACAAATGATTAATGCATAAGGCTACAACAAGATTAAATATGTAAAATAATTGTGTTCTTTTTGTTTTTCTTGTTCTACTTGTTATCATTCTTGTTGGGATTCATAAATGACTTGCATTTATATTTTATCTGTAAATTATAGCTGTTTGGGTGCATTTATTGCAAAAATAGCCGTTGAACCAACTTTTTAATTCGCACCTGACATGTTTCTTTGTCTTTCTTTCATAGGCGTGATTATATGTGTCACGGGCGTGAATGTTCTTCCACGTTGCGGTCTAAGTGGTGACTCTAGTCTTGAAGCTCTCTAGAAGAATTGGAAGTGTTTGATCATGGGCGTGACTAATACTTTCACAAGCGTGAATATTCTTCCAACCCCTAATCCAAATGGTGACTCTGGCCGTGAAACTCTCTAGAAGAATTGGAAATGTTAGGTCACAGGTGTGAATGTTATTTCACCGGCATGACTTGTTTGATCATTCACGGTTTGTTTGATCCTTCATGGCTGTGAACTTTGAATGGTGAAAAGTTGGTGCTCAACTATATTCACGGGCTAACATTAGTTGTCACGGGTGTGACTTTGCTCTTTCTTTGATTTTTATCTTCAAATGATGTCTTTTAATCTCGTTTCATGTTCTAATCAAAGTATATCTTGTTTAACACACTTAGAACACAAACATTGTTAAATATATTATTGCTATTTTATTTGTTATCATCAAAATGATGAAAATACCCCTCAAGATTCAACAATTTATGTTATAAACTATTGAAGATCTGTCATTTTAGATATTTAAGGTTATGTCGCTATGTACCGACCATATTGACTATGGTTGCTGATATATTATACGTGGAACGACATAATATTTGTTGTTTGAGAGTATGAAAGGTAGCAACCACATAAATAGAGATTACATGGTTTGTGGTCACTAAATAGAGACCACATTTAATGTGGTCGCAAAGTTTGAATTTTTGAAATGGTAGTATGTTATTTCACACCAAACTCATTAATATAGAGATCATATTGCTACCATTATTTGTGGTCGCTATTTGGGATTAAAAAAATTCCCAATTCTCCTTCTTCCCCACACCTATAACCTTAAAATCCATTTTCTCTCATTTTTGGCTTTTTCTTCTAGCCAACTCTGCTATCCCCGTTGCATCCTCAAGCTTTGCCCTCCAACACTGAAGCTCAGTCGTGCATAACCTTGCAACTAGAAGCTCAGTCATTTGAAGCTCGCATTTTAGTGAAGATAAGTCAAAATTTTTTTTGGCATTTCTGTATTTTGTATGGTATTTTTTTGTCGAATTAGTTTGATGATAATGCCAAAACAATTCATGGTGGGGATAGCTTTCAAAGGAAACTCAAAAAAAAAAGTACCATTTATCCCTTAATTATTGTCTGTTTTTCATAAAAAAATATTTTTTAATCTATTGCAAATTATAGTATCTTTTTTTTAATAATATGATTGATTTTTTAATTAGTAATATATTTTAGTTAACATGTGTTATTAATAAATATGAATTGCTATTTTAAAAATTAAAAATTTTACTTAATTAATATATAAATATGTTAAAAATAAATAAAATTATATTCCATTTATATTAAAATAATAAAAAAATCATTTTACAAGATAAATTAGGAGAACTTTTTTTTTTTTTAATCAGTACAACCAATTAGAAATGGAAAAACATATCCTAAACTATATATGGGTGGGAGAACATTTTTCCTTAATTATGAGATTATACACTTGGGAATTTTAAAAAGTATACTGTAATACCCAACATATTTTATTTTATTTTATTATTTATTTTTTTTGCAAAACTATGAATATATGATTTGGTTGTGCATTAATTCTATGGCTCATTTGCTAACACAGGCAAATGATCTTACATTAAAAAAACCATAACCATATATTATTTTACAAAAGGTGATATAGATATTTACGTAAAATTTACAGTAAATAAAAGTTCACTTGCATTATATATATATATATATATATATATATATATTATTAATGAGCAGAAACAAAATTAATATTCTTAGAATACAATAATGTCACTTTCTTTCTGACTTTTGATGGAGTGATTGATTTTGTAGCCAAATAAAATTTGTAGGCCTATTTTCTTTCAAGGCAATGTTGGGCGTTAGTAACGATTCCACTTGGACAGATATGGATAATATCTTGAATTTTATACACATAGACATAGAAGATAGATGTATATGTGACAAGAGATAAATATCACAATTTCATTCTACATTAATTTCATTGTATTAGACATTAGTTATTACTTAATAATATGAGATGGGCAACCATTAGTTTTATGAGGGCGTCACATATATATAACTCAATTTCAAAATTTTATTGGTGTTTTATACTTTAGTGCCTTGGATTTTTTCGAATCTTATTGGTATTTTATATTTACTCCGATTTTGAGTTAGCTCCCTTATAGGTTATAATTTATGTTAAAAGTAGCAGACTTGATTGCTTATTTTAAAAAAAATAACACTAATATTTGGCACTTAGGTTATATAGAAGCTAACCCCAATGTTTCTTCTTTTCCTTTTTACCATTTCACTGGATTAGAAGTCCCCAGTTTTTTGCACTACAGATAGTATATAGGCTTTATCATTTGATGATAACATATACTTTTTACAAGTAATTAGTAATAGTAGCAAACAAGATTCCTGTTGATCAAAGATTCCTTATCATTTCATGCTCCTTTTTTTTTCATATTTCCATTCTATTTTTCGCAATTTATTTCTTACATGATACACATACAATATTTCTTTCCTGCATTTGCATATAAAAGTTGGAATGAATGCTTTATTCTTAATATTGATACTAAGTTAATAAACTTATTAATTTTCTTTTAGGGTTTGTATGATGCTTTCATTTTGTGACTTGAACTTCATTAATAACATTTTCATTGTGTTAAATTGCTATATATATATATATATATATATACTCATCATTTCATGCTCTTCTTTTTTCACATTTCCATTCTCTTTTTCACAATTTATTTCTCATATGATACACATACAATATTTCTTTCCTACATTTGCATATAAATGTTGAAATGAATGTCTAATTCTTAATGTTGATACTAAGTTAATAAACTTATTAATTTTCTTTTAGAGTTTGTATGATGCTTTAATTTTGTGACTTGAACTTCATTAATAGCATTTTTATTGTGTTAAATTTCTTCATTTTGTCTCAACCTAATTCATCTAAAATTTAAATTTGAAATGAAAATTATTGAAGTATTTCAGTTTTTAGGTATTGAATTCAATACTTTCCCTTCATGGTTCCTTTTTAACTTCAATTGGTTACCTAAAATTATTAATTTATCAACTGATCACCCTGTTTTTAAGCTTGGATGATTACATTTGGACTATATTTAGAACTGGATGGAGTTTATGATGATGAAATAATCTAATCATATTCTGTCGTATATGTAAAGTAGTGTTTATTTGACATAATTGGCTACTGATAGTGAAACATTTATAAAGGTTTGGTAAAAAATTTTGGAATTGATAATTGTATATGGTGTTGCTTGATTTTGATTATGTTTGGTTATTGTCTTGTGAGTTTAAGATTATTGCACACCTACTAATTGATGTGTCTTTATTTGTAGGTGTTTAGGACAAATATTTCACGTGCACATCTTGACATTAGGCTATTAAAGGTATGTGATTCTCATCACCTTGAGTATGTTACTTAATCTCATAATGTCACAAAAATTTAAAGTTTAAGGGTTTGATGCTTGAAATGAATACATTAAAATATGCGATGAATTGATCTAAGTCTATTATATAAACTTGATTCTCTTAGGTGTATTTAATGTATGTGATAGTTCATCATGAGTTTACTAAGTTATTAGTTGCTTCAGTAATTGGTAAAAATATGAGAAACAAGTATTTATATGATAATTGTAAATTTTTTGATGTTGGATGAATTGAGATTGTGATTACAATCAATTAACATTTTGGAATGTGATTGAGATTGATCATGTTGATTATTAATTGTGCTCTACAGATGAATGAATAAAAATTTGGAATTCACTTTTTTTAGGATAGACTCTGCCCAAATTTCAATAGATCTATAAAAATAACATGACTAAGATAACCTAAAATGAATGTGGAAAAATGTACATTTTTGTACATTATAGCTTTAGAAATCCATTTAATGTCGTATAGATATGCATTCCTAAATGGGATATGTTCCTTCCTATGTAAAGAATACATGAATGATAACGATATGACTTATTAAATAAATTAACTACTGAAAAAGCCAAATGAATGTACAACTATTTATAGGATCTAAGAATGCGTATTTATCAATTGCTTATGAATGTCACCCTAATAAAATGAGATACTTATTGTATTTGTCAATCATGAATGAAGATAAAAACTGGATGTACCAGATATTGATAGATGACCTTTTTAATCCGGAGTTTGTTTATGGGATTGAGAAATTCATAGGATTTGCATGTGGTAATCAAGAGTGGAAGGACGGGGAAAAAATAAAGTGTCCATATCCGAAATACAAGTGTCAGAATCATCAGTTCCTTGATGTGGACATAGTGAAATATCATTTGTTGAGATATGGTTTCAAACCTGGATATTTTGTGTGAAACAGACATGGAGAAAAGGAGGAAGTGATAAATGAACAACATATTACGAATGAGTCTAGACCTTTTCATCAAATCAACGAATACCAGACAATGGTTATGGATGCTGCTAGTCCTTCATTCAATCACAATTCTGAGTATGAAGACAATCCTAATCCAGCAATGCAACAATTTTACAATATGCTAGACACTGCAAAAAATCCACTGTGGCCTGGGTGTGAAAATTTTTCATAGTTATTAGTGGTTGCCAAAATTCTGAATATCAAAGTTGAACACCATCTATCTAAGCGTGCATTGATGCAATGGCTCAACTAATTAAAGAGGTTATGCCAAAGGAAAATCTAGTCACTAAAAGCTTTTATGAAATGAAACATATGGTTTGAGGTTTGGGTTTACCAGTCGAGAAGATACATTGTTGTCCTAATGGATGCATGATTTATTGGGGAGAAGATATGAACATAACTCTATGCAAGTTCTGTAATCATGCTCGTTTAAGGGAAGTTACATCACTGATGAAAGCATGAGGAGAAAAACTGATGTGCCTTTCAAGAAAATGTATTACTTCCTGCACTGCTAATGATATGAGGTGGCATGTAGAACATGAAATATATGATGGTGCAATGCAACATCATTCCAATTCAATTGCTTGAAAGCATTTTAATGATGTTCACCCTAAATTTGCAATGGAAATTAGAAATGTGAATCTCAGTTTATGCACAAACGGTTTTCAATCTTTTGGTAATTCTGGGTAACAATACTCGTGTTAACCAGTTATAGTAATTTTGTATAATCTACCTCCCTGGCTGAATATAAAGAACACATCCATGTTATTGACTATTCTTGTTCCAGGACCTTGAAATCCTAAAGACAAACTTGATGTCTACTTACAACCATTAATACATGAGTTGAAGATATTATGGGATTACGGGGTTGAATCATATGATATTTCTTGGAATCAAAACTTTCAGTTTTGAGCAGCATTAATATAGACTATAAGCTACTTTTCTGCTTATGCAATATTGTCTGGATGGTCAACCATAGGACGGTTGGGTTGTCCATATTGCATGGATGACTTTGATGCATTTAGACTAAGTAAGAGCGATAAGCAATCCTGGTTTTACAATCATAGGAAGTTTTTGGACTTTGATCATCCATTTAAATGTAACAAGAACATTTCTGAAAAATAAAATTGTAACAGACATCACACCTCCAGTTAGATTGGGTTCAGAGATATTAAACACAATTGATCAATTGGGATTGAAGAAAGTAACATAAATCGATGCTGCTGAGATAAACAGAATGATTAGTCAGTCATATGGTTGGAAAAAATGCAACATATTCTGGGATTTGCCTTGTTGGAGCTCAAATCTAATTCGACACAACCTTGATGTCATGCACATTGAAAAAAATATTTTCAAAAACTTATTCAATATGGTATAGAATATTCCTAGTAAAACAAAGGACACACTTAAATCAAGGCAAGAGCTCAATGCATATTATCGAAGGTCTGAGCTTGATAAGTTGGATTCAATTGGAAAATATCCTAAGGCTTGCTTCATAATGGACAATAGGGCTAAGAAAGTGTTGTTTGAATGGGTAACAAAGTTAAAATTTCTTGATAGTTATATATTGAACATGGGCAGATGTGTGGATAAACAGAGGTTGAGGCTGTTTGGCATGAAAAGTCACAACTGTCATGTCTTCATGCAGAGGTTGATGCCAATTGCATTTTGGAAAATGCTACCTGCTAATGTGTGGAAGGCCATCACTAAGCTTAGCTTGTTTTTTTAGAACGCTAATTGCAACAGTAATTATAAATGAAGACATGACAAGACTTAAATCAGACATCCCAATCATTTTATGTAAGTTGGAAAGAATATTTCCTCCAAGTTTTTTTGATTCTATGGAACATCTTCCAGTTCACTTGCCTCATAAAGCATGCATTGTCGAGCCTGTGTAGTTTCGATGGATGTATCCATTTGAAAGGTTAGTAAAACATAACTTTTCAAACATAATGATGTAATGACAAGTAATTATCACTTATATCTTATTAATCATATCACTTTATAGGTATCTTCAAAAATTGAAACTTAATATTAGGAAGAAAACACATGTGGAAAGCTTGATATGCAATGCATATGTAGTTGAAGAAGCATCAACTTTCTGTTCGTACTTTTTTGAGGATTACATGTAAACAAAATCAAGATTCGTGCCTCAAAATTATGAAGATGGTGGTGATTATATTCCATTAGATGACCATTTAAACCTATCCATTTTCAAATACAGAGGTAAGCCATTTGGTCATGCCAGAATGAGACATATGACTCCTCAAGAATACAAGGTTACTCATTCTTACATTTTGCTTAATTGTGAATAAGTTGAACCATATGTTAGGTTAGTATTCTTTTGAGTGGAATATCTCATCTTTATGATACTTTTTACAACTCAATAATATCTTGATTGATATGTGCATACCTCCATCAAATCGTAAGATTTACTTTGATATGTTGCAACACCTATATCCAAACATTACTAACACAAAAGTGGATTCTAAACTTGAGGTGGACTTTGCTATCTGGTTCAAAGCCTACATGAGCCTTCCTTTCTAAATATGTCAATTGAACTTATTATTCTTAACATGTGTAAAACATTATATCATTTTGATTTAGGCACATGATCCAAACTCTAATATTAACAATACCTTTATCAAAGATCTCTCAAAAGATCATTCGGGAACTATTGCAACATTCAATGGCTATTTTTTCAACAAATATAAGTTTCACACAGTTGGATGTGGTGCAATCACAATGTCAATAAACAATGGAGTGTGCATAAAGTGCCAAAACTATAGCCATAATACGAATAATTGGTATGGTCAGTTAAAGGAAGTTGTACGACTAGAATATCCTAACTGGCCAATTAAGCAAACATTTCTCTTCATGTGTGATTGGTTTGATCCTATTCCTAAAGTGGGAACCCACGAGTAATACAATATAGTTGAGGTAAACCATCAAAGATGATATGGAAAATACAAACACTTTGTCCTATCAATGAAAGCAACTCAAGTGTATTATTGTTTGTACCAAAGCTTGTGAAGGGACAAATGCAATTGGTGGGTCATAACGAAAGTCAAACCAAGAGGAGTTATTGAGGTGTCAGAAAACTCTTCTTGGAGTACACGTGTGCATGAACCTCTTCCATTTCAAGAAGAGTCAATTGAAATCCATATTATTGAGATTACTGAAGAGGATCAACAAGGAT
Source organism: Triadica sebifera (assembly GCA_023653625.1). Taxonomy (NCBI): domain Eukaryota; kingdom Viridiplantae; phylum Streptophyta; class Magnoliopsida; order Malpighiales; family Euphorbiaceae; genus Triadica; species Triadica sebifera. The sequence continues at coordinate 32,296,869 of CM042895.1, forward strand.
ATTAAATGATCCAATAAGTAACCCAGAAGATATTGTAGATGATGCAAATGATATTGATGAAGAAAAAGAACAAGAAGAATCAAAATTACAAACATAAAGTTCATCTGATTCAGATGAAGAATTTGATTTTAATAATAACAATGAAACTAACACTAAATAAAGTTAGTAACAACTGAGTATTATTTTCATATATGATCTAGTTAACTGTTAATTGTGCATTGTTATATGATTTTTTTTTAGTCTAGTATGAGAGATTGATATTGGTCTAGAGATGGCTCCATTAGAGGTGGTAGACGATGAGGCATCAGGAGGGGTGTTATTTCATCCATAACAAATTCTACTACGTCAATATCATCTAGAGCCACCTTTACATCAGCTAGCACAGAGACAATTAGCATATCAACAACTATCCCATCGACATCAACAATCCCATCGATATCAGCATACCCATCCTATCGTCTACTTGGTATTGCGAGACCATCCACAGGGAGGCTTGAGACATCACATTCTCTAAGAGCAGGCCCACAGTCACAACCACTATCCGACTTTACTCATTCGCATTTGCATACTTATGATACTTTCGGTTCAAATACTATTATCGGGAGCAGTTATAGTGGTAGTCGTAAGCAACTTCAACTGCATGATGAGAGGTGAGACATTGCTTTCATGTTTATTTTACATTATGTGAAGTTGATTTAATTGTAATATTTGTTTATTTATATATCTGATAAGGTAAAATTTAATAATTGAAGATTTTTTGAGTCCCACGACATGGCTGTTCGGATATCTCGCATATTTAAGGAGCAGTTACATCCAGAGGGATATAGATGGAAGTCAGTACTACGAGAGCTACATGATTTCTATTGGGGGGAATTCTAGGTGTTAGAGGAGTGCTCTAAAGGCAATCACCTTTAGCACTTATTGTACAAATTTATTTGATTAATAAAAGGCTATTTCATTAATTTGATGTTCATTTGATATATGAATTGATAAGTGATCTTAAATCAATTAATGAAGTTCTTGATACATAACATAGCATGAAGCAAATCATGATAAGATCATGATATTGAGATTCTTATCATGTGTAATTATGTTAGTATCAAAATTATCCCTAGTCATAGGATTAATGAGATGGGACATTATTAATCTAGACAGACTAGCACATGTTACACTCCTTGATTGGATCGAATAATAGATCTCATAATCTATAAACATGAGATGTTTAGAGTTAACATATGGATGCTTGCTAAGTGTAGCTAAGTACATTGGATGACCAACTATGAGACAATCATATGGATAATCTATTCAAATGTCAATCATAGTCTCATCATAGCAATGGTGCAAGTATTCTTAGACTTGAGGTACTCAAGGATATCTTGAATATTGATTCTATATTTTGACACTATTCCTTATTGCCTCAGAGAGGTAGCTCATAGGGTGGTGATTGGATACAACTTGAGGTAGTTGAAGGTAATTGGGTAACCAACAAAGGATTCACCACTCTTGATAGAATGAGTGTATACCTATGGCCTCTTGTCGTGGTCATTACTCAGAAATCTCTGGCCGGAGTGGAAATGTCATAAAAATAGTCTTCAATGACATATCTAATATAGTAATGAACCTTAAGGACAAGAACTAACATTACTTGGACTAGACGTAATGTAGTCAGTCTAGTGGGAGTTGACACATGTCCATATTCTGAACCAAATGGGGTATAGAATGGTGAAAGGAATAATTGCACATAAATTGTCTATGGAAAGGTTCGTAGTCAAACCACTGACTTTCCGGTCAATTGGGGTATGTATTGCTAGATACCGCTCATGACTTGCTTAAATTAATTGTTAATTGAAATGACCAACATAACCGGGAACCTAATGGGTCACACGTATTGAAGATATGGAGAATGAGTAAAATGGTCTTAGATAGAATCCAAAATATGAGAGAATTATTTTAGGATGGATCGCAATGAGATCGCATGAAAAAATTGTTCTGGAGTGTCACAGGTCAGCGCGGGCTAGGCAGGTTGTTGGCCAGCTGGGCTGCCCAGTAGCAGCCCACAGCAGGCCCAGCGCGCCTGCAGCTTCCCATCTGTTGGCCAACGGTTGTTTTTGGCCTTAATTAGGCCAATTATGGCCAATTACTATTCATTATTTTTCATTTTTTCCATTTTTGATTTTTCATCTTATTTTTGAATTTGATTCAAATAGAAAAGACATGAAATTTTTTTTTGTGAAAAAAAATATTTTTAAGACAACAAAAATTCTCTCAAGAACACTTTCAAAGCTAGCACTTTGAATTTGTTCAAACTATTTCTCATGCGATCCATCCTAAAATATGAGAGAATTTTATTTTTCATTGAGTTTATGAATATGATTCATTCTTCAAAACCCAACATTGGTATCAGAGCCTCCTTGTATCCATTAAAATTAATTTTAATTGAAAGTGCAATGAGATTGCATATTTTTTGATGATTTTGGATCAATAGGTTTTGAAAAATTGAAATTAATTTGTAAAATATAATTTACACTTTTTTCTTTCTTTAATCTAATCCTGGGATGATTAAAAATGATTATTTTGATTGAAAAATTATTTGAATGTGATTCAAATAATTAATTTTAGATTTATTTCAAAAATGTCTAAAACTGCCTTTTTATGAACATGTGTTGTTGTTTGACTTAATTGATGGAGCTGGTTACATTTTTCATGTAATTTAATTATGAAAAAATTATTTAGACATATTGAGAATATGTTTATACCTCTGGAAGTGTCCAATAAATAATTAAAAATTATTTTAATTAATGTTTCAAATAAACACAAAAATATGACTATTTTAGCATACCCGTTGAGGCTGTTTTGTTTGATTTTTTTGTATGTGTTTATTTTATTTTCAGTACCTTGAAATAATTTTTATCTGATTAAAAATATGTTATTTTGATGTTAGATGCATGCCAAAATTATTTTGCAAGTATTTGAAATTTTAAAAATTCTAGATATCTAATTAGTCATTTTGAGCGTCTAAGTGTATTGGTTCGTTTGTCTTAGTAATTTTGGCTTGTGCCAAAAATATTTTGATGAACTTGAGCTGACCTAAAGATAATTAGAATGGTGATTTGATATTTTGGAAATTTTTAGAATTTTTGGAAATTAATTTTGAATTAATGTAAGTTGTGCAATTGTAATTCTAGTATGACTAGAAATTGGTATGTATATTAAAATTAAATTGTTTAATTTTAACATCATAATATTCTGATTTTAAGGAGAATTAATTTTGAAATATATCTGAAAATATGGAATTTAATTTAATTTGATTAAATATTAAATTCCACTTTAAAATGACATACAAAATTAAATTAACCGAAAGAATACATATAGACAATTTTGATTCAAGTGTTGAATCGATTTATAAATTGAAATCCAAAATTGTCATTTTTATTTTGTGCATTAGAAAATGCATGTTAGGGGTGTATGAAAATGCATGATGGATGATTATGGACTTAGGCCTAATGTGATTGAGCATGCATGAAATTATTTTTTTTTATGGTAAATAGGGTCTGCGTGTCCCTACCTCTTTTTCTTTCTTATGTATTTCTCTTCTCATCTTACTCCCCTCAAATATAAATTGAGGTTTTCTATAATTGGAAATATGTAATTAGATTACATAGGATTAGGATAGAATGAAGATACAAAGGAGCAAGAAGCAAAGGAGATGGTACCATAAACAAGAAGACTTAGAAATAGGAATTTAATTTCTATTTTGTGTTGTAAATTCATGCATATACCTAGGTAAGACCTAGTCAATTTCTCTTTGGCTCAAGAGATTGACTTTAGTATATCCATAATCATATCATATAGTTAATGTAACTATCTTTATATATCAATTTGATGAATGTATGATATATAAAAGCATGAAATAATAACTTGATGAGACTTAACAACGAAATTCCTCATTAAATAAACAATTAAGTCTTACGCCTTCTATTAATATGGGGAGAACTAAAGTTCTTCTACAGTTAGGGTTGTTGAGTTGCCTCAAGCTCACTCTATAAGAATATATTCAATCCATTGAAATTAGATTTCATGATTAATGGGTTAGACTTAACCGATATTATTAACATGTTGGATTTGAGCCAAGGTTAATATGTATTGGAGGTGAAGTTGGGTTGTATACATGAGATGTACATATGTCAAGAGTCGATAGCCCAATGTATGTGCACACATCAATAAGTTGATAGCACAAGATTCGATAGTTGCATGAATAATGCAATTGGTATGGATTAGATACCTACCAACCAAAATAAGGATAGCTTGTTGAGTTGCCTCAAGGTTATTCTTAGCTAGTTGGATATCGACCCACTAGGAGAACTTCCATATAAGTTCTCTCGGGTTCATAGTGAGGGCTATGGATTCGCAATAAAATAGTGGGAGCCATAATGCGATTTATTAAAGACCTAATAAACATGCATTTTATGTACATTCTAACATGTTCTATTTTACATCTAGGTTGTTAGAATCATCATCATGACAAGTGTGAATTTACGATCGCTAATGGAATCAAATAAGTTGACTTGACCCCATTTTTTGGATTGGCTAAGGAATCTGAGAATAGTTCTCAAATCCGAAAAGATTGGCTATGTCCTAGATGAGACACTCCCTAATCCCCCTACTGCTAATGCTTCTAAAGATGTTCAAAAGGCATATCAAAAGCATCTTGATGATAGTGAGATGGAAAGCTGCATTATGCTTGCTACTATGTCAGCTGAGTTGCAAAAGCAGCATGAGGCTATGGATGCTAATTCCATAGTATACCATCTAAGAGAGCTTTTTGATGAGCAAGCACGTTCTGAAAGGTTCGAAACTTCAAGGTTGCTCTTCCGCACTAAGATGGTTGAGGGGACATTTCCAGTGCAATATGCATTGAAGATGAATGACTATATTGAGAGATTGGCCACCTTGGGATTTGTGATGGACCATGAATTAAGTATTGACTTAATTCTAACCGGTTTGTCTGATAGTTATTCACATTTTGTGCTTAACTATAGGATGAACCAAATCTCTACCACTATTTCTAAGCTGATTAACTTGCTTAAAACAGCTGAGCCATCTGTCAAGAAGGACAGTAAGGTTGTGATGCTGGTGGACTCTTCAAGTTCTAAAAGGAAGAACCTTAAGAAGAAGAAGAAGTCCATGAAGCCTAAGGGAGGCACGACCAAGAAGAAGGCCAAGGAGATTGCTCCAAAAGGGACATGCTTCCATTGTGGCAAGGATGACCATCGGAAGAGAAACTGCAAGGCTTACTTGGAGTCCTTGAAGAATAAGACATCTGATGCCCCATCTACTTTAGGTATTTTTGTCATTAAAATTAATACTGTTTCCAATAATAATATATGGGTATTAGATATCGGTTATGGCTCACACATATGCACTGATATGCAGGGCCTAAGGAACAATAGACAACTCAATAAGGGAGAGTCAGACCTATGCGTTGGAAATGGAGCAAGGGTTGCTGCATTAGCTATAGGAACATATGTATTGACCCTCCCTAGTAGGCTTATATTAAATTTGGATAATTGCTATTATGTACCTGCTATTATGTACCTGCATTAGCTATAGGAACATATGTTAGAGGAGTGCTCTAAAGGCAATCACCTTTAGCACTTATTGTACAAATTTATTTGATTAATAAAAAGGATTTTTCATTAATTTGATGTTCATTTGATATATAAATTGATAAGTGATCTTAAATCAATTAATGAAATCCTTGATACATAACATAGCATGAAGGAAATCATGATGAGATCATGATATTGAGATTCTTATCATGTGTAATTATGTTAGTGTCAAAATTATCGCTAGTCATAGGATTAATGAGGTGGGACATTATTAATTCAAACAGACTAGCACATGTTACACTCTTTGATTGGATCGAGTAGTAGATCTCATAATCTATAAATATGAGATGTTTAGAGTTAACATGTGGATGCTTGCTAAGTGTAGCTAAGTACATTAGATGACCAACTATGAGACAATCATATGGATAATCTATTCAAATGTCAATGATAGTCTCATCATAGCAATGGTGCAAGTATCCTTAGACTTGAGGTATTCAAGGATATCCTGAATATTGATTATGTATTTTAACACTATTCCTTCTGGCCTCAGAAAGGTAGCTCATAGGGTGGTGACTGGATACAGCTTGAGGTATTTGAAGGTAATTGGGTAACCAACAAAGGATTCACCACTCTTGATAGAATGAGTGTATACCCATGGCCTCTTGGCATGGTCATTACTCAGGAATCTCTGGGCGGAGTGGAAATATCATAAAGATAATGACATATCTAATAGAGTAATGGGCCTTAAGGATAGGAACTAACATTACTTGGACTAGACGTGACGTAGTCAGTCTAGTGGGAGTTGACACATGTCCATACTCTAAACCAAGTGGGGTATATAATGGTGAAAGGGATAATTGCACAGAAATTGTCTATGGAAAGGTTCGTAGTCAAACCACTGACTTTCCGGTCAATTAGGGGTCATGATGTGTTGCTAGATACTGCTCATGACCTGCTTAAATTAATTGTTAATTTAAGTGGCCAACATAACCGGGAACCTAATAGGTCACACGCATTGAAGATATGGAGAATGAGTAAAATGGTCTTGGATAGAATCCAAAATATGAGAGAATTATTTTGGGATGGATCGCGATGATATTGCACGAAAAAATCATTTAGGAGTGTCACGGGCCCGCACGGGCTAGGCAGGCTGCTGGCCTACCTTGTGGGCCAGTTGGGCTGCCCAGCAGCAGCCCGCAGCAGGCCCAGCCCGATTGCAGCTTCCCATCCATTGGCCAACGGCTGTTTTTGGCCTTAATTAAGCCAATTATGGCCAATTACTATTCATTTGTTTCCATTTTCTCCATTTTGACTTTTCATCTTATTTTTGAATTTGATTCAAATAGAAAATACATCAAATAGCAGAAAATAGACATGCAAATTTTTTTTTGTGAAAAAAAATATTTTTAAGACAACAAAAATTCTCTCAAGAACACTTTCAAAGCTAGCACTTTGAATTTGTTCAAACCATTTCTCTTTATAGTTTCTTCTTCATTCTTCGCGTGGATTATCATTAGAGAAATCCTAGTGTGGATTGTTATGGTTTGCTACAACCCAACAAAGTGAAGATTTGAAGGACAAATAAAAATTACAAGGTATAATTTTTAACATTTACATTTATATAAATTAGTTTTAATGGTACAAGTATGATATTTTATTTTGGGTTTTGAAAAATTTTATTTTTCGCTGCATTTATGAATATGATTCATTCTTCAAAACCCAACACTAGGTAAAATTTATTTTCTTTTTGAACTACAATGATGTAATAAACAAAAAAGAAAACATATTGATTGATTGCTTTACATATTCACTTGGAATGTTGAGAATGTTTGAGAATGATTCGAATGATTGAAAATGGTTGAGAAATATAATTGATTGGCTAACTTTCAAATAACTTATTATGTGAAATGATTGGAATTGATAAATTTGCTTGGGATTTGCAAATGGATATTGAAAAATGTTACAGGTAAATTTTGGATTATGCCTTTTATAGGGGAGTCTTTTTTCGTTTTCTTTGTAAAACTCTTGTATATGGTAACTAAATTTATCTAAAATGCAATTATTTTAGAAATACTATATTTAGGAGGAGGTAATGACTATGATGATGAAAGCTGTATGGGAGCAGCTCGCGAGTAAGAGATACACAAATATGCACTACCACTGGAGATGACATGGATGACCCTCCTATGTGTCAGATGAGGTTTGGGAGAGTTGGCAGCAAAAGTAGGTTGATCTCATGTTGCAAGTGGTGAGAGATCACTAGATAAGAAACCATCAGAATGAGACTGGCGATCTAGGATCCGGCTCATTATGCCACACTAGCGGATATATTTCCATTGCTAAGTATGCTAGATGGATTGTAAGAAATTTATTTTTTAACACTTCAATAAAATATCACTTTTGCATATCTAATATATAATTTGTTTATTTTAGGAGATGGAAGAAGTAACCCCTCCTAGCATAACACGTCTCTTCAATGAGACGCATATGCAACGAGCTCCTAATGGGTCCAAATAGTACGTGGATCAACGTGCGAGATAAATTGGGGTAAATGCTTTATTTGTCTTTAAATAGTAGTATAAATCATTGCTTTGATTATTTGATAATATGTTTCATTATAGCAATAGATTGATGAGCTCATTGCTCAAGCATCCCGAGATGAATCCAGGAACCTGGTTGATCTATCCTAGGAGGATTAGGACTAGATATTCCTGCAGACTGTTGATGCTTCTTCACAGAGCTAGTACTTGTATGGAACAGGATGAAATAAGGCCTATAGTTCTGCATCTGATGCATCGACATCCGGACCCTAGCTTAAGGCGACTCAGTAATGGATTAGAGAGCTTGAGGTGTCGCAATTTGATTTGCAGTAGCAAGTGCATCTGATGGAGGAGATTGTTAAACTTTGAGGGGTATTTCCGTCATTTTGATGATAACAAATAAAATAGCAATATTGTATTTAACATACTTGTTTTCTAAGTCTATTAAACAGGACATGGATTAAAATAGCAAGAATGGAGATTGGAAGAATAATCCTTGAAAGACAAAATTCAGGAAGTAGCATGTTCATTGTCGTGACTCTATATGTCACGCCCGTGAAAGAAGCTAATCGTTACCAAAACCAACATTTGAAGTTCACAGCCATGAATGAAGAATAAACTGTGAAGAGGACATTTTAGTCATGCCCTTGAATAAAAGTGTCACACCCATGAATGATCATGTCATTTTCATCCAGAGAGATTCACGACCAAGGTCACCACTTGGATCACGGCTGGGAAGTTTGTCACGCTCGAGAAGGTATATGTCACGCCCGTGAGTCAATGTGTCAAAACATTCCAGAGAGCTTCATAACCAAGGTCACCACTTCAGTCACGGCTTGGGAAGAAATGTCATGCCTGTGACAAACATAGTCACGCCCGTGAATGATGAAAGAGAAAAATGTCAGGCGCGATTATTTGGTTGGTACAACAACTAGTTTCATATTTAATGCATCCCAACGACTATAATTAGCCATGAAAGTATAAATGGAAGTCATTTATGCATTCAGAACAAGAGGATAACAACAGGGATAGCTTATTCTTTGAATCAAAATCTTATTACAAGCTATTTGTACATTCAATACTTTGAGAACAAAATCTATTCTCTGTAAAAATCTTTTTGCTCTTAATTTATTGAGCAATTAAGATTTGTGAGTGTTTCTCTCTGTAATCATTACTCAAGTGAGCTTTGGGAATTTTTGGGTTAAGAGTAGAACACTTGTAAGGGTTAGTTGTGCGAGCCTCTAAAACACAAATCAAAAGGTTATTGTGTGAGCCTGTAAAAACACAAAGAGAAGGTTGTTTATGTGAGCCTGTAAAAATACAAAGTGAAGGTTGTTTGTGTGAGCCTATAAAACACAAAGAATTGGTTATTGTGTGAGCCATGAAAACACAAGGGATTTCTGGGTTAGGTGTGAGCCATTGTGAGAAACACCATAGTTGGAAGTGAGCTTGTAAAACTCCATTGTAACACTTAGTGTGTTAGTAAAACTCCCAATTGCGATTGGGGAGAGGAGTAGGGTTTGTTAGCACTCGAACCTCTATAAAAGTCTTTGTGTCAATTTCTCTCTGTCCCTTCTAAAATTAATTATTTATTTTCATACCTTAAAGTTTAATTTTTTTGAAACTCCAATTCAACTCCCCTTCTTAGCTTAATATCTGGGCAACAATTGGTATCAGAGCTTTGTCTAGCATCGAAGCCTACAAAGCGCTAGTAAAGATGAAGATATGGCTAGTGAAGGATTCCAAAGTCTCAAGCCTTACTTCGATGGAGCAAATTATGCCCATTGGAAGTTTCAGATGGAGACATATCTGGATAATGAAGGAATTGATGTCTGGGATAGTATTCGAAAAGAATGGACACCACCAATTAAGAGAGGAGTTAATGGTAAAGAAGAAATCCTGTCAATAAATGATTAGAAAGAGCCTCAAATAAGAGCAAATTTCAAAAGTAAGAAGGCAATGACAATTCTCTCAAGTTCATTATCTATTGAAGAATGTGGCAGGATACAACACTGTTCAACTACATATAGCATATGGAAAATATTAGAAAACTATCATGAAGGCCACAAAGCCACATGGGATGATGAAAACTCTTCCAGTAAAAAAGATGACATTGAAAGCGAAAAGGACGACCTATGCTTCATGGCTATAGAGGATCACGTCTCGGATAAAGTAAGATCACTACACTCATACTCTTTCAATAATGATAGTAGTGATAATGATAGTAATAATGATAATGATGATGATGATGATGAACAAAGCCTAATAGAAGAATTCAATCTAGAATTAGAGAAATATAGAAGTAAATTTAGTACTTATAGAAATAACATCTCTAATTTAAAAAATAAGTTAGATGGTTTAGAAAAGGAAAACATAAAGCTTAAATCATCTAATGAATCTCTCCAAAAGTCATTAGATGAATACTCATCAAGATCCTCAAATGCTTCCTTACTAAAAGAAAATAATACTTTGAAAAATGAAGTTGAGGAACTTAGAAATTCCATTTCAAAATTTCACAAAGGAAAAGAGAGTTTAGATACTCTCATTGTGTCTCAAAGACCACCTTTAGTTAGACACGGTCTAGGATTTAAAAACACATCATCATCTTGTCGCAAAACTATTTTTGTAAAGTCAAGTGAACTTCACATCTCCACACTTGCTGGAACAACACCAAAGAATAAGTATACTAATCCCTCTATACATAAAAGGAATAATCAAGGATTAGCAAGCCTAAGAAAGAATCCTCAAAAGACTAATCATGCCTTTATGTATAAGAAGCATGCATCTAGAAAAATGCAAATTAATCATGATTGTGCATGCCATTGTTCTCGAAATTAGTCTAATAGAATTATGGCATTCAAATACATTGTAGGACCAGAAAATAAATTTAGACCAAAACAATGTAATTATTGTATGAAAATGGGTCACATAAATAAATATTGCTGAATAAGGAAGGCTCATGGAGAACCTTCATGTGCTAATCCCCAAGGACCTAAACTCATTTGGGTACCTAAAATTCATACTTGAATTGTGATTCTATAGGTATGCCTCAAGTCCACAATAAACAAAAATGCTTGGCTAGTAGACAGTGGATGCTCAAGGCATATGACAAGAGACAAAGAACGTTTCAATGAAATCAAAAGTATTGATGGAGGTAAAGTTACCTTTGGAAACAATGCAAAGGGTAAGGTAATTGGCATTGGTTCTGTTGGTGTTAATGGTACTACTTTTATTAAAGATGTCTTACTTGTTGATTGCTTGAAACATAACTTGTTAAGTGTAAGTCAATTATGTGATAAAGGAAACAAAGTAATCTTTACTTCAAATGAATGTCTTGTGATCTCTATTGATGGTCAAAAGATATTTAAAGGAAATAGAGATATCAATACATACATAATAAATTTATATGAACTATCTAACTATTCCTCTAAGTGTCTTGTGACTACTAGTGATGAATCTTGGCTGTGGCATAGAAGGCTTGGTCATGCTAACATGGACTTAATTCAAAGTCTCAGCACAGGAGAACTAGTAAAAGGACTGCCAAGAGTTAAATATGAAAAAGACAAGACATGTGAACCTTGCCAAAGAGGAAAGCAACACAAGTCATCCTTCAAAGCCAAAAACATAGTAAGTACCTCAAAACCTCTTCAACTCCTGCATTTAGACTTGTTCGGACCTACTAGAATTGCTAGCTTAGAAGGAAAACATTATGCATCTGTCATCGTAGATGATTACTCTAGATTTACTTGGGTAATTTTCTTAGCTCAAAAGAGTGATGCTTTTGAAAACTTCAAAAACTTTGCTAAAAGAGTTCAAAATGAAAAAAGGGTACTGTATTTCAAAAATAAGAAGTGATCACGGGAAAAGAATTTGAAAATGAAAACTTTGAAAGTTTTTGTCTTGAACATGGCATTGCACATAATTTCTCATCTCCTAGGACACCTAAACAAAATGGGGTAGTTGAAAGGAAAAATCAAACTTTAATTGAACTGGCTAGAACAATGCTCAATGAATATGAATTACCAACTTATTTTTGGGCAGAAGCCACAAACATTGCTTGTTATATTTCAAACACCTCTTTTAAACAAAACTTCATTTGAGCTATGGAATTGAAGAAAGCCTTTGATATCATACTTTAGAGTATTTGGATGCAAGTGTTTTATATTGAACATCAAGGACAATCTTGGAAAATTTGTCTCTAAATCTGATGAAGGTACTTTTTAGGATACTCTACAACCAGCAAAGCATATAGACTATTTAATAGAAGATCACTAACGGTTGAAGAATCCATGCATGTTATTTTTAATGAATCTAGTAGACTTGATCTTGTGAAAGGTAGTGTTCTTAATGATGTTGTAGGTAATATGGAAAGACTTGATATTGAAAATGGGAAAGAAGAAAATGATCAAGAAGATTTACATCAAAATGATTCTCTACCTCGAAATCAAGAAGAAAATGAATAAGAACTTCCAAAAGAATGGAGAATGACGAAAGATCATCCAAAAGAGCAAATTATTGGTGATCTCTCAAGGGGAGTAAATACTAGATCTCATTTCAAACATCTAGTCACTGACGTTGCTTTTATTTCACAAATTGAGCCTAAAAATATTGATGAGGCTCTTAATGATGAAAGTTGGGTAAATGCCATGCAAGAGGAACTCAACCAATTTGAGAGAAGTATGGTATGAACCCTACTACCTAGACCCAAGGATCATCAAATTATAGGTAGCAATGGGTATTTAGAAATAAATTAGATGAACAAGGTTTAATAACCAGGAATAAGGCTAGATTAGTTGCAAAAGGATATAATCAGGAAGAAGGTATAGATTATGATGAAACATATGCACCTGTAGCCAAATTAGAAGCCATAAGAATACTTTTAGCATATGCATGTCACATGAATTTCAAACTTTTCCAAATGGATTTGAAAAGTGCATTTCTAAATGGTTTTATAAATGAAAAAGTGTCTGTAGAACAACCACAAGGTTTTGAAAGCTATGATTTGCCAAATCATATTTTTAAACTTTTAAAAGCCTTGTATGGTTTAAAACAGACCCCAAGAGCTTGGTATGAAAGGCTAAGTTATTTCCTATTAGAAAATAGCTTTACAAAGGGAAATGTTGACACTACATTATTCATCAAAAAGCATAAGCATGATATACTAATTGTTCAAATTTATGTTGATGATATAATATTTGGTTCTACTAATGAGTTGCTTTGTCAAGAATTTGCTAAGTGTATGACTAGGGAATTTGAAATGAGCATGATGGGAGAGCTTAAGTATTTCCTTGGTCTACAAATAAAGCAAAGCAATTAGGGCATATTCATCAACCAATCCAAATATGCCAAAGATTTAATTAAGAAATTTTGTATGGAATGATGCAAGAATGCCAAGACTCCTATGAGCACATCAACAAAATTGGACAAGGATGAAAAGGGTAAGAGCATTAATGAAAAGCTTTATAGAGGTATGATCGGATCACTTTTATATCTTACTGCTTCTAGACCTGACATAATGTATAGTGTTTGCTTGTGTGCACGATTTCAATCATGCCCTAAAGAATCTCACTTAAATGCAGTAAAAACAATTTTAAGATATTTACATAGATCTTTACATCTAGGTTTATGGTATCCTAGGAATTCATCTTTTTATATTATAGGATATTCAGATGCAGACTATGCTGGTAGTCTTTTAGATTGCAAAAGTACTTCAGGTACTTGTCACTTCATTGGAGAATGCTTAGTTTCTTGGTTTAGCAAGAAACAAATTTCAGTTGCTCTCTCAACTGCTGAAGCAGAATATGTAGCAGCTGGATATTGTTGTACACAAATTCTGTAGATGAAACAGCAACTTAAGGACTATGGTCATGAGATGAACCAAATACCTATTAAATGTGACAATACAAGTGCTATAAATCTTTCAAAGAATCCTATATAACATTCAAGAAGTAAGCATATTGACATTAGACACCATTTTATTAGAGATCATATTCAATATGGAGATGTTGCATTAGAATTTATAAGTACAGAAAATCAATTAGCAGATATTTTCACTAAGTCTCTAAATGAGAAAAGATTTAATTTCATTAGAAGAGAACTTGGTATGATTGATGGATTAACCTTGTGATTGCTAAATTATGATTGTTGATGTTATTTTTGTATCATATCACTAGATATAAGATAGAAATTTTGATGAAAATTTATGTTTTAAGGGATAAAATCTTTATTGAAATAATTTAGTCTTGTTTTTAGGACTTAATTTTATTTGATGAAAATTTTAGGGGAGTCACGCCCGTGACTTAAATGCCCAAAAGAGGCAGTGTCGTTCACAACTTGGTTCACGACATGGTTCACGGCTTCAAGTGGTGAAGCTTATTTTCACGGCTTCATTCACTCCCGTGAAAGGAGACTTTCACGCCCGTGATGAATATTCACGCCCGTGAACTATTACCCCCAAAACTAACAGAGGCTTTCACGCCTTGAGTCACGACTTGCTTCACGGGCATAAGTAGTGAAATTCAATATTTCACGTCCGTGACTATTTGTTCACCCTCGTGATAATTCATCATTCACGCTCGTGATATTCAAAGGTCATGCCCGTGAACTTATTAACGTCTTCATTCACGGGTGGAACACTCATTCAGCAAACCGTGAACACAACCATTCACGCCCGTGAATGTATCGAGTATATAAAAGAACAGCCAATTACATTTCTCATTTCAACTCTCCAACGCCTAAAACCGCTCTCATTTACACACATTCATTGAAACATTGAAGATTCCGACCCCCAAGTCTTAAACTTTTCCTATAAATACCACTAAAAGTTCAAATCTTCATAAAAAAATCATACATTTTTAAGGTTTCCATAAAGATTTTCTGTCAAAAACTTTCCAAATCCATCACAAACCGATTTTTTCAAATCAAATAGAGACTGATTCATCCAAGGGAAAGAGAAAGAAGTTCCATGCTCCTAGGAGGTATGCAGATTACCTCAAGAACCGCATTCCGGAGCAATGCCATCCTCGGTACTCCACTTTGAAGAAGAGACCTCTATTGTCATCAAGGTCCTTCGAATGGCAGACAGTCCGAACCTTAGGACTTGAAATGGCTATGACAGAGCAACTTCAAGCCTATCATCTAAAAGAATTCATGGAGATTCACCAGCCAACTTTGAGGGAGCCAACACTGGAATTCCTCAGCACCCTGCTGGTTTCACCTACTGGTGTGGTGAAATTTCAACTCTGCAACAATCCCAACACCCTCAGTGCCATTGAATTTGGGGAATTGTTTAATCTACCATCTGATGGCATCCTAAATGACAGTGAGGTAGAATTCTCTGCCCCTCAAGCTTGGACACATTTTGGCTATTATTGTAGCTGGGATGTTAAGAAGACAAAGAGCACTCATCTCGTGTCTCCAGTGCACAGGTATTTGCATAGGTTCCTGACCTATAGCATATTTGCTAGGGGAGAAAGCAATGGGACTATCAAGAAGTCAGAGTTCTTCCTTTTTGAGATGGCTCGCAGAGGACTAACTGTGGCACTCTCTAGATGGTTTGCAAACCATCTTCTATCCATTGCCACTAAGCCCACGGGAGATATCTTGATTGGTGCATATGTCACCCATATAGCCGTGAAGCTTGAATACCTGAAGCTGGATGATCATCATTTCAACCTCATCCTTGGACATCCTCGAGATCGCTTGGATGTCGAGTCCTTCATAAAGATAGAAGCGGCTGTCAGAATCATTTTTGAGAATGATATTTTCTACCGCTTCACTGACACTACTGGGGAGATCATCTAGGAAGAAAATGACACAGAGGAATTTAAAGCAGGCCTCCAAGGAGTCCAGCTGAAGAAGAGGGCTCGGGTTGAGGAAACACCTCCAGTAGCTTAGCAGGACATCGGACAATCCTCGGCTTCCACACCGACTTTAGCGCAGCAGGTGGTTGACCTCTTGGCACCACATTTTAGCAGCTGCAGACTTCGATGGATGAGAGGTTGGAAAACCTCAAAGACTTCATGGAGTCTCGGATAGATAGCCTTGAGTCTGAAATAGCTAGGCTTCGTGATAGGATGTCCGGCTAGGAGTTAGGCTAGATTGTAGCCTATATTTGCTTGTTTTTGCTTGTTTATCTCTTTTATGTTTGTTGTTGTGTAGGAAATTTTCAATTTCCTTTCTGCACTTTATTTAACTTTGTTTATATTTCTCTTTAAATAATATATTTTCTTTATTTATCTTTTTAATATCCATTTTTATTAATCACAAAAGGGGGAGAAGAATGAACTAGCAATATAGGAGAAAACTAGCAATATATTATAGGGAGAATAATGGTATCAAACTAGCAACTAAGCAATATATATTAAGGTAAATAAATTTTGAATCAAAAATTAAAATTGAATTATGAATTGACATTGAAATAGATTAAAAGGGACTAGGAACTTTGATTCAAGAATTCATATGCAAAGTATAAAAATTGAGAAAATGAGCTTTATACACATTAGATATACCTTAAGTATACTTTGCATATACCTTCTTGCAAGTTAGAAAAATAAATATGCCATGATATACCTTAAGTATACCTTACATATACTCCATGCCTTAAAAAGGAATTATGGTATATATTGGATATACTTCTCATATAACTTGCATATACTTAAAATCTAGTAAGTTTATTTCAATGCTACATCATTCTTTACAATTCTTGCATTTTATAAATCTTTTATCCTAAGTATATTTTGAGGGGGAGACTTCTCAAAATCGCTTATTGCTAGATTATTTGTCACCATCAAAAAGGGGGAGATTGTTAAACCTTGAGGGGTATTTCCATTATTTTGATAATAACAAATAAAATAGCAATATTGTATTTAACATACTTGTTTTCTAAGTCTATTAAACAGGACATGGATTAAAATAGCAAGAATGAAGATTGGAAGAATAATCCTTGAAAGAAAAAATTCAGGAAGTAGCATGTTCACTGCCGTGACTCTATGTGTCACGCCCGTGAAAGAAGCTAACCGTTACCAAAACCAACATTTGAAGTTCACGGCCATGAATGAAGAACAAATCGTGAAGATGACATTTTAGTCACGCCCGTGAATAAAAGTGTCACACTCATGAATGATCATGTCATTTTCATCCAGAGAGATTCACGACCAAGGTCACCACTTGGATCACCGCTGGGAAGTTTGTCACTCCCATGAAGGTATATGTCACGCCCGTGACTCAATGTATCAAAACATTCCAGAGAGCTTCACGACCAAGGTCACCACCTCAGTCACGGCTTAGGAAGAAATGTCACGCCCGTGACAAACATAGTCACGCCCGTGAATGATGAAAGAGAAAAATGTCAGACGCGATTATTTGGTTGGTACAACGACTAGTTTCATATTTAATGCATCCCAACGGCTATAATTAGCCATGAGAGTCAAAATGGAAGTCATTTATGCATTCAGAATAAGAGGATAACAACAGGGATAGCTTATTCTTTGAATCAAAATCTTATTACAAGCTATTTGTACATTCAATACTTTGAGAACAAAATCTATTCTCTGTAAAAATCTTTTTGCTCTTCATTTATTGAGCAATTAAGATTTGTGAGTGTTTCTCTCTGTAATCATTACTCAAGTGAGCTTTGGGTATTTCTGGGTTAAGAGTAGAACACTTGTAAGGGTTAGTTGTGTGAGCCTCTAAAACACAAATCAAAAGGTTATTGTGTGAGCCTGTAAAAACACAAAGAGAAGGTTGTTTGTGTGAGCCTGTAAAAACACAAAGTGAAGGTTGTTTGTGTGAGCCTGTAAAACACAAAGAATTAGTTATTGTGTGAGCCTTTAAAACACAAGGGATTTCTGGGTTAGGTGTGAGCCGTTGTGACAAACACCATAGTTGGAAATGAGCTTGTAAAACTCCATTGTAACACTTAGTATCTGGGCAACAGAGATGATGCGGCAGATGATAGAGCATGTAGAGCGTCTTATGGAGTAGAGCAAGTGCCCCACCCTCCAAACACAAACGCCAATAACCAACCACCTTATCTTGATTAGCTACCTCCAGATGATCAATGTCTATGATTTGTGCTTCCATTTTTTTATTCTACTATATTTTTCTCAAACAATACTTTTTTGTCGCTAATATTTTATTGTATTTCAAAATTTATAGTAATATTACAATTTTATATTAAATAAATAAAACTTCTTTATTTATTGAATAATTTAATTATAATTATTAATTAATCATACAATAATATATATAATAATTATTATTTATAAATTTTATAAATTTAATGCTATTAATAACAATAATAAAAATTAATGGGTAACTTTTAGTGATCACAATTAAGTAGTCATTATAAAAAGAGCGACCATTGATTAACGATCACATACACGTGGTCTCTATTTAGTTACTGCAAATATGGTTGCTAAATAGGGCCCATATTAGCGACCACATATATGTAGTCTCTATTTAATGACCACAAATTTGGTCGCTAAATAGCGACCACTTTTAGAGACCCAAAAAATGTGGTCTTTATATGGTCACAATATGGTCCACTTGGTCTTCAATTGGTTTGAAATTTTACCAACCACTTGTGAGTTGCTAAACAGAGACCACAACTATATATTTGCTAAATTTAGCGACCACAGAAACAATGGTCGCTATTCGAGACAACTAACCAATTGTGGTAGCTAAATTTGGTTAGTGACCAGATTTTTGTCGACCACCATTTGTGGTCTGTAAATATGTTTAGCAACCACTTAGAGACTACATTTGGTGGTCACTATTTAGTGTATTTTTTGTAGTGACTTAATAATTTATTGTATGACCCATATAAAGATATCCTAATTAAATCCAAGCCATGAAAGAATGTCAGCAAGAACCCTTGAGTTGTTACCCATTCAACATAATAGAAATATTTTATTGTCTTGTATAAATAGTCAATTCAGGATTGTGTAATTCCTTTAAACCTCAATCAAATCTCAACCCATCATAGGACCATGTCATTACACCTGACATAATTGAGGCTAGACTAACCTTATTTATTCACGTTGCCTTTCATGAATTTTTATCATTATCACATTAATATGATACAATGATTTTTTTCTTATTATTTTTAATGATATCATGGGACAATGAGAAAATTTAAAACACATATCTCACCTAACTCTATTTTTTCTGGAAAAAAAAACCCAACAAATTTGATTGAAATGATACAATAATTGATATATTATGAATTAAACCATTTCATATGATATAATTTGATGCATTGTCTTGCTTTGGACACATATTCTAGCTTATAAAAAAAGATAATTGTTCAAAAATGATAAAACGGTAAGAAAGCTCCATTTCTATAAAAAGAAATTGGATAGGCCATACCATAACCATAAGAGCTTTGTAGCAGTGAATTGACTGAAGAATTTATCCAGCTATTATCCTAAATTCCTATTCAACTTAACCCCACATTTTTCTATTGAATAACTTTACAATTTAAGTATATATATATATATATATATATATATATATATATATATATATATATATATATATATATATATATATAATAGGATAACTCTACAATTTAAGTATATATATATAGTTATAATAATGGTGAAGATAATTTTTCTTTTTCACATCTCTCATTATTACAATAGTGAAATTATGTTTCTAAATTGATGTTTTATGATGAATAGATATAATTGATGCAAGTGAAGTATATGCCAATGTGAATGTTATTAGTGATAATGAGCTAAGTGAAGAAGATGACACATTAGCTGAATATATAGTGATGAAAAGGAAGTAAATGTTGTTAGTGATGCAGCTGTTGATGATGACTTATAGCATCAATATAGGTTTGCAATTTAATTTTATCTTATTCAGTTTTTTAAAACTTTATATCATGTCTTGTTATTTATGACCCTACAAACAAATGTATGAACATGTTCTTGTGTCTCTTTTGATCAAGTTAGTTTAAATAGTGGAATTGTTGCTTTTGTTGTGTTAGTTTAATTTTGCATGCTACTAAAAAAGGCAGGTGAAGGGGTAGTAAGGCTAAAGCCTCACCATCTTTATCTGTAGTGCTCTCTTACCCTACTAATCGTTAATAGTGTATGAAAGTGCTAAAAAGTTTATTTTTGTAAAAATAACCAATACTCAAATTATTGTATAATTTTTTTTTTCAATTTTCGAGTTTATTATTAGCAGAATATTTATTAATATATTTATTTTTTCATAACATTTAAATATGGAACTAGTGATATAAATATTTTGATTTAAAAAAATTCATTCATTAAGCCATAATAATTACAAATATATTTACAATAATACCAAATATATTAATTATAAAATTCACTCCTTATAAATCCTACATGCCACAATTTACATCAAAAGAAATTTTTAAAATTTAATTTTTACAATACAATTTCCAAAACAAACAAAAAGAAAATAAACTGCTGCAATATGATATTGAGGTTTCCCTTATTTTCGGTCGCCTTAATGCAACATCTATATCTATTTATCTGTGTGTGAAACACACGCGCTAAGCTACTAGTTTAGTGATATGTTTGACAACTATCTAATAATTATATAAATATTTTTAAAATAAAATTTTAGAAAACTACAATTAATTTGCTAAGCATGCCAAAATATTTAGATAATATTAAAACTATTTACATCATGCAAAAATATACAATTCATCAATTATAACATCCCATTCATTAAGCATGCTTAAAATTGTTTAACAATACAAGATGTACAATTTAAAATATCTATTTAATAATTTACATTTTTTTCTGTTATTTATTTGATAGCCCATGACATCTTAGACTGAAACTAAACATTGGATACAGAGTTTCTGCTCTTCAGTAGTATACTCGGTGCCTACATAATTATGTTATAACTCGACTCAACACCTTTTTAATGCCTATATAATTTTAAACTCAGCACTATTTCTTAGTGCCTACGTAATTTCAACTCAACACTATCTCTTAGTGCTTACGTAATTTCAACTCAACACTATCTCTTAGTGCTTACATAAATTAAATGTCAGCACTATTTTTTAGAGCCTACATTTATATCCTTTTATTGGCATGTTAACTTATCCTAATTTCTAGTTCTTGACTAGATGTTATAGGGCTTAATTATATTTGTTACATTTATTATTATTTACATAAATTATGTTTTCTTAGCGTATGGGTTTCTTGCACGTAGGTTCAGAGTTGAGAGATAGGAGTTGATTACTAAAGTAGCAAGCCACTAGAGTTCAATTAGAGAGCACCCAGTTGTGGTGTATACATTCATGGCATATTTATATTTTTTTTATGTCATAGGATATTTTGGGATAACATTTTGCATATATTTTGGTTTTAAGAACATGTAATATTATCTTATAATGTATTTTTGTAATATGAGGCCAGTGAAGTCAGAAACAGATTTTATGTTATGATATTGATCATTGCATCAAAATTTTATTTATGACAATTATATGTATTTAATTGCACTATGATATTTAAACAGGTTTTAAAAGTGAAAGTTTTAATTTAATGAGTTTTTCCGCAAAAGCATTGGTATAGTTGGTAAGGGTTTTTCGGCTATATCAGTGCGTTCTACATTTATTAGTATCAGAGCTTAGATTTAGGTATTTCTGAGCCTAACTGGGGTAAAGGGGTTTGTTTTAATCATGCATTCATTGTGTCTCATTTGACTCTGACGTGAGCTTCTACTTTGTCAACTTGTAGGATTAAGTGAGAGGTTATAGATATTGATGAGGTGGATCCTTATAAGGTTGCAAAAAGCAACAATCCTACCAATGCTTGGGCTTAGGATCAACCTAGTGTTGCTAGCATACATGGTCCAGGTGTTGCACCACTACCTTCACAGCGCACTGTAGGACGAGTCGAATGTGGCCAGATGTAATTTATGCAGCAAATAATAGGCTTACAGTAGCAGTTGGTACATAATATGTCATAGGTAGCTCTATAGCCAGTACCACCATCGGTACCACCGAGACCATGAATATAGATAGATAAACTCAGAAAGTATGGGCATACTAATTTCTCTAGTAAGAGCGAGAATGATCCAATAGCTATTAAGTTTTGGTTAGAGAAGAGTCTTCAAAAAGATAGAGTGTGCCGAGGAGCACAAGGTTAGACATGCAGTTTCTTTGCTTCAAGATCATGCATACGATTGGTGGAAAGCAGTTCTATTGAAGCCATAGATACCACAACTAGACATGGGTTTTCTTTGTGGTAGAATTTAGGAAGAAATATGTGCGCCATAAATATATGTGAACAAAAAGAAGAAAGAATTTCAGGATCTACAGTAGGGAAATTTGACTTTTACAGAGTATGGGCGAGAGTTCGTTAGACTGAGTAAATATGCGACTGAAATTCTTGGGGAAGAGGTAGATCAATGTTGCCAATTTGAGGATGGTTTACATGAGGATATTAGCTATCAGGTCACAACTCTTCAAATTGAGGACTTTGTGAGGTTGATATCCACAGCCATTAGTGTTGAAAAGAAAAAGAGGAAAAAGAATCACGAGTTTCCAAAAAGCCACCAGTTAGCATAGGACAACCTTTAGGCAAGAAGGGCCATTTTTTCTCCAAATAGTCACAGTATAAGGGAAACAAACGAGGGTTTTCCACAACCGAATTCTTATAGGAAGGGACTACCTTCCAGAACTATTTCTATCACTACATAACATAAAAGGATTTGTACCAATATGTGGAACAAGAAACAAGAGTCACAGAGGTGAATGTTGGTTAAACACTAGGGCTTATTACAAATGTGATCCCAAGATTATCTGATGAGAGATTGTCCATTGTTAAGAATTATAGTGCCTACACAGATAGTAGGATCAACTTTGGTACTGAGCCAATAACAGAATTGAGGTCGGTCAGGACCTAGTCATACTGCATCAATGATGGTTGATAGACCAGGACCGAGCAGGACTCAAACGAGAGCATGTGTTGTGAGAGCACGAGACAATCACGAGGCCATTGATGTTATCGAGGGTACATTTTCTCTCTATGGGTTATGTTTATGTGCTTTTTAATAGATCTTGGCTCTACATACTCATATGTTTGCATGAGAACACCTATCCAACATAGTATGATAGTTAAGAACTTAGAATATGAGATTAAAGTCATGAACCCTTTAGGTCATAGTGTGAGTGTGAATCAGGTGTATGAGGGTTGTCCGTTGATTATACATGGAAGGGAATTTCCTGCAGACTTGATCGAGTTATGTTTTCACGAGTTTGATGCCATTTTGGGCATGGATTGACTTTGTCGACATGAGTCAGTAGTTAACTGTAGTTCTAAAAAGTTGATTCTTAAGACCTCAGATCGAAGAGAGATAATAGTGGATGGTGAGAGATTTCCATAGCTAGCTTAAGTCATTTTCATGATGAAGGCTCAAAAAATGATTAGAAAAATGATGTGAAGCTTACTTAGCTCATGTGATTGATACAAGGAATAAATGACCATATCTTTAGGATTTTTCAATAGTGAGGAGGTATCCAAATGTATTTCTAGATGACTTACTAGGATTACCTCCAGATAGGGAGATAGAGTTCTCTTTAAAGCTTGCACTAGGTATAACTTCAATATTAGTTACACCATACAACATGACACCTTCAAAGTTAAAGAAGTAGAAGGCATAGTTGCAAGAATTGCTAGATAAATGTTTCATTAGACTGAGTGTATCCCCATAGGGCTTATCGGTGTTGTTTGTTAAAAAGAAGGATGGATCGATGAGGTTATGTGTTGATTATCGGTAGTTGAACAAAGCTACTATCAAGAACAAATATCCATTGTCCCAGATAGATGATCTATTTGATCAATTAAAAGGTGCAGGAGTTTTCTCTAAGATATACCTTAGGTTAGGGTACCACCAGTTGAAGGTTAAGTCAATTGATGTTTCCAAGACAACTTTTAGGACTAGATATGACCACTATGAGTTTTTGGTTATGCCATTTAGGTTGACCAATGCCCCGACAGTCTTTATGTATTTGATGAATTGGATTTTCAGGCCATATTTAGATTCGTTTGTTGTGGTTTTTTTGATGACTTCTTGGTTTATTCTAAGGAATGGGAGGATCATGATTAACACTTGAGGATAGTGTTATAGATACTCAAGGATCGAAAGTTATATGCCAAACTCTCAAAATGTGAGTTTTGTTAGATGAAATGACATTCCTCGGACATGTTGTATCAGTAGATGGAGTTAGAATGGATTCCACTAAGATTGAGGTGATATGGGATTAGAAGCCTTCAAAGAATGTGATAGAGGTTAGGAGTTTTCTCAGTTTAGCAGGTTACTACAGGAGATTTGTTAAAGGATTCTCTGTCATAACTTCTCCATTGACCAAATTGTTGGGAAAGGATGTGAAATTTGAGTGGTCCAACAAGTGTCAACATAGTTTTCATCAGCTTAAGACTTTGTTAACAGAAGCTCTAGTTTTGACACAACAATTCATGATAAGGAGTATGTTGTTTAGAGCAATGCTTCTCATAGTGAATTGGGATGTGTGTTGATGCAGGAGGGAAAGGTTGTTGCCTATGCTTTCAAGCAATTGAAACCTCATGAGATTAATTATCCAACACATGATATATAATTGGTAGCCATAGTTTTTGCATTGAAGATTTGGTGTCATTAAATATATGGGGAAAAGTGTTTCATATATACAGACCACAAGAGTTTGAAATATCTTCCTACTCGGAGGGAGTTGAAATTGAGACAAAGAAGGTGGTTGGAGCTTATCAAGGATTACAATTGCGTAATCAAATATCATCCAGGAAAGGCTAATGTTATGGCCTATGCGTTGAATAGAAAGGTCATGGCAAAGTTTCATATTCAACCTACTTTGAATCAAGAGATTAGAGATGCACAGAGGTAGGATGCCAGATTAGTTAAGTTAATCAAGTTAGTCTCCAAAGGAAAGAGACCTGAGTTTTTAGTTGAGTCAGATAATGGGTTGTACAATCAGGGACGATTATGTGTGCCAAATGTACCAGATTTGAGACAGAGGATATTGAAGAAGGCACATAAGACTAGATATGTAATGCATCCAGGAAGCAACAAGATGTATCAAGATTTGAGGATAAGATATTGGTGGTCAGAAACGAAGAAGGAAATTATAGAATTCACTATGAGATGTTTGACATGTTAGCAAATCAAGATAGAACATCAAGTACCATCAGGGTTACTATAGTCAATCATTATTCCATAATAGAAATGGGAAAGGTTCACAATAGATTTTGTGATTGCTTTACCTTTGACACCAAGAAAGTATGATGCCATATGGGTCATTGTTGATAGGTTAACAAAGTTAGCTCATTTATTTCCTATCAGAAGAGATTATCAGTTGAATAGACTAGTAGAATTCTATGTGAATGAAGTGGTAAGGCTTCATAGAGTTCTAGTTTCCAACATAACGGACAGAGATTCAAGGTTCACATCACAGTTTTGGGGAATTCTACAAGGAGCTTTAGGTATGAAGCTCAACTTTAGTACAACTTTTTATCCACAAATGGACGATTAGTTAGAAAGGGTGATTCAGATTCTATAAGACATGATGAGGAGTTGTGTCATATAATTTGAGGTTAGTTGGGAAACATACCTTTCATTGATGGAATTTTCCTATAACAACAGTTATCAGTAGCATTCAGATGGCTCCCTACGAGGTACTTTATGGTATGAGGTGTTGAAAATTGTTATGCTGGACCGAGCTTAGTGAGTGAAAACTAGTGGGACCAGAGTTAGTGGAAGAAAGAGAAAAGAAAATAAAGATAATTCATTGTCATTTAAAGGTAGCTTCAAATAGGCAAAGTTCATATATATATATATATATATATATATATATATATATATATATATATATATATATAAAGATGTATAGTACAACATGGAAGACAAATTATTTCTTAAAGTCTCTCTATGGAAGAAAGTTTTTCGGTTCAGAAAGAAGGGCAAGTTGAGTCCTAGGGTCATTGGACCTTATGAGATCCTAGAAAGGATTGGGCTAGTTGCTTACAAACTAGCATTTCTGCCAAAATTAAATAGGATACATAATGTGTTTCATGTATTTATGTTAAGAAGGTACAAATTGGATCCTTCTCATGTCATTCCAGTCGAAAGTATCATGGTTCAACCTGACTTATCTTATGAAGAAGAACCAATTGAGATTTTGGCTCGAGAAGTCAAAGAGTTGAGGAACAAAAAAATGACACTAATCAAAGTGTTATGGTAGAATCATGTTACAGAAGAGGCAACATGGGAGAGTGAGGATGTTATGAAATCTCAGTATCCTCAGTTGTTTCAACCCAACACAACATGTAAATTTTGGGATGAATTTTATTTAAGGGGAAGAGAAATGTAATGGCTATAAAATAGGGCCTATAAGTTTTATATGTGTTTAGAATGGGAAAAGATGGGGTTTAAGGTGTGATAAAGTTTAAGTTAAAATTTTAAAAAGGAAAGCTTTCACACCCGTGAAAGGTCATGCTATGGTTCAAACGATAAAGTTTTAGACATGGCAAAAGTGTTTGAGAAGAGAAATTTCATGCCTAAGAATGGTTTAGTAATGCCTAAAAAGGTATGTAAGCTTCAAAGATCCATTTATGAATTAAAGCAAGCATCCAGGAGTTGGAATATTCGGTTTGATGAGACAATCAAACAGTTTGGTTTCTTACAAAATCCGGATGAACTTTGTGTTTACAAAAAGGCTAGTAGGAGTGCAATTGTATTTCTTGTGTTATATGTAGATGACATATTATTAATGGAAAATGATGTCTCAGCCTTATAATCAGTCAAAATTTGGTTATCAAAGAATTTATCTATAAAAGACCTTGGAGAAGCAGTCTATATTTTGGGGATAAAGATATATAGAAATAGATCTAAAAGATTACTTGGTCTTTCACAGTCTACATACATAGATAAGATGCTAAAGAGGTTTAGCGTGAAGTAGACCAATAGGGGATATATTCCCATGACCCATGGGATTACTCTCTCAAAGTCTTTGTGTCCAAAGACACATGATGAGAGGACACACATGAGTTTGATTCCATATGCTTCAGCTATAGGATCAATCATGTACGCTATGATATGTATAAGACCGGATGTATCATATGCTCTAAGTGTCACGAGCAGATACCAATCGGACCTTGGTGGGGGTCATTGGGTGGCTGTCAAGAATATCCTTAAGTACTTTAGAAGAACTAAGGATGTATTCTTGGTATATGGAGATGAAGATCATATTGTGAACGGGTATATCAATGCCAGCTTCCAATCTGACAAAGATGACTCAAACTCTCAGTCAGGTTATATATTCACACTAAATGGTGGAACAATTAGTTGGAAGAGTTCCAAACAGGAAATGACTGTTGATTCCACAAACGAAGCAGACTACATTGTAGCTTCTGAAGCAGTAAAGGAAGCAGTTTGGATAAAGAAATTCATCACAAAACTTGGAGTGGTTCCCAGCATTATTGATCCAATAATAATGGAGCCATTGCGCAAGCAAAAAAGCCACGGTCTCATCAGAGATCCAAATATGTACTCAGAAGATACCATTTGATTAGAGAAATCATTGGTAGGAATGATGTAAAGATAGAAAGAGTGCCCAGTGATAAGAATATTGCTGATCCTTTAACTAAGCCACTTCCCCAAAAGAAATATGATTCTCATGTACTCGTCTATTGAATTAAATACAAAGGCGATTGTCTTTAGTGCAAGTGGAAGCTTGTTAGAGAAGTGCTCTAAAGGCAATCACCTTTAGCACTTATTGTACAAATTTATTTGATTAATAAAAGGCTTTTTCATTAATTTGATGTTCATTTGATATATGAATTGATAAGTGATCTTAAATCAATTAATAAAGTCCTTGATACATAACATAACATGAAGGAAATCATGATAAGATCATGATATTGAGATTCTTATCATGTGTAATTATGTTAGTATCAAAATTATCCCTAGTTATAGGATTAATGAGATGGAATATTATTAATCTACATAGGCTAGCACATGTTACACGCCTTGATTGGATTGAGTAGTAGATCTCTTAATCTATAAACATGAGATGTTTAAAGTTAACATGTGGATGCTTGCTAAGTGTAGCTAAGTACATTGGATGACCAACTATGAGACAATCATGTGGATAATCTATTCAAATGTCAATGATAGTCTCATCATAGAAATGGTGCAAGTATCCTTAAACTTGAGGAACTCAAGGATATCTTGAATATAGATTCTGTATTTTGACACTATTCCTTATTGCCTCAAGGAGGTTACTCATAGGGTGGTGATTGGATACAACTTGAGGTATTCAAAGGTAATTGGGTAACCAACAAATGATTCACAACTCTTGAGAGAAGGAGTGGATACCCATGGCCTCTTATCATGGTCATTACTCAGAAATCTCTGGCCGGAGTGAAAATGTCATAAAGATAGTCTTCAATGACATATCTAATAGAGTAATGAGCCTCAAGGATAAGAACTAACAATGCTTGGATTAGACGTGACGTAGTCAGTCTAGTGGAAATTGACACATGTCCATACTCTGAACTAAGTGGGGTATAGAATGGTGAAATGAATAATTGCACGAAAATTGTCTATGGAAAGGTTTGTAGTCAAACCATTGACTTTCTGGTCAATTGGGGGTCATGATGTGTTGCTAGATACCGCTCATGACTTAATTAAATTAATTGTTAATTTAAATGGCCAACATAATCAGGAACCTAATGGATCACACGCAATGAAAATATGGAGAATGAGTAAAATGGTCTTGGATAAGATCCAAAATATGAGAGAATTATATGGGATGTATCGCGATGAGATCGCACGGAAAAATCATTCGGGAGTGTCACGGGCTTGTGCGGGCTAGGCAAGCAGCCCAGCGCGCTGCTGCCTCCCACTCGTTGGCCAACGGCAGATTTTTGCCTTCATTAGGCCAATTATGGCCAATTACTATTCATTCAATTCTCCTTTCTCTATTTTTGACTTTTTATCTTTTCTTTCAATTTGATTCAAATAGAAAAGACATCAAATGACATAAAATAGAAATGAAAATATTTTTTTTGTGAAAAAAATATTTTTAAGACAACAAAATTCTCTTAAGAACACTTTTAAAAGCTAGCACTTTGAATTTGTTCAAACCATTTCTCTTGATAGTTTCTTCTTCATTCTTGGCGTGGATTTCATTAAAGACTTCCTAGTGTGGATTGTTATGGTTTGCTACAACCCAACAAAGTGAAGATTTGAAGAACAAATAAGAAATTACAAGGTATAATTTCTAATCTTTATATTTATATAAATTAGTTTTAATGGCACAAGTGTGATCTTTTGTTTTGGGTTTTGAAAATTTTATTTTTCTGCTACGTTTATGAATATGATTCATTCTTCAAAGCCCAACACTGGACCTTGGATATGCTAGCATATATTATTATACTCAGTCAATGTGGCTTAAGCTCGAGTTGTGGAGCATCATTAACTTGAGGAGCTCCGTGTGAGCGGTTACAAGTTGTAAGTTGGGTGGCTTAACCTTGACTATGAGTGTCCCTGACTTATGTCTCACATCTAGATAGTTGAGTATAAAGAGTCTAGGTTGAATTAAATAAAATATATTGGTTGAAAGTTCAGGTGGAAACTTTTATAAACATGTATTTGTTGATAATGATATTGGATATATGATGCGATAAATATATATATGTGTATAATATGATGTCTATGGTACTAATAGGCATGTGAACTTGCATTGATGCATAAAACAATTATAATGTATGGTTTTAGGAATGATCATGAGGTGAATTACATGACATGGTATGACACGAATTAAATGTAGAATTTTTATATACATATGTACCACTAAGCATTAGCTTGCTTAGCCTGTAAGTTTCTAACATGCAGGTTCAGAGCCTGCAGACAGGAGTTGACTAGTAAAGCAGCAAGCCACTAGTGTTCAGTCAAAGAGCACCCAGTTGGGGTATGTACATTCATGGCATATTTATATTTTTTTTTATGTCATAAGATATTTTGGCATATCATTTCACATATCTTTTGGTTTTAAGAACATGTAATATTATCTTATAATGTATTTTTGTAATATGAGGTTAGTGAAACCAGAAACAGATTTTATGTTATCTTATCAATCATTGGATTAAGGTTTTATTTTTTATGGATTTATGCATTAATTGCTTTATGATATTTAAACAGGTTTTAAATGTAAAAGTTTTAATTTAATGAATTTTTTCACAAAACAATACCATAGCGTCCATCGATACAGTTGATGAGGGTTTTCCGACTGTATCAGCGGATGCTACATGACCAATCATAACAAATATAGAGTGGCATACATATATTAAATCAATTTTTAACATATTAGTGTTTTCTATTTGATAATTTTTAACATACAGTTGATATATTTGTATTTTCTACTAGAGCTAACAATTTTTTACCACTCGAACTAAATTCTTTGAAATATTTGACCTAAACTTAGTCCTGAGCTATAGACAACTCAAAAGTTATCTATTCGATAATGATTTAAACACAATCGTATATCCAAAAACACTCATTTATAGACCACACTCTTTTCTACTGCATAGTGGGTGGTTTTGGAATATTTGACATTCACTTGATCAAACATTACCTATGCTATAAATAAAGTTTCTCAATATATGCATTGTCCAATTAAAGTTCACTGAAATGTAGTCAAATGCATCTTGAAGCATATTTGCACCACCTATCATCATGGTCTTTTCTTTGCCCAATCAAACTTTATATTGCATGGACATTATGATGTCGATTGAAGGGCTAATTGATGACTAAAAATCTACAACAAATTATACAATTTTTCTTTAGAGAAGTTTGATTTTATATGTATCTAGAAAGCAACAAATAATATCCAGGTCCTCCACAAAAGTTTAATATAAAGACATTGCTACTGCAACATATGAAATTACATAAATTTGCCTACTATAAGGAAATTTGCCCTTCTATACATATGGTGGCAATATTATGGTGTAATGATTTAAGTGTCATTTATCTCATTGCAAAATATTGTCTTTCACTCTCATACTAAACAAATGTGTGAAAAAAAATACACCAAGAAAATAGGATGAATTGGTGATCAATTACAAATTTATTACAAATCAATTACAAATAAGCAATTTGACTTGCAATGGATAAATAAAAGATTAAGAGATAGAGAGAAAGAGACATTCAATAGTTTTATAGTAGTTTAAGTGTTATCTAATCCAACATTTACTCCTTAATCTTAATTGGATTTTTCCACTATTCTTCAATTGGTATAAGTGTGGAGTTTTTCTAGTTCACTCCCAACTAAGTATTTCCAAAACTCACTATAATGCCCATTAATTTAGGTTTATAATATATTATGGAGTAATAAAGAGAAAAATAAATTAAGAGAAAAATATTAGAAAGGAAGAGAATAATTAAAGAAATTAAAAACTCTAAAAAACATGTGATTCACACCTATGAATATATAATTCACGATTGTGAATCGTGTTCAACCACGAAATTTAAAATGTCATTTCTCTCTCTCTTCCATACAAAAAATCTATAAACCCACTCCCTTTTTCCCTAACTTGCACAAAAGTCTCTCTTTCCTATCCCCTTCAACTTTGTTTTCTCCTAAACCCAAAAATTCAACTCATACCCTTAAAGTTTTGAAGAATCAAAGGAGGGAAATAGAAGAAAACAAAGAATTTGAGTGAGAAGAAGAAGATTTAGGGCTAAGTTATGGGGTTTTCAAAATACCTTTTAAGGAGAGCTTGGGTAAGTTGTAACCTTTTTTTCTTCTTTTATTTTCGCTCTAGAAGCTAAAACTCATGTAAAAATGCCAAACAAGCTAAGAGTTAATAATAACTAGGTTAGGTTTTAAAGGAAGAACTCAACCTTTATAACCACTTAAATAGTAAAAAAGAAGTCTTAAACCATGTTACGGAAAAAAAAACTATGAACTTGAGTTAGAATCTAGGGTTTAAGAAGTTCTATTACTTTAACAAGGAAAAAAGGTGTAAAGGTAGTTGCTTTTTCTATATGATCCTCTAAAGGGGGAAAAAGGCAACCTTCAAGAAGGAGGAAAGTCTTCAGCTTGAGGGAAGAGTTGGTTTTGAGAAAACTATAAACAAAGTTTGTACATAATGACAACTTATTCTCTTTTAATATGTTAAAATGGTTGATTGATGATTTAAATGTATTGTTGAGAAGATAAATACAACCTTGGTTGATGAAAAGATCTTTACCACAACCTTGAAAACCAGAAACCTTATCAAATTGCAAATCTTCCCCGAGCTTACCATATGGACACATGTCATTGGATCAAAAATTCCAGACAAAGATTTGGTCTTAGGATTTGACCTTTATTCCAGATTAAATAAACTGTCCATTTTACCTATAGGTTTACAATTCAAAAACCAGTTGTTACCCTACACTACCATACCTTCCCTATTTGCTTTGCAACCTTCCCTACAATTTCGTTCATTGTCCCCAGAATTGGTAAAAGAGCTTTAAGATTCCTGGTGTGCTCTTTCTCACACAAAATTTGCACAGAAAGACCGTTCTCCTTTTTGGACTAGACCAGAATTCTTCATCACACTTCAATTTAAGAATTCATAAGATTTTAATCCAACAAAGGCTTCACACCCAGGAATGTCTCCAGCAGATATGGAACTTGCAGTTCAAGAATGTTCGAAATTGTTAGCAGAAGGTCTCATACAGCTTTCAAAGTCAAATTGGGCATGTCAAGCATTTTTTGTCAACAAAAGATCAGAACAGGTTCGAGGGAAAAAGAGACTTGTTATTGATTACAAGCCATTGAATCAATTCCTAAAAGATGACAAGTATCCCTTGCCATGAATAGATTCAATGTTCCCTTTCATGGCTTCAGCTAAAATATTTTCAAAGTTTGACTTAAAGGCAGGATCCTGGCAGCTAGGCATTGTTCTAAAAGATAGATACAAGACGACATTCTGTATTCCTAATCACCACCACGAGTGGATAGTGATGCCATTTGGACTCAAGGTGGCACCCTCATTATTTTAGAAGGCTATGATCCAGATCTATAAACCATTGTTGCATACAGCCTTGATCTACATCGATGATATTCTGTTATTCAACCCAGATATCAACTCTCATCATGAGACGGTTAAAATGTTTGTGGATTTAACAAAGGCCTATGGAGTGATGCTCAGCGCAACAAAGATGCAGCTGGCCCAGGCAACAATTGATTTCTTAGGAATGCAATTTTATAATGGAACTTATAGGCCTCAGCCCCATTTGGCCCAAGAACTGTTAAAATTCCCATAAGAAAATTTAACTGTCAAATAGATTCAACAGTATCTCAGGATAGCCAATTATATCCAATAGTTCATATCAGAATACAGCAAGTTGGTAAAACCATTATATCAATGTTTGAAAAAGCAGTCCCCACCATGGTCAGCCATTCACACCAAATAAGCTCAGCAGATCAAATCAGTCACTCAAAGTTTACCCCATTTGCAGATTCCTTCCACAAGAAAAAGGTTGTTGCAGACAGATGTGTCAGATTAACATTGGGCGCCAGTACTCTTTGAGATCAATGGAGATAAAAAAGAAATGTGTGGATATACAAATGGTCATTTCAATGACAGTGAGCTTCACTATCACTCAACATTCCAAGAGATCTTAGCCGTTAAATATGGAATTAAAAAATTTGAATTCCATCTGATTGGTCATCATTTTACAGTTATCATGGATTGCTCATCTTTTCCACGTATGCTAGATTTCAGACTGAAGACTATTCCACATCCATAGTTGCTGAGATGGAAATAATGGTTCAGCAGATACAGTTTTGAAGTTCAGCATATAAAAAGGGATAAGAATCTCAGCCCTATTTTTCTATCCTGACCTCCACCTCAACCTTCACATATCGATCTTATCTCATCATCATCAGAGATATCTCTAATCTTCATGATTTCTAGTTCCCAGTCAAGCACTCCAGTCCTCAGTCTTTCAGACTTCCCAACAAATTGTCCAAGAGGTCCAAACCTCAAACAGATCAGGAGTTTTGCCTAGACTATGCGTTTTACCTACATGATGTTGTTCCAGGACAAGTTAGGACTTCCAAGGAAGATTGTCTATTTCCCTGCATAATATCCTTAGGTGATTGTTTATAGGCTCTCCACAAAGTTTATGTTATCTGAATAATTATGGTTTTTATGGTGTCAATAAACATTATGTTATCATGCAGTTCTGATTTCCCTCATAGATTTTCTCTCATTCATGTGCAACAGAGAAAATCTAAAATCTCCATAGGTTAAGTTTTTGACATGGTTTCATCCACTCAGCTATTGGAAGAAATTATTTGTAAAACTAATTACAGATAATTCAACACCTAAAGTTCCAGAACATATTGTTGAATTTTCATATTCCATCATGCTTACACTCACATTGCAGGAACTACTATAGTTATAGCTTTTGGGAGTTCTCAGTTATGGAGAATAGTGTGTCATGAAGATTCTATATGTTTAAAAGAAGTAAAGTTAGCATTTCACTTGGAGCTAAGAAGGAGGAACAATTATTATCATATGCCACCAACAAGTTTTACTTCTCTTGGTCCAGATCCCTACAAGAGAATCAAGATGGTTTCATAGCCTCCTACTCTTAAACCTAAACTAAAAAAAAGAGGATGAATACCAAGTCATTGATCAAGACTCATAATAGGAAAAGATAGAAAAGCCCAATCTATAAGATGTGACAATCACACAAGAAGTCAGGCCTAGATTCAATCCAATACCTAGGCCCAACTTTGAAGAAAGTTTTATACTAAGATCCGACTTTCAATTATTTTTTGAAATTTCAACTATAATTAAGACCAAGAATTTTCTCAATATCCAGACCCTCCACCTGAAAAGTCTTAAAGAACCGGATGATCTTGATGATTGGCCCAAGAGAGATCTAGAACTGACACTTGAAGATTTGAATCTTTCACCATCGCATAAACCAATTAGGAAATAGTAATATGTTTGCCATTAAGTTTGTTGTTATGTTATGTTTTTGTAAAAAGATGTAATAATTCAGCTACCATGATAACAGCTGATAGTGTGGTTTGTTTTTTTACTTTTACTTTAAGTCTTTATCATGATAATTATTACTCTTTAGGAATCTTATCTTTTAATGATGTAAGCAGTGATGCATGTGTCCACTGCCCTAGTATTATATAAACCTCTTCGATAGACGAAAGAGGGCAGATTAAGTTTTAGCATTGTATTCCCCTTGTGTGAAATAAAAATATGTTTGCTTAAACTTCTCTCTTTCTCTGATCCTTAAATCAGCCAGAGCAAACAGTCTATGATCGTATAGTAATCTCTAGTTTGAAAATTGTGTTTGAGATTTCTTGAATCAAGTATCATAACAGGACAAACCCATTAGTGGCCAAGAGTGAGCCTTTAGGGTTAGTCATACCTTGATCCTTGATTCCTGTCTTCTCTCATAATTTTCATAATTAGTGTGGAATTAATATTAGTCCTTATAAGGTTTATTGGCTAGAAATTGGAACCTAGGCGGATACCATCGTGTTTCTGTACAATGCCATGAACTAATAAGGATTAATACTGATTTCACGTCCCCCTATGGAACCATCTTGATTCTCTTGCAGGGATCTGGACCAAGAGAAGTAAAACTTGTTGGTGGCAAATGATAATAATTGTTCCTCCTTCTTAGCTCCAAGTGAAGTGCTGACTTTACTTCTTCCAAGCACATAGGATCTTCATGACACACTATTCTCCATAACTGAGAACTCCCAAGAGCTCCTGCAATGTGAGTGTAAGCTCGATGGAATATGAAAATTCCAACAATATGTTCTGGAACTTTAGGTGCTGAATTATCTGCACTTAGTTTTGCAAATAATTTCTTCCAATAGCTGAGTGGCTGAAACCATGTCAAAAACTTAATCTGTGGAGATTGTAGATTTTCTCTATTACATATGAATGGGAGAAAATCTATCACGGAAATCTGAACTGCATGATAATCTAATGTTGATTGACACCATAAATACCATAACTATTCAAATAACATAAACTCTGTGGAGAGCCTATAAATAATCACCCAAGGATATTCCGCAAGGCAATAGACAAACTTCCTTGGAAGTCCTAACTTGTCTTGGAACAACATCATGTAGGTAAAAAGCATATTCTGGGCAAAACTACTGATCTGTTTGAGGTTTGGACCTCTTGGAAAATTTGGTGAGAAGTTTGA
This sequence comes from Triadica sebifera, assembly GCA_023653625.1. Classification (NCBI taxonomy): domain Eukaryota; kingdom Viridiplantae; phylum Streptophyta; class Magnoliopsida; order Malpighiales; family Euphorbiaceae; genus Triadica; species Triadica sebifera. The sequence continues at coordinate 32,333,266 of CM042895.1, forward strand.
AAAATCAAGGACTGGAGTGCTTGAGTGGAAACTAGAAGTCATGAAGATGAGAGATATCTCTGATGATGATGAGATAAGATCGATTTGTGAAGATGGAGGTCGGGATAGAAAATCAGGGATGAGATTCTTATCCCCTTTTATATGTTGAACTTCAAAACTGTATCTGCTGAACCATTCTTCCCATCTCAGCAACTGTGGATGTGGAATAGTCTTCTATCTGAAATCTAGCTTACGTGGAAAAGATGAGAAATCCATGATAATTGTAAAGTGATGACCAATCAGATGGAATTCAAATTTTTTAATTTCATATTTAACGGCTAAGATCTCATTGAACGTTGAGTGATAGTGAAGCTTAATGTCTTTGAAATGACCGCTTGCATATCCACACACTTCTTTTTTATCTCTATTGATCTCAAAGAGTACAGCTCCCCAATGTTAATCTGACGCGTCTGTTTGCAACAATCGTTTTCCTGTGGAAGGAATCTACAAATAGGGTAAACTTTGAGTGGCTGATTTGATCTTCTGAGCTGATTTGGTGTGAATGGCTGGCCATGGTGGGGGATGCTTTTTCAAAAGTTGATATAATGGTTTTACCAACTTGCTGTATTTTTATATGAACTGTCAGATATAATTGGCTATCCCGAGAAACTATTGAATCTCTTTGACTGTTAAATTTTCATCTGGGAATTTCAATAGTTTTTGGGCCAAATGGGGCTGAGGCTTATAAGTTCCATTAGAAAATTGCATTCCTAGGAAATCCATAGTTGCCTAGGCCAGCTGCATCTTTGTTGGGCTGAGCATCAAATCCATAAATGTTTTAACTGTCTCATAATGAGAGTTGATATCTGGGCTGAATAATAGAATATCATCGATGTAGATCAAGGATGTATGCAACAACAGTTCATAGATTTGGATCATAACCTTCTGAAACAATGAGGGTGCCACTTTAAGTCCAAATGGCATCATTTTCCACTTATAATGGCGATTAGGAATACAAAATACCGTCTTGTATCTACCTTTCGAAACAATGCCTAGCTGCCAGAATCCTACCTTTCAGTCAAACTTTGAAAATATTTTAGCTGAAGCCATGAAAGGGAACATGGAATCTATTCTTGGCAAGGGATACTTGTCAACTTTTAGGAATTGATTCAATGGCTTGTAATCAATAACAAGTGTCTTTTCCCCCTCAAACTTGTTCTTATCTTTTGTTGACATAAAATGCTTGACATGCCCAATTTGACTTTGTAAGCTGTATGAGACCTTCTGCTAACAATTGAGAACATTCTTAAACTGCAAGTTCCATATCTACTGGAGACTTTCTTGGGTGTGATGCCTTTGTTGGATTAAAATCTTTTGAATTCTTAAATTGAAGTGTGATGAAGAATTCTGGTCTAGTCCAAAGAGGAGAATGGTGTTTTTGTGCAAATTTTATGTGAGAAAGAGCACAACAGGAATCTTGAAGCTCTTTTACCAATTCTGGGGACAATGAAGGAAATTGTAGGGAAGGTTGCAAAGCAAATAGGGAAGGTATGGTAATGTAGGGTAATAACTGGTTTTTGAATTGTAAACCTGTGGGTAAAATGGACAGTTTAATTAATCTAAAATAAAGGTCAAATACTAAGATCAAATCTTTGTCTGGAAGTTTTCATCCATGGACATGTGTCCGTATGGTAAGCTCAGGGAAGATTTGCAATTTGATAGGGTTTCTGGTTTTTAAGGTTTTGGTAAGGATCTGTTAAATCTTGAAGGGTATTTTTATCATTTTGATGATAACAAATATAATAGCAATATTGTATTTAACATACTTGTTTTCTAAGTCTATTATACAGCACATAGATTAAAATGGAGATTGGAAGAATAATCCTTGAAAGACAAAATTTGAAGTTCACGGCAATGAAGGAAGAACAAACCGTGAAGTGGACATTTCAGTCACCCCCGTGAATAAAAATGTCACCCCCGTGAAGATTCATGTATTTTCATCCAGAGAGCTTCACGACTAAAGTCACCACTTGAATCACAACTGGGAAGTTTGTCACGCCCGTGAATGTGTATGTCACGCCCGTGACCCAATGTGTCAAAACATTCCAGAGAGCTTCACAACCAAGGTCACCATTTCAGTCACGGCTTGGGAAGAAAGGTCACCCCGTAACAAACATAGTCACGCCCGTGAATGATGAAAGAGAAAAATATCAGGCGCGATTATTTGGTTGGTACAACGGCTAGTTACGTATTTAATGCACCCCAACGGCTATATTCAGCCATGGGAGTATAAATGGAAGTCATTTGTACATTTATAACAGTAGGATAACAAGAGGATAACATATACTTTGAATTTAAGTCTTATTACAAGCTATTTGTACATTCAATACTTTGAGAACAAAATCTATTCTATGTAAAAAATCTTTTTGCGCTTCATTTATTGAGCAATTAAGATTTGTAAGTGGTTCTCTCTGTAATTTTTACTCAAGTGAGCTTTGGGTATTTCTAGGTTCAGAGTAGAAAACTTGTAAGTGTTAGTTGTGTGATCCTCAAAACACAAATCAAAAGGTTATTGTGTGAGCCTGTAAAAACACAAAGTGAAGGTTGTTTGTGTGAGCCTGTAAAACACAAGGAATTGGTTATTGTGTGAGCCATTAAAACATAAGGGATTTCTGGGTTAGGTGTGAGCCATTGTGAGAAACACCATAGTTGGGAGTGAGCTTGTAAAACTCCATTGTAACACTTAGTGTGTTAGTTAAACTGCCAATTGCGATTAGGGAGAGGAGTTGGGTTTGTTAACACCCGAACCTCTATACACATCCTTGTATCAAACTTTCTCTATCCCTCCTAAAATTAATTATTTATTTCCGCACCTTAAAGTTTAATTTTTTGAAACTCCAATTCAACCCCCCCTTATTGGATTAATATCTGGGCAACAGGATCCTTCCATCAGCTGCTTGAAAGTGTTGATCATGTTGAATCAAGTACTTGTCTGGGAGGATTGATGGATTCATTATAGACCTGTGAGCATTAGTGTCTATGAGTGCAATGATTTTTATGGATTTGGCATATTTATGAGGAAAGATTGTAATTGGGACTAATGGTATCGAGTGTAATGTTTGGGTAGAATAAACAGTTGGCAAGGTGGATAAAGTTAAATTTGTTCAAAGAATTGTTTCTGAAATAAGGGGAAATGGTTTAATGGTATAGGTAGTGGAATGTAATGGTCTGGAAAAATTGAGTTCTGGGAAGGTAATTCTTCAAGTTGTTCCTCATCTATCTCTGATCCAGAGTCTGAGAGCTCAGATGCAAACAATGGTCTTGAATATAATTCATCATCCAAAAAGAACAATGATTCTATATCAGCATCTTCTAAATCCACTTGAGAAACTTGATGGATCTTCTAAATGATCTTTACTGCTTTCTTTGGCTTATTAGGGCAATGTTTTGCAAAATAACCCTTTTTTCCACAAACATAACATTTGTCACTCTTCTTAAATCCGTGCTTCCTTCTTTTAAAGAATTTAAATTCTTTCTCCCATGCTTTCTTGACTTGTAATCATATGGAGGCTTCCATTTATGATATTTTTTGGATTTTCGAGAGGGACATGTACACTTCTTGTCCTTACACTTAATCTGCAAAGATGGTCTTTTGCATGCTATCTTTCAAGAAGAATCATGATCAAAAGTCATCAATTCTCTGACCATCTTCTATTGAGAACAAATCTTATCAACTAATAATAAGATTCTCTGATAAATTTCTCTAAGGCTGAGATAATTCAAGTCAATATTTTTCTCATGAAGTTGGAATTGAATATGATTAGAAATGCTTTCTGGAAAAGACATCATAAATGCTTGCTCCAAGTTTGCATCATTAGCTCCACCAAGCAAATAGAATCTCTTCGTCATTCACTGATAATGTCTATCAATATCCTTTCTCAAAAGAGAAAAACATTTAATTTTGAAATACTCATCTCTGGCCATATCATCATACTCTATAGTACTACCAACAAACTCTTGATGAAGAGTTGTGAGTATCTCCGCAATCGACTGGGCATGATAAAACCTTAGCATTGCTACTTCAGAGAGTCTAACAAACCAATCTCTTAATGCTCATCTAAATCTAGAAGTGAATTCCAAAATTATTGCTAGAAATCTAGAATTAGGGCATCTTTGTTCGACTTCAATCCAAGCCTAAAATTCTTGAATTCTATTTGTCCATTTATATGGAGGGATATCATCAAAAGTAAACCACGAACCATTCTGTGGCATAGGAGGAATTTGAGGACCAGCTTTTGGAACATTTGTTTCCATTTCCTCTTCAAGTTCTTCTGTTTGGTAAGCAGGTTGCTCATGAATTGTACCACTCTGCTGTGAAGTGGCTAGGTCTGCCATAAATTGAATCAGAGGAAGAAAATGTTTTGGGTCCAACTCATTATCTGAGAATTCAGATTTTGAGCTTTCAGAAGAGAGGTAAGGTATTTCTGTGGATGGGCTTTCAAGTTAGGGAAGAGTTTGAAGGGCATATTTTTCTAAGAAGGTTGTGATAGTGTTTGTGGTTTGGGGTTGTTGAACCATATGAGAGTGGGCTATTTATTTTTATTTCTGAGATTGGGAAACTGTTTGAGAAACAGGGATTGGCTGATCTGGTCCAGTAGTAACAGTAAATGGGATTTCAGGCCCTATAACAATAGGTGTTTGGGTTGGAATAGTGGATCTCATAAAAATGTCTCATTCTGTTTATTCTTCTTATTTATCTCTTCAACCTTCTCCTTCTACTTCTAAAAATATGAATCGTCTCTATGAGATTTCTTTCCTTCCTAACGATCAAAAGGTTCAAGAAACTAATATTCCTTTCTTAAACCCTTACAACACTTTTTAGAAACACAAATCATTTATTACTACTTCTATCAAATCTTTGATTTGTCAGAAACCTTCATCTGTAAAAGAATATGTGCAGTCTTTTTCTTTTGACTAGTGTCCTATTCAAGGTACTGGTGAAGAACAGTTCATCACCTTGGAGATACCTTCTAAGTTTTCTGCTTAGTGGCTTAATCATGGATACACTCACATCCATTTTAGAGCTATTCATTTTACTCTTACTTATCATGGCAGGAAAGGGTTACCAGTTCTGGCTCGTATAGCACTTCTAGATTTTTGGAGTATCAACATGTTATTGGAACAATTCAGACTACTCTGAATGTAGGAATAGTTCTCTGTACTTTTTATCCTAACTTCAATATGAGATTATAGGATCCACATACATTCACTACTCTGAAGGTGCAGGTTCAGATCACTGGAGTAAAGAATGTAGCTACCACAGATATAGCTACTCTTCACTACCAGATGATTTATAGAGTCCAGAACCATTCAATGGATCTTTGTATTCCAGCATCAACAGATGCTTTAAGCATCAGGGTGGATTCCACTCAAGTTCCAAAAGTGGTACAAATCCCAAAGCAATTAAATAAGGAAGATCTTCTTCAAATCTTTCCTCAATCCTGGTTGACAAACTATGAACTTCTTCATCAGAAGAATCAACCAGTAAGTTCAACAAGGCCACTTTTCATAAAACATAAAGATTAAAGGGTTGAGACTCAGTTCTTCTCTCCTGAAGAGAATGAACCTCAGGCTAGTACGCCAATAGAGTTTTCTACACAGTTTATGATGCAACCTGACTCTTCCTATGAAAAGATTCCTATCCACCCTTTCTCAAACTCAGCACAACCTATTTATCAGTCTCATAATGGAAATCACAATTACTTTGACATATGTGATTATGATGACTGTTATGCAGATCACATGGTAGAAGAAAGTGAAGACAAGAATTAAGGATCAAGTATGACTAACCCTGAAGGCTCACTCTTGGCCACTGATGGGCCTGTCTTGTTATGATACTTGATTCACTAGGGGGACGTGAAATCAGTATTAATCCTTACTAGTTTGTGGTGTTGTTTAGAAACACAATGGTATCCACTTAGGTTCCAGTTTCCATCCTATAAACCTTATAAGGACTAAATTAATTCCACGCTGATTATGAAAATTATTAGAGAAGACAAGAATCAAGGATCAAGGTATGACTAACCCTGAAGGCTCACTCTTGGCCACTGATGGGTCTGTCCTATTATGATACTTGATTCAAGAAATCTCAAACACAGTCTTCAAACTAGTGATTACTATACGATTGTAGACTATTTGCTATGGCTGATTTAAGGATTAGAGAAAGAGAGAAGTTTAAGCAAACATATTTTTATTTCACACAAGAGGACTACAAAGCTAAAACTTAATCTACCTTCGTTCGTCTATCGAAGAGGTTTGTATAATCCTAGGGTAGTGGACACATGCGTCACTGCTTACATCATTAAAAGATAAGATTCCTAAACAGTAATAATTATGATGACAAAGACTTAAAGTAAAAGTAAAAAACAAACCACACTATCAGCTGTTATCATGGTAGCTGAATTATCACATCATTTTACAAAAGCATAACATAACGATAAACTTAGTGGCAAACATATTACTATTTCCTAATTGGTTCATGCGATGGTGAAAGATTCAAATCTTCAAGTGTTGGTTCTGGATCTCTCTGGGGCCAATCATCAATATCATACGGTTCTTCAAGACTTTCAAGTGGAGGGTCTAGATATTGAGCAAATTCTCGATCTTGATTATAGTTGAAATTTGGAAATACTGGAAAGTTGGACCGTAGTATAAAACTTTCTTCAAAGTTGAGCCTAGGTATTGGATTGGATCTAGGCCTGACTTCTTATGTGATTGTGACAACTTCTAGATTGGGCTTTTGTATCTCTTCCTTCTGTGAGTCTTGATCAATGACTTGGTCTTCATCCTCTTTTCTGAATTTAGGTTTAAGAGTAGGAGGCTATGGAACCATCTTGATTCTCTTATAGGGATCTGGACCAAGAGAAGTAAAACTTGTTGGTGGCAAATGATAATAATTGTTCCTCCTTCTTAGCTCCAAGTGCAGTGTTGAATTTACTTCTTCCAAACAGAGGATCTTCATGACACACTATTCTCCATAACTGAGAACTCCCAAGAGCTACAATTGTAGTAGTTCCTGCAATGTGAGTGTAAGCACGATGGAATATGAAAATTCCAACAATATGTTTTGGAACTTTAGGTGCTGAATTATCTGCAATTAATTTTGTAAATAATTTCTTCCAATAGTTAAGTGGCTGAAACCATGTCAAAAACTTAACCAGTGGAGATTGTAGATTTTCTCTGTCACATATGAATAGGAGAAAATCTATCAGGGAAATATGAACTGCATGATAATATAATATTGATTGACACCATAAATACTATAACTATTCAGATAACATAAATTCTGTGGAGAGCCTATAAACAATCACCCAAGGATATTTTGTAGGGCAATAGACAATCTTCCTTGGAAGTCCTAACTTGTCCTGGAATAACATCATTTAGGTAAAAAGCATATTCTGGGCAAAACTCCTGATCTGTTTGAGGTTTGGACCTTTTGGACAATTTGGTGGGTAGTCTGGAAGATTGAGGACTGGAGTGCTTGACTGGGAACTAGAAGCCGTGAAGATGAGAGATATCTCTGATGATGATGAGATAAGATAGATCTGTGAAGGTGGAGGTCGGGATAAAAAATCAGGGATGAGATTCTTATCCCCATTTATATGCTCAACTTCAAAACTGTATCTGTTGAACCATTCTTTCCATCTCAGCAAGTGTGGATGTGGAATAGTCTTCTGTCTAAAAACTAGCATACGTGGAAAAGATGAGCAATCCATGACAACTATAAAGTGATGACCAATCAGATGGAATTGAAATTTTTTAATTCCATATTTAATGCCTAGGATCTCTTTGAACGTTGAGTGATAGTGAAGCTCATTGTCATTGAAATGACCATTTGTATATCCAAACACTTCTTTTTTTATCTCCATTGATCTCAAAGAGTACTACTCCCCAATGTTCATCTAACGCATCTGTCTGCAACAATCTTTTTCCTTTGGGCTGAATAACATGATAAGAGTTGATATCTGGGCTGAATAAAAGAATATTATCGATGTAGATCAAGGCTATATGCAACAACGGTTCATAAATCTAGATCATAGCCTTCTGAAACAATGAGGGTGCCACCTTGAGTCCAAATGGAATCACTGTCCACTCATAGTGGTGAATAGGAATACAGAATGTCATCTTATATCTATCTTTTGGAACAATGCCTAGCTGCCAGAATCCTGCCTTTAAGTCAAACTTTGAAAATATTTTAGCTGAAGCTATGAAAGGGAACATTGAATCGATTCAATGGCTTGTAATCAATAACAAGTATCTTTTCCCCTTAAACTTGTTCTGAACTTTTGTTGACATAAAATGCTTGACATGCCCAATTTGACTTTGTAAGCTATATGAGACCTTATACTAACAATTGAGAACATTCTTGAACTGCAAGTTCCATATCTGTTGGAGACATTCCTGGGTGTGAAGCCTTTGTTGGATTAAAATCTTCTGAATTCTTAAATTAAAGTGTGATGAAGAATTCTGGTATAGTCCAAAAAGGAGAATGGTGTTTCTGTACAAATTCTGTGTGAGAAAGAGCACAACAGGAATCTTGAAGCTCTTTTACCAATTCTGGGGACAATGAAAGAAATTGTAGGGAAGGTTGCAAAGCAAATAGGGAAGGTATGATAGTGTAGGGTAACAACTATTTTTTGAATTGTAAACCTATGGGTTAAATGGACAGTTTATTTAATCTGAAATAAAGGTCAAATACTAAGACCAAATCTTTGTCCAGAAGTTTTGATCTAAGGTTATGTGTCCATATGGTAAGCTCAGAGAAGATTTGCAATTTGATAGGGTTTCTGGTTTTCAAGGTTGTGGTAAAGATCTTTCCATCAGCTGCTTGAAAGTGTTGATCATGTTGAATCCAATACCTGTCTGGGAGGATTGAAGGATTCATCATAGACCTGTGAGCATCAGTGTCTATGAGTTCAATGATTTTTATGGGTTTGGCATATTTATGAGGAAAGATTGTAATTGGGACTAATGGAATCAGGTGTAATGTTTGGGTAGAACAAACAGTTCGCAAGGTGGATAAGGTTAAATCTATTGAAAGAATTGTTTCTGAAATAAGGGGAAATGCTTCAATGGTATAGGTACGTGGAATGTAATGGTCTGGAAAAATTGAGGTAGGTTCTACTTTAAATGAGGAGCGCTTTTATATTTTAAAAGGTAAGGTTTGAATCTTGATTTTTGGCATGAATGAGGGTTGAATGATATTTAAAATAATAAAAACATGTAATGGAGTAAATAGGTGGCCAATCTTAGAGATTTTGAATATGGGGTGTGGAATACTCTATTTTAAAATGAATTGAAAAGGTTGAGTTTTCCAAATTCACACCAGTGAACAAGTGTTCATGGTTGTGAATCATGGTTGTACAACATTGAATGGGGGAAAATAACATTCACGGACATATTCAGGACGATATTCATAGGTGATAACCTGTGAATGTTCTATTCATAGGTGTGAAACCTACGTTCATGGTCCTGAATTCTAGGGAATCAAAAATTTAAAAACTTGTATTTGTGTAACTTGAGTTGGGACCAAACTTAGGAAGCATGACTCTAAAATCCTTAGGTGTATGAATGAAATCAAATATATGCAAACAAAGTTTGTGTCCAATTAATGAACATTAATTGGTTAAAGACGTGTTGATGCTAGGCATAACCCTATATGTGAAATTAGAGTAAGGTAAAAAGGAAATAATGTTATATCATCGTTCTTCTATTTTGAAATTCTTGTATGATATATAATGATGCAAACTTAGTTACATACGTGGTAGTAATGTGTGACACGATGATGACGGTTGGAATAAATTATTACTTGTATTCAAGCTCATAGAGCATAATCATGAATGATGTGTTATCATAAGCAAAGAATTCAAATCTAATATTAAATGCCTATAACGTCAAACTTAGGATTAACATAAGGATAGATGATATGCCATTAAAGTTATAGACAATACCATAAATATAAATTATCAATTATGACACATATCACCGTAGCCTGCAACAAATATTTTTAAACTAGTTGGCGATCGACAAACCTTTAGACCGTGACAACCAATATGTATTCTAGTTAGTTCGGGTTTAGGATGTTATTGGGCAAATCAAGATACATGTTATGAAACTTGTTTGAAATAAATGGTTTACTTTGTCAAATTGTGTATAATTGATAATTAAAATGCTTGAATTCCATGATCAAATAAATAAAGTAATGTTATTTATTAGAATATTTTAAGTTGATAATTTGTGTGAAAATATGCCATAATGGTAAAAATTGTGTATTATTATGATGAAATTACATGTTTGTTATGTATTGTTTCCATTGTATACCACTAAGCGATTTGTTTAGTGTGGGAGTTCTTTTTCCTCTCACACAGTAAAAGTGTAAGGTAGAAGAGCCATATAAGACAAAGAGCCCGTTTTTACAAAGTTCACATAGAGAATACAAGGTATATGTCACGGTGACACTTTTGTGTATGTCTTTATTTTGTCCATGTCAAAGTTTTGAACATGAGAATTTGTATTTTATGGCTCTTCCAATCAAAAGCCTAATTTGTAATTGGGAATATTTTGTAAACACTTAAGGCTAGGGAAAGTCCCAAACTCTTAATTGATATTTTGGTTACATCATTCATATTTTATATAGATTTAAAAATATTATCATCATGACCATGATGCATTGAAAATATAAGTTCATTTCAAATAGGTACATACATGTCGTTGAGTAACATATCATTATATAGTTGGAAAGTTTCTAACTATATGAAGAGGTGTTACATTTATTAGTATTAGAGTCAGGTTTAGACAATTCTGGACCTAAGTGATTTTAAAAGTGTCATACATGTCAACCTTGTACTCTATGGACTCTAACAAGGGTTATATCTTCAATTTTGTAGGTTATATATGGACCTTTACAAACCTAGAGATTTGTCTCAGAGTAACAGTCTTGTAGGCTCAAAGGAGCCGAACTAGCCAAGTGTCGCAAGCATTGCTTGACCTCGTGTTGCTCTTACACTATTATATGGAGCTGTTGGACTAGTAAAATTGGTTAGGAGCCATTCATGCAATCGATAACAAACCTTTTGCAAGAATAGCTTAGGTTGTGCCTGTACCACCACCATCACCATCATAACCTCTACTGAAATTTTTGTTTGATAAGCTAAGAAAATATAGGGCTACTAACCTCGGGAAAAAGGATCATGACCCACTAGCTGCAAAATTTTGGTTGGAGAAAATGGAAAAAGTTTTTGAACAACTTGAGTGTACAAACAAATAGAAGGCTTGATGTGCAATCTCTCTACTGCATGAACATGCCTATGATTGGTGGAAAGCAGTCATGAAATGACCTCAGAGTCCCAACCAGTTTACTTGGGAATTCTTCTAGCAAAATTTTGTAAGAAATATGCGCCTTAGTTCTACACTAATCTTATGAAGAAGGAGTTTTTGAATCTCTAGTAAGGAGATATGACAGTGGTTGAATATGAGAGGGAGTTTACCAGACTTAGCAAGTATGTAATAGAGATTATAGGAGATGAAGCTTATCAATGTCATAAATTTGAGGATGTCCTCAATGAGGACATCAGTACTTGGTAAATTCCCACCAACTTGTGCAATTTGCAGCTTTGGTTTCCTTCACCTTTAGTATGGAGAAGATTAAAAGAGTAAGGGAAATGTGAGAACAATCTAAATGAGATGTTAAGGACACTTAGCTAGTGCTATTTTGACTTAGAGCAAGAGAGCTTGGACTAGCTCAAGACAATTTTAGACTAATGATCAGAGACCAACTTAGAGTCAGACGATGTTCACCAAACCAGGTTCAGCCTCAAGGTCAAACTCTATGCCAGTCAGCAAGCAAACGACTTACATGAAATAGTCTACATCGATTATTTGTCCATACTATAGTAAACCTCAGCAATGAGAGTGTTGAATGATGACCGAAGCATATGTAACCCCCTCTCATATAATTGACACTAATCCAACTATATAAGCTAATGTTACAAAAGCCACCTATTTCAAAATATGATTAAAATATTTTTTTTAAACCACTTTAGTTGTATCATGGTCATGATGACTACTTTCAAAACATAAAAAAGGAAAAAAAAAAAGAAAAAAAATATTTAATCACTTTGAAAAATTGTGTTGGGCTCCAAATAGCCTCAATTTTACAAATGACATCCTTAAACACAAATATGCATAGATGTATTCATAGATGATACCATTAGCTTATCATATGGGCATGCATCATCTTATACCTTAACTTACCATTTAATATACACACTATTATAAATATGCTCAATAGATAATTCGCATCATTAATCATACTCATACATGATTATACAAAATCATAGCATAGGTTGCTTCTCACATCAAGTCACTAATCACTATACCAATAACATCAAAACACAAAGAACCACATGACAATATCTCATGTATCTCATTCATAAAGAAAACAAGTCGTATAGGGTTATACAAAAGTTTACCATATTCATTACCTTACATTAGTTGCCCATATTACTCTAAACTGGACTAAACTGGATATGGGTAAATCCACTGCTCTCACTCAAGCCCCTCAAGACACCCATTTGAATCCTTCAGAACACCTATCTGAGATGAAAGTCATCATAAATAGAAAAATAAGTATGCACACGTTGCCAAACTAAGAGAACTCACATGAGCTTGAAGCCCTTGTCCATAATCCCAACTTAGGTCACCCAATATCATTTTCCCTTAATCACATATCACTTATCCTAACTCTAGTCCTAGTTAGAGTTCTAGGCTTAACCACGTCTTAACAACTTACCCATAATTATGTTGTGTGATAACCATTACCATAACACACATGTTCATGTTCATTCAATGTTAAAAATAACTGGAAAAAGTGGGTTTACCATAATTAGAATCAACCTTGATTCATACCCTTTGAAATCATATAATCATTATATGCTTACTTGAGCTTAGTAATTTCTACGAATTATCTGCCTATATGTTATGCCAAATTCATATTTATCATATCATAACATAGTTCCATAGCAATATGCATCTCAAACCAAGTCTTAGGATCTCAGGTCGGGTCCATAACATAGGGTTTATATTTTAATATGATTACACGGTTGTTAATTAACAGGTAAGTGGGCTTAGAGATTAATGCTTTGGGGGAGAAAGAATAGGAAATAAGAGAAAAATGAAACTACAAGTGATTCACACCTATAAAAGATGAGTCATGGTTGTGAATCTCGAGAGATAAAAGAGAGAAAACATTGCAGGTGATTCACACCCGTGAATCATGAGTCACAGTCGTGAATTTAAGAATGAAGGTGAAGAGGTCAACCTATGCTTTATGGCTTTAGTGGATCACTTCATAGATGAGGTAGGTCCTTCTTACTCATACTCATTTAATAATGATAGTAGTGATAATAAAAGTGATAATGAAGATGATGATGAGCAGAGTTTAATTGAAGTATTAAACCAAAAAATAGAAAAATATAGATGTAAATTCAATACTTACAAAAATAATATTTTAAATTTAAAAAACAAAATGGAAGTTTTACAAAAGGAAAATCTTGATCTTAAAACTTCTAATGAAACTCTTCAAAAATCATTAGATGAATACTCATCTAGACCCTCAACTAAATTTTTGCTTAAAGAAAACAATGTTTTGAAAAATGAAGTTGAGGAATTTAGAAACTCTATTTCAAGATTTCATAAAGGCAATGAGAGTTTAGATACTCTCATAGCGTCCCAAAGACCACCTTTAATAAGACATGGACTAGGATTTAATGGAACATCATCTTCATCTCACAAGACCACCTTTGTTAAGTTTAGTGCACCTCAAACCTCCACAATAGAAGTAATAGTCCCAAGGGCTAAGAGCACAACACACACTAAAACCCCTATTTATAAGAAGAATGGTCAAGGGTCGCATAGCTTAAGAGGGAGACCTCAAAAGGCAATCATGCTTTCATGTATAAGAGACATACCCCTAGGAAAACACCTATTCATCACGCATGTGCATGTCACTACTCATAAACTCTATCTAAAAAGATAATGAGACTAAAAGCATGGTAAAACTGAAAAACATGTTTAGAGCTAAATAATGTAATTATTATATGAGACTTGGTCACATCAGCGAACATTGTTGGATAAGAAAGGCTCATTAGGAACCTTCATGTGCTAACCCCCACTGATCCAAGTTCATTTGGGTACCTAAAAACCAAACCTAAATTGTGATTTCATAGGTATGCTTCAAGTCCGCTATAAAAGATAATGCTTGGATTGTGGATAGTGGATGCTCAAGGCATATGACCGGAAACAAAGAACTATTCAATGACATTAAAAGTATTGATGGTGGTAAGGTAACCTTTGGGAACAATGCTAAGGGTAAGGTAATTGGCATTGGCTCCATTGATATTAATAATACTACTTTCATTGAAGATGTTTTACTTGTTAATAGTTTGAAACATAATTTGTTAAGTGTGAGTCAATTATAGAATAAGGAAAATCAAATAATCTTTACCTCAAATGAATGTCTTGTAACCTCTTTTAGTGGCCAAGAGATATTCAAAGGAAATAAAGATGTCAATACTTACATAATAGACTTACACAAAATATCTAACCTTTCCTCTAAGTGTCTTATGACTACTAGTGATGAATCTTGGCTATAGCATAAAAGGCTTGGTCATGCAAGCATGGATTTAATTCAAAGCCTTAGCAAATGAGAGCTAGTAAGTGGACTACCAAGAGTTAAATTTGAAAAGAATAAGACATGTGAACCTTGCCAAAAAGGAAAACAACACAAGTCCTTCAAATCGAAAAATATTGTAAGTACCTCAAAGCCTTTACAACTTTTGCATTTAGATCTCTTTGGACCTACTAGAGTTGCAAGCTTAGGAGGTAAACACTATGCTTTTGTCATCGTTGATGATTACTCTAGATTCACTTGGGTAATTTTCTTAGCTCAAAAGAGTGATGCTTTTGAAACCTTTAAAAACTTTGCTATGAGAGTTCAAAATGAAAAAGGATATTTTATTTCAAAAATAAGAAGCGATAATGGTAAAGAGTTTGAAAATGAAAAATTTAAAAACTTTTGTCTAGAACATATTATTTCACACAAAATTTCAACTCTTAGAACACCTCAACAAAATGGAGTAGTTGAAAGGAAAAATTGAACTTTAAATGAAATGGCTCGAATAATGCTTAATGAGTATTGGTTACCAACCAACTTTTGGGCCGAAGCCACCAATATTGCATGTTATATTTCAAATCAAGTTTTCAAAATACCACTCTTAAACAAAACTTCTTTTGAGTTATGGAATGGAAGAAAACCTATGATATCATACTTTAGAGCATTTGGATACAAGTATTTTATATTAAATACCAAAGACAACCTTGGAAATTTTGCCTCTAAATCCAATGAGGGTATCTTTTTAGGATACTCCACCACTAAAAAAGCTTATAGAGTCTTTAATAAAAGGTTATTAGTTGTTGAAGAATCTATGCATGTTGTTTTTGATGAATCTAGTAAGCTTGATTTTGTGAAAGGTAGTGTTCTTGATGATATTGTTGGTACAATGGAAATGCTTGATCTTGATTATGAGAAAGATGATAATGATCAAGAAAACTCACATCAAGATGTCTCTCTACCTCAAGCTCAAGAGCAAGACAAGCAAGAGCTTCCAAAGGAATGGAAAATGACAAAAGATCACCCCAAGGAACAAATCATTGGTGATCCTACTAAAGGTGTAAGTACTATATCTCATCTCAAACTCTTAGATTCTAACCTTGCCTTTGTCTTTCAAATTGAGCCTAAAGATATTGTTGAGGCTCTTAATGATGAAACTTGGGTGATTGTTATGCAAGAGGAACTCAACCAATTTGATAGAAGTAAGGTATGGACCTTAGTTCCTAGACCCAAAAAGCATCAAATCATTGGTAGTAAATGGGTATTTAGAAATAAATTAGATGAACAAGGTTCAATAACTAGGAATAAGGCTAGGTTAGTTGCAAAGGGTTATAATCAAGAAGAATGTATAGATTATGATGAGACCTATGCTCCGATAGCTAGATTAGAAGCCATAAGAATTCTTTTAGCCTTTGCATGCCATATGAATTTTAAACTCTTTCAAATGGATGTCAAAAGTGCTTTCTTAAATGGTTTTATAAAGGAGAAAGTTTATGTAGAACAACCTTCGGGTTTTGAAAGCCATAATTTTCCTAATCATGTTTTTAAACTTTCAAAAGTTTTGTATGGTTTGAAACAAGCTCCAAGAGCTTGGTATGAAAGACTAAGTTCCTTCATTTTAGAAAATAAATTTTCAAAAGGAAATTTTGACACAACTTTATTTATTAAAAAGCATAAGCATGATATTCTAATTGTTCAAATTTATGTTGATGACATCATATTTGGGTCTACTAATGAATTGCTTTGCCAAGTGTATGACTAGGGAATTTGAAATGAGCATGATGGGTGAGCTTAAGTTCTTCCTTGGTCTACAAATAAAACAAAGCAATGAGGGCATATTCATCAATCAATCTAAGTATGCCAAAGATTTAATCAAGAAATTTAGAATGGAAGGATGCAAAAATGCCAAGACTCCAATGAGCACATCAACAAAATTGGACAAAGATGAAAAGGATAAGAGCATTAATGAAAAGCTCTATAGAGGTATGATTGGATCACTTTTATATCTTACTGCCTCTAGGCCTAATATAATGTACAGTGTATGCTTATGTGCCAGATTTCAATAATGTCCTAATGAATCACATTTGAATGCTGTGAAAAGAATCTCAAAATATTTACATGGCATATTGCATCTATGCTTATGGTATCCTAGAAATTCATCCTTTCATATCATAAGATATTCAGATGCAGATTATGCTAGTAGTCTCTTGTATAGAAAGAGTACTTCAGGCACTTGTCACTATATTGGTGAATGCTTAGTCTTTTAGTTTAGCAAGAAACAAGTTTCGGTTACCCTTTCTACTACTGAAGCGGAATATATGGCAGCAGGATGTTGTTGAACTCAAATCCTATGGATGAGACAACAACTTAAATATTATGGTCATAGTTTGGACCATATACCCATCAAATGTGACAATACAAGTGCGATAAAACTATCTAAGAATCCTATTCAACACTTTAGAAGTAAGCATTTTGACATAAGACATCATTTTCTTAGAGATCATGTTCAATATGGAGATGTTGTATTAGAATTTATCAATACAAACAATCAATTGGTATATATTTTTACCAAATCTCTTAATGAAGAAAGATTTTGCTTCATAAGAAGAGAGTTTGGTATGCTTGATGGAACAACCTTATCTTAAGTATGATTGTTAATTGTCAACCTTGAGTGTTATTTTCCTTCATATGATGCTCTTTAATTGACTAATTTTTAAGGTATGAAGTGGTTAACATGATGGGAATATATGTTCTAAGGCATAGAAGCATCTTAGAAATCTTTTAGTCTTATTTTAGACTTAGTTTTATTAATTAAAGATTTGAGATAATTCACACCCGCGACATATATTCACGACTGTGATCCTAATCGCAAAAAGCTCCAGTAGTTTTCACGCTTTTCTTCACAACATCCTTCACGGTTGGAGGTTGTGAAGACTATGTTTTACACCCATGATTCTTTTCATTCACTCCCGTGAAAATCCTTATTCAGGCCCTTGACAATTATTCACAACCGTGAACATAGACATCAAATAATTACAAAACCATTCAAGCTTTGTTTCACGCGTTGCCTTACGGATATAAGTAGTGAAGATTGCTCTTCACGACCATGACTCCTTTTGTCACCTTCGTAAAATTCATAAGTAATGCCCGTGACAATTTAATGTCATGACAGTGAATTGATTTGTATCCTTTATCACGGTTATAACGCCTCTTTAACAAACCATGACTACAACTATTCACGCTCATGATGGACCATTCACGACCATGAATTTGTCGATTATAAAACTAAATTTGTGTCATTTTTCTCTTTTCCAACTTTAAAAATTCTCTCAATTAAATATCTCATTCAATATTTCTCACAAAATTTGGCCTCCTCATATTCATTTCCATCTATAAATTCTTTCAAACCATTTTTTCATTGAAGAATCTCAACATCTCTAGGTTTGTTCTCAAATCCTTGGTCCGAAAATCATATCTCCAAATCCCTATTCCAAAATTATCACAAAGGAACTCGGCTCATCTAAAGGCACAAGGAAGAAATTCCATGCTCCTAGATGCCACATGGACTATCTTCTCAACATCATTCCGGAGCATTGCCATCCAAGATATGTTGTTCTAAAGAAAAGACCCCTACTATTGTCTCGTTCCCTTGAGTGGAATGCCATCAAGACTCTCAGTCTTGAGATAAGCACACATCTTCAGTCCCCCTGTGCATAAGTATTTACATAGGTTTCTTACCTATCGGAGCTCTTCTTATTGGAAATGGCATGAAGAGGTCTATCCGTAGCTCTATCTCGATGGTTTGCAAATCACCTTCTTTCAATTGCAACAAAGCCATCGGGAGATATTTTGATTGATGGATATGTGACTCACCTTGCCATTGAGCTAGGGTATCTAAATCTCGAGGAGCATAATTACAATCTTATCCCAGCACATCCACGAGACCGACTAGATGTCGAGTCCTTCATGAAGATGGGAGCAGTTGTCTGCATTATTTACAAAAATAATGTCTACTACCGTTTCACCACTCCGGCTGGTGAAATTGATTGGGAAAACTAGGACACTGATGATTTCAAAGATGGCCTCTAAGTTATCCAACAACGAAAATGAGCCTGAGTCGAAACAGCGACACCAGAGGTTGGTCAATCATCGGCTTCTACCACACCCAGCTTGGTGCAGCAAGTTGCTGATCTTTTAGCACCTTGCTTTGACTTAATGCAGGCTTCCATTGATGAGAGGTTGGAAAACCTCAAAGACTTTATGGAATTTTGTATGGATAGGCTCGAGGCAGAGGTAGCACACCTTAGGGATGGTCTGTCAGGCATGAAGCCTAATTAAAGTCTTAGTTTTCATGTAGTAGATTTATTTTTAATGTTATAGGACTTTACTTTATGTTTTTTGAAACTTTGTAATCCTTTTCCTTATTTTAATACAATTATCTTATTATCAATTGATTTTTATTATTTGTTTTGTTGATGACAAAAGGGGGAGAAGCTAGCAATATATGTAAATGTGTGGTTAGTAGATATATGTTATTATGCAATGTATGGATTGAATATGTAAATTTTGTTTTTGATAATATGCATAACATATACCTCACATATACCATTGCATATACCTAACTAGTTAGCAAATAACTTTGATATACTTAGGATATACCTTGCATATACCTAACTAGTTAGCAAATAACTTTGATATACTTAGGGTATACCTTGCATATACCTATCTAGTTAGCAAAGAACCTTGTTATACGTCTTTCAATTCTTGCACTCTATTATTTTGTCTGAAGCATCTTTTGAGGGGGAGACTTCTCAAAAATACATATTGCTAGATTATTTGTCACCATCAAAAAAGGAGAGATTGTTGAACCTTGAGGGGTATTTTTGTTATTTTGATGCTAACAAATAAAATAGCAATAATGTATTTAATAATTATTATGTTCTAAGTATGTTGAAGAGGATATATCTTGATTAGAATATGATGCGAGAATGAAAGATAACTTTTGAAGATCAAAATCAGAAAAAATAGAAAAGTCACGTCTATGACTACTTATGTCACGCCCGTGAATATAGCTTAGCGCCAACTTTCCCCCATTCAAAATTCATAGCCATAAAGGATCATACCAACTGTAAATGATCAAATTTGTCACGCCCATGAGATAACATGTCAAATTCTCATGTTAAGTGTTAGCCATTAAAAGAAACACCATAGTTAGGTGTGAGCTTGTAAAACTCCATTGTAACACTTAGTGTGTTAGTAAAACACCTAATTGAGATTGGGGAGAGAAGTAGGGTTTATTAATGCCCAAACCTCTATAAATCTTATATGTGATATCTCTCATTCCTACTCTATTTAATTTTATTTTGCACTTAAAGTTAAGAAATTTTTTATTTCATAACCAATTCAACCCCCTTCTTGGTTCATTGTCTGGGCAACAGTACCCTTTGGAAACTAATCTAGCCTTATTTCTAGTTATAAGACCTTGTTCATCTAACTTGTTTCTAAACACCCATTTACTACCAATGATTGGATAGTCTTTAGGTCTATGAACTAAGGTCCATACCTTATATCTCTCAAATTAATTGAGTTGCTCTTGCATTGTAAAGTAAACACATGTTTTGTAAATAATAATTTATTATATAACATGTATTGTGTTTTTTTATTATGATTTCTTTCACTACAAAGTAAATAAATATTAAAAAAATATGCGAATATTTTTTATTTATACATATATATGAAACAATGTTTTTAGTCGATGAAGTCAGCATAACACTTCCTTATCCGGATACGTGTTACTGGGGTAAGGAGGTGTTAAAGTTTTTGCGGTTTGGGCAGTTTTTAGATTTTAAAATGGTTTTCAAAAATAATTATGACTTGTGTCTACCACAATTAGGTGTCAAAGTTTTTGTTTACTGATTGAGATCGTTACTTTATGATATAGGTAGAGTATGGCTTCAGGGTCACAACACATTGTGGCCGAATTAGGAGAAAGTAACGAGCCTACTGAAACAAAGGTTTTATCACGACCAAGTCACCACTGAGCTACTGCATCTAGATCTGGTGCTAGCTTATCATAGGGGCAGTTTGTTGCTGGCACAGGACAAATAGAGCTTATGAGGAACATGATAGATTTACTATAAAGAGCATCACAACCAGCCTCATCTAGGTTACAGTTTAAGAGATGGAGGAAGTTAGAGGCCTCTGATTTCTATGGTAAAAGGGAAAATGACCCCTTCGTGGTAGAGTTTTAGTTAGAACAGGCAAAGAGAGTCTTTGATCAGCTACATTGCACAAACGAGCATAAATATGAATATGCAGTGTCTTTGTTACAGGATCATACATATGACTGGTGGCGATCTGAGTCATAGAGCACAAAGGCACCTGATCCCATGACCTGGGAATTCTTTCTGGAGAAATTCAATGAGCAATATATTCCTCCTATCTACACAGCCAACAAGAAAAGAGAGTTTCTAACGATAAAACAAGGGATAATATCGATAACAGAATATGAGAGATAATTCACACATCTCTGCAATTATGCTAGTGGCATTGTGTCTACAGAGGTTGATAAATGCCAACGATTTAAAGATGGATTGAGAGACCCAACCAAGCTACAGGTTTTAGCCCTACGCCTAATGAGTTTTTCTAGTTTTCCAGCATTTTCCAGAATAGTTGAGAGAGTTCTAATGGCACAACAACCAGCTCAAAATAGAGGGTTCAAAAGACCCATGCCACATTCGAATGGAGTATAGTCTAGTGGCAAGAGAGCCAAATCTTTCAGTGGTCGATTTCAAGCTAGGGGTCCCAACAAGCATTCTTCCTTTAGAAGAGGTCAGCCTACGAGATCTATCTCTTCAGCAGGCAGTGCACCGACATAGACACCACATAGATCTCTACCTCTACCAGAATGTCAGCATTGTGGTCACTCTCATCTAGAAGAGTGTTGGTGGATGATATGAGCATTCTTGAGATGTGGCTCCAAAGAACATATGAGAAGGGATTGTCCTTTATTACAACATGGCAAAGGTTTGGCCAGCACTGAATAGATACAGACGTAGGCGTCTGGGCAAGGTTGAGGGCAAGGCAGAGGAGGCCGATCAGGGGCCAGTCAGTTTAGATTAGAGATAGTTGAGAGGCTAAAAGGTAGTAGAGTTGCCCCAGCCAGGGCATATGCTATGCAAGGCCAAGAGGAGCAGGATGCATCTGATGTCTTAATTGGTAAATTCATTCTCTTTGGCTTTGATATATATGCATTGATAGATCTGAGGTCGACGCATTCATACATATGCACACCACCACCGAGTTGAGAAGGTTTATAAACACAACCTTTAGAATTTGAGATTCTTGTGACTAACCCATTAGGGCATAGTGTTAAGGGTTAGCAAGGTGTTTAGGGGTTGCCCTATTGATATTCAAGGTAGGAAATTCCCAGCAGACTTGATAGAGTTACCATTCCATGAGTTCGATGTGATCTTCGGAATGGATTGGTTGACTCGTTATGGAGTGGTGGTGGATTGTGGAAGGAAGCAGATGATCATCAAAATTCCAGAACAAGATGTGATAGTGGTGATGGGTGAGAATAGAAGATATCCAGACAATGTGATATTAGTGTTGAAAGCTTGGAAACTCATTAGTAAGGGGTACAAAACATACTTAGCATATGTTATTGATATGAAAAAAGTGAGTCCGAAGTTAGGGGATATACCTACTGTTAGTGAGTTTCTTGATGTGTTTCCAAAAGAGTTGCCAGGGTTACTGCCGAATAGAGAAATCAAATTTGCTATCCATTTGGTACACAACACCACTCTTATTTCCATTACACCATATAGGATGGCACCAGCGGAGTTGAAAGAGTTAAAGATACAATTGTAAGATTTGTTAGATAAGGGATTTATACTACCCAATGTACATCCCCCCTGTAATTGTACATGCCCCTATAGCAATAACATATTTTGGTTCAGGCATTTGTTCATATAATCTTATTTGTTATTTGTTAATAGTAATTAATAGTAATAGTAATTAATATTTGTTAATAGTAATTAATAGTAATAGTAATTAATATTTGTTATTTGTTAATAGTCTGTAATGGAAATTACATTAGTAGGAATATAAGCCGAAACGTCTCCTGATTGAAGAAGAAAGATGGCACCCACCGTCTTTGCATCGACTACAGGCAACTTAATAAGGTTACTACTAAGAATAAATACTCGTTGCCTAGGATTGATGATTTATTTGATTAGTTGAAGGGTGCAACCATATTTTCAAAGATAGATCTTAGATCCGGGTATCATCAACTGAAGATCAAAGAGTCAGATGTACCTAAAACAGCATTCAGGACTCGTTATGGTCATTATCAGTTCCTAGTTATGCCCTTTGGATTGATGAATGCACCAGCAGCTTTTATGGATCTGATGAACCGAGTGTTCAGGCCATATCTTGATCAATTTGTAGGGGTATTTATTAATGACATCCTTGTCTACTCTAGAGATCAAGTAGAAAATGATCAACATCTCATAATAGTGCTGCAAACACTGAAGGAGAAGCAGTTGTATGCAAAGTTATCAAAGTGTGAGTTTTGGCTTGAAACGGTCAGTTTTCTAGGTCATATAGTTTCGGCGGAAGGTATTCGGGTTGACCCTAGTAAATCGAGGCCATTTTTAATCAGAAACCACCTCAAAATATGACAAAAGTGAGAATTTTCCTTAGATTAGCTGGATATTATTGGAGGTTCGTGAAGGGATTTTCATCCTTAGCGACTCCGTTGACACGACTACTACGAAAAGAGGTTCATTTTGAGTGGATAGATAGATGTCAAGAAAGCTTTGATCGACTGAAGGCAATATTAACAATTTTATTTCTAGATCTTAACTTTAATATGCAACTTGAATCACTTAATTCTGAGTTCTGTATCAAAAGATATGATAAAATGTACATTGACTGGTCACTAACTATTCTGCCCAGAATTTTATGGACAAATTCTAAGTCCGAACTTTATAAATTTTTTTGGACCATTATAGACATATTCAAATGTTATGATCTAAATAAAAATTGTAGCCCTATGACTGATCGTTCAAACCCAATAAAGAACATACAAAACCGATTTCCAGAAATTAAGTTATAATAATTTAAATACTCACTGCTCATCCATTTCCAGCAAAGAATATACAAACTAATCACATTCAATTTTTACTAAATTAAATCCTAAGTCTAGCAAACATGTATTGCGCCTCCCCCACCCGACCGCCAACCCACGCCCGGATGAGGGAGCGCTGATGTCGTTCTTCCTCTTTACTTTTTCAAATCAATATATTATTTTTTTCAACACTCATGTATATATGGATATAAACAAAAATCAGAGTACATTTTATTTACATAAGATAGTAATTTTAACATCAAAGTAATTCTTAACAAAATTTAAAAGTAAGTTTTACAAACTCTAATATTTCTTTAATATAAAAGCCAAATACAAAAATTTCAAAACTTGTAACCCACTTTCTCAAGATTCGGCTGCTTTACTTGAATGGGATCACCGCTTGCTTTATCTGGCGTCTTCAGCTACCTTTCTATATCTGCGTGGAAATTAAACTCCATGCAAAGCTCTAAGCTTAGTGGTGCATATAAATAAGGCAATATACTATATCATGCAACAAGCATTAACAATTATCATTTTGTGCATTAAAATGTTTGCATGCATGAATATTAGCATTTTCCTATTTCATACAAGTATAAATGTCATGCACATATAGACAATGTTATTTTCATTTATCTTTAAAGGTAAATTACTCTGTTAATCTCTTTATCGTTACATCTCAATCTCATATCATCATCGTTTTCTTATTCTTTTCTTTTCTTATTTTCCAACATATCCTCATTATCTTGTCCACATCACTCTAAATTTTGGACTGAATGGACACGGGTTATGGATCAGGAGCGCTCTCACAAGCTTAAGCCACCCTGTCCACTATCTGGCTCATAAGAGCTTCTCAAATCAATGGCGCTCTCACAAGCTTAAGCCACATTGATTGAGTATAATTTCATCATAGATGAATAACCGGATCAAGGGCGCTCTCACAAGCTTAGGCCACCTTGTCCTCATTTATATGTGCTCATCGGAGCTTTCTCAAGTCAGTAGCGCTCTTCGAGCTTAAGCCACACTGATCGAGCATCCCATACCAATGGCGCTCTCACAAGCTTAAGCCACATTGGTTGAGGTATAGTACGATACCGTTCGCCCCCTTAATGACATGTCATCTATCCTGATTCTACTCTGCAGGTAGAGTAATGGGCTTCTTTATATTTTCACATCAATCATAATTCTCAAATTTCAACATATCAATATTCTCATATTTATCAACATCTCAATTTTCTTGTTTTGCAATATATAGTCATACGCATACATACTAGATAACATCTTTTCATTTATTTAACTAGGTACATCAATATTCTCATACTTATCATCCGCATCAGATTTCATATATCATCCATGACAATTCGCATATTTCATCTGTGACAATTCATTTTTCTATATCACAACATATCACATTCTCACATCAATATATATATATATATATATATATATATATATATATATATATATATATATATATATATGTATATGTATATATCCATATCATTCTTATTTCACTGGATAGACAATGAATTTCATTTACTTACTTGAATTCTTCATTTGATAACCACATTCATAATTACAAATACAGAGCATTCACGGCTGTGATTACTAATTTCACGCCCGTAATCCCAAGTCGTGAATGCTACTGGAATGAATTGCCCAAAAGCATTCACGATCTTGATTACTTATTCACGTCCGTGAATAAGTTCACTTCTGTGATTCCAACCCGTGAATGCTTCTAGAATGAATAGTACCATTTCTATACAGAAGTCACAACCGTGACACAATCAGTCACAACCATAAACCCTCAAGTTCACGGGTGTGCACACTCGTGACTTAATAGTCACACCCGTGACTTTTAGCAGAAAACTTGCATATTCACATTTCATTCATTCTAACATCATCCAAATCATACCAAATTCTACTTCATGCATTTTTAAAGTTCTTTACTCAACTTATTACTTTCTAATACATGTAAATGTCTTGATCATACAAGATTCTCTAACATGCATCATTAATTCAATGTCACACAAGGATCTCATTCATACATGTCTAATCCTATGGTTTCATGCCATAATCATCATCATTCTTGAAATGTATTTATCAAACATCATGTTCAACATGCATTATTTCAAACAAAAATAGGCTATTGCCTTAAGTTATGCACAAACCTTAATCTTTCTCCTTCACTCTTTTAGGTAGCTTTCTCTTTTCCTTTGCTCCTTAGAGCTTGTTCCTTGTCACTTGGAACTCCTACAACATCATAAATCATTATTATCATCTAATCTCCTCAAGTCCATAAACTCTCTTTTTCTCTCTCAAAACCCTAGTTTCTCTCTCTTTCCATATAAGTCTTGTATGAGCTCAAAATTCGAACTCCCTTTAAGAAAAGATGAAGAAGAAGAAGAGATACTTCTTACCTTACACTTTTCATCACTTGATCACAACTTTGGAGATTTTCTCTCTCTACCAAATTTGATTTTTCTTCTTCTTTCTTGTTCTTTCCAGCTTCCTTAGGAGTTATGGGTCATGAAAATCACCTTGTCTTGCTCTTTCCCTTCTCTTCCCTTCCTTTCTCTCTCTAGAATTCAAGATTGGCTATGGAGGAATGAAATGGCTGGCGTGATTGGTATTTTAAGAGAGAGAAGAAGACAAAAAATGAAGAGAGGAAGAAGAAGAAAAGAAAGCCTTAATTAGGGTACCCAAAAAGTCTTCATGTGGGACCCACCATTTGACCATCTTCTCCCAATTTTATACTTAATCAATATTAATCCTCCTTCTCTAATGTCATGGCTAGCCAACCTGATTTTAAGTGTCCAAATGTTCTATTTTCAATTAGCAATTAATCTCATTAATCCTCCAATTTTTGGTAAATTGCAATTTGACCCCAAAACTTATCAAATTTTGCAATTTAGTCATTTACCGTAAATCAAATTCTTTAAACTTTAATATCACTTAATTAGGCATTTATCATTTAATTTAGCCATTATTTAATCAATTTTTGTAAAAATCCGAATTTAGACTCCGATTGGTCAAACGCGTCAACTTCTCAACACGTGCGACTCGGGGCCTAAATTAGCATATATTACATTCTCTCCCCCTTAAAATAATTTCGTCCTCGAAATTTACCTGTTCATTCTAGGTTGAACAACTGGGGATACTGCTTCTTCATCACTTCTTCACTTTCCCACGTGGCTTCTTCAATTGTATGATTCCGCCACTAAACTTTAACTAGAGGGACTCTCTTGTTCCGGAGAACTTTCTCTTCATGTACTATTATAGCCACTGATTCTTCCTCATAAGACATGTATGTCTGTACCTCTATTTCCTCAATCGGTATAATGTGGGTTGGGTCTGAACGATATCTTCTTATCATTGAAACGTGGAACACGTTATGAATTCGGTCTAGCTCTGGAGGAAGAGCTAATCGGTAAGCCACTGGTCCTATTCTTTCCAGAATTTCATAAGGACCAATAAACTTTGGGCTTAACTTTCCCTTTTTACCAAACCTCAATATCTTTTTCCACGACGAAACTTTAAGAAATACTTTGTCACCTACAGCATATTCTATATCTCGCCTCTTTAAATTGGCATATGATTTCTGTCGATCTTGTGCTGCCTTTAGCCTTTCCTTGATCACTTTAACTTTCTCCTTAGTTTTTTGAACTATTTCCGACCCAATCAAAATTTTCTCATTCAACTTGGTCCAACATACTGGTGTCCTACACTTTCTTCCATATAAAGCTTTATAAGGAGACATGCCTATGCTCATTTGATGACTGTTGTTATAGGCAAACTCCTTAAGAGGTAGATGTCGATCCCAACTTCCCTCAAATTCAAGTACACAACATCTCATCATATCCTCTAGCAACTGAATAACTCGCTTTGATTGTCCATCCGTTTGCGGATGAAATATCGTGCTAAAATTTAGTCGAGTTCCCAAAGCCTGTTGTAGACTCTTCCAGAACTGAGATGTAAACCTGGGATCCCTGTCGGAGATAATAGATATAGGTACTCCATAAAGTCTCACTATCTCATTCACATAAATCTCAGCCATCTTGTTCAAAGTATAGTCCATTCGCACTGGTAGAAAATGTGTTGACTTCGTCAATCGATCCACTATCACCCACACTGCATCATGCTTTCTCTGAGTTACCGGTAAACCGGACACAAAATCCATCGTGATCCTCTCCCACTTCCATTTTGGTATGGGAATTGGTTGTAGTAATCCTGTGGGTAATTGATGCTCAGCTTTCACTTGTTGACAGATTAGACATTTAGCAACATATTCAGTGATATCTTTTTTCATCCCCGACCACCAGTATTGTGCTTTCAAATCTTGGTACATCTTGTTCCCACCTGGGTGCATAGCATACACCGTTTTATGAGCTTCTTTTAAAATTTCTGACCTAAACTCTTCTATACTTGGTACACAAATCCGGTTCTTGAAATACACAGTACCATCTTCTGTTAAAGAAAATTCTGACTTTTCTCTATTTTTCAAGGCTTCGACCATCTTTACTAACTTCTCATCTTGTTTTTGGACATCTTTAATTCTTTGCATCAATGTGGATTCCACTCGCATCTCAGTTAGTTAAACCGACGAGTTGATTTAACAACTCGCGTGACTTAGGTCTAAATTAGCGAATATGACATCCTCTCCCCCTTAAAATAAATTTCGTCCTCGAAATTTTACATGTTCATTCTTTGTTGAACAACTGAGGATATTGCTTCTTCATGACTTCTTCGCTCTCCCATGTGGCTTCTTCTATAGCATAATTCTGCCATAACACTTTAGCTAATGGAACTTTCTTATTTCGTAAAAATTTTTCTTCACGTGCTAATATATCCATTGGTTCCTCTTCATAAGTCATATATGTTTGCACTTCTATCTCTTCAACTGGTATAACATGAGTTAGATCATACCTATATCTCCTAAGCATAGATACAAGGAATACATTGTGAATCCGGTCTAACTCTAGTGCAAGGGCTAAATGGTATGCCACGGGTCCGATTCTTTCCAGAATCTCATAAGGACCAATGAATCTCGGACTTAACTTTCCCTTTTTCCTAAATCTTAATACTTTCTTCCAAGGTGAAACCTTGAGGAACACTTTATCTCCCACAACATACTATATATCTCACCTCTTGAGGTCAGCATATGATTTATGTCGATCTTGAACTGCTTTTAATCTTTCTTTAATAATTCTAACATTTTCTTCTGTTTGTTGCACTAACTCTGGCCCTATCAACTTTTTTTCATTTAACTCGGTCCAAGAAACTAGTGTCCTATTTTTTTTCCATACAATGCCTCATATAGAACCGTGCCTATGCTCGTCTGATGGCTGTTGTTATAGGCAAACTCCATAAGAGGAAGATATATATCCTAACTTCCCTCAAATTTAAGCACACAGTTTCTCATCATGTCCTCTAACAATTGGATAATCTGTTCTGACTGTCCATTTGTTTGTGGATGGAAAGTCATGCTGAAATTGAGTCGAGTTCCCAAAGCTTGCTGTAGACTCTTCCAGAATTGTGAAGAAAACCTAGGATCTCTATCAGATATGATGGACATTGGAACTCCATGCAACATCACTATCTCACTTACATAAATTTCAGCTAGCTTGTTCAATGAGTAGTCCATTCTGACTGGTAAGAAGTGTGCTAACTTTGTCAATCGATCCACTATCACCCATACTACATCATGCTTTTTCTAAGTCACCGGTAAAACGAACATAAAATTCATTGTGATTTTTTCCCATTTCCACTCTGGAATTGGTATTGGTTGTAACAATCATGTGGATAACTGGTGTTTTGCTTTCACTTATTGATAGGTTAGACACCTAGCAACATACTCAGTGATATCATTTTTCATCCTTGGCCACCAGTATTGAGTTTTCAAGTCTTGATATATCTTGTCCCCATCTGGATGCATGGTATATACCATTTCATGTGCTTCTTTTAATATCTTGAACTTCAGCTCTTCTATACTGGGCACACAAATCATATTCTTAAAGTACATTGTGTCATCTTTTGTCAATGAAAACTCAGACTTTTCTCCCTTTTTCACTGCTTCCACTATCTTTACTAACTTATCATCTTGCTTCTGATCATCTTTGATCCTTTGCATCAAAGTAGATTGTATTCGCATCTCAACTAAAATCTTCCTGCTTAGTGCATCTGCAACCACATTAGCTTTACCTGGCTGGTAGTCGATCACACAGTCATAATCTTTAATCAACTCCAACCATCTTCGTTGTCTCATATTCAACTCTTTCTGTGAGGGAAGGTACTTAAGACTTTTGTGATCTGTATAGATATAACATCTTTCCCCATACAGATAAAGTCTCCAAATCTTAAGAGCAAAAACTCTTGCAACTAACTCCAAATCATGTGTCAGATAGTTAAGCTCGTGAGGCTTAAGTTGTCTTGAGGCGTAAGCAATCACCTTTCCTTCTTGCATAAGAACACAGGCCAAACCATTATGACTAGCATCACTGTACACAATAAATTCTTTTTCTAGAGTAGTCTGAGTCAAAATTGGTGCTTCAGTCAACATTGCCTTCAATCGATCAAAGCTTGCTTGACACCTATCTATCCACTCGAAACAGAAGAAGTCGCTAAGGATGAAAATCCCATCACAAACCTGCTATAATATCCGGCTAATCCGAGGAAATTCCTCACTTCTGTCACATTTCATGGTGGTTTCCAATTAAGAATAGCCTCGATTTTACCAGGGTCAACCCGAATACCTTTTACTGAAATTACATGACCCAGAAAACTGACTGCTTCAAGCCAAAACTCGCACTTAGACAGCTTTACATACAACTGTTTCTCCCTCAATGTTTGCAATACTATTCTAAGATGTTGATCATGTTCTTCTCAGTCTCTAGAGTACACAAGTATTTCATCAATAAACACTACTACTCGATTCATTAGGCCTATAAAAGCTGCTAGTGCATTCATCTGTCCAAAGGGCATAACTAGGAACTCATAATGACCATAACGAGTCATGAATGTTATCTTAGGTACATCTGACTCTTTTATCTTCCGTTGATGATACCCTGATCGAAGATCTATCTTTGAAAATATGGTTGCACCCTTCAACTGATCAAATAAGTCATCAATCCTAAGCAACGGGTACTTATTCTTGATAGTCACCTTATTAAGCTGCCTATAGTCGATGCAAAGACGTATGATGCCATCTTTCTTCTTTACGAATAATACTAGAGCATCCCATGGTCATATACTAGGTCATATAAATCCCTTATCTAACAATTCCTGCAATTGTATTTTCAACTCTTTCAACTCTACTAGTTCCATCCTATATAGTGTAATGGAAATATGAGTGGTGTCGAGTACCAAATTGATAGGAAATTCGATTTCTCTATCTGGTGGTAACCCTGGTAACTCCTCTGGAAACACATCAGGAAACTCACTAACAGTAGGAATATCCACCAACTTCGGACTTACTTTTTCCATATCAACCACATACACTAAGTATGTTTCACATCCCTTACTGATGAGTTTCTAAGCTTTCAACACTGATATCACATTGTCTGGATATCTTTTATTCTCACCCTTCACCAAAATCTCATCTTGCTCTGGAATTCTGATGATCATCTTTCTTCTTCCACAATCCACTACCACTCCATAATGAGCTAGCCAATCCATTTCCAATATCACATCGAACTCGTGGAATGGTAGCTCTATCAAGTCTGCTTGAAATTTCCTACCTTAAATTTTGACTGGACAACACCTAAACACCTTGCTAACCCTCACACTGTACCCTAACAGGTGAGTCACAATAATCTCAAATTCTAGAGACTGTGGTTTTAAACCCTCTCAACCCGGTGGTGGTGTGCATATGTATGAATCTGTTGACCCCAAATCTATCAATGCATGTATATCAAAGCCAAAGAGAAGGAATTTACCAATTAAGAAATCAGGTGCATCCTACTCCTCTCGACCTCGCATGGCATATGCCCTAGCTGGGACAACTCTACTACCTTCTGGCCTTTCAACTGTTTCTAATCTAAACTAACTGGGCCCTGATCGGCCTCCTCTGCCTTGCCCTCGACCTGGGCCTCTGCCTTGCCCAAAAGCCTTTGTCTATATCGGCTTAGTGCTCCCCGAACCTTTACCATACTATAACAAGGGACAATCTCTCCTCATATGGTCTTTAGAGCCACATCTAAAACATGCTCCTGTCATCCACCAACACCCTCTTGAATGAGGCCGACCACAATGCTGATATTCTGGTAGAGGTAGAGATCTATGTGGTGTCTTTGTCGGTACACTGGCTGATGAAGAAACATATCTCATGGGTTGTCCTTGCCTGAAAGAAGAAGGCCTGCTAGAACCCCCAACCTGAAATCGGCCACTGAAAGATCTGACTCTCTTTCCATATGATTGTACTCTACTTGGTTGTCACATGAGTCTCCTGAACCCTCTATCTTGTGTTGGTTGTTGTGTTGCTAGAACTCTCTAAACTGTTCTGGTATATGCTAGAAAACTAGGAAAACTCATCAAGCATAGGGCTGAGACCTATAGCTTGATTGGGTCTTTCAATCCATCTTCAAATCATCGGTATTTATCAGCTTCTGTAGACACAATGCCACCAACATAATTGCAAAGATGTGTAAATTATCTCTCATATTATGTCATGTTCCATTGTTTTAGCATCAAAACCTCTCTTTTCTTGTCATCTGTGTAGATAGGAGGAATGTATTGCTCTTTGAATTTCTCTAGAAAGAATTCCTAGGTCATGGGATTAGGTGCCTCTATGCTCTATCATTCATATTGCCACCAGTCATATGCATCCTCCTGTAACAAAGACACTGCATATTCATATTTATGCTCGTCTGTGCAATGCAACTGATCAAAAACTCTCCTTGCCTGTTCTAGCCAAAACTCTGCCACTGAGGGGTCATCTTCCCGTTTACCATAAAATTCGGATGCCCCTAGCTTCTTTAGCCTCTCAAATTGTAACACAGATGGGACTGGTTGTGATACTTTTTGTAACAAATCTATCATGTTCCTCATAAGCTCTGTTTGCCCTGTGCCAACAATAGACTACTCTAGCGATGAGCCAGCACCAAACGACTGGGTCGTGATGAAGCCTCTGTCCTTGTAGGCTCATTACTTTCGACTTCTTCAGCCACCACTTGACGTGATCCCGAAGCCTTACTTATATCATGAAGTAACGGCTCCAATCAGTAAGCAACAACTTTAATATTTAATTATGAGTACACACGTGTCATAATTATTTTTGAAAATATTGTTTTTCCAAAACCACCCAAACCGGGCTCTGATACCAAAAATTGTAACACCCCCTCACTCCAGCAGCTCGTGCCCGCATAAGGAAGTGTTATCCTAAGTTCATCGGTTAAAATATTTATTTATTTTTATTTTTATATAAATATGTAAATATGAGACACTTATATATATATATATATATATATATATATATATATATATATATATATATATATATATATATATATATATATATATATATATATATATATATATATATATATATATATATATATATATGTACTTGTAGTGTAAATATATATATATATATATATATATATATATATATATATATGTACTTGTAGTGTAAAAGAAATCATAATAAAGAAACACAATACATTTTATATAATAAAGTATTATTTACAAAACATGCGCTTATTTTACAAGTACTATAAAATAAAATTCAAAACATAAATACAATAGTTGTGTAACTCACAATATTTGATACAAGCTGCTCTACTGGATCAGGCCACCGCTACCTTTATCTACTATCGTTTGCTTATTCTCTACTAAATCTACATGAGATAAACTCTCACGCTAAGCTCTTGGCTTAGTGGTACATATAAATAAGGCAATAAACTATTTTATGCAGCATGCATTGTCATATATCAACTCATGTTCAATCATCTTCTCATGCAAATATGCATATCATGGTATTCTAGCATGTATAAACATCAAATTATATTTTTTTTATCTCATACTTGTTTATTTTATTAACACATCATAAGTAACTATGTTACAAGTCATTATTCCTTTTATTTTCCTTAACCTTTTTATGTCCACAACACCCAATCATCTTTTCATGCACACTTTATAAATTTTATTCTTTTATATTTCATATTTAATTTACTTTATCAAATCATTATTATCCATAGCCTTTTATTGCCCATAACACTAGATCATCTTTTTATCCATGTCACAATTCATAATTCCATTTTTATTTTCAATAATCTATTTATTTTCCATAACTTCTTTATTTATGCCCAATACACCGATGAACCCCTAACTAGGATAACGAAGTTGTCATCCAGGCACTTAGGAGTGCCCTCTCCGGGCAATATGATTTGTGCATATAAGTGTCATTACCGGCTTCACAATAGTGTCATATCTGGAATAGATAACAGTGTCATACCCGGCATAGATAATAGTGTCATACCCTCATAGATAATAATATCATACCCAATGTAGATAATCATACAATTAATGGATTTAATCATACTCCCTCCCTACTTGACATGTCAAACTATCCTAAGTTTAGTTCAAGTTAGGTGTTCTAGGGCTTACACAATCTCATTGAAATTCATAGCAATTAAATTCACACTTTTCATGCATTTAAAGACTCAAAATAATCACTCAATTCAAATAATATTTACATAAAATAACAAAGTTCACATCATTTTACTCTTCAAATTTCACAACTCATATGTTGCCCTATCACTGGCAGATTTCGTTCTCGGTTTTGGACCTTAATTTTGGTCCTATTACAATCTGAATTTAGTTATAAAGTCTTCTTAATAATTTTATTTCTAGATATTAGATTTAATATGCAACTTGAATCACTTAATTCTGAGTTCTGTATCAAAAGATATGATAAAATGAACACTGACTGGTCGCTAACTATTCTGTCCAGAATATTTTGGACAGATTCTAAGTCCGAACTTTATAAATTTTTTTGGACCATTATAGACATATTCAGATGTTATGATCTGAATAACAATTATAGCCCTATGACTTATCTTTCAAACTCAATAAAGAACATACAAAACCGAATTCCAGAAATTAAGTTATAACAATTTAAATACTCACTGCTCATCCATTTCCAGCAAAGAATATACAAACTAATCACATTCAATTTTTACCAAATTAAATCCTAAGTCTAGCAAAGATGCATCCCCAAGATGTTTTAGAATTATCAACATGCCAAATAATCAAATCATGCAAATAAAAAAATAAAATAGGTTATTGCCTTAGGTTATACACATACCTCTACTTTTCCCTTTTTCTTTCTCTTTACTTCTGTTTCTCCTTTCTTTTGCTCCTTTGAGCTAGCTCCTTATCAATTTGAGTTCCTAAAACATCAAAGAGATAATTAAAACTTTCTTTCATCAAATCTCTCTTTTTCCATAATATGTTTTAATCTCTACCTTTCTTATGATCAATTTTTGCATGAAATCTACTCTTCCATGCCTTTCTCCCTCTCTTTCTCATTTTCTCTTCTTAGAACAAGGT
Source organism: Triadica sebifera (assembly GCA_023653625.1). Classification (NCBI taxonomy): domain Eukaryota; kingdom Viridiplantae; phylum Streptophyta; class Magnoliopsida; order Malpighiales; family Euphorbiaceae; genus Triadica; species Triadica sebifera. Next base: position 32,368,650 of record CM042895.1, read on the forward strand.
TTGGCTATGGAAGAACAAGGGGAAACGTGGAACTGGTGTAGAGAATAAAGTGTTCTAGAAGTCAAGTGATAAGAAAGAAAGAGAAAGCAATTAAGAGAAATATGACAAAGTTAATTAATAATGGGGACACATAAGCTTTATGAATTTAATGACTAATTAATATGTTCATGCATGTTAATTGGCTTCTTAAAATGTGCCACTTGGTGTGGCCAACCCACTCTATGTGTTTAATGTCCCAATCATGCATTTAATTGATGGTTATTCCAATTAATCCTCTAATTGTCAGTAAATTGCAAATTGACTCCTAAACTTTTCAAAATTTGCACTTTAGTCTTTTACCGAAATTTAACATATTAAAATATTTTGAACACTTTATTAGATATGTTCCATACTTAATTGCCATTATTTTAATTATTGTTCGATAAAAATTTAAATTTAGACTTCGGTCAAATGGACAAGTAGATTTAACAACTCACGTGACTTAGGTCTAAATTAGAGGATATGACAATTACGCTTCAGGATGTAGCAATTCAGACTGGTTTACCAATTGGTGGCACACCAGTGACCGGATATAGCCATCATGATTGGTTGGAGTTATGTGAAAGATTATTAAGAATTTGGCTACCAAATAATGTCATTAACGGTTCGAAGTTGAATTTGAGGTGGCGAAGTGAACAGTTTGACCATCTCCCAGCACCTGCAGATGATGAGACTATCTGCTGCCATACACGTGCATTCATTCTACGTATTATTAGAGGAATATTATTCGGGGACAAGTCATCTTTAATGGTCAATTTGATATTCTTTCCTCTAATAGAAGAATTGGCTGCAATACATCAATATAGCTGAGGTGGAGCATGTCTTGTCTGGCTATATAGAGAGATGTGTAAGGCCACTGATCCGAGTGCACATCAAATTGGCGGTCCATTAGTTTTACTTCAACTTTGGGCATGGGATCATCTGTCATCTGTTGCACCTATACTATCAGTTCAGACACCACATGTTGGCCTACCACTAGGATTTTGGTATTCATAATTTACTTTCATATTACTAAACTCGTAACAACATATATTTTTTTTACTAATAATTCTTTTATAGGTGGAGGGCTACACAGATCACTACTGAAGTGTCAACTCATGTGCTGAAATATATAAGATACGTGTTTGAATTGATAGAAATTGATGATGTACTTATTATTTCTTTCTTTGTATCTCTTTAAATATATATATATATATAGTATTTATTTGTGCTTTACATATAATGCAGGTCATACGGGAGACGTATACAGATAACATTTTGCATATTCTTCCACCTGACTATTTGGATGGCCAACACATCTGGTGAGTTGTTGTCCCATTAATATGCTTCCACATTGTCGAGTGGCGTCATCCAGATCGAGTGTTACGACAATTTAGACTTCAACAATCCATTCCCAATCAACCATTGTAGACGGATGAACTTCATTCTACTGATTTGCGTTCTAGGGATGCAAATTGGTCTTGTTAGCATTCTAGATGGATTGCCATGTGGAATGCATGATTACAACATGTGTATAATGTCAATCCAGCAGTATAGAGGTTTCATTACCATTCTCAGTATATGGAGTGGTATCGACGTGTAACGCAGCAGTGGATTTCACCTTCAGACGGTGCTCATGGAGTAGTAATGAGTTCAATTCTTTTAATTATGTTCAATCAAATTATAATAATGAATAATACATTTGAATTATATTGACATTAACATTTTTTTGTGCTTTTTTATAGATAGATGGTATTGAACATATTCGAATAACCAACGATGTTGATGAAATCCATCGAATTAATGATAACATGTTTAATGTTGTTCAAAAACAATGCAGACTTCTTGTCATGCCGCTGCCCCAACCTTCTCTGCCTCAACCACCGTTTGTAGGTGCTGCAATTGATGCAGAAGATGACATTGGTCAACCACGATCGACTCGGCGTAGGACTCGGTCAAGAAATTTTTTCGACCGTCGACAGGAAGTTCCCATTATTCCTCCATCATCTACGTGTGTGCCTGTACCATTCCCTATTACATATCTTGGTCCACAGCCATGCAGTTATACTGGTACACATACATATGCATCAGATTCGATGTTTGGTCCATCGCATACATATGCATCAGATACTCATGGGTCATCCCTTATCATGACATCATATCATTAGCATATGACTTCCATCCCAATAGACTTATCACAATCAAACATTTTATATGGACCTTTTGGACATTGGTCTCACTCTTCCTCTCTATGGTTAACACCGCTACATTCTATGGGTCCAACATTTGGAAGTACAATGTTCGACACTCATACTGTTGAAGATACTGTGCAAGAACAAGCAATAGACACAGATAAAGAGGTTGATCCAAGCCGATTAGTCGGAACAGCATTTAGAAGGTAGCGACCTAGATGTAACAGAAGATCACTAGCTTGTTATACAGGATGACATTTTGGAGGACACTGATACTTTTTTTTTAACTTTGTATGTACTTTTTATACTTTTTATTTTCAATTAATGTTATTTATGCTTTTTATTTTCAATTAATGTTTTTCATGCTTTTTATTTTTAATTAATATTTTTTATGCTATTAGTATATATTAAAAATCAATTTTTGTTAATTAAATTTTTTTAAAAGTAATTAATTAAATTTAATAAAAACTTATTACCTTAAATAATTAATAAAATATTGTTTTAATTAATTAATATTAAAAATTGGTAATTGTTTATTTTAAAATAATAGAAAGTAATTAATTAAATTTAATAAAAATTGATTACCTTAAAAAATTAATAAAATATTGTTTTCATTAATTAATATTAAGAATTGGTAATTATTTATTTTAAAATAATAGAAAGTAATTAATTAAATTTAATAAAAATTGATTACCTTAAATAATTCATAAAATATTGTTTTAACTAATTAATATCAAAAATTGGTAATTATTTATTTTAAAATAATAGAAAGTAATTAATTAAATTTAATAAAAATTGATTACCTTAAATAATTAATAAAATATATTTTTAATTAATTAATATTAAAAATTGGTAATTATTTATTTTAAATAATAGAAAGTAATTAATTAAATTTAATAATAATTGATTACCTTAAATAATTAATATTAAAAATTGGTAATTATTTATTTTAAAATAATAGATAATATTTTTTCTTAAATAATATAACATTTAAAATTGGTAATTTTTTTCTTAAATAATATAACATTATTGTTTTCTATATTCATTATAATATTAACAGCAAAATTAATTTAATTTTTAATTTTTAAATAATAGATAAATATTAATTAGTAAATAATGGTAAATATTAATTTCTTTATATATTGATTTTTTTATTTTTATAATTATAGGTAAAATAATTATTGATTTTCTTTATATATTGGAGGGGGAATGGTTGAGATATGATTGCCACTATAACAGGTAATCATACACTGTGAATAAATTGCCAGTCACAGTTTGGTGACATCCATCTCAACACCCCTTCCACCTAACAAAAAACAACACACTTTGGGAAAATGTTTTTCATTCGGTACATATAGATATTTTTTTTCAATATATTTTAGTCAAAAGCCCTACTACCTTCTTCCCGAGTTTCTTATTGAGGCCTTTATAGCATGTTTAGTATCCGAAATTTTGGATTAGAAATAAGATTTTCATTTCAAATTTGAGTTATTAGCTAAAATATTTGAGAATAAGTTATAATTCATCTATAAGAATTTTTAATATCTTAAATTTATTAGTATTGAGAAAAATTTCTATGTTTTTTTAAATAAAATATTTTGTATTCTCAAAAATAACTTTAATAAAATTAAACCGAATATAAAAATAGGATTTAAGTTTCTATTATATAAACATACCAAAACAAATATTAGAATCATAAAACACGAATAGAATTTCATTTCTCATATAATCTTATTTTTTTAGTATACCAAACATGTCATTACAGAATTATATGCCTTTATGATTTGGAGAGCCTAAGATCATCAACACATTCCATATATAACATTCTAGAGGTCGATCCTCACACACATCAAACATACATTTAGTACAATTTGGCCACCTGACCATATTAGCTATACAATATCCTGAAGTATCGTACCCAGAAGAAAATTGAAATCAAAGACAAATATTATAAATAGTTATACAACAAAGTGAAATATATTAAAGAGTAGCAACATCATATATACAGTTATAAGAACTAACAAAGTATAGGTTAGTTATAATAAATTTGTGTGGAGTTAAACAGTCGGGTTGATAATTGTGAATTTATTATTGAATTAAAATTACTTAAACCAAATTATCTATATCATAATTATAAATTCTTAATCTTTTGATATAGGATTATCTACAAATTACGCTTAAATTACCATATATATATATATATACACACAATAGGACCAAAATAGCTACAATCAAGAAGAATATATATATATATATATATATATATATATATATATATATATATATATATATATATATATATATATATATAAGTATTGAGTCAATATAATGTAGCTGAAAAAGGAATAGAAATGGTTGGTCCTTTTCCACTTGTAAGATCCCAAATTTGTTGTTGTCTTCCTATTGAATTTATTGTTCTTCCTTTTTTATTTCTTCTTTTATACACAGGAGATGCTTTCTATTTCTTATGACTGCTAAACAATTTATCTTAAATATTCAGTAACCTAATAAGCCCTACATCAAAGTATATATCAAGTACATGAATATAGAGATGGAGATGTGTGCATGCTTCCTTGAAAGTTTGGAGAATCGTATTGCTAGCCCAGCCATTTTTAATATTAAAACTAATTAACTTCAGCTTAGAAAGATTCTCTCTGCATGGGGCTTAATCATTCTTGAATAGTTCTCCAACTTTTTTTTTTCTTTTTTTGTTTTTTGGGTTTCCCATCTAAGAAATCCAATTTGTTAAAAGGGTTGCTGCAGCTTGCTTATTCATTTGCTCCAAATCCCAAACAAAATTATATATGATGGCATAACAGTGTTTTTTATTTTTATTTTTTCTAAAAGTAAAAGAAGTTTTCACATGTATGAATTGGATTCCAAATTAACCTCCATGTGAAACCAAGATGACTTGTCATGTAGGATGAAACCATGAAGATTCACTCACTCAGTAATTTACATTTTCATGTTAATTTTTTTTAAAGCATATATTTTATATTTTTTTTTTCTGAAAAGGATAGTATCCTAGTACATTATCAATGCATTTGTGAGCAACTCATGTTTTATATATAAAAATAAATTAAGGAAACAATTGGCTGAAATAAGAATTAATGTAAAGAACTAGAAGAAAATAGTTTGCAACGGTTTGCTCACGTTGGGTACTAGGAGAAAGAAATAATATTTTTTTCTGTTTTAACTATAGATTGTGCCGAATATATTTTAGTAAAATCTTTCTTTCAAAAATTTTAAAGCATTTCATATATACTTTCATATATAAAGTTTGAATTTGAAATCTCTAGTCAAAAGAAAATAGTTCATTATCGTATTATTTATCTCTTAGAGATAGAAATAATATTTTATTAGTAAGGATTGATAATTTTTTCCATTAATTCTCATTTAAAAAAAAATTGAAATAATGTTAACTCAAATAAGGTTGTTAACAAGGATATTGAGTTGAACCGTGTTAACTAGCTATAGTTGAGTTTGACTTTCCTGAATTATTTGCTCGCATCCACACCATTACATGATTACATCATTCTTTTTGATATTCTTAAAAGAAAAATGCTTTCAAAATTAAAAAAGAAAAAAAGGAAAATCACTTCTTTTTTCGTAAACATGAGAGAATATTCTTAAAAGAAAAATGCTTTCAAAATTTTTTAAAAAACAAACCACTTTTTTCTTTTTATTCTTAAAAATGAAAGAACAAAATTATACAAAAAAAAAAAATTTGTGGGTGGGGAAGAACTAAAAACTATTACTAACTACTACTGCTATAGTATTGATCTGTCCATCCCTGTATTTGACAGATAACATGTTTCTGCCATAGAAAAAACTTCTTCATCATCGTCATCATCATCATCTATCATCATCTACTGTATATCAATTTTTATCACACATATATAATAATAGTATCACTTATATGTGTGTGTGAATATATATATATGATCATATCATAGATTAGGGTTTGAAGGCATATATAGTCATGCAACATTCTTGCTTCTTCTTCGTCTTCTTCTTCTTCTTGGTACTCATGATCACCTCCTCAAACCCTAACTCCGTTTTTGGAAATAAATAATCATATTTACCATATGTTGGGTTCTCTTAATTCTTCTTCTTCTCCTCATGACCAAGAAGAAGAGGAATCACCAGCAGCTTTAGATCTGCAGTATCACCAGATTCCACAAGCATCACCAACTGTTAGTGGCTTCACTTCATCACCAATCCATATGCGCCAATTGCTCATCAGCTGCGCAGAGCTCATCTCTCAGTCTGATTTCTCCACCGCCCGCCGCCTCCTCTCCATCTTGTCTTCCACCTCTTCCCCTTACGGTGATTCTAGAGAAAGGATGGTGCATCAGTTTGTTAAAGCTCTCTCCCTCCGCCTCACTCACCACCATGGAGTTGGTGGAACAGGAGGAACAGCCACTATGTTGATGAATATTATAATTTCTTCCCCACCGCCACCTCCTCCTCCTCCGTTGATTAATAGGGAACAAGCAATTCAACTTCAATCAGAGGAAGCACTTCAATCTTGCTATCTATCACTAAACCAAATAACCCCATTTGTAAGATTTAGCCATTTAACAGCAAATCAAGCCATTTTAGAAGCCATAGAAGTAGGCCAACAAGCTGTTCATATAATAGACTTTGATATTATGCATGGAGTGCAATGGCCGCCATTGATGCAAGCTCTAGCTGATCGATCTAACAACTCAAATTACCCTCCTCCGATGCTTCGAATCACCGGAACCGGTTATGATTTGAACCTTCTCCACAGAACCGGAGATCGTCTATTCAAATTTGCTCAATCATTAGGCCTCAGATTTCAATTTCACCCTCTTCTTCTCCTCAACAACGACGACCCTTCATCATCCCTGGCCGCCATTGCTCTCCACCCTGATGAAGCTCTTGCGGTTAACTGCATCTTTTACCTCCACCGGCTGCTGAAAGACGATTCGCGAGATCTGCGAATATTTCTGCACAGAATCAAGGCCTTAAACCCCAAAGTGGTGACAGTGGCCGAAAGAGAAGCGAACCACAATCACCCTTTCTTCTTTCAGAGATTCTTGGAGGCCTTAGATTACTACGCGGCTCTGTTCGATTCGCTGGAGGCGACAGTACCTCCGAACAGCAGAGAGAGGCAGGCGGTGGAGCAGATATGGTTCGGCAGAGAGATTGCGGACATATTGGCGGGAGACGGAGAAGGAAGAAGAGAAAGGCATGAGAGGTTTGAATCATGGGAGATGATGTTGAGAAGCACAGGATTCAGTAATGTGCCATTGAGCCCATTTGCACTCTCTCAAGCTAGGCTTCTGTTGAGACTCCATTATCCTTCTGAAGGTTACCATCTTCAAATGATCAGCCATTGTTTCTTCTTAGGTTGGCAAAATCGTGCCCTTTTTTCAGTCTCCTCTTGGCATTAATTAATTAGTATAATTACCTAATTAATTGACATTCTCCTCCCACTCACAAAAAGAAAAAAAAAAAGAAGCAAAAACTGGAGATAATATTATTTTATTTAATTTAATGGAGCACCCTTTTCTTCTTGCTCTTAGCAAATTAATTTGCTTAATTTTCCAAAAACAATATCTTTAATCATCATCATCTGATTCTGTAACGTTGCATGAATAATTAAGCAGCTTCAGCCATGGCTAATTTACTTAATTAGCTTCATCAAGATCACACCATGCATGTTTAGTTGCTTCAATGGGTGAATTTTATTCTGTCTCTTGGAGCTGAAATTGATCCAAGATTTTATATATACGTTATTAATATTTTTTTGACGTATATACAGTGGCCTAGTGCGGGTACGTTAACATATTCTCTTCTTGTTTGTCTGTTTAATTAAATTTCTCTATTTTAATTAACATTATAACATCCTTTTTTTGTTCTTTCATTAATTAATTAATTATGTTTAGCGATACAAGTTTCTCTTCGGCATCTCAAAAGGGCAACAACAAATGTGGAGCATTTCATAATCTTTTCAATGGTTAATTTAATATAAGGGTCCTAATTAATTTAATATAATTTAATATATATATATATATATATATATATTCCAAATCCAAAAAGTTTAAAGCACAGTCTTCTCTTTTAGTAGATAATATTGTTTGCCTTGTTTTTTTATATATTCTTTAAATTTTTAATGCTTCAGTACTACTATTGCTTTGATTAGAAATAGAATACTGTATTTTCACTTATCATTATCAAGCTGTCTTTTCTTAATATTCTTTTCTATCACTTATTATTGTTAAAGTTTATTTAGTGATGAAAAGAATGAGAGAGAGGGAGAGGGAGAGTGAGAGAGGGCTTTGGCCTTTGTGTAAGCAAAGGAACCAAAAACTTGTTCCCCAAAATTCCTTTGTCTCCTTGAATGCTTGTGTTGTTGTTTTAAGAGGAATTAGAAAATATATAGCAATAGCATGAAGGGGGCTTTTCTTGTTTTCTGCGACTAAGTATCCCGAACCCACCCAACCCAACCCAACCAAACGTATATATACCTATTGCTGTCTTTCATATAGAGCATTAATAGATAGCACCAAAACCATTAATCACCCTAAATTCTGCCCTTTGTCCCCTCAACAAAATTATCGAACTTATCAAAAATTGTATCTTTTTGCCCCCCTCTAACGGCAAGGCATGCACATATCCAAACTTCAAACACCTTCTTCTTCTTTTAGGGATCTTTCCTCTCCTGTAATTTAACTGTCCCAAATTAAGGACCACACTTTAATTTAATCATCTCCTCTTCATTTATAATTGAAAAATAAAGGGGATAAAAATGGATCTGGGTAATGGATATTTTGGCATGATAGTGATGATGGGTAGAGGAGAGGGAGGTGTAAGAGTGAGTTTCCAGAATAAGTAATTAGGTTCCCACTTTGGTAGCTGACACTGATAAGATGGTAACAGCTGATAACGGGGGAGAAGAGAAGGGAAGAGAAGCGAAGAGAGGGGTGGGCGTGAAGCCAACGCATTTGCATATAGAAAAGAAAGGGGTTTTTATTTAGATTGCGTGTTGGAGTTTTAAAACTCTGCAGCAGAAGCTATATATGTTAGCTATTAGCCTCTAGCTAGCTAGGATTGGTGCACGGCATGGCTAAATTGACATTTTCAGAAAAAATAAATATTCCAAAAAAAAAAACCCATTTATCTATCATTCCATCATTTCATCTTCTTTCTTTCTTGCTTTCTTTCTTAATCTTTCTATCTGATTCAGACGTAACCTCTTGCCCTATGTTTTTGTTTTTTGGACGACCTCGACCCTACGTCTTACAAACTCTCTCTCTGTATATATATGCATCAAGATATAGACAAAATTAATAATTTCATCCTTGTATTTTTTAATTTTTCACAATTAAGCTTCTATATTTTTATTTAACATTGAGACTTCGTAATATTGAACTCTTCTTTGAAGGTTTTCTAAAAGTTCGACAAAGTTGGTGAAAACAAATCGAGGTAATTTGGATAGATATGGTTTGTTGAATTAATCGGGTTAATCTATTTTTAAAATTATTTTAAAAACCAAATTCATATAATTTTTGAATTCTGATTGATTCCCGATTGAACTATTTAGATTTTATCAAATTTCATAGTGAGTACAAGCCAAATCGAAAATTTACCATGTTTAGGTGTTAATCTAAATTTTTTAAAAATCGTTAGAAAAGAATTTAGTAGATGCCAAAATAATTATTACAATCATAACAGTACAGGGATACATAGTAGATAATAAAGAGTTCAGTAGATAGCAAAGAGTTTAAGGGTTCAATGTCACAAAATGAGAGTACATGGGTTTAAACACAAAAATCAACAAGTATACAAGGATTAAATTGTCTATTTATATATATTATACTTGGCTACCCCACAAGCAATTATTACAATGATGGATCAGTAGGATCTATTAAGCATGTATCATTTGCGGCCTCAAACAATTCTTTTTGCAAAAACTTTAATCATTGAATGATGTTTAGAGAAAGCTAAGATATGCTGATGATGCTTCTCTCATTTTCCTGTGATAAGGATATTCCTAGTAAATTATTACTTGTTTTTATAAGGAGATAGTGGGTATCTTCCACTTCTTTACTATTTAATATATATTTACTTCCCTTTCAACTTAGTCCATTCCTTTCTTTTTCTTTCTCTATCTATATGCTTTATTTCCTTCCTTTTTCTGGCCATGACTATGTTTTGTGTGTGTTATAGAGAGAGATCAATGAAGATTAGAGTTATTTAAACTAAAATCCACGCAATAATGACTATGAGGGATAATAATCCAATTATCTTGCACCCTTTTTATTAAATTGTAGAAAGATTATGGTATCTATTTTTAAAATTTCTTTTGTTAAAAAATGTTTATGATATAAAAATAGTATGTGGAAGACGGAATCTAGCTACTATATAATTTTAAGGGAATCATGATATATATATATATATATATATAATGAAAAAACTAATGATATAATGTTACAAAAATTTGAGTGAATTAATGCAAACTAATGGCTCCACTTAATTGCTCCCAATGGCCATTTCTCCTTGCTATGTGACCTGGTTCTTATGAAACATGTATTAGTAATTCAAAAAATTTAAAAGAATTACCAAGGAATTCTGAAATTATAAATTTTTAGGTTTATGAATTTATTCATAATTTCATTTTATTAATAAATACCTATCAATAAATTGATTGGTTGGATAAATAAATTTAGGAACACATTCTAGATAGGCAAAAGAAAAACTATACTTTATAGTTATTTAGTATTTAACTAAATCTTCTTTCAGTTGCATTGCAACTAGAACTTTTAGAAGAAATATTGCCATCCATTTCATCAATTATTAATTAACTTACTATCGAATACTCCAATAACAAAAAGATTTAATGGTCAAAGCTTCTGAAAATAAGAAATTAATTTTTTAATGAATAATTTATTTAAATGAGTTTTGTTGTTTGTTTTTTCAAAAAATGTATCTAAACCTTGAATAACTATCTGTTTTCTTGGTCATCGAAAAATTATCTGTTTTTAGTTCCTTTACAAAATATCATATTTTTAATGATGAGTAATATGTTTTTAAAATAAATAGTTCCCTCTCACCATCTTCTTCGTATTGCCTTCACCCCTTTCTTTCTCATATCACCATAACTAATCTAAGCAAGAACTTAAAGCATAACAGGAAAGAGAAAACCAGAGAAAGAAAGACTTTACCTATTTCTAATGGAGAGAATCTAATGGAAAATCTATAACTCATCGTCCATTAGTGTAAGTATCCCAGACCCATACTATCTGTCAAATCATTTGCTTCAAAACAAAATAGATTTTCTACATCAAATTCAGCTACAAAAAAGAGTACACTTTGAGGTGACTTGTTAAACTTGAATGAATAACATGGAAGGTCTATGATTAAGTTCCTTCAAATGTGCCATAAATAAGGAATAAATTATTTGGAAATGTTAATTTAATGAATAGAAAGGTTTATTTATCAAATTATTTAGAAATGTGTTTTACTTAGGTTTGTTAGCAGTGTTGTTTTGTGAGTTTAGTTCACTAATATCCCCAAAAAAAAAAAATAGGAAGTTGAGGTTCAGATCATATAGATATCCCTTTTTGATAGAGATATTCAATACTGTATTTAATAAATTATCGAATACATTTCTCTTAATGTGCATGATATCAAGGTTGTGTCAAATTATATTAGAGCTCCAATAGGCAAATCAAAGAATATGTTGTGTTTTCCCCACCCACTTGATTGACTAACCATTCCATTAATCTCAGCAGCATCGATTTTTGTTACTTTCTTCAAACCTAGATGATCAATTATGCTTAATATCTCTGAACCTAATCTACTTGGAGGTACATCATCTGTTACAATTTAATTTTTCAAAAATGCATTCTTGTTACGTCTAAATGGATGATCAGGTTCTAAGAACTTTCTATGATTGTCAAACAAGGACTGCTTAGCACTCCTACTTAGTCTGAAGACATCAGAGTCATCCATGCAATAAGGACAAGCCAATCGTCCTGCTATTGACCATCCAGACAACATTGCATAGGCAGGGAAGTCATTGATAGTCCACATTAATGCTACTCATAGCTGAAAATTTTGATTAAGAGATATGTCATATGCTTCAACCCCATAATTCCACAATAGCTTCAACTCATGTATCAACGGTTGCAAGTACACATCTAGCTTGTTTTTAGGATTTCGAGGCCCTAGAATAATGACAGTTAAGAATATGGATATCTCTTTCATACAAATCCAGAGGGATAGATTATACACAGTCATAATAACCGACCAACAAGAGTATTGTTGACTGACTGAAAGGTTGAAAACCATATGTGCATAGGCCGAAACGAATATTTGTAATTTCCATTGCAAAATCAGGGTGAACATCATTGAAATGCTTCCAAGCTATTGAATCTAAAGGATGCTGCATTACACCATGTCAGCCTCATGTTCTATATGCCACCTCATATCTTTAGCAGTAACTTTAGATACATATAATCGAAGGAGATGCGGTGTCAATGGGAAGTAATACGTTTTCTTGAAAGGAACATGGGTTTTCCTTCTCCCTTTTCCATCAGTGTTGCAACTTTCCTTGTAACGTGGATGGTTACAAAACTTACACAAAGTTATGTTCATATCTTCTCCCCAAAAATTCATGCATCCTTTAGGACAACAATGTATTTTATCCACAGGTAAACCCAAACTCCAGACTAGACACTTTGTTTCATAAAAGCTTTCAGTAATAAGATTTTCTTTCGGCATAACCTCTTTGATCAGTTGAGCAATTGCATCGAATGCACGCTCAAATAGATGGTGCTCAACTTTAATATTCTACATTCTAGCAACCAGTGATAACTCTGAATGATTTTCACATCCAAGCCCCCAACGAATTATTAGTAGAATCTAACATATTATAAAAGTTTTTGACTGTTAGATTAGGGTTCTCCTCATACTTAAAATTTTGATCGAAGTAAGGACCAAAGGCATCCATAACCATTGTATGGTAATCGTTGACTGAATTAGAAGGTCCCACTGAATTCATACCATGTTGCCATATATCACTTGATCTATTTCTCCATGCCTATTCCATACAAAATATACCAGTTTGAAACCATATCTTAGCATATGGGATTTTACTGTCTCCACATCAAGAAACTGACGATTCTAACACTTATTTCTTGGACAATGACACTTTATTTTTTTCTCTGTCTAGTCATTCTGGATAGCTAATCACAAATTCTATGAACTTATCAATTTCAGAAACAAACTCTGAATTAAGAAGACCATCTATCAATCTTTGGTACATCTTTTTTCTATCCTCAGTCATTATTGACAACTGCAATGAGTATCTCATAACATTAGGGACATAACACAACTGAATACTTATAATTTATTTACTTTATTTAATCCTTACCCCTCATGTATTTATTATAAAAGTAGGAACTTATCACATTCAAGAATGCGTCATCACTACATAGCAAGACCATACACGTTAAAGGTTGGAACTTATCATCTCATATCTTAAATTTTTTTCCTTTGACTTTTAACTTATTTTTATTTGGGAAAATTATGCAAATTTTAAATCCTAATTTTTTAGAGGTATGGTATTTGTCAATCATTTTCCCCACAAGGCACGTGAAGACTAATTATAAGGGGAAATTAAAAAAATTAGAAAAGGGAGTTGAAAAATCAAATAGATTAATTGAATTAATTTATGACCGTAATAATGTATATATTCAAATGATGAAGTTTTCTCTGTTAAGTTTAATCTAGCCTATAAAAGCACAGTTGCAATATTAGCAACAATTTTAATGGGTGTCCATTTCAGTGCAATCATTTGTGATCCATTGAAAAAAAAAAACAAAAATTCTGCTAAAAATTAATCAACCACTGTATTTAATTCGTGGCCAAAAGAAAATAACGCAAACAAGAAGAACATATCATAATCTGCAATTTCATATATATATATATATATATATATATATATATATATATATATATATATATATATATATATATATTATGATGTTTATAAGGTTACCTCAAGATGCAAAAAGAGGCAATTTGAGGAGTTGGTAACGTTCTTCTTGATATTTCTGACAATACAAAGAAAGAATAATCAATAATGTAGGGTAATTAATTATATTCTTTTTATAGTATATTAAGCAAATCTTTTTATATATGAACTTGAATTTCATTTTCTTTCAAAGATTTTTACATATGTGTTGGGTAGCAATGTCTACTTTAGTATTCGTTGTTGAAAGATTAGCCTACATTCTTATGTCTACATATTGTTTTCTTATATTCCCAAAAATACCATCTACAACATAATTTTGAATTAAATATTTTTCTTTGTGAAGTAGCATCATATTTCAGAAAGCCTAAAGTTTATCTTCTATGGGTGAATTCTAACTAACTTTCCTTGCACTATTTCAACAATAGAATAAAACATAATGTGAATTGACCATAAATCTGCATTCACTATGAATACAAGATTGTAATTTTCTGGGTACAATTTATCATAAGATTGCAATAAAAATTCATAATAAATAAGGGTTTTTTTTGGAAATAAATAACAAGAGGTATTTTTGGAGGTGAAGACAAAATGGCCACAATGGATAGAAAGTTACTTGTTAATTTGATGTAGAAGTTGAATTTGAGATAAATCTACTATTTGTGAATCAAATTGATGCTTCAACTTTGTTAAACCTTGAAGGGTATTTCCGTCATTTTAATGATAACAAATAATATAGTAATATTGTATTTAACATATTTGTTTTTCTAAGTATATTATACAGGACATGGATTAAAATTGCAAGAATGGAGAATTGAAAGAATAATCCTTGAAAGACAAATTTCAAGAAGTAGTATGTTCATTGTCGTGACTCTATGAGTCACTCCCGTGCAAGAAGCTAACCGTTACCAAAACCAACTTTTGAAGTTCACGGTCATGAAGGAAAAACGAACCGTGAAGTGGGCATTTCAGTCACCCCCGTGAAGATTCATGCAATTTCATCCAGAGAGCTTCACGACCAGAGTCACCACTTGGATCACGGCTGGGAAGCTTGTCATGCCCGTGAATGAGTATGTCAAGCCCGTGACTCTATATATCAAAACATTCTAGAGAGCTTCACGACCAAGGTCACCACTTCAGTCACGGCTTGGAAAGAAATGTCACCCCCGTGACAAGCATAGTCACGCCCATGAACAATGAAAGAGAAAAATATCAGGCGCGATTTTTTGGTTGGTACAATGACTAGTTTCGTATTTAATGCACCCCAATAGCTATATTCAGCCATGGAAGTATAAATGGAAGTCATTTATACATTCAGAACAAGAGAATGAAGAGAATAACAATAGAATATCACATACTTTGATTTTAATTCTTATTACAAGCTATTTGTACTTTCATACTTTGAGAACAAAATCTATTCTCTGTAAAAATCTTTTTACTCTTCATATTTGAGCAATTAAGATTTGTGAGTGGTTCTCTCTGTAATTTTTACTCAAATGAGTTTTGGGTATTTCTAGGTTAAAAGTAGAACACTTGTAAGGGTTAGTTGTGTGAGCCTCCAAAATATAAATTAAAAGGTTGTTTGTGTGAGCCTGTAAAACACAAAATGAAGGTTGTTTGTGTGATCCTGTAAAAACACAAATTGAAGGTTGTTTGTGTGAACCTGTAAAACACAAGGAATTAGTTATTGTGTGAGCCATTAAAACACAAGGGATTTTCTGGATTAGGTGTGAGCCATTGTGAGAAACACAACATTTGGGAGTGAGCTTGTAAAACTCCATTGTAACACTTAGTGTGTTGTGAAACTCCCAATTGCGATTGGGGAGAGAAGTAGGGTTTGTTAACACCCAAACCTCTCTAAATCTTTGTGTTTGATTTTTTCTATCCCTCATAAAATTAATTATTTATTTCCGCACTTTAAAGTTTAATTTTTTTAAAACTCCAATTCAACCCCCCTTCTTGGTCTAATATCTGGGCAACAATTGGTATCAGAGCTTTGTTTAGCATCGAAGCCTAAAAAGCGCTAGTAAAGAGTAAGATATGGCCAGTGAAGGATTCCAAAATCTCAAACCTTACTTTGATGGAGCAAATTATGCCAATTGGAAGTTTAGGATGGAGACATACTTGGATAGTGAAGGAATTTTAAACTCCAATTCAACCCCCCTTCTTGGTCTAATATCTAGGCAACAATTGGTATCAGAGCTTTGTCTAGCATCGAAGCCTAAAAAGCGCTAGTAAAGAGTAAGATATGGCCAGTGAAGGATTCCAAAATCTCAAACCTTACTTTGATTGAGCAAATTATGCCAATTGGAAGTTTAGGATGGAGACATACTTGGATAGTGAAGGAATTGAAGTCTGTAATAGTGTACGAAAAGAATGGACACCACCTACCAGAAGAGAAGCTGATGGTGAAGAAGAAATACTATTAAGAGATGATTGGACAGAGCCTCAAAGAAGAGAAAATTTCAAAAACAAGAAGGCAATGACAATCCTATCAAGCTCATTATCTATTAAAGAATGTGGGAGAATACAACACTGCTCAACAGCATATAGCATGTGGAAGACATTGGAGAACTATCATGAGGGAACTAAGCAAGTCAAATCCAAGAAGATTCAACTTCTAACCTCAGAATATGAGCTTTTCAAGATGAAATCCAATGAGTCAATCACTGACATGACCAACCGACTTCTATCCATTATAAATGGAATGAGGAAACTTGGGAAGCATCTGAGTTTGGAAGATGTAAACAATAAAATCCTGAGAAGTCTTCCTCTTAAAAACTATGGTTTAAGAGTTGCTGGCATAGAAGAAGCAAATAAAGATATGAGCATCATGAATACTGATGTGCTGATTGGCAAACATCTCACACATGAGATGGCAGTGAAGAGAGATAGAGAGCTTGAAGCAGAGCCAGAGAAAAGAAAGCCCTTAGCACTCAAAGCCTCTACTTCAAAATCTCAAGAAGAAAGTGAAGATGATGAAGAAATGAGTGATGATGAAAATGAGGACATCGCTATGCTTTCAAGGAGATTAAAAAGAATCATTGAGAAGAAAATGAGCAATTCCAGAAAATTCAGGCAAAAAAACCTCAAACAAACTTCTAATGACACACATAGAAGTAAGGAAGAGGTAAAATGCTATGAATGTGGAAAGAAAGGACATATCAAACCAGAATGTCCAAGGTTCAAGAAGCATAAGAGCAAATACCAAAGAGAAAATGAGGAGAAAAGTCATAAAGCCACATGGGATGACGAAAGCTCTTCAAGTGAAAAAGATGATAATGAAAGTGAATAGGTCAATATATGCTTCATGGCTATTGAGGATCACGTCTCGAACAAAGTAAGATCACTACACTCATACTCTTTCAATAATGATAGTAGTGATAATGATAGTAATAGTGATAGTGATGATGATGAGCAAAACCTAATAGAAGAATTAAATATAAAATTAGAGAAATATAGAACTAAATTTAGTACCTATAAAAATAATATCTCTAATTTGAAAAATAAGATAGATGGTTTAGAAAAAGAGAACATAAAGCTTAAATCATCTAATGAATCTCTTCAAAAGTCATTAAATGAATATTCATTAAGACCCTCAACAACTTCATTATTAAAAGAAAATAATACTTTGAAAAATGAAGTTGAAGAACTTAGAAATTCCATTTCTAAATTTCACAAAGGTAAAAAGAGCTTAGATACTCTCATTGTGTCTCAAACATCACCCTTAATTAGACATGGTCTAGGATTTAAGGACACATCATCATCTTATCACAAAACTATATTTGTTAAATTTAAAAAATCTCACATCTCCACACCTGTTAGAACTGCACCAAGAAATAAGAATGTTAAACCTTCTATGCAGAAAAAGAATAATCATGCCTTTATGTATAAGAAGCAAGCATCTAGAAAAATGCAAATTAATCATAATTGTGCATGTCATTGTTCTCAAAATCAGTCTAATAGAATTATGGCATTCAAATACATTGTAAGACCAAAAAATAAGTTTAGACCGAAACAATGTAATTATTGTATGAAAATTGGTCACATAAATAAACATTGCTGGATAAGGAAGTCTCATTGGGAACCTTCATGTGCTAACCCCCAAAGACCCAAACTCATTTGGGTACCTAAAAATCATACTTGATTTGTGATTCTATAGGTATGCCTTAAGTCCACAATAAACAAAAATGCTTGGCTAGTAGACAGTGGATACTCAAGGCATATGACAGGAGACAAAAAAACTTTTCAATGAAATCAAAAGTATTGATGGAGGTAAAGTTACCTTTGGAAACAATGCAAAGGTTAAGGTTATTGGCATTGGTTCTATTGGTGTTAATGGTACTACTTTTATTAAGGATGACTTACTTGTTGATGGCTTAAAACATAACTTGTTAAGTGTAAGTCAATTATGTGATAAAGGAAACAAAGTAATCTTTACTTCAAATGAATGTCTTGTGATCTCTATCGATGGTCAAGAAATATTCAAAGGAAATAGAGATATCAATACATACATAATAAATTTACATGAACTATCTAACCATTCCTCTAAGTGTCTTGTGACCACTAGTGATGAATCTTGGCTGTGATATAGAAGACTTGGTCATGCTAACATGGACTTAATACAAAGTCTCAGCACAGGAGAACTAGTAAAAGGACTGCCAAGAGTTAAATATGAAAAAGGCAAGACATGTGATCCTTGTCAGAGAGGAAAGCAACACAAGTCATCTTTCAAAGCCAAAAACATAGTAAGTACTTCAAAACCTCTTCAACTCCTACATTTAGACTTGTTTGGACCTACTAGAATTGCTAGCTTAGGTGGAAAACATTATGCATTTGTCATCGTGGATGATTACTCTAGATTTACTTGGGTAATTTTCTTAGCTCAAAAGAGTGATGCTTTTGAAAATTTCAAAAACTTTGCTAAAAGAGTTCAAAACGAAAAAGGGTATTGTATTTCAAAAATAAATAGTGATCATGGGAAAGAATTTGAAAATGAAAACTTTGAAAGCTTTTGTCTTGAACATGACATTTCACATAATTTCTCATCTCCTAGGACACCTCAACAAAATGGGGTAGTTGAAAGGAAAAATCGAACTTTAATTGAAATGGCTAGAACAATGCTTAATGAATATGAATTACCAACTTATTTTTGGGCAGAAGCCACAAATACTGCATGTTATATTTCAAATCGAGTTTTCAAAAGACCTATTTTAAACAAAACCTCATTTGAGCTATGGAATGGAAGAAAGCCCTTGATATCATACTTTAGAGTATTTGGATGCAAGTGTTTTATATTGAACACCAAGGACAATCTTGGAAAATATGCCTCTAAATCTGATGAAGGTATCTTTTTAGGATACTCTACAACCAGCAAAGCATATAGAGTATTTAATAAAAGATCATTGATGGTTGAAGAATCCATGCATGTTGTTTTTAATGAATCTAGTAGACTTGATCTTGTGAAAGGTAGTGTTCTTGATGATGTTGTAGGTAATATGGAAACACTTGATATTGGAAATGGAAAAGAAGAAAATGATAAAGAAAATTTACTGTAAAATGACACTCTTCCTCAAAATCAAGAACAAATTGATCACGAATTCCAAAAAAATGGAGAATGACGAAAGATCATCCAAAAGAGCAAATAATTGGTGATCTATCAAGGGGAGTAAGTATTATATCTCATTTCAAACATTTAGTCACTGACATTGCTTTTATTTCTCAAGTTGAGCCTAAAAATATTGATGAGGCTCCTAATGATGAAAGTTGGGTAATAGTCATGCAAGAGGAACTCAACCAATTTGAGAGAAATAAGGTATGGAACCTAGTTCCTAGACCAAGGATCATCAAATCATAGGTAGCAAATGGGTATTTAGAAACAAATTAGATGAATAAGGGTTAATAACCAAGAATAAGGCAAGACTGGTTGCAAAAGGATATAATCAGGAAGAATGTATAGATTATGATGAAACATATGCACCTGTAGCTAGATTAGAAGCTATAAGAATACTCTTAGCATATGCATGTCACATGAATTTCAAACTTTTTCAAATGGATGTGAAAAGTGCATTTCTAAATGGTTATATAGATGAAGAAGTGTATGTAGAACAACCACCAGGTTTTGAAAGCTATGATTTTCCAAATCATGTTTTTAAACTTTCAAAAGCTTTGTACGGTTTAAAACAGGCTCCAAGAGCTTGGTATGAGAGACTAAGTTTTTTTTTAATTAGAAAATAGCTTTACAAAGAAAAATGTTGACACTACACTATTCATCAAAAAGCATAAGCATGATATACTAATTGTTCAAATTTATGTTGATGATATAATATTTGGTTCTACTAATGAGTTGCTTTGTCAAGAATTTGCTAAGTGCATGACTAGGGAATTTGAAATGAGCATGATGGGAGAACTTAAGTATTTCCTTGGTCTACAAATAAAGCAAAGCAATGAGGGCATATTCATCAACCAATCCAAATATGCCAAAGATTTAATCAAGAAATTTGCTATGGAAGCATGCAAAAATATCAAGACTCCTATGAGCACATCAATAAAATTGGATAAAGATGAAAAAGGTAAGAGCATTAATGAAAAACTTTATAGAGGTATGATCGAATCACTTTTATATCTTACAGCTTCTAGACCCAATATTATGTATAGTGTTTGCTTATGTGCACGATTTCAATCATGTCCTAAAGATTCTCATTTAAATGCTGTAAAAAGAATTTTAAGATATTTACATGGATCATTGCATCTAGATTTATGGTATCCTAGAAATTCATCTTTTTATATTATAGGATATTCAGATGCAGACTATGCTGGTAGTCTTTTAGACAGGAAAAATACTTCAGGTACTTGTCACTTCATTGGAGAATGTTTAGTTTCTTGATTTAGTAAGAAACAAGTTTCAGTTGCTCTCTCAACTGCTGAAGCTGAATATGTAGCAGTTGATGTTGTTGTACACAAATTCTTTGGATGAAACAACAACTTAAGGACTATGGTCATGAGATGAACCATATATCTATAAAATGTGACAACACAAGTGCTATAAATCTTTCAAAGAATCCTATTCAACGCTCTAGAAGCAAACATATTGACATTAGACACCACTTTATTAGAGATCATGTTCAATATGGAAATATTGCATTAGAATTTATAAGCACAAAAAATCAATTAGCAGATATTTTCACTAAGTTTTTAAATGAGGAAAGATTTAATTTCATTAGAAGAGAACTTGGTATGACTGATGGATTAACCTTGTGATTGCAAAAATATGAAATTTTAATTATTGATCTTAAATCATATCACAAGTTATAAGATAGAAATTTTGATGAAAATTCATGTTTTAAGGAATAGAATCTTTGTTGAAATGATTTAGTCTTGTTTTAGGACTTAATTTTAATTTGATGAAAATTTTAAGGGAGTCACGACCATGACATATATTCATGCCCGTGACTTAAATGGCCCAAAAAGGCAGTGTCGTTCACGACATGGTTTACGGCTTCAAGTGGTGAAAATTTATTTTCACGGCTTGCATCACGCCCGTGAAAAGAAACTTTCACGCCCGTGACGCATTTTCACTCTCGTGAACAATTACACCCCAAAACTCACAGAAGCTTTCACGCTTTATGTCACAGCTTGCTTCACGGGCATAAGTAGTGAAATTCAACAGTTCACACCCGTGACCATTTATTCACCCCCGTGACCGATGATCATTCACGCCCGTGATATTCAAAGATCACGCCCGTGATATTCAAAGATCACGCCCATGAACGTATTAACGTTTTCATTCACGGGTGGAACACTCCTTTAGCAAACTGTGAACACGGTCATTCACGCCCGTGAATGTATCGAATATATAAGAGAACAGCCGGTTACAACCTTCATTTCAACTCTCCATCTCCCAAAACCGCTCTCATTTACTCTCATTCATTAAGACATTGAAGATTCCAGCCCCAAAGACTCAAACTTTTCTTATAAAAACCACAAAAAGTTCGAATCTTCATCAGAAATCATACATTTCTAGGGTTTCCTTGAGTTTTCTGTCCAAATCTTTCCAACTTCATCTTCAAAAAATTTATGTATGCAACTTTGAAGAAGAGACCTCTTTTGTCATCAAGGTCCTTCGATTGGCAGACAGTCTGAAGTCTCGGGCTTGAGACGGCTATGACAGAGCAACTACAAGCCTGTCATCTCGAAGATTTTGTTGAAATTCATCAGCCGACTCTGATGGAGCCAACACTGGAATTTCTCAGCACATTGCAGGTTTCACCTACAGGAGAGGTGAAATTCCAACTTTGCAACAATCCTAACACCCTCAGCGCCATCGCATTTGAGGAATTGTTCAACCTACCATCTGATGGCATTCTGAATGATACTGAGATATAATTCTCTGCCCCATGAGCCTGGACACACTTTGGCACCGATTGTAACTGGGATGTCAAGAAGAGAAAGAGCACACATCTCAGGGCTCCAGTGCACTCTTTTAATTAATTTAATTAAATTGAATTGATAACTAAAATTTTTTAATAAAATATTTATCCAATAAAATAAAATATATGAATAAATTGCAGAAAACTCTTATGAAATTTAATAAATTATATCCAAAATAAACTTTTAAAAAATTAACAGTTTACCCTCTATCTTTTAATAAAAATATTATTTAGGATAACAATTAGGAAAACTATTATTTGAATGTACTGATTGTTCTGCAGTTATAATCGTTAATAATAAGTAGAAGTTCTAAGTCCTTATAAAAATTTATTAAACTATATATAAAACTCTAAAAAAATTATATATAAATATTTTAAATATTGAAAAATTATGTGATATACTACACTATAGTATTTGAAATTCGTGCAGTATCAAATTAATGAACATTATCTCAAATGTTAATTGTTTAGAAATTTATTTCTAATTGTAATTTATTAAAATTTTAGAATATCTTCTATAATTTATTCCAAATATATATAAATGATCAATAGATTTGATGGATTAATTGGGTTAATCAATTTTAACCAAACTCCGGTCACCCAAAAATAGGGGCTAAGATGGAAGCAAAGTCACATATATACCGTAGCGACAGTCACCAAACAACATGCAAAGCCTCAAATGAGGAACTTGGAAAAGAGAGAAGCAAAAAAGACCTTTAGAAAATTGAAAGAAGGAAGACAGCTGTGTGGGTTTGGGGTTGGTTGTCTGGTTATTGGATTCGGTGGTTCAGTGAACAGTGTACTCCCCCGTGTGTGTATTTATGTGTTTTTGGCTTTTCATTTCATCAAGATTGCACACTTTTTGACATCCCTCTCCTTCCTTCACCACGTGGATTATATACAAAACTATACTGTAAATACTCACTTTAATATTCTCATTTTAGTAAATATCAGTATGTTTTATGAATTGAATTAGCTAAATCGGTACATTTATTATGATATAGATGTAAGATCATAATTAAATCTCTATATGATGTATAAAAAAATCAGTTTAATTTAGTAATATATAACACCACTATCAAAGGGGAGTGGGATTTTTTATATGGGTGGAGTGGAACATCCACCTCAATTCAAGGTTTTATCATCTTAAATTTTTTTTTTTATCTTAGTTTTTTAATCTAGATTCACGCTGAAAATTTTCATTAAATAGGTAAGGTATTCTTTTTCACATATAAAAATGTATTCTATACAAGAAAAATTTTGAATTTGAAACATCTAGTTAATAGATAATTGATGTTTATTATCCCTGAATTAATGTCTTTCATAGAAACTGTTTAATATGTTTTACCTTACTAGTAATTAATACTGTAACATATCAAATTCAAACATTTTATGACAAACACAAAGAGCTCAAAAAAGTTCACTTACGTGAATTTACTAAATAAATGACTAATTAATGTAATAATAACATATAATTTTTTTTAACAAAACTGATAATCTAATTCCTGTATTTATCGTTCTCTCACGTGGTAGAGGCTTTAAAGTTCATTAATTTGATTTTCAAAAAATCATTAAAAAAAGAGTTTGATATATAGTGAAATATAATAATATAAGAGCTTAATGTTAATAAAAATATACGAGCTCAGTCGCGAAAAGTCAAAAAAAAGTATTAGAGTAAAATTATAAATTTTATCCTATTTTCTGCAAAACCTAATTAATAAATTAATATCGCTAAATTAAATACATATATATATATATATATATATTAATAACGTGCCAACAGAAAATCTTGCCTTAATTAATTAAAGGTGATTATGGAGAAACAATTTGTAGAAGGGAAATAAATGGTGATGGAGTGAGCGATCATCTTACTTGCAGCAGGCAGGAAACCACATCCCTTGACAGAGTTGGTGATGATTAACACAAGTAACCCTCTTCAACTCCTTTTTGTCCCCATAATGCACGTGCGCTACTGCACACACCCTGCTGATGGCTGCTTTTTCTTTTCTTTTCCTTTCCTTTTTCTTTGCTAACCACACAAATAAATAAATTTTCAGCAAATTAGTATTACATTTTCAAGCATCTATGCAAAGCAACAGTAACCCAAATAGACAACCCAACAAGTAACCTAAAAACATATTTCCTAAAAAAAGGCATAAAATCAAAGAGCTCTAGCTATAACTTGGATTCTTTCTTTCTTTCTAGCTTGCTTGCTCTGCTTTCTCATGCATATTTTCTTGATATCACAAGAATCATGATCATACATGAAAAAGAAGCATCTTTCTTTGCATGTAAAAAATCACTTATAGACAAGTAGAATGTTACAGTTGTGATAAGGCCAAAGATGGAGGGTTCCATAGTGTATTTTATATATGTATAAATCTATATAGGGAAGGTTGTGAAGATCCCTTGTGTAAATGTACTATGCACTAGAAGAGGGACTCTCTTGGCGATTTTTGCTTCTTCTTCTTCTTCTTCTTCTTCGATTTCTAGTTATAGAAACAACTCCGGCCCCCTGCAGATATCTTACTTTGCGCAGTCCCCACATGTATATATGTATAAGTATGACTCTGAAAGCTTTATATATGTACACTTTTTTTTTTGTTATGCCAATCTCTATTCAAAAGTATTTCATTATTGAAAATTAATTAGGTTTATTTTCGAGTCAAGTATTTACTGGGTGGGTTGCTTTTTAGGTCATTATCGGCTGGACACTTCCCGGATCAGGTTGGGTTCAACATCCAAAAAATGGTTCCGATTTAAAAATATTTTATTATTTTTTTTTGTGAAATTAGAAAAAAAAATTAATTTTTAACTAATAATTTTTTGAAAAACAAAAAGATAAGAGGAGAAATGTTAGTGAGGAAGATTGAAACTAAAACATTTTATTGGCTCTTAAAGAGAGTTTATCATCAAGCGAATCCAAATTAATGATTATTAAATAATAATTAAAATATATTTTTATTATGTCCAAGTTCAACTTTTAATATATAGACATAAAAATAAAATTCATAAATAATTATTATCAAGTTACTACTTTTAAAATTTAAAGTATAGCATTATTTATATGTTATTAGATTTTATAACATTACTTATATATAAATTAATTAATATAATATTATTAAGTATAATACTATATATGTGTAATCATATTGTTCTTTATAATGATAATATATTGAAATAAAAATTAAATATAATGATAATATTAGTTATATTTTTATGTTTATTAATGAATTTATAATATTAGATATTAGAATTATTGGTTCAATTAATTATGCATAGTTAATTTATAAAGCTTACATAAATATTTAATGATATATAGTTCATATTAAAATATTTAATGCAATATATTTATATTTAGTAATAAATTTTTATGTAATATATTTATAAATTATAAGTCTATTTAAAATATTTACATCTCATCTATTATAAAATTTATCCCTTGCATTTGCATATGCATAACACAAAGTAGATTTATTTTTCTTTTTTATTTAGCCTAAATTGTAGATCATTTTTTTCTTCTTTGATAACATAGTTAATTCCAAACAAAAAAAATTATTGAAAAAACAATTGAGTTTCATATGGAGTGAAGCTAGATTTGAGTAATTTTGGTGGTATTTTGGGTTTAAATCAGGTTTTAACTAGCCTTTTGAAGTCATTATCGGACATATCTTCTTTCAGAGTTTCTCTTATCAAATTCGGATTCAGACCAGATTTTTTGTACGAGTTTAAATCGAATCAAAAATTGACTGATCAACCTACATAGAATGTCTAAAATATTTATTTAACTACTAATTGAAAATGAACCAACCAGCCCTATATCAGTTGAATCAAAATCCTAGTGGAAATGGGCTATTTTCACAACAACAAATCAAATACACCATATAATCATTCTAAAATTAATAAAGTACGTAGCTGATATGCAGCGTCTACAATATCTATCAAATACTCCATAATTATTCGAAAATTAATAAAATAGCTAATCTTCAGTGTCTACAATATCTGGTTTTTATGCATCTCAACCGTTAAATATAAGTTTGAAAGATTATATGTAAGTGAATATTCATAAAAATATATAAAATAAAATTTTCAAAGACTATATTAAGAAAAATACAAAATACAAGCGCTAGAAAGGACTAATTGTTTTATTTAATAATTTTACTTGTCATAATTAAAATTAATAAAAATCTTTAGATCCATACCCATGAATTAATGTAGAGTTTGTACAAAAAGAGCCAACCAAAAACAGAAGAACTTTTAACTTCCTGCCTACAAGCAGTAATCAATCATACACAAATATATATATAAAGCAAGTGATATTATTATTTTCATTGATAATATTAATATTACTATGGCACGAGGAGATGATTACCGTAATCAGCGTTCCTACTTTTGATGTCCTGCAATCTCATTCAGGCATGGATGACATTTCCTCTTCCTCTTAAAATGTGCAGTGTAATTTAGCATTGAGAAGCTGCTATTTCTTTTTCTTTTTTGTTTTTTAAAAAATATTTTTTTTTTCTCAATTATTGCTTGAGATTTGATTTCCCAAAATTGGGTCACATACCACACAGAACAAATTTATGATCTAAACGTTGATTAAATTTATTTAAATCTTATCTAAAGCCGACACAGAATTAAAAGTTATATAATTATTAAAATTAATAAAAATTTGTAAATTTTATATTTTTAATTATCAAAAGGTAATCAATATTAAAAATTTTGAAAATGAAATTATATTGATTCTGGTCCTATCATATTGTTGGATCAATTTATTACTCAATTACAGATTGTGTTCCCTGCTAACAAGATTTTGATGAATGTATAGGTATAAAGCTAAGTGAATAGAGCTGAAGTTGCTGCAAAGCTGCTACGGAGCAGAGTTATGCTTGATGGAGCTGCTGTGCAAGAGTGAAGTTCAGAGCTTACCAGGCAGGCAGGCAGCTGCTTGAAGGTATGTTGAGCACACGTGTGCATGCTGAAGAGATGAATCACATTGAAGTTATTTGTACATGTACACGTGTATTTTAGCTGAGTTAGTTCATTTTGTAATTTATTGTAGTAAGGCAGTTAACTTTGCTAAATTTTATGGAGGTCGTTACTAAGCATTAGGTGACAGTTATTTTCTCCTTCGCTATATAAGTAAGCAATTATAGCTGAAATACATAGAGACTTTCACATTTTGTTCTGGTTTTCTTTAATGAAAGAAAAGGAAGTAACATTCTTACATTGATCTCTAGTTTGTCATTGAATGGATCAATGATCTAGCTGGTTTTGAAGCTACTTCGAATTTGTTTATGGTATCAGCGTAAATTTGTTTCTAAGATCTCATTTGTTGTTGATTGATTGGTTTCTTGTTATTTCTTTCATTACGAAGCAAATCTTGATAATGGAAAATCAATAAAGAAACTAAAATATAGAGCATTTTGATGATCAAATACAATTATAAGGATCAGAAAACCCAGAGATGGTGCTGGTATCTACAACTCTTACAAAAACTAATTTTCTCACTTGGAGTAGGTTAGTGCGAGTTGCACTTGGGCCTAAAAATAAATTAGGTTTATTAATAGAAAGATAATAGAACTAGATGAAAATTATCTAGACTATGACAAATGGAAGATGATAGATTTTATGGTGACCTCTTGATTGCTGAATTCTATGACATATGAGATTGTGGAATCCTTTGTTTACTCTACCAATGCTCAACAATTATGGGATGAGTTAGAGCAACAATTTGGTGAGAGTAATGGTCCTCAGGTATATCAAATTCAAAGAAAAATAACATCAATGACTCAGTGGAATATCACAGTAACAATGTACTATAAGAGGATGGAAAGACTCTGGGATGAACTTAATGTGTTAAAACGTGTGCCACAATGCACATGTGGAGCTATAAGGCAGTATATATGTGATGAAGATAAGCTCACATAACAAGTTGATGCAATTTCTCAAGGGCTTAAATGATTCGTATGACAACATAAAAGAATCAAATACTGGTGCTTGACCTATTACCTAGTGTAAATAAGGCATACTCTATGATACTTAAGGTTGAAAAGCAAAGATCGATGCACATGAGCTTTATGGAAAATGCAGAAGGAAATGTTATGGTGGCCAAGGAATCCAATAGTCAACTACCATGATCAAACAAGGGAGCTAACAAGAAAAAGAGAAAGAAAGCATGGAGGACAAATATTGAACACATTGCAAGAAGAATGATCTCAACTGAAGTTGAAGAAAAAAGGAAGTATAAGAGGGCAAGCAAGCATAGTAGAGACACCTTTAGATGAAGAAGAGATAGCAAAGCTCAACAAAATATGGATTGTAGATACTAGAGCATCAAACCACATATGTGCATATCAGCACCTATTTTTAAACTTAAAACCAATTAAACAGCATATCATTGTTCACTTACCTGATGGGACTATTAAATACGTAACTCAAGCAGTAAATGTGAAGTTACATTCAATAGTAACTCTGAAATGAGTGTTGTATATGCCTAACTTTGACCATAACCTTCTATCATTAAGCAAATTTACCCAGGATAACAAAAAATCATCTTTTACCCTGATTATTGTCTGTTGTAGGACTAGAAGACTAATAAAGTTCTAGAAGTTGGGAAGGTTGCAGGAAACCTTTACATATTTAATTCCAAGTCTTTTAAAGAAGACAGTGTTTCTTTTTTTAAATATCATCATGTAAATAGAGACTATAATTCAGTTTGTTATATGAATAAGAGTGCATATGTAACTGTTTCAGTTTGGCACCAAAGAATGGGCCATCCTTCTAGTGTTGTTCTTTAACATTTTACCTTTTCTCTTAGATGTACCACATAATGTGAATAAAATGTGCAATGTTTGTCCCATGGATAAACAAACCAAATTTTCTTTCTCTAATAGTCATATCGATACTCAACACAACTTTGAGTTAGTGCATGTAGACATATGGGGTCCTTATCATCAAGTCTCTAAAACTAGAGTACATTATTTTATGACATTGGTGGATGACCATAGCAAAAGTACCTAGGTATACTTTATGCAAACAAGGGCACAAGTGCTGCAAGTTATAGCTAATTACCTTCAAATGGTGACGAACCAATTTCAAGCCACAGTCAAAGCCATAAGAACTGGCAATGGAATTGAGTTCCTGAGTCAAACTTGCCAAAGTATACTTTCATAACATGGGATCTTGCATAAAAAAACTATTTCTACACACCACAACAAAATAGTATAGTAGAAAGAAAACACAAACATCTATTTCAAATAACTAGAGTTTTACTTTTCAATCAGAACTACCTGCAAGTTATAGCTAATTACCTTCAAATGGTGACGAACCAATTTCAAGCCACAGTCAAAGCCATAAGAACTGGCAATGGAATTGAGTTCCTGAGTCAAACTTGCCAAAGTATACTTTCATAACATGGGATGTTGCATAAAAAAAAAACTATTTCTACACACCACAACAAAATAATATAGTATAAAGAAAACACAAACATCTACTTCAAATAACTAGAGTTTTACTTTTCAATTAGAACTACCTAAAACTTTTTGGGGGGAGACACTTTTGCATGAAGTATTTCTTATAAACAGATTATCAAGTTCCATTCTTTCACAGAAAACACCATAAAGTTGATTAGATAACAAAGAACCAGAATATTCACTCCTCGAGACCTTTGGTTGTCTTTGCTTTGCCATAAACACTTCACCCTTCAAGGATAAATTCACTGCTTGAGCTCACCGGTGTATTTTTGTTGGTCATTCACTAGGTCAAAAAGCATACAAGATTTATAATCTAAATACTCGCAAATTACTTGTTTCCAGAGATGTCGTGTTTCATGAGAATGTCTTTCCTTATAAAGATAAATCAAAACAACATGATAATCTACCATTGCCTCTCATACCATTACTTCAGAACCATCATTTAGCTCTTTATCTCTAATGATTTGACACTCCCTCATTCATATCTTGTAGCTAACTCATTTGTGCTAGAACTTATTACAAATAATACACTTGATTATAATACAGTTGCTACTAAACAACCCATTAGACATAGCATCAGACACATTAGGACACCAGTATTGTTAACAAATTATATTTGTCCTACTCTCACCTTTCACCATCCAATAGCAAACAAAATAAATCATTCCATTTTGTCAACCTTTACACCACATACACCATCAGTCTATCCATAAATAACCCCCTCACATTTTTTTCCTGCACATTTGTCTTTTATTGTTAACATTTCTACAATTCAAGAGCTATCAGGTTACTTGCAAGCTGAAATGCATACTAAATAGGTAAAGGCAACAGAGGCAGAGTTAATAGCACTAAAAAATAATAAGGCATATGTCCTCACTGAATTACCAAAGGGCAAAAAGGCAATAGGTTCCAAATGGGTGTATAAAGTTAAGTTGAAGTCAAATGACACAATAGACAGATTGAAGGCCAGATTAGTGGCCAGTGGCTATAATCAAATAGAGGGGATTGATTTTATAGAAATATTATTTCTAATGGATAAATTAGTGATTATTATAATCTTTTTCACTATTGCAACAAAACAGTGGCTTCTTCATCAACTAGACATTAACAATACTTTCTTGCACGGATATTTAAACGAAGAGGTATACACGCATCCACCAGAGGGCTATCACGTATAATCCAATCAAGTTTGCAGACTTACAAAATCCCTCTATGGCCTTAAACCGGTATACAAACAGTGGAATATTAAGCTCACATAAAAGTTGCAGTTGTTTGGTTTTAGATAGTCTTCACATGACCATTGTTTCTTCACTTACTAAGATAATGAGATCTTTATGGGCCTACTGGCATGTAGATGATGTCTTGCTTATAATTAATTCAGAACATGCCATTTCTAAGGTTAAAGCCTTCCTACATCAGTAATTTTCCATTAACGATCTCCAATATGCTAAATATTTTTTAGGGCTAAAGATCCATAAATCAATGAGAGGAATTTGTGTCAATCAACTAAAATATGCATTTGATATCATCCAAGATGCAGGTTTATCAAGTGTTAAACCTTCTAAAACTCATTTTCCTAAAGTCGCAAGTTGTTAGCAAATGATGGAGGGCTACTTACTAAACCACAGGCTTATACAAGACTAGTTGGTAGGCTTCTTTACTTCTTCACTAAACCAAATCTAACTTTTGTCATTCTACAATTAAGTCAGTTTATTCAAGCCCAAAGATAACCCTATTGGCAAAGTGTATTAAGTTTCCTTGGATACTTAAAGGGGTTCCCTTATATAGGCTTATTTTTGCCAGCACAGAATACGCTGGCCCTTGAAGCATACTGTGATATTGATTGGGCTAATTGCTAGATCACGAGAAAGTCCTTAACCGACTATTGCATTTTTCTAAGGTCTGCTCTTATGTCTTGAAAAATAAAGAAACAAAAGATAGTATCAAAGTCCTCTGTAAAAGTCGAGTATAAAAGCATGGCTTTAATAGTGTGTGAATTGCAGTTGTTGACTTACATACTCAAGGATTTTGGTATTCAAGTACCATTCCATATTCCTTTGCATTGTGATAATAAATTTACGATGCATGTAGCAACCAATCCAGTGTTTAATCAATACACAAAACACCTAGATATTGACTACCATATAGTGAGGGAACAACTTAAAAAAGACCTTTTTACTACTATATATGTTCCTTCCCTAGATCAACCTGCAAATTCCTTTACTAAGGGACTATTAGCCCACACTTCTCTGTTTCACTCTCCAAATTAGGGCTTGTTAATTGTTATCAGACCTCAACTTAAGGGGAGGATGATGAATGTATAGGTATAAAGCTAAGTGAAATAAAGCTGAAGTTGTTGCAAAGCTACTGTGGAGCAGAGTTAGTCTTGACTATGTTATTGAGCATGAGTGAAGTTCATAGCTTAACAAGCAAACAACTAATTAAAAGCAGGTTAAGCACATGTGTGCATGTTGAAGAGATGGATCAAGTTTAAACTATTTGCACATGTACACGTGTATTTTAGTTGAGTTAGATCATTTGCAATTTATTGTATTAAGGCAATTAGCTTAAATAAATTTTAAGGAGGAAGTTACTAATAAATGTACTCTATATAACTCCATGTATAATATAATATTTCACCCCTAGCAGTACGTACTCAGATAAAAGAGTGTTACATTGTTTCTTTTATCCTTGTTTAATAAGTATAACCAAGTAGTATTTTTTTTTCATAACTCCAAAAAAAAAACACATTTTTAATTTATAAATAAATTATTCACAAAACATAGCGTTAATTTACAAACTATAAAAAAAAATTTACAAAAACAAAAGTACAAAAGCTTTCCAAAATTAATTGTTTCCAAAATCAGTTGTTTTATTATATTGAGTCACCGTTAGCTTTAGATTTGCAAATCAAATGTAAAGACAAGAAGTGTATGTGTCCTTCACGCTAAGCTTGAAGTTTAGGGGTGCATATAATTAAGGCAATATACTATTTTCATGGACCATGCAATATCATGTTATCATTCAAGTATAATAAATTATTTTAATATTAAAACATTTATTTCCTTTCATAATAGCTTTCTTTTTATGACATATTCTTTTATCTATGCATACATCACATAATCTACTTATATCATCACATATTATTGCATAAGAATATGTAATTTATCACATTCACAAACAATTTCCATTATTACATATTCATTTTATTTATATCCATAACACCAAGGAACCACTAAGTAGGATAACGAAGTTTGTCATTTAGGTATTTAAGAGTACTACCTGGACATTATGGTATGCGCATACAAATGTCATTATTGACATTAATATATAAGTATTATCATCGACATTAATAATAATGTCATTACTGGTTTTAATAATAGTATTATCATCGGCTTTAATAATAATGTCATCATTGGCATTAATTGATCTCCTGATTAACATGTTAAACTATCTAAAATTGTAGTTTTAAACTAGATGTTTTAGGGCTTATTTTATCTCTTTATTCTTTCATTTTTCATGTCTTCCTTATCAATCTCATATCTCTTTTGTTCTTTGTTTTTTGCTTATACCACATTTTCATATACATCATATTTTTTTGCAACCCTTATTTGATATCTTTATCATTCATTCAATAATCAAATTATGAAAATAAAGTATTCATGGTTGTGACTTCTTATTCACACTCGTAGACAATGTCGATCACACAACCTTACAGTTGTGGGTTAGGCGTTCACACCCATTACCCAAGTCATGAATGAATTTGGATGAATAATACTATTTTTGTGCAAAAAGTTACATCCGTAAGTAATTATTTATGACCGTGAATTTTATTTTTTCACGTCCGTGAATAATATTCACACCAGTAACTAATTGAGAAAATTTGTATTTTCACTTCCCTTTTTTCATTTCAAGCTTCTTCAAACCATTTAAACACCACTAACATTCATTCTCAAGATATTAAAACAACATACAAAGTTTTTATCAACTTTCTCATTTTTTTTCCAAATTTCAAATTCTAACATGTAACCATTAAAACAACCAAGCACACAATGTCACCCTCTCATGTAAATTTCTATAGTTGTTTTTATGTATTCATTCATAGTTAAATTCATTTCCATCACTAATTAACATGTTAAAGATGCCTTAAATTATGTACAAATTTCTTTCTTGTTCTCCTTCACTTTTCTATGTTCCCTTTTCTTTGTCTTTGCTCCTTTAAGCTAGTTCTTTGTCACTTGAAGCTCCTGTAACATTATAAAACTAATCAAAACCTTTCTTTTATCATATCTCCATAACCCTATACTCTCTCAAAACCTTAATCTTTCTCTCTCTCATATAAGTTGTAAGTGAGTTCAAATCCATATCTTACTTTAGAAAAAATTATAGAGAATAAGAAAAATGTCTTACCTTTTCTCTTTTTAATCCACACTTTGGATTTTTCTCTCTCCTCTTACCTTACTTATCTCCTCTTCTTTTTGCTCCATTTAGCTTTTCCAAACCTTGTTATGAATGAAAATAGTTTTGTCTTGTCTTTTTCTCTCTTTTCTCTTCCTTTCTCTCACTAGAATAAAGCTTTGGCTATAGAGGGAATATGAGGAACAATGGAGTTGGTTTATGAGCAAAAAAGAGAGTTGAATAAAAGATAAGGAAGAAGAATAAAAGAAAAAAGAAGAATAAAGCCAAATTTCAACACATGAGTCCCACCATTTTGACCCAAAACTTAGTATTAACTTTAATGAACATTTTAATCTCTCTTTTTCTAATGGTGGCCGGCCCTTTCACATAAATTATATCCAAGATAATATTTAAATGGTATATATCTCATTTAATCCTCAAATTTTTGATAAATTATAAAATAATCCCAAAACATTCCAAATTTTGCAATTTAGTCATTTACTGTAATTCAACTTTTTTACATTTTTAATGTGATTATTTTAGCATATCTCATAATTATTAATCATTATTTTGATTAATTCCAGTCAGAATCCAAATTTAAACTATAGTCAGTCTAACGTGTCAATTTAACAACTCGGTATCAAAATTAGTAGATATGATAATTTAAGTATATTTTACTCACTAGAAATCCTTATTATAGAATTAAATAGTGGTATAATTTGCTACTACTTACATCATCATCAATCCAATCTACATAACTTTCATATTTTACACATTTTGTTCTTATCACAAGCAAACATAGTAGATTTATCAGGCATATATATACATATATCTAGCATACTTATTAGCAAACCATCACATAATAAAGTCATATCGAACAATTTTATTCAACAACTTAATTATACCCCACAAACATATCAACCTATATCCATATATATCGAACATATACTGGATATATACTATAGATATATCATATACATACTTAATATATACTAGACACATGTCAGGTTATCATCATTTTTTAGCAAAGTTTCAACACAAACACTTCGTTGAATTCCTTAATTCTCCTCAAACCAACCCCTCCCATAGATTTTGGCAACCAAAATTTATCCCATTTGAGTAGGTGAATTTTATAGTCATCAATTAAAGAGCCCCACAAGAAATCTTGATAGAGAGCCTCAATTTTATTGCAAATAACTACTATAAAAATAGAGGTCTGCATATTATAAATAGGAATGACTAATAAGAGTGAGTTTACTAGCACGAGATGGCCAGCAAGAAAGAGAGAAGATGTCTTCCATAAAAAGTCATTTTTCCATTGTGTCAACCAAAGAGAGAGAATGTTTAATACCAGCTCTACCGTGAATGGTTTGAACACCTAAATAAATCTCCAAATCCTTAGTAAGAGAAAAGCCTGAAAGGTTCTTGAGATTAGCAACACAGTCATCCGTAACATTATCAGAGACATAGAAAGCTATTTTTTCTTTATTAACACTTTTGACTTCAGCACTGACCTTAAGAACATTACAAACAACCAACATATGTTCCTCACTAGTTTTTTAAAAAAGAATAAAATCATCAGCAAAAAAGAGATGAAATTTTTTTGGCACAGATATTCTGTCACGCCAAAACATTAACAGTAACCCGCATTTCGAGATCAAATATGCATTCGTGGTCGAAACATAATAAATACAATCAAAGCCTAATTACGAACTCAATAAAAGCAAGAAAATGAAATATAGATGTTTGATGCTAATTAATCGAGCGAAATTGAAAAAATAAACTAAACAGTAAAAATATGATTTTTAATCAATACATGAACTGCGAAAGTGACATTGATACATAGAATAAATTAAGACGTGATTATTTATATATTTAATTGTTGAAAATTAATTAGTTTAGGACTTAAATTTGAAAAAATTAAAATTAGGATGTGGTTAATTTGAAAACGGAAAAGTAGAAGGATGAAATGGAAAGTTTGGAAATTGATTAAACTAAATATAATTAATTAAATTAATTAAATATAATTAAGACTAATCTAGCTTTGCATGCGTTCCATTTGTCAAAGCCTGCAATTAATTTGTTTCTTAACTTATCTACATATGGAAGCAAAATGGGCACACATGGGCATATCTTTTCATCTTACACAATTTGGTTATTATATATGAAACTTTATTCTTCTCCTATTAATCTTGATTACCCGTCCCATTTTCCCTCACCATCCCGAGGCATCTTTTGATTTTTCCTTTGTTTTCCTATCCTTTTCCACGGCCAAACAATCTTCGAAGTCATGAAAGATCATAGTTATGGAAATTATGGCATGGATTCTTGAAGAAGCGATTCTCTTCCTCCAATTCTAAAATAGGCCGAGACACCAAAGTGAAGGAGGAGGAATTGTAGTTTCAGCCACATTAAGTAAATTGTGATGGTGATTGTGCATGTGGAGTTTAAGGCATGGAAAAAGGACGGAAGTAGTGTTTCATGTGAGATTTTGGAAAGGTGAGCTAACCTATCCCTTGTTAGCCGTGACTTCCCCTCTCTCTTTGTAAATTATTTCTTCTTTATTCTTTAAAATTAATGTGAAATCTAATTCCTTCTTTGTTCTTTTTATTTTCCTTGTGAATTGAAGAAAATTGGTATGAAATGGGAGTTGGTTGTGTGTATGTGTTTAGCCGAAGTAAAAGTAAGAAGAAATGGACCCTAAAATTGATTTAGGCCCAGACATAAAAAGAGGATTTGAACTCAAAAAAAATGATAAAATAATAAATAATTTCAATTAAACCATAATTTGATTAATTAATTAGTTGATTGATAATTTGAATAGCTGTAATTGGGTAAGATTAAGTTAATGAGTGAATTAATTGGAAAAGTAATTTGAGTTTTGGTGAGAATTAAAGGTGGCGGAGAACTTGAAGGACTAGAAATGGGAGTTTGGACATTTTGGATCGGAGAATACTAAGAGGAGTTGATTGAGTTTGAGATCTTCTGAAACTTGAGTTTGAGAACCTGAAAACTTTTGGACATAAAATGGTCAATTTAAATTAATGAACAATTTAACAAGCTTAGAAATTGGTTAAGAAAATTTTTGCAAATTATATGAACTCGTGTTTACGATATTGGTAGCACATTGTTTAATAATTTAATACGTATGATATGTTTTTAGTGCATATTTTTTTTCATTGTATTTTCGTCTTCTTTCTCTATCTATTACTTTGAAAAGTTTCTCAATCTATTTTAGATTTTTTTTAGAAAAAAAATTAACTTTCATATTTAATTTAATTTTTAATTTTTTAAAATATTTTAATTATTATTATTATTGTTTATAATAAAAAATATTATTTTGATATATTTGTAGAATAAATTGATTGAAAAATGAAAATATTTGAACTAAAAATAAGTAATATACAAAGAAAATTAAATTGTTGGAGGATGAGAAGATATATTTTGGTAGAAATAATAAACTTATAAGTGATAAATTTTCAAGTTGTAAATGATAAACTGTAATTAACAAAACTAGAAGTTTTAAATGATTAACTTGTAGTTTTGATATAACGAACTTGTAAATTCAAAACAACGAATATGTAAATAATCAACCTATAAGTTCTAAATGATAAATTTGTAATTTCTAAATGATGAACTTGCAAGTTATAAACGATAAACTTGTAAAAGATGAAGCAACAATTTATAAACGATAAACATATAAATTTTAAATAATGAACTTATAATTTTTAAATAATAAATCTGCAAATTTAAAACGATAAAATTGT
Source organism: Triadica sebifera (assembly GCA_023653625.1). Taxonomy (NCBI): domain Eukaryota; kingdom Viridiplantae; phylum Streptophyta; class Magnoliopsida; order Malpighiales; family Euphorbiaceae; genus Triadica; species Triadica sebifera. The sequence continues at coordinate 32,406,939 of CM042895.1, forward strand.
AAATTGTAAATAGTAAACTTGTAGTTTATAAACGATGAACCTGTAATTTTATAACTATAACATCTAAATTTAAAATGATAAACTTGCAACTTATAACTGATAAACCTATAAGTTTAAAACAATGAATCTATAAATAAATTATAATTGATGAATATGTATATTTATTAGTTCATTAAAATCTAATTCCGGAAAAGTGCGCACTTTATTTTGAACATGGACCTAAGTCCATAATATAACAACCTAAAAATTTTGGTATGAAATTCTCTTTATGGGCCAAGACCTAGAGATACTAAATTTGAGTTGATAAGCTAAGGAAATATAAATTGAAAAAGAAATTTGAATTTTTATATGAGAACCTAAACCCAAAATAGGAGAAATATAAGACTAAGATTACCTTTGTAGATTAAATGACTAAAAATAATATTCATATATTATGAAATGACTGAAGAAAACTTTAGCATGGTACCAATAAAATAATAAGACATTAGAATTTCCAACATATTAACAAGACTATAACCATCAAATTTCTGACATATTAACATGACTATAACCATCAAATGATGTGTTTACCTTGTTGAGTATGATACTAAATTATATCTCAAAAAATATGAGAGACATGCGGATCTCTAATTTGACTAAAATATGAAACCTTGTTAAGATGAGAGAGACACTGGAATTAGTTATGAAAATAGTCTCTAATTTATTTGAGAGATAGGCTGTTATACAAACATATATTTATTAATTTATGTGTGTTCCTGCCAAGCGCATTCACGCCACAAGCACTCGAGCCAAACAATGGTAAAGAACTAGCAGACGCAGGGAAATTTTAATACAAATTTGTGCGAGTTTTACAGTAATAGCCACAAAATTATGTAATTAATTATACAATAAAATGATGAGGAATATTGACACATGATATGAGCCCATAAAGAATAGTAAGTTAGACTTGTTAGCATGCCAATAGGATCATACTCATTTATTATTAATAAAATTCATTTTCATTATATGGTATTCATTGCATATGAATTGATATAGATCTTCGACCGTTTAATAAAGTCATTTGTATATAACATAACATCAAAAAAATCATGATGAGATCATGATAATGAGAATCTTATCATGTGCAATTGTGTTTATACCTAAATTATCCCTAATCATAGGGGCAACAAGATGTGACATTGTTAATCCGGATAGACTAGCACTTGTGATACTCATTGATTAGGTCAAGCAATTGATCTTATAAGTTATAGACATTAAATGTTTAAAGTTAATATGTAGATGTTTGTTAGAGTATCCAAGTACATTGGATGACCTGCTATAAGATAATGACATGGATTTCTATTCAATGTTAGTGATAGTCTTATCATAACAAATGAGCAAGTATCATTTCATGGCTCGAAGGATTGACGCTAGATCATATCCATAATCATGACCATATAATTAGTGTAATTATCTTATATGTTTATATATGATGAATGGATATATTATGCATGCTAAATTATCATGATGAAACCTAAATTTTAAAAAAATCCCTCATTAATAATATTAAGGCCAATATCTTCCATTAATATAGTAAAAACCAGAGTTCTTTTAGAGTTTGGATTGTTGGAAAATCCTAAGCCCGCTTTACAAGAATATGTTCAAAGCATCGAAATATGATTTCATGATTAATATATCAACTTTAAATAGTTACATTGGCTTATTGGACAAACCCAAAGTCAATGTGAATTAGAGACAAAGTTGGGTAAGTGTACATGAGATGCGTACATATTAAGAGTTGATAGTCCAATGATTCAGACACCTACCAATTTAACTAAGATGGCTTATTGGGAAAACCTAAGGTAATTCTTAGTGATGTTGGATACTAACCTTCTAGGAGAGTTTCCAACAAGTTCATTTTGATTCATAATGAGGGCTATGAATTTGTAATAAGATAGTGAGAGCAAGATTGAACTTGATAAAGTTCAAGATGCCTAAACAGATGCAGATCAACTAACAAAACTCGAATATGTTACTCATACAGTTGAAGTAACAGTTACACCTTCTTAAATACAAGAACTTCATAAATCAAGTAGGATAGACATTGTTCCTAAGAGATATGAATTTCTCATAAGTGAACAGAATGATGTATTGCTCATAGAGGATAATGAGTCTACTATCAATGAAGAAGTTTTGAATAGTTTAGAATCTGACAGATGGCTAAAAGCCATGCAGTCAGAAATAGATTCCATGTATGAAAACCAAGTATGAACTTTAGTTGATTCACCTGAAGGGATAAAACCTATTGGGTGCAAATGGGTCTTCAAGAAAAATTCCGATATGGAAGGTAATGTTACTACCCATAAAACTAGGTTGGTAGCTAAAGGACATTGTCAGAAACAAGGTGTTGACTATGACGAGACATTTTCTCCTATTGCTATGCTTAAATACATCAAGATACTTCTAGCCATTGCAACTCATTATGATTATGAGTTTGGCAAATGGATGTGAAAACAACCTTCTTTAATAAAATTCTGACTGAGAATATGTACATGATACAACCTAAAGGTTTCACATCCTATGATAGCAAAAAGGTATGCAAATTATGAAGATTCATTTATGGATTGAAGCAAGTATCCAGAAGTTGGAACATCAGATTTGATGAAACAATCAAAGAGTTTGGTTTCTCACAAAATATGGATGAACTTTGTGTGTTACAAAAAGGTTAGTAGGAGTGTAGTCGTATTTCTTGTATTCTATGTAAATGACATATTTCTTATAGAAAACGACATCTCAATTCTTCAATCAGTCGAATTTTGGTTTTTTAAGAATTTTTCCATGAAAGACCTTGGAGAAACAACCTATATACTGGGAATTAAAATCTATAAAGATAGATCTAAAAGGTTTGGTCTTTCTCAATCTACATACATCGATAAGATACTAAAGAGGTTTAGCATAGAATAATCCAATAGAGGATTAATTCTTATGACTCATGGAATTACCCTCTCTGAGTCCATGTGTCCAATGATACTCATTGACTAGGTCAAACAGCTGATCTCATAAGTTGTAGACATGAGATATTTAATGTTAACATGTGGATACTTTTAGAGTAGCCAAGTACATTGGATGATCTATTATGAGACAATCACATAGATGTCTATTCAATGTCAGTGATAGTCTCATCATAGCAATAGTGCAAGTATCCTTAGACTTGAAATGCTCAAGGTTATCTTGGATATTGAATCTTATACTTTGACTCCATTCTTTATTGTCTCTCAAAGGTTGCTCATAGGGTAGTGATTGGGTATAGCATGAGGTATTCGAAGAAAGTTGAGTAGTCAATAAAAGATTCACCACTCCTGATAGAAGGAGGATATACCTATGGCCTCTTGTGGAGATCATTACTTAGAAATTCTTGGCCAAAGTGGACATGTCTTAAAGGTCTTCAATGATATATCTAATAGAGTAACAAGTCTCACAGACAAAAATTAATATCATTTGGACTAGATGTGATGTAATCAATCTAGTGGAAGTTGACATATAGTTCATACTCTAAATCAAATGAGATATAGTTTGGTGAAAGGATGAATTATATGGTAATTGTCAATGAAAGGGTTAAAATTCAAACCACTAAGTTTTTGGTTAATTGGATGGTCATGATGTATTACTAGATACCGCTCATGATATATTTAGTCAAGAAAAATTGATGAAAAATCAATTATGGGTTAAAAGTATTTGACTTGTAAAATCCTAATTGGATTAGAATTTCTTCCGAGGCTTGGGTTGCCAATATGACCAGAAAACCCATTAGGTCACATGCATAGAGGGAATGAAGAAAATATAAAATGGGATTTGGATAAGATTTAAGTGAAAGAAAAAGAGAATTGGTCCTTTTATAAGAGTTATAAAAATAGGTCAAATCCAATTTGGATTATGATGGTTGACTTGGTTAACATTTGTCATATACTTTAGGAAAATGGACCCATTAGGGTTTTTTCCTTTCTAACCCTAAAAGGGATTAGAAAGAGTATAAATTCTCCTTTTAAGGAGTTAATTTCGTGGTTGTCCTCTAAAGAAAAATAGGAGTTATTTTTCTCATCTCATTTTTCTCTTTTATAGGACAATTTTTCATAACTAGCATTTTAGACTTTTGTCACCCCATCTCCTTGGAGGCTCTCTTCTTTTTTCTTCATATGGATACTCTTAGAAGAAATCCTAGTATTGGATTGTTGTGGTTTGCAACAACCCAACTTGAAGGAAAGGCTCACAAGCTTGGAAAAACAAAGATTCAAAAATAAGATAATCAACTTCTCCCATTATATGGTATGATCCAATTTATATTACAAAAGGTATTCCTTGGTTTTTAGTTTTGATTAATTTTATATTTTAGTTGTTTCATGTATGAGATGCATGTTCAAAACCTAACATCCAAGACATACATCTTTTAGTTATGACAATATGCTTTAGAGGATGTTTCACATCCCAATCTCATGATGCACAACATCCATTATGCTAGGCACCATTATATCCAACCATAGAGTAGAGATACATATACGACCATAAGACTAGGACAAGATACCCTTAAATATGTTCTAGGTAGCTAAGTTATGGGCAAAATAAGTAAGGCTTATTGATGTTCATTATTGTATGCTTGTTTATGTACTATCTGATTTTGTCATGATACATGTTTACTTCTTTTCCATAGAAAGGCATGTTAAGATGTAATGTGAGAAACTATATGAATGTTATGTATAATAAATATATTAGAAAGGCATGATTTGTTAGTAAATGATAATAGTATATATATGTGTACTTCAAGTCTATTACTATAAAGATTATACTACTGAGTATGAGCTCAGCGCAAAAGTTTTTTTTCTCTCACATAAGTGGTAGATAAGGATGAGTAGAGGTGTACGGGAACAGAGAGTTGAGGATTCAATGGACAAGCAACAGCAGCAATGACAACCACTTGGATAGAGTCGTATTAGAATCTAATCATATCATGTACATAAGTTGAACATTTAATACATCAAGTATGCTAGTGATCATATGTCTGTAAATAAGTAATGTAAAAGTTACAGTTTGTAATAGTATAATGATATGTATAAATATAATGCATGCTTGCTTTCATCATGGTATGAGTATTAATTATGTATGTCATGTATTTCTACATCTTGTGCAGGCAAGTAAAATAATTGGTCAATATCACCGCCTTACTTAACTAAGATACGAAAAGGTACGGGAATGTTACATCTTCCTAATCGAATTGGATTCCACAACCCATCTCTCATTGCCTTATTAATAACTTGCGATAATCTTTCCATATAAATGACAAAAAGGTAACGCAACAAAAGGTCACCCTATGTAACCCCTTTAAAGGGTTTAAAAGCCTCTAAAAGTTTACCTTTCCAAATCGATTTAATTATTTGCTATTCATTTATTCACCAATATTATCAAGGATCCCATATCAACTAAAAATCCCATCGTAACTGGTCATAAGCATTCTCCAAATAAGCTTTAATCAACATCTAACCAATTTTACTAAATTCCTTCTTAATGAGTGAATGACCTTCTGTGTAATGATTGATGATATTATCAGTAATTTGACATCCCAAAACAAAACTAGCTTGTGTTGGTCTAATAATATAAGATAAGCATGACTTTATTTTTTTTGTAATAACATTTAAGCTTAAAAACCTCATGAAGCAGACTTGTTAGTCTAAATTTCACAATAAAGATCGAGCTGTCTTTTTTAGGGAATAAAGAAACCTGACAAATATTCTCTTCAAAGGATTTTCCATTTGTACTGCTTTTAACAAAATCTATCAAGGATTCTTTAACTGTCCCCCAATACTTTTAAATGAAGCCAGTGCACAAGCCATCATTCCTTGGAGCCTGGAAAGGTCTCATGGCAAAAAAAAAGCATTATGGACTTTCGATTCAAATATAGGGCCAACATCAATTCTTTCAAATTCTGCAGTGTCAAGTTGAATTGGTTTCTAATGTGGAAGGTCAGAGTTGAATCCATATCTTCTTTAGACAAATCTGAGTAAAATTTAACAATATGGTTTTCAAGGATTTAATGATATACACACCAACTGCCATTCGAGAGTTACAACCTTTCCACTTTCATTCTACTTTTCCTAACACAGTACTTCATATGAAAATAAGTCGTATTCTTATCACCTTTAGGAACCCAGTCATAATTTTTTTTTTTTTTTTTTTGCTTCCAAAAGAGCTCTTCTTGATGGAAGATATTTTCATAATCAAGTTTCAAAGTTGATTCAAGTCTGAGAATAAAGGAATTATTCCTGGTCTCCATGGTTCGTTCAACTCCACTAATGCTCACCAAAATCGCCTTTTTGCTTTGAAAATATTTCCAAAAACCTCTTCATTCTGCACGAAGCCTTTTTATTGAAACCCAACATGGCATTGTTGATATCCAAATTCTGGTCCCAAGCTTCACTCACAAAGTATTGGAAGTCTTTGTGAAAAAGCCAAACAGCTAAAAATTTGAAAAGAGAAGAACTATTAGCCTTCATATCGTTATTAAGAGAAAAAAGTAAAGATCTATGATCAAAGCCCACTAGATGGAGATGTTGAACGGTAACTTTATCAAAAATTTGCCTCCAAGAAAAATTGCAAAAACCTCTATCAAGTCTTTCTTGCAACAAACCCCTCCTATATGTGTACTTTGGGCCTTAAAAGCCCAAATCAATCAACTCACATTTATTAACACAATCCTAAAAGAGCTGGCACGATTTACTTTCCTTGTTGGCTCCTCTAGACTTTTCATGACATTATAAGAATGAATTAATGTCTCATGCTATAACCTAATGACTTCATACTATTTGCAACTTTTTGAACATCCACCTAAAAAGCTCTTTGATGCAAAGCACAAGAATCTGCATACACATCCAGGAGCTCTAATATTCAAATTAATCATCTGATAGGAGTATGATAATAATTCATATCAATAGCACTTTTCTATAGAACCTGAAGACCTCCTAAAAAAACCCACTACTTCAACACAAAAAGAATATGAAAAACCTAAAAGTTTGATGCTTTTTTCTACAATAACACCACTGCATATGGTTTCCACAAGCACAAGTATCGAGAATTTTAATGCTTACAAAAATCCTTCATAATATTAATAAAGGAACTGGAACCAATTCCTTGAAAATTCCATATTAAAATACGAAAATCCATAAAATATATAAAGAGAAAGAATGAAGCCTGACATGAATCTTCCTCGCTAGAACCATATATTGTGAAAGGTAGCCCCTCAACAGTGCTCTAAGGAATTCCATCCATCCCCTAGATTGAAAAATGAATTATCATCTATTGCCTTTGCCCTAACATCTTTTTCAATGAGCTAGAACAAGGTTTAGACTTTCTTTTAAAAGCCAAATCAACAGTCTTCCACCACCGAATTTGGAGACAATTTAATTTACACCTCTACTTGATCCTTTTCCAATCCAGCATTTGGTTTTTTAACCAAAATAGTTGTGTGATTTTCCCCATTCAACTGAGAAGAAACCACATTTTTGAAATTTAAATTATCTAAAGTTGCTTAGAGTTGTCAAGTATTTTTATTCGAAGTATTTGTAAATTCTAAAGAATGTTATATGTTTTGTGCAACAACAGCTTGGGGTTCAACCTTCAAAACTCTTAGAGTAACTCTGAAATTTTTCCCATTAACATCATTGATTATCTCCTTAGTACGAGGTTATTGGATATTCACATTAAAATCCACAACCATAACATCCTCCCCAGAATCCTCATTCACTATTGCATTTTGCTGACTATTTTTTTTTTTTGGCACCAATACTAGGCTTATTAATATGCTTCACATCCTTTTGCAAATTGCTCACTTCCCTCCCTTTTAATTTTGTTGCATAATTTTCCTTCAACACATCCTATTCATATAAAGCAGTTGAAGAGAGTACATTAAATTATTAGTAACACCCATTTCTTTTTTGTTGTATCTTTTTCATTACTACCTAGTGCAACCTTATTATTTTCCTCTCTTTTTTAGACAACAGTATCTAGGAACCAAAACTTGGCTCATTCCCATTAGAGATAGGTACATCATTGGTATGGACATTCACATTTTTACCGTTAGCATGATCAACACTATACATTCCATCACCTTTTTTAAAAGTAAAAAAATCAACAGTGTGGCCATACCTACTACAATGGAAGCAAATCCTTAGTAGCCCTTCGTACTCCACCCTATGCATTTTCCCATAACTTAAACTTTGAAAATAATGGTTTCATAAGGTCTAATTCAATTGCCAATCTGGCAAACCCACCACTCTTTATCTGAAAGGTGTTATAATCAATCTTCACAAGCCTACCAATCAAAAAACTGATTTTCCTCAAAATTTTCTTATGGTAGCGTTGGACAACTAAGCCCGAAATTCTCATCCAACCTACCACTGTTGACTAATCTTCATACTCAAGTGCTAATTTTTGGATGTGAAGGTTGACCGATGAGATAATGGTAAAATAACATAAATAAATATACAATAAAATAATTAGTAAAAATAATACTAGCAATTTAACATGTTTTTCATTTTAATTTGGGCTACTTCTACAAGATAAACTCTGAATATTTTTCTTCTACTAATAAATATTAATTGGTACAAAGAGATAGTCTTCCCTAGACACAAGCTAGATGTTATACAATAATTTTGAAATAAACTCAAAAATAGTAGCACACAAATATTTTCCAAAAGCACTCCAAAAATATTTTTCTTACTATTTTACTATTTTGTCATTCACTCTTTTTGGAAAAATTCCAAAAGTCTAACTCTCTCATACAATCATAAGAGAAAACCTTTCTCTAGCTATTCGACTATTCCTCCTTTGCAGTTTGCAGAACATCAAATGAAGAAATCCCCTTCACTATTTATAGGCAGATTTTATAATGTGAACACAATTTACAAATTTCAACTTTACCTACATCGTTTGTAAATTCAATGTAAATTTTTTTTCTTCACATGGTGGATGGCATAATACAATTTTTGACTTTTTTTTAAATATATGGAGGACCCACTATTAATTTTATTAAAATCTATGGCAACCGAATTTGACCAACAAATCTCCCCCTTCCAACAAATCTCCCACTATTAAATTTTATCAAAATCAATTAAATACTTTCTTAATGTACTTTTTCTGTGATAGTCATAATTTCTTAGTGTTTCTGTCTCTAACAATCTTCATATTAAGAATCTTCTTTGTTAGCTCTAAGACCCTCATTACAAAAAGACTTGCTTAACTGCTTTATATGGATGATATGCTGATTATTGGTCAGAATATTTTCAGAATTAACAACTTTTAATGTACGTTTTCTGTGATAGTCATAATTTCTTAGTGTTTCTGTCTCTAACAATCTTCATATTAAGAATCTTCTTTGTTAGCTCTAAGACCCTCATTACAAAAAGACTTGCTTAACTGTTTTTTCAAGTTGTTAATTCTGAAAATATTCTGACCAATAATCAGCATATCATCCATATAAAGCAATAGAATAATAAAATATTCATCATAGAATTTTTGCACAAAAATGCAATGGTCTGAAGTAGTATTCTTATAGCCTTGCTCCCTCATAATAGAATCAAACTTCTTGTACCATTGTCTTAGTAACTACTTCAAGCTATAGAGGCTTTTCTTCAATCTCAAACATAATCCTCTTTTTTCTTATACTTGAAACCCTCTAGTTGCTCCAAGTATATCTTCTCTTCCAAATCACTATGTAGAAATGCAGTTTTGATATTTGTTTCCTCAAACTCCAAGTCAAGACTTATTGCTAACTCCAGCATTGTACGGATGGATGTCATCTTCACAACTTGTGAAAAAATCTCGTCAAAGTCAATTCATTTCCTTTGGCTAAACCCCTTAAACCTATCTAGCTTTGAATCGAGAATGGAAATTGTTTTCCTCATACTTGATTTTCAACACCCATTTATTCTTCAAAGCTTTTTTGCCTTTTGGTAGCTTCACCAATTCAAAAGTTTTGTTCTCATGCTAGGATTTCATTTCATCTTGCATAGCTTCTACCCATTTCTACTTGTGCTCATTAGCCATAGCATCTTCAAAGATTTCTAGTTCTCCCCTATCAGCGCGTAATACGTACTTATTTTTTGGATACCATGTAGAAGGTTGTCTTGTCTATTGCTCTTTCTTAAAGGAACTGGAAAGGGCACAAGCATTGGTTGATGATGAACATCATTATCTTTAAAATTATCTTCTGGGTCATTAATAGGAGAATTATTTTCTTCAAGCAAATCAACATGATCTTCATCCCCAACCTGTATCAATATCTGTATTGGAGAAATTAATTCCAAATCTATTAAGTCACCATCTGAATTAAGAGCATTATTCTTTGTCCTGAAAATATCTTCAATAGTCTCATTCTCAATAAAAATAGCATCACAACTTCTGATGAGTTTTTTCTTCATTAGATCATAAAACTTATAGCCAAGTTGATCTTTTTTATAGCGAATAAAAATACATTATCATGTTTTGACATCAAGTTTAGACCTCTCATCCTTAAGGATGTGCAAATAAGTCTTACAACCAAATACCCACAGATGATTATGGGAAACATCTTTTTCTAACCATGCTTTCTCTAGAACATCTAGCTTTAGAGAGATACAAGGTGAAAGATTCAACACGTACACAACCGTGAGTAAAGCATCTCTTCAAAATATTTTAGACAACTTTGCATGTGAGACTAAACATCTTACTCTCTCTATCAAAGACTTGTTCATCCTCTCAGCCAAACCATTCAACTGTAGTATTTTTTGAGGTGTTGTCCGATGTCGAATATCACTCTTTGCAGTATGCATTAAATGGTCCAATGTATTCTCCATCATTGTTTGTCCGGATGCATTTCAACTTTTTTCCAGTTTGTGTCTCACTTAAGGCATGAAATTCTTTAAAGATATTCAGCATTCGATCTTTTGTCTTTAAAATATACATCCATGTTTTCCTCGAATGATCATTAATAAAAGTTATAAAGTACTGAGCACCATCTAATGACTTTGGTATTGGTCCATATAAATCTAAATGGACAAGACCCAACACATTTTTCATTCTAGAATGAGAGAAATCCTTAAAAGCAACTTTGTTTTGCGTTTCTGCTAAATAGTCAACATATTTCTCCAAATGTACTTCATCCATTCCGGGCAATATCTTTTTTCTAACCAAGGTAGTCTTTTCTGTATCACTCATGTGGTTGAGTCTCATATGACATAATTCATTAGTACTATTTTTTTTCACAACACTCACAATATCATTGGAGAGCTTCGTATGCATCACATACAAGGTAACATGCCTAGTACCTTTGGCCACCACCAAAGAATCTTTAGTCAACTTCCACTAGTTATTAAGTATTGTAGAAACTTGCATCATCTAGTCTTCCTACAGAGATCAAGTTCAGGCGGATATTTAGAATATGCCTAACATCTCTTAGTACTAATTTGGTACCATTCCTAATCTCTAGATAAATTTCTCCTCTCCTAACAACTTTTGATAGATTATCATTTTTCATCTTTATAGGGCCAAAATCTCCTACTGTGTAGGATGAGAAAAACAAAAATTCTAAACATGGTATGAATGGTAGCTCCACTATCAATTACTCAGCTGATCTCATAGGATGTAAAACTGATAGTATAATCACAAACACTATTGAATTCGTTCATGTTATTTGTCACTTCATCATTGTTGTTGTTGTCTCACTTTACTTTATTGTCTTTTTGTTCCTTCTTGAACTTTCGACAATATTTATTGATATGACCCTTCTTTTTGTATTAATGGAATTCAACATTAACATATATGTTTGACTTGCCTCTGCTCTTTCCTCTAAATATTTATTATCTAGACTAGCTCTTTTCCCTGGAATCTATAACCAGAACATCTGGCTATAATGAAAAAGATGAGTTTTGGGATCTTTTTCTCATTTCTTTATTCAGGATATTGTTTTTATAGACAACATATTGGCTACACTGTTAGGTGTAGTATTGGTGATTGAAATCTTCAAAATCTTTCACAACTCTGGTAAAAAGCCTAATACTAACGGAACAAAAACTTTGTCATCCAATTTTATGCTCATTCTAGATAACTAGTCTATAATCATTTGCATCTCATTCAAATGATATGTTATGAAAGTCCCTTCTTTGTATCTCAATTGCGTCAACTTTGTCAAATAAAATAATTTATTATTGTATATTTTTTATGTGTATAATTTATTCCACAACGTCCAAGCATAAGTGTAACATCCATAATTAGGGCATAATATATAAAAAGGATTAAGAAAATATAAATATGTTTAAGAATTTTGATGAAGGAAAGAGTTATGAAAAGTGGAGAAAATGAATTGTCACGAGGTTCATGCCTGTAACAATACTTTCATGACCATGAACCATCATGAGATAGAATTTTGTGTTTAAGCAGATTCACAATCGTGAAAGTAGTTGTCATGCTCGTGAACATCATCTGATATAAAATCTCAACAATTGTTTTTTCTTTCTCTCCCGATATAAAATCAAAAGTGAACCCTAGAATGCAAAGTTTTCTCATACCAGAGACCAATGCCTTATGTTTTTCTTTGATTCTCAATCTTAAACATCTAAACCCAAGCAAAAGATCAAAGTTTAACATGTTCTTTTCAAATAGGAGTATAAAATGGTGGTGTTCTTGAGGAAGACAAACCTAAAGAGGAAAAAGGAGTAGAATCTTCCATCCTATATTTGTTTCCTTCGATTGTGGTCAAGGATCATGTTTCCCTTTCACTTTTACAAGCTTTCATATCTTTATCATATCTAGTTCATTTATGGTAGAGACCCAATTTTAAATGGGTTAGGTTATGGCTTGATCTTAACACTTTATGGTTAAAGACTTCTTTTTAAGTTGTTTATAGGTTATGGTATGTGTTAGTAAGAAGTTATATGAAATTAAAGTTGTTAAAAAGGTTAAAGTTAGGATTTTCATCTTTATGGCTTTAAAAGCTAAGTTTAAGGTTTATAGATTTTGATATAGATATGTTATACGTGATAGGAGTTAAAAGAGAAGGTGGTGAAACCCACTAAAAGGATAAGTAAGCCTGAGAGAAGCTTGGTTTTTAAGACTCCATTAGAGGTATGTACATATATGCATTCAAATTCCGAAAATATGGCATATTGTGTGTTAATTAGGTGATAATTGAATTGTGTGCTTTATATGCTAGTGCTAAGTTCAAATGACATAATCAATGCCATGAGATATGATATTGAATGAGAAGTGATGTAAATGGCAAGTATGCTTTGGATGATCAATGAGTATCAATGATGCCTTTATTGATTGAAAGAGGTAAGTAAGAATGCATAAATGCAAATGGAATCATAAATGGTGGTTTGGATATGTAGATGAACATGAAAAGGGAAATTGATGTGGTTATGAGTTTAAATATGGTGAAATATGCCATATGTGTTTAAATGATACTTTAACATGTTTTAATGCATAATGTGATGAGAATGTGAATGGAAAAAGGTTGTCATGGGAAAATCCTTAGAGTCTTACATCTGACTTGTAATGAATGTTTATCCTTAATACTGTTAACTACTAGAAAACTTAGACTCACACTGGTGACTAGGTGGTCACAATCATGAATCTCATCATAAGAACAAGCTCATGCTCATGACTATTTCTTCACACCCGTGAAGTAAGTGCATAAAACGAACAGAAGCTTTCACGACTTATTTCATGGTTTGGTTCACGGGTAAAAGTACCTGTGAATGAACCTTCACGGCCATGACATGCCTATAAAGCCTGATAAAATGAGATATGATGTATGCTTAATGGTTATAATGCAATGACTATACACATGCCTTCATGATTTTATGTTGAAAGTATGTTTTTATGAATATCAGTACACAGATGTTACATGATGGATTATTTATGAACAAAGTATATATGTTGTAAGATATAAATGTCTTGATGAAGTATAATAAGATAATATGAACAAGTAAAGCCCAGGCTCAATACTAGGACTAGAATTAGGATATGTGATATGTCATTAAGGGGATTCTGTAACGTGGTTTTATGATACAGTTATTCTTTTAAGGATAAGGTGGCATAAGGTCAAATAGCGCCCTTATTCATAATCTGTATCCGAATAGTCCTTGTTGAGAGTTGTTAGGCAATGATATCAATTATATATAAGTGATTAAAGAACATAATGAAATGGAAAAAGGTTCAAAGACACAAGTATATAAGATCACACAATTAAAAGTTATACGTTATAGTTATAGTAATATGCTTAATAAGCTTATCAATTCCATAAGGTAAGGTTTGTCACTTGATGCTATGAATTAATTGTCATGCCATGATATTTTATATGATGTCATGAATATGTATAATGTTTGATTGCATATGAAATTTCTATGCCTATATGTACTACTAAGCTTTAGTTGGTTAGCGTGCGGGTATTTTCTCCATGTAGTTTAAGCCTAGTAAATAAAGAAAGAAGTTGATCAGAAGAGGCTAACCCAACATCAGAGAAAACAGATTAGACTCTATGAGAGTCAGTGATATCACATGTCACACTTTTGTTTTTTTTGTATATGCCATAATTAAAGGTTTTTTACTTGTATACATATTTGTAAATGAAATAATTATATAATATATATCAAAGGCATGTATTTTTGTAAATTCCTCGACAATGGTTAGTCATATTTTTATATGAAATTGGGATTTAAATGTTAAGTCAAATATTACTTTTACTTTATATTTTCTGTAAGTCATCATGGTCATAGTGCAAAGAAAAAGTTTTAAATTTTTACAGGTTTTTTGATACAGGTTGTATGGCATCAGCTCGTTTAGTCAAACTAATCCTAGTTAGGCGAGAGAATGCTACAATGAGTCTCATTGGAGATATGGTTATACGCATTATCTTCGATGAAATGTCAGAGATAGCCGCACACCTGCTCATGATCAAACTCTCACTCCTTATCTAGATTTAGTTGTATAAAACACCGACATGTGCATTTTTATCACAAGTATGAGATTCTTCATTTTACTTCTCTATATGTAGTAATTCATGTCATTTAATCTAATCGTCTTAATATTTTTGTCTCCATTGTGGGACTCCTTTAGTTTACAGATATTTAAATAAAATTTTTTTGATGTGAAATATCAGTCAATACTACAACTACAGAGCATACTAAGAATTTTATTGGACTGATAAGCTGGCTCTAATACCACTTATTAGGCACAGCGAGTAAAATAATATAAATAAATATGGAATAAAATAATAAGCAAAAATAACACCAACAATTTAATATGGTTCACCCTTTAATTTAGGTTACGTCCACGGGACAAACTCCGCATATTTTTCTTCTACTAATAAAATTAATGGAATAAAAAGAGACTCTTTCTTAGACACAGACTATAAGTTATACAATAATTTTGAGATAAACCCAAAAATAGTGACACACAAAGTATTTTCCAAAAATATTTTTTCACTATTTTTATCACTCACATTTTTTGGAAAATTTTCAAAAGTCTAATTCTCTTATACAATAATCAGATAAAACTTTTCTCTAGCTATCTGACTACTCCTCTTTTGCAGTTTACAGAACATCAAATGAAGAAATATCATTCGCTATTTATAGGCAGATTTTATAGTGTAAACACATTTTTGAATTTTTTATTTTATCTGCATCGTTTGCAAATTCGGTGTAAATTTTTTTTTTACATGTTAGGTAGCATAACATCATTTCTGACTTTTTTCAATATGTGATGGGCCCCACATATGGAGTGATCCATTATTAATTTTATCAAAATTTGTAGTTGCCGACTTTATCCAACACAAATTCCATGGCCTCTCCAAGAGAATCTTAAGGTAATCCTCTTTGTGATCAAGTTTAATAATTAAAAAAAAAAAAGTTATTTTCTAGGTCCACAACTTTGTAATCTTACTGTAAATGCCAAAGGTTACTACAAATTTTTAAGCATAAAAAATTATAATTCACATTCTTCCCAAATATATTAATTACTATAGATTGCCTCTAAGATTTTGCTAACCTGGCTTCCAGATGTTCCAATATAAATAATGAAGGAATACCTTCTTCTTTTTCAAAATTGATCTCATTGTCTGCATCCAGATCATTCTCTAAATTCATATTATTCCCATTATCTTCCATGTTTAAATCCTCATCACCCTCCATTGAATTGTTGTCAAAGTTCCAAATACATAGTAGCTAATCATTTGGATGTTTTTTTTTCCACCAAGATGTATATAAATGACTTTGATATATGAGACAAAACACCAAAGGCCTAAGGTGCATCAATAAAGGATTTAGAATGACTTTTTTTTCCATGTCCAACGGAGACAATAGTGGTACTCTTTCTAATGAACAGATATTTTTGCACTCAGGGTTTCCTCATTCATCAAGGAAACTATTAAATTGATTAGTTTATAGATTTATTCATGAATTTATTTAACTTTTTTTTAATCACATCCTATTTTTCATGCATGTAGAAAGTGTATTGTTGCCCAGATATTGAGCTAAGAAGGGGGGTTGAATAGGAGTTTAAAAATTTAACTTTAAAGTGCGGAAATAAAAAAGTTAAGTTTATGAGGGATAGAGAAATTTGACACAAGGATTTTTATAGAGGTTCGGGTGTTAACAAACCTTACTCCTCTCTCCAATCGCAATTGGGAGTTTCACTAACACACTAAGTGTTACAATGGAGTTTTACAAGCTCACTTCCAATTATGGTGTTTCTCACAATGGCTTACACCTAACCCAGAAATCTCTTGTGCTTTGATGGCTCACACAATAACCAATTCCTTTTATTTTACAGGCTCACACAAACAATATTTACTTTATGTTTTACAGGCTCATACAAACAACATTTCTTTGTGTTTTATAGGCTCACACAACTAACCCTTACAAGTGTTCTACTCTTAACCTAGAAATACCCAAAACTCACTTGAGTAAATGATTACAGAGAGAAATACTTCCAAATCTTTATTTCTCAATAAATAATGAGCAAAAACATTTTTACAGAGAATAAATATCAAATGCACAAAATGGCTTACAACAAGGTTTTGATTCAAAATATTAGCAATTCTCTTGTTTTTTTGTTCTCCTGTTCTCTCTCTTGTTCTGGATGTATAAATGACTTGCATTTATACTTTCATAGCAAATTATAGTCGTTAGAATGCATTAAATATGAAATTAGTTATTGCACCAACCCTAATAATTGCGTCTAACATTTTTCTCTTTCATCGTTCACGGTTGTGACTCTGTGTGTCACGGTCGTGATTGTTCTTCCAAGTCATGACTTAAGTGGTGACCTTGGCCGTGAAACATTCTGGAAGGTTTTGGAAATGTTTGTTCACGGGAGTAACATATATCTTCACAGGCGTGATAACTTTCCAAGCCGTGGTCCAAGTGGTGACTTTGGTCGTGAAAATCTCTGGAAAAATTTCTCATGTTTGTTCATGGACGTGACATTTCTTTCACGGGCGTGACTGAAAAGTTCATTCACGGTTGCTATCTTCCTTTATGGCCGTGAACTTTAAATGTTGGTTGTTGGCAGTTAGCTTCATCACGGGCGTGACACATAGGGTCACGGGCGTGAACATGCCACTTCTTCAATTTTTATCTTTAGAAGATTAATCTTCTATTCTTCATTCTTGCTAACATATTTCATACCCTGTTCAATAGGCTTAGAAAACAAGTATGTTAAATACAATATTGCTATTTTATTTGTTATCATCAAAATGACGGAAATACCCCATAAAGTTCAATAATCTCCCTCTTTTGATGGTGACAAATAATCTAGCAATATGTGCTTTCGAGAAGTCTCCCCCTCAAAAGATGCTTAGGATAAAAAATGATGAAGTGCAAGAATTGTAGAGAATGATAAAGTGTAACATTAAAATAAACTTTCTACTTTTAGGTATATGCAAGTTATATGTAAAGTATATCCAACTAACTGCCAACAAACCAATATTTAAAGTTCACGGCCATAAAGGAAGATAGCAACCGTGAATGAACTTCTCAGTCACGCCCATGAACAAACATGACAAATTCTTCCAGAGAGTTTCACGATCAAAGTCATCACTTGGACCACGGTTTGGAAGGTTGTCATGCCCGTGAAGATATATGTCATGCTCGTGAAGATATATGTCATGCCCATGAACAAACATTTCCAAAACCTTCCAAAATGTTTCATGCCAAGGTCACTACTTCAGTCACGACTTGGAAGAATAGTCACGACCGTGACACTCAAAGTCACGACCGTGAACGATGAAAGAGAAAAATGTCAGGTGCGATTATTTGGATTGGTGCAACAGCTAGTTTCATAATAAATGCACTCTAACTGCTATAATTTGCTATAGAAGTATAAATGCAAGTCATTTATGCATCCAGAACAACAAGAGAACAAGAGAGTGAACAAGGAGAACAAAAGAACAAGTGAATTGAAAATATTTTGAATCAAAACCTTATTGTAAGCCATTTTGTGCATTTGATTTTTATTGTCTGTAAAAAGTCTTTTTGCTCATCATTTATTGAGCAATAAAGATTTATAAGTGTGTCTCTCTGTAATCAATTACTCAAGTGAGTTTTGGGTATTTTTGGGTTAATAGTATAACACTTGTAAGGGTTAGTTGTGTGAGCCTCTAAAACACAAAGAAAGGTTGTTTGTGTGAGCCTGTAAAACATAAGGTAAATGTTGTTTGTGTGAGCCTGTAAAACACAAGGAATTGGTTATTGTGTGAGCCATCAAAACACAAGGGATTTCTGGGTTAGGTGTGAGCCATTGTGAGAAATACCATAGTTGGGAGTGAGCTTGTAAAACTCCATTGTAACACTTAGTGTGTTAGTGAAACTTCCAATTGCGATTGGGGAGAGGAGTAGGGTTTGTTAACACCCGAACCTCTATAAAAATCCTTGTGTCAAATTTCTCTATCCCTCCTAAACTTAACTTTTTATTTCCGCACTTTAAAGTTAAATTTTTAAACTCCAATTCAACCCCCATTTTTTACGTCCCAATTGTAATCCAGACCAAAGTGAGTCCATGCTTGAGTTGCATAGAACTCCACTTCGCTGTCATTGAGGATGCCATCTGAGGGAAGATTGAATAAATCTCTGAATTTTGTGGCAGAGAGAGTGTTAGGATTCTTGCACAATTGAAACTTTATTGTGCTAGTGGGAGACACTTGCAAAGTGCTCAAGAATTCCAAGGTGGGCTGATGAATGTCAATGAATTTTTTCAAGTGACAGGCCTAGAGTTGCTCTGTCATCACTGTCTCGAGCCCAATAGTACGTACTGTCTGCCACTCAAATGATCTTGAGGAAATAAGTGGCCTTTTCTTAAGTATAGAGTACCTAGGATGGCAATGCTCTAGAATTATGTTTATTAGGTAATCTGAATACCTTCTGGAAGCATGAGATTTCTTCCTAGTACCCTTTGATGATCCGGTTTCCATCTTAATTAAAGAAATGAACTTTTGAAGAGTTGAAAAAGTTTGACAGAATTTGTGAGGAAACCCTAAGGAAAGATGATTTATGATGATGGAAGAAGTTTTTGATGGTATTTATAGAAGAAATTTGTGACTAGGGGGTCGGAATCTTCAATGTGACATTCAATGTATGTAAATGAGAGCAGTTGCAAGAAGTTGTAGAGTTGAAATGTGAAAAATAACTGGCAGAAATGTTATATAGCCGACCTCTTCATGGGCATGAAAAATGTAGTCATGAGCGTGAAGTGTCAGGTTCACAGTTTGCTGTAATAATGCTCTACCCATGAAGAAAGGCGTGAAATTGGTCACGGTCGTGACATTTGAAGCTCACGGGCGTGAATGATGAACTTTCACGGTGGTGAAAAATAGGTCACGGACGTGAAGTGTTGAATTTCACTACTTATGACCGTGAAATAAAAGGTGACACAAAGCGTGAATGCTTCTATAAGTTTTTGTGTAGAAATGTTCACAGGCATGAAAATGCATCACGGGCATGAACTAAGCATTTCACAGGGGTGAATGAAGTCGTGAACATAGGCTTCACTACTGTAAGTCGTGAACCAAGTCATGAAACAAGTCGTGAAAGCTACTGGTTCTTTTGGCGATTTAGTTTACGGGTGTGAACATATGTCACGGTCGTGAACTACCTAAAATTCTCATGAAATAAAATTAAATCCTAAAACAAGACTAGAGCATTTCTATGAAGATTCTATCCCTTATAACATAACTTTCCATCAAATTTACTACCTTATATTTAGTAAGTTGATACAAAAACAAGATTATCACTTAAGGTTTGACAATTTGGCAATCACAAAGTTAATCCATCAATCATACCAAGTTCTCTTCTTATGAAATTAAATCTTTCCTTATTTAGAGACTTAGTGAATATATTTGCCAATTGATTTTCTGTGCTTATAAATTCCAATGCAACATCTCCATATTGAACATGATATCTAATGAAATAGTGTCTAATATCAATATGCTTACTTCTAGAATGTTGAATGGGATTCTTAGAAAGATTTATAGCACTTGTATTGTCACATCTAATAGGTAAATGGTTCATACTATGACCATAATTCTTAAGTTGTTGTTTCATCCAAAGGATTTGTGTACAACAACATCCTGCTGCTACACACTCTGCTTCAGTAGTAGAAAGAGCAACTGAAACTTGTTTCTTGCTAAACCAAAAAACTAAGCACTCTCTAATAAAGTGACAAGTACCTGAAGTACTTTTTCTATCTAAAAGACTACCAGCATAATCTGCATCTAAATATCCTACAATATAAAAATATGAATTTCTAGGATACCACAAACCTAAATGCAATGACCCATGTAAATATCTTAGAATTTTTTTTATTGCATTTAAATGAGACTCTTTTGGACATGATTGAAATTGTGCACATAAGCATACACTATACATTATGTCGGGTATAGAGGCAATAAGATATAAAAGTGATTCGATCATACCTCTATAGAGTTTTTCATTAATGCTCTTACCCTTTTCATCCTTGTCCAATTTTGTTGATGTGCTCATTGGAGTCTTGGCATTCTTGCATCCTTCCATTCCAAATTTATTAAGTAATTCTTTGGCATATTTGGATTGGTTGATGAATATGTCCTCATTGCCTTGTTTTATTTGTAGACCAAGGAAATATTTAAGCTCATGCATCATGCTCATTTCGAATTCCTTAGTCATACACTTAGCAAACTCTTGACAAAGCAATTCATTAGTATAACCAAATATGATATCATCAACATAAATTTGAATAATTAGAATATCATGTTTATGCTTTTTAATGAATAATGTAGTGTCAACATTCTCCTTTGTAAAGTTATTTTCTAAGAGAAAAGAACTTAGTTTTCATACCAAACTCTTGGGGCTTGTTTCAAACTATATAAGGCTTTTGAAAGTTTAAAAACATGATTGAAAAAATCATAGCTTTCAAAACCTGATGGTTGTTCTACATACACTTCTTCTTCAATATAACCATTTAAGAATGCACTTTTCACATCCATTTGAAAGAGTTTGAAATTCATGTGACATGCATATGCTAAAAGTATTCTTATGGCTTCTAATCTAACTACAGGAGCATAAGTCTCATCATAATCTATTCCTTCTTCTTGATTATATCCTTTTGCAACTAATCTAACCTTATTCCTAGTTAATGAATCTTGTTCATCTAATTTATTTTTAAATACCCATTTGCTACCTATAATTTGATGATCCTTGGGTCTAGGTACTATGGTCCATACCTTACTTCTCTCAAATTGGTTGAGTTCCTCTTGCATAGCAATCACTCAACTTTCATCATTAAGAGCCTCATTAACATTTTTAGGTTCAATTTGAGAAATAAAAGCAAGATCAAAGGCTAAATGTTTGAAATGAGATCTAGTACTTACTCCCCTTGAAGGATCACCAATGATTTGCTCCTTGGGGTGATCTTTTGTCAATCTCCATTCCTTTGGGAGCTCTTGCCTGTTTTTCTCTTGAGCTTGAGATAGAGAATCATCTTGATGTGAATCTTCTTGATCATTTTCTTCTTTTCAATTTCCAAGATCAAGTATTTCCATAGTTCCTACAACATCATTAGAACACTACCTTTCACAAGATCAAATCTACTAGATTCATTAAAAATAACATGCATAGATTCTTCAACAGTTAATGACCTTTTATTAAATCCTCTATATGCTTTGCTAGTTGTAGAGTATCTTAAAAAGATACCTTCATCATATTTTGAGGCAAATTTTCCAAGGTTGTCCTTGGTATTCAATATGAAGCATTTGCATCCAAATACTCTAAAATATGATATTAAAGGTTTTCTTCCATTCCATAGCTCAAATGAGGTTTTGTTTAAAAGAGGTCTTTTGAAAACTTGATTTGAAATATAACAAGCAGTATTTGTGGCTTCTGCCCAAAAGTAAATTGGTAGACCATACTCATTGAGCATTGTTCTAACCATTTCAATTAAGGTTCCATTTTTCCTTTCAACTACACCATTTTGTTAAGGTGTCCTAGGAGATAAAAAATTCTGCGAAATGTCATGTTCAAGATAAAAACTTTCAAAGTTTTCATTTTCAAATTATTTGCCATGGTCACTTCTTATTTTTGAAATACAATATCCTTTTTCATTTTGTACTCTTTTGCAAAGTTTTTGAAATTTTCAAAAGAATCACTCTTTTGAGCTAAGAAAATTACCCAAGTAAATCTAGAGTAATCATCTACGATGACAAAGGCATAATGTTTACTTCCTAAGCTTGCAATTCTAGTAGGTCCAAATAAATCTAAATGCAGGAGTTGTAGAGCTTTTGAGGTACTTACTATGTTTTTGGCTTTGAAGGATGACTTGTGTTGCTTCCCTCTTTGGCAAGGTTCACATGTCTTGTCTTTTTTAAATTTGACTTTTGGCAGTCCTTTTACTAGTTCCCCTGTGCTGAGGCTTTGAATTAAGTTCATGTTTGCATGACTAAGCCTTCTATGCCACAACCATGATTCATCACTAGTAGTCACAAGACACTTAGAGGAATGGTTAGATATTTCATGTAAGTCTATTATGTAAGTGTTGACATCTCTATTTCCTTTAAATATCTTTTGACCATCAATAGAGGTTACAAGATATTTGTTGGAAGTAAAGGTTACTTTATTTCCTTTATCACATAATTGACTAACACTTAACAAGTTATGTTTCAAGCCATCAACAAGTAAGACATCTTTAATAAAAGTAGTATCATTAATGCCTATAGAGCCAATGCCAATTACCTTACCCTTAGCATTGTTTCCAAAGGTAACTTTACCTCCATCAATACTTTTGATTTCATTAAAGATTTCTTTGTCTTCTGTCATATGCCTTGAGCATCCACTATCTACTAGCCAAGAATTTGTGTTTATTGTGGACTTGAGGCATACCTATAGAATCACAATTCAAGTATGATTTTTAGGTACCCAAATAAGCTTGGGTCCTTGGGGGTTAGCACATGAAGGTTCCCAATGAGCCTTCCTTATCCAACAATGTTTATTTATATGACCAATTTTCATACAATAATTACACTGTTTAGGTCTAACATTGCTTTTTGGTCTTACAATATTTTTGAATGTCATATTTCTATTAAACTGATTTTAAGAGTAATGGGATGCACAATTATGATTAATTGGTTCTTTCCTAGATACATGCTTCTTATACATAAAGGCATGATTACTCTTTTTATGTATAGAATGTTTAGTATACTTATTCCTAGGTGTTGTTCTAGCAAGTGTGGAGATGTGAGATTCACTAGACTTAACAAAAATGGTTTTGTGATAAGATGATGATGTGTCCTTAAATCCTAGACCATATTTAATTAAAGGTGGTCTTTGAGACACAATGAGCTTATCTAAACTCTCTTTTCCTTTATGGAATTTTGAAATTGAATTTCTAAGTTCCTCAACTTCATTTTTTAAAGTATTATTTTCTTTAAGTAAGGAATTAGTTGAGGGTTTTGAAGTGTATTCATCTAATGACTTTTGAAGAGATTCATTAGATGATTTAAGCTTAGAATTCTCCTTTTCTAAAGCATCTGTTTTGTTTTTTAAATTAGAAATGTTATTCTTATAAGTACTGAATTTACTCTTATATTTCTCTAGTTCTAAATTTAATTCCTGTATAAAGCTTTGCTCATCATCATCACTATCACTATCATTATCATTATCACTACTATCATTATTGAAAGAGTATGAATGTAGTAATCTTACTTTATCCGAGACATGATCCTCAATAGCCATGAAGCATAGGTTGACCTCTTCGCTTTCATTATCATCTCTTTCTCTTGAAGAGCTTTCGTCATCCCATGTGGCTTTGTGACCTTTCTCCCCACTATCTCTTTGGTATTTGTTCTTATGCTTCTTGAGCCTTGGACATTCTGGTTTAATATGCCCTTTATTTCCACATTCATAGCACTTTACCTCTTCTTTACTTCTTTGTGCATCATTAGAAAATGGTTTGAGGTTTCTTTGCCAAAATTTTCTGGAGTTGCTCATTTTCTTCTCAATGATTCTTTTCAGCCTTCTTGAGAGCATAGCAATGTCCTCCTCATCATCACTCATTTCTTCATCATCTTCACTTTCTTCTTGAGGTTTTTGAAGTAGAAGCTTTTAGTGCTAAAGGCTTTCTTTTTTCTAGCTCTGTTTCAAGCTCTCTATCTCTTTTCACTGTCATTTCATGTGTGAGAAGTTTGCCAATAAGCACATCAGTATTCATGATGCTCATGTCTTCATTTTCTTCTTCTCTACCAGCAACTCTTGAACTGTAATCTTTAAGAGGAAGACTTCTCAGGATTTTGTTATTTACATCTTCTAAGCTCAGATGCTTCCCAAGTTTCCTCATTCCATTTATGATGGCTAGAAGACGGTTGGTCATGTCAGTGATTGACTCATTGGATTTCATCTTGAAGAGCTCATATTCTGAAGTAAGAAGTTGAATCTTTTTGGATTTGACTTGCTTAGTTCTTTCATGATAATTTTCCAATATCTTCCACATGTTGTAGGCTGTTGGGCAATGTTGTATTCTTCCACATTCTTCAATGGATAATGAGCTTGAGAGGATTGTCATTGTCTTCTTGTTTTTGAAATTTGCTCTTCTTTGAGGCTCTGTCCAATCATCTCTTGATAAGATTTCTTCTTCACCATCAGCTCCTCTTCTGGTTGGTGGTGTCCATTCTTTTCGTACATTATCCCAGACTTCAATTCCTTCACTATCCAGGTATGTCTCCATCTGAAACTTCCAATGAGCATAATTTGCTCCATCAAAGTAAGAATTGAGACTTTGGAATCCTTCACTGGTCATATCTTGATCTTTACTAGCACTTTGTAGGCTTCGATGCTAGACAAAGCTCTGATACCAATTGTTGCCTAGATATTGAGCCAAGAAGGGGGGTTGAATTGGAGTTTAAAAATTTAACTTTAAAGTGCAGAAATAAAAAGTTAAGTTTATAAGGGATAGAGAAATTTGACACAAGGATTTTTATAGAAGTTTGGATGTTAATAAACCCTACTCCTCTCCCCAATCGCAATTGGGAGTTTCACTAACACACTAAGTGTTACAATGGAGTTTTACAAGCTCACTTCCAATTATGGTGTTTCTCACAATGGCTCACACCTAACCCATAAATCCTTTATGCTTTGATGGCTCACACAATAACCAATTCCTTGTGTTTTACAGGCTCACACAAACAACCTTTACCTTATGTTTTACAGGCTCACACAAACAACCTTTCTTTGTGTTTTACAGGCTCACACAAACAACCTTTCTTTGTGTTTTAGAGGCTCACACAACTAACTCTTACAAATGTTCTACTCTTAACCCAGAAATACCCAAAACTCACTTGAGTAAATGATTACAGAGAGAAACACTTTCAAATCTTTATTGCTCAATAAATGATGAGCAAAAATATTTTTACAAATAATAAATATCAAATGTACAAAATGGCTTACAACAAGGTTTTGATTCAAAATATTAGCAATTCTCTTGTTCTTTTGTTCTTCTATTCTCTCTCTTGCATTTATACTAGCCGTTGCACCAACCCTAATAATCGCGCCTGATATTTTTCTCTTTCATCGTTCATGGTCGTGACTCTGTGTGTCACGGTCGTGACTGTTCTTCCAAGTCGTGACTTATGTGGTGACCTTGGCCGTGAAGCATTCTGGAAGGTTTTGGAAATATTTGTTCACAAGCGTGACATATATCTTCATGGGCGTGATAACTTTCCAAGTCGTGGTCCAAGTGGTGACTTTGGTCGTTAAACTCTCTGGAAGAATTTGTCATGTTTGTTCACAGGCGTGATATTTCTTTCACGGGCATGACTGAAAAGTTCATTCACGGTTGCTATCTTCTTTCATGGCCGTAAACTTTAAATGTTAGTTTGTTGGCGGTTAGCTTCATCACGAACGTGACATATAGGGTCACGGGCATGAACATGCCACTTCTTCAATTTTTATCTTTAGAAGATTAATCTTCTATTTTCCATTCTTGCTAACATATTTCATACCATGTTCAATAGACTTAGAAAACAAGTATATTAAATACAATATTGTTATTTTATTTATTATCATCAAAATGATGGAAATACCCCTCAAGGTTCAACATGTATCAAGTTTGATTATCATTTTGGTCATAAATTAGTTATAAATGGATTTCTTGGTTATTTGATTTTGTTGTACCATCAACCAATTATCGGATATTCAATTTTTCTTTACCAAGTCATTAGCACCTGACAAATTTCAATTTCTGTCGCCGTAAATTGCATATATGATGTAGCCATCATTAGCTTACATTGGCTTGTGGGAGAGTGTTGAAGATGCTATAAAATCTGACGAGGATTCCTGCTATATTAGAGAAGAAATGTTATTTCAAAGAGTATCTCATCAGGCGTGGAATAGTGTTGAAGATGATCTACTATGGAAGCTCCTTCTTTGTATCCCAATTGTGTCAACTTTGTCAAATAAAACAATTTATTATTATATATTTTTTACAGGTACAGCTATTCAAGTTTATTCCACAGCGTCTGAGTATGAATCTCATTGCATATGTGGTTATACATATCATCTTTGACAAACTATCGGATGTAGTCGCACACCTGCTCGTGCTCAAACTCTCACTCCTCATCTAGTTTAGTTTTAATAAACAGCGGTAAATGCATTTTCATCATACATAGGAGATTTTTCATTTTTTTCTTTTCCATATGTGGTAATTTGTGTCATTTAAATTTATCATTTTTTATCTCCAATGTGAATCTCGTTCAGCTGACAATAATTCAAATAAATTTTTTTTTATGGAAAATCAATGAATACTATAACCACATATCATATTAAGAATTTTATTAGATTAACAAACTGATTCTAAAACCACTTATTAGGCATATTGAATAAAATAATACAAATAAATATAAAATAAAATAATAAGCAAAAGTAATATCAACAATTTAACGTTGTTCACCATTTAATTTAAACTATGTTCATGGGACAAACTCCAAATATTTTTCTTCCACTAATAAAAATTAATGGGTAAAAAAAGAGATAGTATTTCCTAGATACAGGCTAGAGGTTATACAATAATTTTGAGATAAACCCAAAAATAGTAACACATAAGTATTTCTTAAAAATACTCCAAAAATATTTTTCTTACTATTTTTATCACTAGTCATTTTTTGAAAAATTCGAAAAATCCAACTCTTTCACACAATCTTCAAAGGAAACTTTTCTCTAGCTATCTGACTGCTTCTCCTTTCCAATTTGCAATACATCAAATGAAGAATTCCCTGTATTGACAAATTTTATAGTGTGAACACAATTTACAACTTTCAACTTTATCTGTATCGTTTGCAAATTCAGTGTAAATTATTTTTCTTTCATATAGTGAGTGGCATAACATAATTTCTAATTTTTTTTTAATATGTGATGGGTCTCAAGACTTACTATTAATTTTATTAAAATCTAGGGTTGTCAACTTTAACCAATACAAAGTCAATGGCCCCTCCAAAAGAATAATCCTCCTTGTGATCAAGATTTTTAAAAAAAAAATTACTTTCAAGGTCCACAGCTTTATAGTCTCACTTTAAATGCCAAAAGTTAGTACGGATTTTTTAGCATAAAAAATTATAACTCAATTCTTTCCAAACATATTAATTACTACAAATTGCCTCCAAGATTTTGCTAACCTGGCTTCCAGATGTTCTGAGATAAATAACGAAGGAATACCTTCCTCTTCTTCAACATTGATCTCATTGTCCCCATCCAAATTATTCTCTAAATCCATACCATTCTCGTTCTCTACCATGTTTAAATCCTCATCTCCCTCCACTGAACTGTTGTCAGAGTTCCAAATACATAGTAGCTAATCATTTGGACAATTTGTTTTCCTTTTTAATTTTTTTTTTTTGCACCAAAATGTCTATAAACTACTTTGACATATGAAACAATACATTAAAGGCCTGAGGTGCATCAACAAAGGATTTTTTTTCCATGTCCAATCGTCCGACGAAGACGACAATGGCACTCTTTCCAACGAACAAAGATTCTTGCACTCAGGTTTCCTCACTCATCAAGGAAACTATTAAATGGATTAGTTCATAGATTTATTCATGAATTTATTTAACTTTTTTTTTTAATTCAGCATCCTATTTTTCATGCATGTAGAAAATGTATCAAGTTTGATTATCATCTTGGTAGTAAATAAGTTATAAATGGATTTCTTCATTATTTGATTACGTTATACCACCAAACAATTATCAGATTTAAAATTTCTCTTTACCAAGTCATTAGTAGCTAACAAATTTCAATTTCTTTTGCCGCAAAATGCATATATAATGCAACAATCATTGGCTTGCATTGACTTGTGGAAGATTATATAAAATCCGACGAGGATTCCTGCTATATTAGAGAAGAAATGTTAATTCAAAGAGTATCTCATCAGGTGTGGAAGCGAATAATGCATGCCTGATCTCCTCCAGGCTAAACAAATATTTTTATTTCATTTGACAAGCAAGAAACAAAATATACATGTAAAATGTACAGATCAATGATCCCTAAGGCTATTTGAGGCAAAATTTCATTCGACTAACACAAAAAGGACGAAAATGGATAAATTGTATTCAGCAGCATGAATTGGTTCTCTGGGCAACAAAGAACTAGATTTTATAGTTCACATTCCAACAAATAATGTCATAAACAAAATCTTCGAGGCCAATTTTTTTCAGTGGGATAACTTACCTCATCAAAAGTCCACCCTTAAATATGCTGGCATGCTTGTGTGTATGCCTGTTTGTTCCACTTCGTAGCCAGCATCCTCGTACATACTCAGGGTCGGCGAATTTCATCAGGTCATTTCCGGAGAAATGATGATGTGATTACAAAAAGAAATTCATCCAAATTATATTCAGGCAAGTGAAAGAGATCACAAGCCATTGGACATTTCACAACCATTTCCTCCAACTTGCTGTTCTTCTATCGCCAGATAACAACCTAGGAAGGCTAAGTAGACTATTAACCCGTGTAACACCTTCTAAGGCTGACCACTCATCGTCCTCTGCAGTTGAAATGCACTCAGCTAGGCTCCTCTTTGATTGGCTCTGGGTTCTCAAAGAAAGCTTTTCCTCTGTTAAGTCAGAGATAGGAACAATCTCATCAGAGCCGCTTCGGATGGTATCTGAATGAGTAAGAACAGCATGAAAATCATCAAGCATTTCTAGTTCTGCAGCATTTTCTTTGGTTTTCACCACACTCTCCACTGACTCTGGAAGAGTTTTAACATCCGACTCTACCACCCGGCCATTTGCTTCAGATGCATGTTCAAGAAAAAGACACACCACAGCGCAATCATCATTTTTTGAAGTAGGATACTTGAGCCTCCATGCTCGAACTGCACAATCCACAAGAGCTCTAGCTGCTGTAGCACGACTAGGAGCTGAGGCCACAATATCAACAGCTTCCTTATTTGAGAGGACATCCCAAACCTGTGAGGAAAAAAATGTAAAAGAAAACAACCCAAATTTAGTGAAGGTTTAAAAGTAGAAAAGAAATGCGTGCAGGTCTCATCTTATCCTATCTGTTACACTTAAATATGTACATAGATCTATCATTCCAGGTACATAGCTTCAAACTAGCAGAATTTGAAGTGGTGAAATCAGAAGCATGGATGACAGGGTAATAGAGCAGAGCAAGTCATAATAGTTATCCAATAAAAGAATATCCCTGATATTAGTATACAGTGAAAGAAATGAAATAGTCAATACCCCATCAGAAGCAAGAATGATGAACTCATCTCTTTTCGTAAGGTGGCGATAATAAACATCTGGTACAGAAATTAAACCAAAATCTTTCAAACAGAAGTCCCCAAAAGCTCTAGCCATTGCAAGACCAGGAGAATCATTATTAGGCAACCAAACACGTGCAACCTCTGGCTCATCCTTCAGTGCAAAGACCCTTCCTTTACATTTCTGGATCCTGGCAGCTTCCCCTATATATTGGAAGGTCAAGAATTTTAAGTTCTACAAACACTTACCTGAAGTAGTTTTCCAATATGCTAGATTGCAGAAAGGTTCTGAATTTATGATTAAACAGATATAAAATAGTAGTGTACATATGCGCATCTTCTCTGGGTAATGAAGTGTGTGCTCATGTGTCATGGGTGCATGCATGCGGGAGTGCATGTATGTGCATGTCCAAGTAAGAGAAAGTAAGAGAGAAACTTGGCAGATCGGGCTTCAAGTCTACAGTCAATTGTATGGCATGCAAAGAATAATCTTCGCCTCTGGTTGCCAGAACTGCTCTGGAGTCCCCAAGATTTCCAATTATAAGATCCTCCCCCTGAACAGGCGCATTTTCATTAGGCATAATTGTGAGACCAAGGTTAAATCTCATGAAATGAAAAATGATTTCGGGAAATTTAAACAGAAAAATATTGAGCAACTCATCTTTGTTAGTGGAAAAAGAATACCTGTACATATATCTTATATCAATTCCTGTTGTCCATAAAATAATCTAAGGATGTAATATCAATTTTAAATAAGTCAAACATGAGTTAAATGGAGCAGCAATTAGCAGAAGTCAAATCCAAGTTTCAGAAATGATAGGAATTGAATGACATGGCTTTAGCCAAGAAATGAACATAAGTTGGCTTTGGTTAAGAGATAAAAGACAATTTACTTTCAGAGGTACGGAAAATTGTGCAGGGTATCATGTTCTAAAAAGCATTAAGCACAGTAAAGCATTCAGGATTCCAAAAGCATAAGAGCAAGGCATGCAGTACAAAGTGCAAGCATGTACCTAAGCAAAGGTAGGACCATACCCTTAAAACAAAATGAGTAATAATTTACAAGTAGATACTAATGCATGGGAAAGTACAAAGAACTATCTTACGGTTTCATTTTTATATTGTGGATTACGAAATTTTATTCATATATTTTTAGCATCCTATGTTACTTGTCATTGACACTTTGGTGCCAAAACTGCTAACACTATAAGTTAGCGATAATGCGGCATTACGTGGCATGGAATTTTCAAGAAAAAAATAGTTTTTGAGTGATTTGTGGCATCCCATTCAACATCATGGGCTCACAATGATTAAAAATGTTAACTCTTTTAATTTAGTAAAATGAAATTCCTTTTTAATCTGATTCTAAAAGATTTCATATTTTTTACAAAAAGACAAATTTTAACTTTGTATATATTTAAAAAAAAATTTCTAATATGTTATAGGTCCAAAAACTTCTTAGATTAAATGCTACAAAAATTATTTAATTTATTTTCAATTGAAGTCCACACATATCAACATCATAATATTTTTTGGCACCCAAGTAGAAACAATATGAAACACCAAATATCAAAATGTCATGAAGAAACAGTAGGAACCGAAGCTACTGCAACATAATTAAATTTGAACACTCACATTCCATCCCATAGTATGCCAAGCAGTTCATAATTCAGGAAGGACCATCAACTTAGGTGAACTCAAAATATAACAGCATATTCTTATACTAACAAAACATACCCAATAACATAGCTACGATACGAATGAGGTTTTATCATAGCACAAGCAGGTTTTTTAAAGTCATAATTTCCCCTTTTTGGTGGTCTTTGAGTGAAGGACCATCAACTTAGGTGAACTCAAAATATAACAGCATATTCTTATACTAACAAAACATACCCAATAACATAGCAACGATACGAAGGAGGTTTTATCATAGCACAAGCAGGTTTTTTAAAGTCATAATTTCCCATTTTTGGTGGTCTTTGAGTGCCCTTTAATCTTCCAGGCTTTTCAAACTAACAATAGAGTGAGAAAACCACTGGGAAAAATGCTCCGTGCCATAAAAATAAAAATAAAAGAAAACAACATTTATCAGATAACCTAGCATCTATTGGCTTACACAAGAAAAGAACCTCTTGGCACCAATTAGCCATGCCCCTAAGGTGCCTCAAGGACAAATAAGAGAATGTGCCAAGCATTGGGCCTAAAACTCACTTCACCCTTACTTAACTGGCCTTATCAACAAGGTACAATCCCAATGGAAGTAAACATGATTGAAATTATCATTGCATGCTTTGTACCAGGTATGCTTTGTACCAGGTATGCAGCTGGAAAAGGCTTTACAGCAGGTAATACTGAAAAATTTACAAATTATTCCATCCAATGACTAAGATCTCCATAGCTCCACTTCCTAATTAAGCTAAGCACCAGTAGGTATCTGTGGCACATGAGTGAGAAATGGAAAATGAAGATTGCAACTCCATATCCAGTATTATAAATTTGCAGAAAACGTGGCATTAATTTTGGATATACATTTATGGCCTGCAAGGGAGATGAGTTCTTGGATGCAAACTTGTAAAAAGAAATATCCATTTTTAGTTTACTTTAAGCTTTATAGACTCCTAGCTTGTTTTGCAATTATTTTCTTACAATATGTTTGGAAATTTAACAAAGAAAGTGACGAGAGGGCAGTGACAAAAGGGGAGGAGAACAGAGGATGATTATCCTATTTCTGAGTTTGGTTGGACGATTACAAGGAAAAAAATGGAAAAGGAAGAATAGGCCTTCCCTTTACTTAGAACAGGAAAAGGAAGAGAGAAGAGCATAGAATTGTTGCAAGGATAAGACATTCGAACTTTAATATTAAAGTGTGGGGAAATATCCATTAGCTTCGGCAACCAACCTAATTTGGGGCAGTTAAGGAGAATCAGAAAATTTCCTAAACTCTTCCCCTCCTAATAGAGCAGGGTAACCATGTTATTCACCTCTCCCTTTCCCATTCTTCCCTCTACACCCTCTGTCCAGATTTTTGTAATCTTGAAGAAGGTAGAAGTAGCTATATATTAGTTAACTGAATTGAAGTTTGACTAGAGCAAAATATAAAATTACCAATGGAAGATTCCTAGTATAGACTCAGATAAAATACAGGCTTCAGCTGCCTTTGTGCTCTATGAGGATGTATCATTGACTTCCTTCACAGATATTGTTGCTTAGAAACCCTGTGAACTATTAAGTAGCTTTAGCCTTTGGTGTTTCTCAATTATTTTTCCCTATTAATTTTTCAAATCCTCATACCTGCAAAATTTAGACACCAAAATAAACCTATTCTTTTTGCTGAAATTTTGATCCAATCCCCCAGTCAGGACAGCCTAAGTATTGGAATGATGCATTTTATCCTGAAGATTGATTAATTTAACTCAGGTCCAAATCTTCAATTAGACTAAAGTAAAAATGCAATATATGCCAACCAACCAAAAAAGAAGTCATTTAATCTTGTCTACATATCATGTTGATTCTAAATGTTTTCTAATAACTTCAAATGTGACTTAGCTATGTTTAATACAAATAAATTCCATTAATTTGTGGACTTCATTTGAAAGTAACTTTCAAATTTTGACATAAAAACTAATATGCTTGTCCTATTCTTACATTCACAACTTTCTTTCTCATTTTGAAGGTATAGATGTAAGAAAATGATAAGTACATTATTGTTTTTATAAAAATTTTGAAAAAAAAATTGTAAATGATTTCCATTAATTTTGTGGAATTAAATTATACCAAACTACGGTTAAGCACACATGGAGAGCATAGTACACCAAAGAATTGTATGTTGCATCCGACAAGGGTGAATCACTCCCAGCAATCAGCTCTTCTACTTAATCATCATATATGCAGCTTAAACTCACATCATCAACATCTACATAAAATTTTGAAAGGTCAAGCTTTAAATCAATACAGCAATTTTAACCATCCTGACTTAATTCATTGCAATTATACTCAACATCAAACAACTTTGATCGAAAAAAGAAAAAGAGAAACTAATTAATAAGCACATCACCAGCAAAATAAGACAGAAACGTAAAGCTCAGGCTGGCTAAAGTATGTATGCTAATTTCACCATTGCAGCGGTATCCATGAGACCATCTTTAACTTCAGGATAAAATGAACCATTATACACTATTTAAATTCTTCCAAGGTAAAAATGTGGATCCGAGAGAAGGTATTGTTTCATGAGAAACCAGGTCATTTCACAGGTAAATTGGCTTACCAAAAGTGGCATTCATGGATTTCCTTTCAGACTTGTATGGCAACTAAAATTTTCATATTAAAAAGTGCAAAATGCCTACATTTCTTCCTCATATAGTAGTTCTATTAACATTTAACCAAGATAAATTAGTGAGATGAATAATCATCACTAAAAATTCTAGTTCATATATATGTCAATCAAAGCCTACAAATCGGCCTCCACCTGAAATCTGGAATAACAGCAAAGTAAAATAGATCAAGATGCTATTCTTAGCAGATAGAGATCTAGGGCAGGGATGTCATTTTCAATCTGGCATGCAAACTTTCAATGATGAATTCAGATTAATTGAAATTGGTTTAATTAAAAAAATGGGTCTATCAACCTGATCTTTGACCACATTTGGAGACCATAAAGAAACAAAACAATCTACTTTCGTCAAGCAAGGATGGCATAAAATTAGTTAAAAGATGTTGCTGGAATTACCTGCTTTATCAAGGTCACAGCAGTTGTTCCACTGCAGAAGCAATCAATTGTAGGATGCAAATTTAGTTCCTTGTCCATTAACTTGAAAGCCTTCAGGATAGTCTTTTTAAGTGGCAGAAACATCTCTGGAAAATTTTCATTTTGCTCAGCCTCCAAAGAATCATGTGACTCACCATCCATGCTTGGAGATGCACTTTCCTCAGAATTTGTGCTTGCAGGAGTGTTTTCAGTCTTATGATGGCTGATTTGTTCATCGCTGGAACCATCTTTCCATTGTGTACACAGTATAAGTGGAAGAGAATCCCGAACTTTCTTGGCAACCATATGACCCAAAGGACCATGACCATCAAATACCCCACAAAACACTGTATCGCTTCTTGAGATGAAATTCTATTGTCAAAATAGTCAAAAACCCAATCATCATACATCAGTGCCAACAAACAAACAATAATTGATGATCCTTAAATGATTTGCAAGCAGAGAATTGATAAAGGTGATGATTTAGAAAGTACAGTCGTGCATTGCATTTAGAAAGGATATCACAGGCTAGATCAAGATGACTAATAAGATGAACAATAAGAAGAAACACAAGTTCAAATTAGATAATCTTCAACTAGAAAAAGTGTTGCAATACTGCAGGACATATCTATGCTTAATGCCTATATCCCAAAAAGTTCTGCCCATTTTTGAATATGCAGAACGAGATACTCATGCATGGCTCATATATATGATGGTTACAAATGAATTCAGCCCTAGTTATGAATATCAAAGGCAATAAAATATATTTTCTAAGAATGGATTGGATAGCTGAGGCACATCATCTTACTTGAGCAAAAGAATCGCAGCTCAAGCTTCAGCTACTATTCTCCAGGCCTTTTTTCCTCAATTATTTTTGGTAATTACTGTTGTTTTATCTGATGTACAAGCTTAATCCCAGATCATGAATTCTGCACTTTTCCACACCCGGCTTATAAAAGTTGCATCCGATAGCAAGTACCAGCATGGAAATTGGATATTAAAGGAAAAAATAAGTTTTGGAACATATAGAAGCATTTTTTAATTTCCTTCTACATCAGTTATCCATCAATGTTTATCAACTAAAACCATGGTATGTAGAACAAGACTGTTTTAATTGGATGACACTGGTACCTAATATCAGGTTTCACCTAAATCTGATTCCAAACTCCTGAAAGTGGATGCTAAATAAAAGTAATAAAAGGAAATAAGAGATGATAGGTACTAAATAGGATGAAAATTTTTTTGACGGCATCAGGAATGATCATGTATCCAAACTAACACAATGTCAAGCTCAAATACTTAGAATAGCATACATATATAAAGCAGTTTCACAATTTTCCTTCCTTTACAATCCATAAATTAAATTCTTAGGCAATATATACCATCTCTGAACTTAATGAGGCATAACTCGTACCAAGCATGAGAAACTAAGAGAGAATAAAGTAAACTAGTGAACATGATGGATAAGGATGAAAAAGGATGCATCACATTGCTAACCTCCCAAACAAGCATGGCGTCTTGATTGGTGCCTTTCTTTCCTTGCTGAGTGTACAAACAGGCAATCTTGGAGGCACCATTCATAAACATCCTCCCAGGAATATGATTCAACAAACTTTCATCACCTCCACCAACTCCACCTGATTTCTTCTTCCACCTAAGCCTCTTAGGAGAAGCTGTTGATGTAGCACTAGTTTGCTCCACTGTACCATCCTCATCCCTCTCCCTCTTCGAGTAGCAAGATCCCATTTCAAAACGAAATCCTTCCTTCCTTCCCCAACTTATCTCAAATGCCAAAAATTTCAAACACCAAAATTAAATCAACTCAAAAGGCACAAAAATAAAACCTACCCAAGTTTGAAAAGCTGCCCGCCGTCTCCACTTTGAGCGATTCTACTCTACTGGATCAAAAGATCAAAATAAAAAAAAGAATAAAAGAGCAGAGCCTGATAAAAAATACTAGAAATCCATCTTGCTTCATTCAAAATAGCAAGATCAATCGATTAGCAGATGCATCACTATTAATTCAATCATTCACAACCCACTAACTAACTTGTAATTAAAGAACAGTAACATAAAAAAACAGTAGCCTTTTAGCTATTACCATGTAAGAGAGACCTTTTTGTCAAGTTATACAGGCTTGCAAACTGAGAGAGAGAAGGGCAAACAGGCAAAGGGTGGGGAGACCCCAAACAAAGACACGAACGAAATGAGGTAAGAACCATAATTGACAACTATATCTACTTAAGCTGTCCTTGGTGTTTTGATGACGTGGAATTGCAATTTTCAGATTTATGAAACAATTAAAATATTGATTTTTTTATTATATTATTTTTTTACAAATAGGTCACTATGATTGTGAAATTCAAAACATGATGCGATTTCTGCAATCGCTTTTGAAAAGAACTTGCTGGGAGTTAGTTTTAAAATATATATATAATATTGGGAATTACTTTATTTTTATGACTTTGAAATTTGTAGAGTGTTATAATTTATAAAATAATGTGAAAAAGAATATTTTCTAAAAAAATATATTATTTTTTTATATTTGATTATAATATTAAAAAATTAAAAAATAGGTGAAGTGATATTAACTTTAAAAAATAATTTTTCACTTTTAAAGTGAGAAGTTATTTTGAAATATTTTTGGTTTATTTAAAAAATATTTTTTTAATTTATTTTTTAAAGTTAAATCAATCAAAAAATATTTTTTAATTTATTTTCTAAAGATAAATCAATTAAATATTAAAAATAAAAATATTTTTTAAAATAATATTTTTTGGAAATAAACAGAAGGTTATACTATTTTCATTTTAAAATAATAAATTTATTTTTATGTGAAAATATAGGGTTACTTTTATTTTGATATAAAAAATTTAGTTAGTATGTTTTAAATTGTATATTTTATCTATTATATTTCTATATTAATTACAGTATTATTAAAAAATTAAAATATAATAACGCATATATATTAAAGTCAAATCAGACTAAATAAAAATATAATAGAGATTAACAACTAATTATATTCTTGAAAATAATAATAAATTATCTTTTTAAGACGTATAATTTAATATTAATAAATTTTGAAATGTTTTTAAAATTTTAAAAAAATATATATTTTATTCATTTTGTAAATTTGTTCGGTATGAATTAAATTAATCTATAATTTAATAAAATACAAAATATTAAAAAATAAATTTTGGCTTGTGAAGAATATTTTTTGCAGCTTGTTTTTATAAATTAAACTTTAATGATGGTCCATGATTATAAAAAATCGCAAGAAAAAAATTGATTAAGTGTTTGTGAGCGAATTGTTAATTCAAAATTAAAATTGTTAATTATGTTTAAAGAATTGTCATTATCATATCTGTGATTAAAAAAGGGGTAAGTACCGAAGGCCGAAGGGAGTAAGGGAATAAACAAACGACCGACAACGATAATAACAGCTGGGCCATGAGGCATGACGATGCTCGTGACACTGGTTCTGGTACCGTCTCATATTAATCTTTTCTGTCTTTTCTTACGCATGATAATATTTATATTTAGACATAAAAATGTATTTTAAATTTTTTTTTTGTTGAATTAAGTATAATATATATTTTTAATTTTTTAACTGGATATATTTATTTAATTTTTTTTTATAAATGTCAATAATTTTTTCAATTAAATATCTAACATTTGAAAAAATCATAAATGATATATTTTTTTGAAACTTTTCTCTATTTAATAGATTTAACTATAAGATAATTTTATATGTATTCTAATATTTATTATAACTTTAATTAACTGAAAAAAATATATTGATGCTTATTTTCTTATTATTTTTATTTTAAACTTTTTCAAAATTTATGATAAAAATATTATTAAAAAGGGGTGTCACACATTATATATATATATATATATATATATATATAATCACACTGTTCATTATAAATAAATTTTAGTTTGCCTTTAGATTTGATAAATTTGAAAAGAGTGATACTCTTTTCAAAAAAAAAAATTGAAAAACTGAAAATAAAAATAATAAAAAATAAGTATACTTTATCATTTTTTTCAATTAGAATTAGAATTATAATTAATATTAGAATACATATCATCTTGTCTTATTAATCAAAATATACTATAATTCAAAAAAAAAATTATATTCCTATTTAAACCCTAATTCAGGTAGCGTCATATCAGCTTCTATTAGTTTTTAATGAAAAGGTTGATAATTACGAAAATTAATTTAAATAAGTTTCAACTCAAAATTTTAACTATATAAAGTAGAATTCAGAGATCAAAATAGTTTTTCCTTTAAAAAAAAAAAACCTTTTTCCTAAGTTGGGTTGGGACCATACATCAGCCTCAAAAGTCAAAAATTCCATTTCAAAAGAGAAAAACTTTTTTTTCTTAATTATTTTAAAATTTATAAAATATTATTTTATTTTTCTTAAAATTATACCCAGTAGTCATAATCAACTGGCTGATAATTCATTTGATCTGATAAAAAATTTTATTTTAGATATTTATGTATGAATTAACATTTAAATTCAATCTTAGTCATTTTTTCTGGATATAAGAAGTTTAAAATTGTTTTAGAAAATTATATTTTTAATTAATTGACTATTTTTTATTATTATCATAAAAGATCAAAGTGGAATTTAAATTCAAAAACACATGACCTTTATTACTTGATCAATATCACTAAATTAAATTTAAATGATATGAATTATATTTTTTTGTATATTGTGTTAAGTTTATCAATTCAATTCAAAATATACAACACGCATGCATGAAAATTATTGGGATTTTCGAGATTTTTCCAAAATAAAACTGTTTATTCGAAATCGATGATGTTGTTTTTCTTTTGTCTAATAATTATTTTATTGTGCACTTTTAGTGTTCGTGTTTGGGTGAAAATGATGTTATGTAAGAACCACAAAGCCGCGAACAGAACTATACAAGCATGTTGAACCACACCATCCAAAGATTGAGCTTTTCATTATGGCCTTCTTATTCTTCATTGAACACTTCATATCGTTTCATAGTGATACTTGATAATCAGAGTTATAGGGCTTCATTTCAAGGGTAAATTCTCATAATAATGCTGAAAAAGCAAATAAGTTGCACTTGTTAGTTGAAATTAGAATAGAATATAGCAGTCCACTAATAATTTGAGGAAAAATAATAATAATAATTGAACACATAAATTTTATGTAGAAAATTTTTATACAAGTTAGGATAAAAATTATGACAAAGATAGAAGAACTTCACTACAAAAAAAATGGGAGATAACTTCTTTTTTAACTTAAAGAGAAAATTTACAATCTCTTTTACAAATTAGGATAATAACAATTAGGAACAAATACAAATACTTGGCTCTAGATTTAATCATATGAAAAATATAAAACTTTCTTTTATAGGCGGGGCAAGAAAATGGGGTAAAACTAATCAACAATCTCCCAGTTGAATATTTG
Organism: Triadica sebifera; assembly: GCA_023653625.1. Lineage (NCBI taxonomy): Eukaryota > Viridiplantae > Streptophyta > Magnoliopsida > Malpighiales > Euphorbiaceae > Triadica > Triadica sebifera. The sequence goes on from CM042895.1 coordinate 32,447,418, forward strand.
ATTCGTCATTTCATATTGCTTATGTTTTTATCAGACCACAAGAGAATCGACACTAAATAAATTTGTCACTATTGATTGTCTTTGTCATTAAATTTATTAAGTTATCATTTGTATAAGTTTTTTGCAAATCTACTATTTCTTTCTCCATTTTTTCACAAATAAGGTGGTACTGAACTAGAATATAATTTGTTTTTGAATGAGAGATTGAATTTCTTGCAAGATGTAAGACACTGTGACAATCAAACCAAAAAAATATTATTTTGTTTATATCCGAGTTCCTCTATTATTATTTTCAATCATACTACTTTTCTTACTAGCTTGTGTAGCTACTACTTAGTTTGCTTCTATTGTTATATAGCTACAACTAACAGCAGTTTTGAAAACTCAATTCACAGTTCCGCTAATAAGTACAAACACATATCCGGTAGTGAATTTATTTTTATCAATATCACTATATAATCTAAATCAACATATGATCTGACAATAAAAGTTTGATCTCCTATAACACAATACAACATTTATAGTTCCCTTAATGTATTTCAATATCATTTTCACAACACTTCAATGTTCTCTACCAGTATTTATCACATCGACTAATCACTTCTACTGCATGTGCAATGTCTGGTTATGTAGAAATCATAACAAACATTAAATTTTTCCACTATTGTTGCATAAGATACTCAAGATATCTTTATTCCCTCTGTTTTCACTAATAGTGAAACTTGAAAAAAAAATAGCGGTACTAAAAGTGACTAATCTTATGGCTTATTTGTGCCCTGAACTTTTTTTTTTTCAAATCATCTAAGTAGCGAATTATATACATTCAAATAATTATAGAAATCAACTTTTTATCTCAGGAATTGAATTAAAAAACTAAGAAATATTGCAATTGAAAGGTTACTGTTGGTGAATATAATGATGGTTTTGGGGGGAGACTTTGAATTCATTTGCTGCGAATTTCAAAATAGTAGTAAATAGGGCTGCTTCTAGTATACTAAACCTGAAATTTCAAAAGTAAATAGCCATAATCAAATAATAATTCAAAAAACACTTATGTTATGAAGAAAAGAAAAAATGAAAAATGAAAATTATACATACACTTTGAAAGGAAGCTTTTAGATCAAAGGTGAGCATCACCTTGAACTGAGAACAACAATAAGAGAGTAGAGATAAGCAATGAGATGAGATTGAGAAACTTAAGTTATAAAATGACAGTGAGGGTGAGGGGAAAAAGACAAAGATGAGGACGAATGTATAGAAGGACTATGAAGGTGAATGTGAGGGAGAAAAGATGGAGGCATGGTAAGGTATGGGCATTAGGGAGAAAAGACAAAGATAGGATTTTTTTTTATTGCAGAATAATGAAAACAACATTGTTTTAGATTAATGATTAGTGACAAATAACAATTCATTGATAATCTAGCAACAAATAAAAATTTATCGCCATTTAGCAATGGATACTAATTCGTCGCTAATATAAACAGTGTTATTTTCACTAATTTTAGACTCATTTCTTAATTGTTATTAAGCATGTAATAGACAGTATCATTTAGGTTTCATGATTAGAGACGAAAATATGTTCATCACTAACCATAAAAACTTTTTGCTAGTGCACCTCTTCCGCAACTAACAATTAATGAAAATAAATCATTAAAGGGTTAGTAATAGATAACTCCACAACTAAATCTTGATGATTTAGTGATTGATGACAATCTATCTCTAACAGTTAACCTCTATATATGTTTAGCAATGGATCGATCCGTCGTTAACCTTTGAAGGTTGTTGATAGATTATTGTTTATCTCTAACCGTTGATAAAATAAAACCTCAAAATATGTAGCGACGAATAAAATTCATCCCTACACCATCATAATAGCGATAAAAATATGTCCATTGTTAATAGTTACTAAAAAAACATTAAAAGCGAAGCAAAGAACAACTTCGTCAATAAACTTGAAACATAACAAAGTATTCTTATTCATTGCTAATTATTACTAAGAATAAAAGTAGTGCATGCTTAGCAATTGACAATTTTCATCGTTAAACCTTCAATAGTTATAGTGAGGAATCATTTTCATTATTATATATTCAAAATAGTGATAGACATGGAGTCAAATGCCAATATTTTCCACAAACTTTAGCGACCAATTATGTTTTGTCGCTAAAATTTTATCATTAGTTTCTCACAATTATGTCACCATATTGAAAGCCAATTTTCAACTTTACATTTAGTAACGGATCGTAGTGACGAAGAACATCTGTCACTAAAGTGGTCACTAATCGGTTGATAATCCATTGTTAAATATCATTTATTAAATTCTCAAGCATATTTGTCTCTAATCCGTCATTACTTAGTGATAGAAAAAATTTGTTGCTAAAATTTCTAGCTATTTCACATTTTTGTTATAATGAAAATATAAGAAGGGATATTTTAGTCCCGATGATAAATATTCTAGGGTTTTAAAGTTTAAATAAAAAATTTTACAATATATATAAATTAATCTACAATTTGGTAGACTATAGGATATAGATTTTTTTTAAGGAAACTTTTATTGTTTCTACCAATAAATGTCGTATTGTCCAATCATTGACGGATTTAACATTTTTGTGGTCACATGGCATTAACTATTGACTATTACTAATCATTGTCTTGACAATTTAGGGAGTGTTTGGAATTGTTGTTGGATGTCCAAAAAATAGGTTTAAAATTTTTTTGATTTAATCGATTGATTTTTTAATTTTTTTATAAATTGTTTTTGTAAAACCTGCTTCTGAGAAAAATACATATTTACCTGCTTTTCTCCAAAAACAGTTTTCAAAATTCAAAAAAATAAAACATAATTTTTTTTTCCCAAAAGCGCTTTTCATATACGTAATGTCAAATAGACCCTTAGACTTTAAAAAAAACTAGTGTTCGATGGCGAGATTGCAGTTTTGCATTTTTAAAATCGTAAATATCCTTTTCAATATTTAAACTCACATGATTTTCTTTTATCCATATTTTAACATTTAATACATCATTGGAAAATTTTATCAATAATATGCAATATTTAATTAAGAGACTCAAAATGATTTGGTATGACAATTTTTATATGCCTGGTTTAAGGCTTAGTCTGGGCCCTAATTTTTTCCATTAATTATATAAGTGATTGATATTCAAATTTGTTATTAATTATATAAAAAATAATTTTAATATTTTATTGAATTTTAGACATATGATATTAAATTTAAATTACTAATTATTTATAATCAGTTAACTTAAACGGCTATATTAAAAATTAGCTTAATTTTATGGGTAATTTTAACTTTTATTTGTTAAAAGGCTAATTAATATATTGACTTAAATATAACTAACTTTTGATTTTATGTAATAAATTAAACTCTAAATATATTTTTTATAACACCCTCCGATATAATTAAAAATAAATCTAATTATATCAAATGATGTTACGATGTACATGATTTCAAACTAATATTAATTTTAAAATTTTGATACACCATGATTATGATGCCTTAAAGAAAAACAAACACATTTTTAATGACTTGAAATAAAGTTCAAAATAATAAAAGTTTAAATAAAATTTCGTACGGAAATACACAAGCCCAAAATTTTACAAACAGGTGGTTTTAAAACTAAATATCTTTGATATAAAAGCATATAAATCTATAACTACCCAACCCCAATAAAATAATAAAAAATATATAATGATTGTATCACCCACCCTAAGTATATTCCTTTGACTCTGGTCACTAGGCGTCTTTCTCTATCGCTCCAAATCTAAGCTCCAACCCTGCGTATGGAAAGCTCATACGCTAAGGAACTCGTGTCTAATATTACATAACAACGTGCAACATATACATATTATGCATGACATACTTACCAACCTATGGCAACTTACTTTAAAGCCCGCACATGCATCATTTCATATTTTATATGACATATCATCATACTCTCATGCTCTCATTACTTATTTCTAGACCTTCAAATATAACCCACCGATAAATCTCTCATTGCTAATCTCTAGGCCTTCAGGTATAACCCATCGAGAAAGCTCTCATTGCTTACCTCAAGGCCTTCAAATATAACTCACTGAGAAAGCTCTCATTGTTAACCTTAGAACCTTCAAGTATAACCCACTCGGCCTTCAAATATATGACTAAACTATGTCACTTGGTATCAAACTCCCCTCAATGACATGTCATCTATTCTAACTCTAGTCCTAATTAGAGTATTGAGCTCAACCGTTTCACAATATGTACCATATATATTTCCATATTATCCATTTTTTATATTTTATATAAATCTACTGTGATATCTCACAATCGCATTCGTAACATGTATTATCATACCATGTATCATCATACAATAGAGGTATTTCATCTCATAATGACTCAATTTTGATTCACATGCAAGCATATAAGATTTTTAAATTAAGTAGCTTCACGCCTATGAATAACTTTTTATGACTATGAAGCACTATTTAACGGGTAGTTTACCTGTGAACGAAGTCGTGATTCATCTTGTTAATCAGCACACATTCATGATCGTGATCACCCTTTCACGAGCATAAACCCAACAATAAAGCTACCAGTGAACGAGTCTATCTCAACAGTAAAATTCATTTTCACGATATTCACGCCTGTAAACCCTCTATTCACAACCGTGAATTTGGAAATTTTTCCAGAAAATAAAGCATCACAACTTCATGTCATTCTCACATTCAATATTCTCTACGGTTAACCACCATCAGTCACTCTATTAATACTTCAGCATGCATTTTAGCCATTTATCACAAACATATACTTTCTAATTATCTATATTAACCAAATTAATTCATTTAACATTACAAATCTAACATGTTCACATATATCTTCTCATTATGCATATCAACTCACATTATAATATATTATATATTCACTGATCATTTATATCATATATCTAAGGCAATTAATATAGAAACATGAAAATAAAAGTCTTGGGTGTTATTATGTATAAACCTTACACTTAGGATAGATAGAACCACTACTCTAGCTCTTCAAGCTTGTTCCTTCCCTTGGGATGGACTTTCAGCTCTCTCTCTAGGTCTTAGCAAGATGAAGAATTCTTTCTTAGTCTCTGGAAAATCACCAAAACCCAGAAAATTCAAAAATCTATTATTTACCCCTAAGCTCCCAAGCTTCATTTCTCACTCTCATTTCTCACTTTACTTTCTCAAAACTTAATCTTCAAAGCTTCATCAATGAAGGATAAAGGTTTCTAGTGGGGAAGGAGAGGAAGATATGACGTGTTAGGTTGGTTATAGAGGTATGGGAGCGGATTTAAAGGGAATGACAGAGAGAAAAATATGATTGTCTCACATGCTCTGTCTGTCTAGACTTCACGACCTTGACTCCTCTCTCATGGGCTCACGGTCATGAAAAAACTTTTCACGGTTGTGAAGAAAGCTGCCAACTAAAACTCAATATTCACGGTTCTGACACTCATTGTCACAGGCATGAAACATTTGATTTCAGCAACACTCAACTTTCAAATTTTATTTAATCCCCAACTCTCATTAACAAAAAACATAACTTATAGGCCCTAATTTTGGGCATTATATTTTTTATGTCATTTTTTATCAGTTTCTATCTCTTTTTCTTTTTGAACAATTTTTATCTCTCTTAACTTGTATAAAGAAAACAAAAAATTTCTTTTTTTATTTTTACTTTTCACACTTTTTCTTTTAATCTAATGTGGCTCATCTACTCAAGGTTAATTTCTTATTTTTTATTTTCTAAAATAATTTCTTTCTAAATTTAAATATAAAACTTTAATTAGTGATTTTGCATCTTAAAAACAATCTAATGTGACTCATCTACTTAAGGTCAATTTTTTATTTTTTTATTTTCTAAAAGAATTTCTTTCTAAATTTGAATATAGAACTTTAATTGGTGGTTTTGCATTTTAAAAAGCAAGATGTTGAACCTTGAGGGGTATTTCTGTTATTTTGATGCTAACAAATAAAATAGCAATAATGTATTTAACATACTTGTGTTCTAAGTTTATTGAACAATGTATGAAATATGATGCAAGAATAGAAGACTAACTTTGAAAGTCAAAAAATGAAGAAATAGCATGTTCACCCCCGTGACTGTTTATGTCACGCCCGTGATGTAGCTTAGTGCCAACTATCCAACATTTAAAGTTCACGGCTATGAAAAATCATAGCAATCGTGAATGATCATATGAGTCACGCCTGTGAAAGATAGTCACACCCGTGAGAAAATATGTCAAATTCCTTCAGAGAGCTTCACGGCCAGAGTCACCACTTGGACTACGGCCTGGAAGGATATTCACACCCGTGAAAGAATAAAGTCATGCCTGTGATCAAACATTTCAATTCCTTCCAGAATGCTTCACGGTCAAAGTCACCACTTGGACCACGGCTTGGAAGAACATTCACGACCGTGACACAAGCATTCACGACCGTGAATGAGGAAAGAGAAATATGTCAGACGCAAAATTAAGAGTTTATGCAATGACTATTTTCACATTAAATGCATCCAAACGACTATAATTATCTAATAAAGTATAAATGCAAGTCATTTATGAATCCAGAACAAATGAATAACAATTACTTTGAATCAAAATCTTGTTGTAGCCATTTTGTGCATTAATTACTTTCAACAAAATATTATTTCTCTGTAAAAATATTTTTGCTCATAATTACTGAGCATTATAGATTTGTGAGTGTTTTTCTTTATAATCTACTACTCAAGTGAGTTTGGGTATATTGGGTTAGGAGTAGAATACTTGTAAGGATTATTTGTGTGAGTCATTAAAACATAAGGAATTGGTTTATTATGTGAGCTATTAAAACACAAGAGATTTCTAGGTTAGGTGTGATCCATTGATAGAAACACCATAGTTGAGAGTGAGCTTGTAAAACTCCATTGTAACACTTAGTGTGTTAGTGAAACTTCCAATTGAGATTAGGGAGAGGAGTAGGGTTTGTTAACACCTAAACCACTATAAATTTCTTGTGTGATATCTTTCTATCCCTACTCTATTTAACTTTTTATTCCGCACTTCAAAGTTAAGAATTTTTAATATCCAATTCAACCCCCCTTCTTGTTTCATTATCTGGGTAACAATTAGTATCAGAACTTAGTCTAGCATCGAAGTCTAAACAACGCTAGTAAAGATAAAGAAATGGCCAATGAAGGATTCCAAAGTCTCAAGCCTTAATTTGATGGAGCAAATTATGCTCATTGGAAGTTCTGGATGGAGATATATCTCGATAGTGAGGGAATTGAAGTTTGGAATAGCATTCGAAAAGAATGGAAACCACCAACCAGAAGAGGAGTTGATGGTGAAGAAGAAATCCTATCAAGAGATGATTGGACAGAGTCTCAAAGAATAGCAAGTTTCAAAAACAAAAAGGCAATGACAATTCTTCCAAGCTCACTATCCATTGAAGAATGTGGCACAATACAACACTGCCCAACTGCATATAGCAAATGAAAAATATTGGAAACTTAAAATGAAGGAACAAAGCAAGTTAAATACAAGAAGATTCAACTTCTCACTTCAGAGTATGAACTCTTCAAGATGAAATCCAATGAGTCAATCACCGATATGAAAAACTATCTTCTAGCCATCATAAATGGTATGAGAAAGCTTGGAAAACACTTTAGCTTGGAAGATGTAAATAACAAAATTCTGAGAAGTCTTTCTCTCAAAGATTACGGTTCAAGAGTTGCTGGTATAGAAGAGGCCAACAAATACATGAGCGTCATGAATACCGATGTGCTTATATGAAATGGCAGTGAAAAAAGATAGAGAGCTTGAAGCCGAGCCAGAAAAAAAAAGTCTCTAGCACTAGGAGCCTCTACTTCAAAATCTCAAGAAGAAATTGAAGATGATGAAGAAAAGAGTGATGATGCAAATGAGGACATAGCAATGCTCTCGAGAAGACTGAAAAGAATAATTGAAAAGAGAATGGGCAACTCTCGAAAATTCAAGCAAATAAATCTCAAACAGACCTCAAATGACTCTCAAAGGAGTAAAGAGGAGGTAAAGTACTATGAATGTGGGAAGAATGGACATATTAAACCAGAATATCCAAGGCTCAAGAAACACAAGAGCAAATACCAAAAAGACAATGGGGAGAAAGGTCACAAAGCCACATGAGATGACGAAAGCTCTTCAAGTGAAAAAGATGACAATGAAAGTGAAGATGTCAACTTATGCTTCATGGCTATAGAGGATCACGTCTCGGATAAGGTAGGATCACTTTACTCATACTCATTCAATAATGATAGTAGTGATAATGATAGTGATAGTGAAGATGATGATGACTAAAGCTTAATAGAAGTATTGAATCTAGAACTAGAAAAATATAGAAGTAAATTCAATACTTATAAATATAACATTTCTAGTTTGAAAAAAAATGGAAGTTTTAGAAAAGGAGAATCTTGAGCTTTAATATTCTAATGAATCTCTTCAAAAATCATTAGATGAGTAATGCACAAGACCCTCAACTAAATCCTTGCTTAAAGAAAATAATATCTTGAAAAATAAATTTGAGGAACTTAGAAACTCTATTTCAAAATTTCACAAGGGCAAGGAGAGTTTAGATACTCTCACTGTGTCTCAAAAACTACCTTTAATTAGACATGGTCTAGGATTTAAGGAAACATCATCTTCATCTCACAATACCACTTTTGTGAAGTCAAGTGAACCCCACATCTTCACATTGGCAGTAACAGCCCTAAGGGCTAAGTGCACAACACACACTAAATCTTCTATGCATAAAAGGAATGATCAAGGGTCGGTAAGCCTAAGAAGGAAACTTCAAAAGACCAATCATACTTTTATGTATAAGAAGCATGCACCTAGGAAAGCACCAAGTCATCATGCATGTGCATGCCATTGCTTACAAACTCTACCTAATAGGAAAATGGCAGTCAAAAGCATAGTAAGACCAAAAATCATATTTAGAGCTAAATAATGTAATTATTGTATGAAATTTGGTCATATAAATAAACATTACTGGATAAGGAAGGCTTATCGGGAACCTTCACGTGCTAACCCCCAAGGACCCAAGCTCATTTGGGTACCTAAAAACAATACTTGAATTGTGATTTTATAGGTATGCCTCAAGTCCACAATAAATAAAAATGTTTGGCTAGTAGATAGTGGATGCTTAAGGCATACGACCGAAGACAAAGAACTATTCAATGACATCAAAAGTATTAATGGAGGTAAAGTAACCTTTGGAAACAATGCTAAAGGTAAGGTAATTGACATTGGTTCTATTGGTATTAATGGTACTATTTTCATTAAAGATGTCTTACTTGTTGATGGTTTGAAATATAACTTGTTAAGTGTAAGTCAATTATGTGATAAGGGGAACTAAGTAATCTTTACTTCTAACAAATGTCTTGTAACCTCTATTAATGGCCAATAGATATTTAAAGAAAGTAGAGATGTTAATACATACATAATAGACTTACACAAAATATCTAACCTTTCCTCCAAGTGTCTTGTGACTACTAGTAATGAATCTTGGTTGTGGCATAGAAGGGTTGGTCATGCAAACATGGATTTAATTCAAAGCCTCAGCAAATGAGATATGGTAAAGGGACTACCAAAAGTCAAATTTGAAAAATACAAGACATGTGAACCTTGCCAAAGAGGAAAATAACACAAGTCATCCTTCAAATCAAAAAACATTATAAGTACCTCAAAACCTCTACAACTTTTGCATCTAGATATTTTTGGACCTACTAGAGTTGCAAGCCTAGGAGGTAAACACTATGCCTTTGTCATCGTCAATGACTACTTTAGATTCACTTGGGTAATTTTCTTAGCTCAAAAGAGTGATGCTTTTGAATCTTTTAAAAACTTTGCTAAGAGAGTTCAAAATGAAAAATGAAGTATTTCAAAAATAAGAAGAGATCATGGCAAAGAATTTAAAAATGTAAATTTTAAAAATTTTTGTCTAGAACATGGCATTTCACAAAATTTTTCATCTCCTAGGACATCTCAACAAAATAGGGTGGTCAAAAGGAAAAATCGAACTTTAATCGAAATGGCTCGAACAATGCTAAATGAGTATGAATTACCAACTTACTTTTGAGCGAAAGCCACAAATATTGCATGTTATATTTCAAATCGAGTCTTCAAAAGACCACTCTTAAACAAAACTTCTTTTGATCTATGGAATGGAAGAAAGCCCATGATATCATACTTTAGAATATTTGGATGCAAGTGTTTCATATTGAATACCAAGGACAACCTTGGAAAATTTGCCTCTAAATCTGATAAGGGTATGTTTTTAGGATACTCTATCACTAGCAAAGTTTATAGAGTATTTAATAAAAATTCATTAGTTGTTGAAGAATCTATGCATGTTGTTTTTGATGAATCTAGTAAGCTTGATCTTGTGAAAGGTAGTATTGATGATGTTGTAGGTTCAATGGAAAGACTTGATCTTAAAAATGAAAAAGAAGAAAATGATCAAGAAAATTCATATCAATATGACTCTCTACCTCCAGCTCAAGAGGAAAACAAGCAAGAGCTCCCAAAGGAATGGAGATTGACAAAACATCACCCCCAAGGAGCAAATCATTGGTGATCCTACAAAAGAAGTAAGTATTAGATCTCATCTCAAATCTTTAGATTCTAATCTTGCTTTTGTCTCTCAAATTGAGCCTAAAAATATTAATGAGGCTCTTAATGATGAAAGTTAGGTGATTGCTATGCAAGATGAACTCAACCAATTTGAGAGAAGTAAGATATAGACCTTAGTTCTTAGACCCAATGAGCATCAAATCATTGGAAGTAAATGGGTATTTAGAAATAAATTAGATGAACAAGATTCAATAACTAGGAATAAGGCTAGGTTAGTTGCTAAAGGATATAATCAGGAAGAATTAATAGATTATGATGAGACCTATGCTCCAGTAGCTAGATTAGAAGCCATAAGAATACTTTTAGCATATGCATGCCATATGAATTTCAAACTCTTTCAAATGGATGTCAAAAGTGCTTTCTGAAATGGTTTTATAGAAGAAGAAGTTTATGTAGAACAACTACCAGGTTTTGAAATCCATAATTTGCCTAACCATATTTTTAAACTTTCAAAAGCTTTATATGGTTTGAAACAAGCCCCAAGAACTTGGTATTAAATACTAAGTTCTTTTCTTTTAGAAAATAATTTTACAAAGGGAAATGTTGACACTACTTTATTTATTAAAAAACATAAGCATGATATCCTAATTGTTCAAATTTATATTGATGACATCATATTTGCGTTTACTAATGAATTGTTTTGCCAAGAATTTGCTAAGTGTATGACTAGGGAATTTGAAATGAACATGATGGGTGAGCTCAAGTTCTTCCTCGATCTACAAATAGAACAAAGCAATGAGGGCATATTCATCAACCAATCCAAATATGCCAAAGACTTAATCAAGAAATTTGGAATGGAATGATGCAAAAATGCCAAGACTCTAATGAGCACATCAACAAAATTGGACAAAAATGAAAAGGGTAAGAGCATTAATGAAAAGCTATATAGAGGTATGATTGGATCACTCTTATATCTTACTGCCTTTAGATTCGATATAATGTATAGTGTATGCTTATGTGCTCGCTTTCAATCATGTCCTAAAAAATCGCCTTTGAATGCTGTGAAAAGAATTTTAAAATATTTACATGACTCATTACATCTAGGTTTATGGTATCCTAGAAATTCATCCTTTCACATTATAGGATATTCAAATGCTAATTATGCTGTAAGTCTCTTGGATAGAAAGAGTACCTCAGGTACTTGTCACTTTATTGGTGAATGCTTAGTTTCTTGGTTTAACAAGAAACAAGTTTCAATTGCTCTTTCTATCGTTGAAGCGGAGTATGTGGCAGTAGGATGTTGTTGTACTCAAATCCTTTGGATGAAATAACAACTTAAGAATTATGGTCATAGTTTGGACCATATACCTATCAGATGTGATAATACAAGTGTTATAAATCTATCTAAGAATCTCATTCAACACTCTAAAAGTAAGCATATTGACAAAAGACATCATTTTCTTAGAGATCATGTTCAATATGGAGATGTTGTATTGAAATTTATAAACACAGACAATCAATTAACATATATTTTCACTAAGTCTCTAAATGAAGAAAGATTTAACTTCATAAGAAGAGAGATTGGTATGATTGATGGATTAACTTTATGATTGTCAAATGTGTCGAACCTTGAATGTTAATCTTGTATTATTGTCCCATATTTTAAGGTGTGAAGTGGCAAAACTTGATGAAAAATATGTTATAAGGGATAGAAGCACCTTAGAAATCCTCTAATCTTGTTTTAGACTTAATTTTATTTAATGACGATTTTAGGCAATTCACGTATGTGACACATATTCACGGCCGTGATCATAATCGCCAAAAGTTCCAGTAGCTTTCATGTCTTGCTTCACGACATGCTTCATTGTTGAAGGTAGTGAAGATTATGTTTCACGCCCATAACCTTTTTTTGTCACTCCCGTGAAACCCTATGTTCATGATCATGACACTTTTTCACGACCGTGAACATTACCATCAAATACTTATAGAAGCGTTCACGCTTTTTTTCATGCTTTGTCTCACGGTCACAAGCAGTGAAGATTGTACTTCATGACCGTGACTCATTTTGTCACAACCGTGAAAATTCATCATTCACCCCTGTGACTACTAAATGTCACGACTGTGAATCGTTTCATATTCTTCATCACGGGTAAAACGCCTCTTCAGCAAATCGTGAACATGACACTTCACGCCCTTAACTTAGCATTCACGACCGTGAGGATGTCGACTATAAAACGTTTCATGCCGTTTTTTCTCTCATTCTAACTCTACAAATTCTCTCTTTTATCACCACATTCAATACCTCTCATAGATTCTAGCCCCCTAACAGCCTTTTCCATATATAAATACCTTTAAAAAACTTTTTCTTTCATCAGAAATCACAAAATCACAAGTTATTCTTCAAAAATCCCATCAAAAATTTTTCTCTTCAAAAATCAATCTCAACTCAAAAATGGAACTCAACTTCTCTAAAGGCACTAGAAAGAAGTCTCATACTCCAAGAAGGTACACGGACTACCTTCTCAATATCATTCCGGAGCACCGCCATCCGAGGTATGCAGTTCTCAAGAAAAGACCACTCATTTCTTCTCGATCCTTCGAATGGCATGTTCTCAGGACCCTTGGTCTTGAAACAAGCATGACAGAACAACTACAGGCATGTCATCTAAAAGAATTCTTTGATATCCATCAATCGATGCTAAGGGAACCAACTTTCGAGTTCTTTACCACCCTGCAAGTCTTTCCCACCGACACGGTGAAATTTCAACTTTGCAAGCATTCGAACACCCTAACAGCAATGGAGTTTGGTTACATCTTCAAACATCCCTCTGATGGTATCCTTAATGAGAGTGAGGTGGAGTTCTATGCCAATCCGGCATGGACTCATTTCGGACAAGATTGCAGCTGGGACGTCAAGAAGACAAAGAGCACCCACCTTCGATCCCCAGTGCATAAATACTTACATAGATTTCTGACCTATAACATCTTTGCAAAGGGGGATAGCAACGGTGCAATTCAAAAATTCGAGCTCTTTCTCCTGGAGATGGCCTGAAGAGGCCTAACAATGGTTTTATCTCGATGGTTTGCAAACCATCTACTCTCTATTGCAACGAAACCATTAGGAGATATCTTGATTGGTGGGTACATGACTCACCTTGCTATCAAGCTTGGATATCTGAAGCTAGAATAGCACAACTTCAACATCGTACCAGCACATCCTAGAAACCGGCTAAAAGTCAAGTCTTTTATCAAGATGGGAGTAGCGGTTTGCATAGTTCATGAAAATAACATCTACTACCATTTCACCACTCCGGCTAGTGAAATTATTTGGGAAGACAACGATTCAGACAACTTCAATGCTGGCCTCCAAGGAATCCAGCAATGAAAAAGAGTTCGAGTCGAGACAGCAACCCCAGAGGTTGAGCAGAAAGTTGGTCAATCCTCGGCCTCCACACCGAACTTGGCTTAACAGGTGGTTGATCTTTTAGCACATTGCTTTGACCAATTGCAGGCTTTGATTGATGAGAGGTTGGAAAACCTCAAAGATTTTATGGAGTCTCGCATGGAGAGCCTCAAGGCGGAAGTAGCACGCCTTCGAGATGGGTTGTCTGGCTCCAAGTCTAGCTAAAGCTTTAGTTTTTTTTAGTTCATTTTGTTTACTAGTTTCTTGCATTGCAAATGTAGGTTTTTAATTTGCTTTTCAAACCTTTGTACTCTTACATTGGGTACTAATAGAATTGGTTTTTTACTGAATTGGTTTTTTTCCTTATGATTTATGTTCTTTTTATTGATGATAAAAAGGAATATAAATGAATTAAATAAATATACAAGTACATGAATGCAAATGTGTCCATATTTTGAAATAGTATTAAGATACACCTTCAATATACTTTGCATATACTTAACTAGTTAAAAGAAAATAATTTGATATACTTTGAATATACTTTGCATATACTTAACTAATTAAAAGCAAACAATTTGATATACTTTGCATATACCTATCTAGTTAAAATCAAACAATTTGATATACTTTGTATATACTTATCTAGTTAAAATCAAACAATTTGATATACTTAGCATATACTTAACTAGCAAGCAAACATCAATGCTATACTTCATCGATTCATAAAGATTCTTTCACTCTATTATTTTTTTGTCTTAAGCATCTTTTGAGGGGGAGACTTCTCAAAAGAACATATTGCTAGATTATTTGTTACCATCAACAAGAGGGAGATTGTTGAACCTTGAGGGGTATTTTCGTCATTTTGATGCTAAAAAATAAAATAGCAACAATGTATTCAACATACTTGTGTTCTAAGTTTATTAAATAGGGTATGAAATATGATGCCAGAATGGAAGACTAACTTTGAAAGTAAAAAAATGAAGAAATAACATGTTCACCCCCGCGACTGTTTATGTCACGCCCGTGATGTAGCTTAGCGCCAACTATCCAATATGTAAAGTTCACGGCCATGAAGAATCATATCAACCGTGAATGATCACATCAATCACGCTTGTGAAAGATAGTCACGCCCATGAGAAAATATGTCAAATTCCTTCAGAGAGCTTCACAGTCAAAGTCACCACTTGGACCACAGCTTGGAAGGATATTCACGCTCGTGAAAAGAATAAAGTCATGCCCGTTATCAAACACTTCAATTCCTTCCATAATGCTTCACGGTCAGAGTCACCACTTGGACCACCGCTTGGAAGAACATTCACGACTGTGACACAGGTATTCACGACCGTGAATGAGGAAAGAGAAACATGTCAAGTGCGAAATTAAGAGTAGGTGCAACGGCTATTTTCGCATTAAATGCATCCAAACGGCTATAATTCACTAAAAAATTATCAATGTAAGTCATTTATGAATCCAGAATAGGGAATAACAATTACTTCAAATCAAAATCTTGTTGTAGCCATTTTGTGCATTAATTACTTTCAACAAAATATTATTTCTCTATAAAAATCTTTTTGCTCCTAATTACTGAGCATTATAGATTTGTGAGTGTTTCTCTTTGTAATCTACTACTCAAGTGAGTTTGGGTATATTGGGTTAAGAGTAGAACATTTGTAAGAGTTATTTGTGTGAGCCATTAAAACACAAGGAATTGGTTTATTGTGTGAGCCATTAAAACATAAGGGATTTTTCGGGTTAGGTGTGATCCATTGATAGAAACATCATAGTTGGGAGTGAACTTGTAAACTCTATTGTAACACTTAGTGTGTTGGCGAAACTCCCAATTGAGATTGGGGAAAGGAGTAAGGTTTGTTAACACCCGAACCTCTATAAATTTTTTGTGTGATATCTTCCTATCCTTACTCTACTTAACTTTTTATTCCACACTTCAAAATTAAGAATTTTTAATATTCAATTCAACCCATCTTCTTGGTTCATTATCTGGACAACACAACACTAGTACAAAAATGACTTATATACATATGTTATTTTGAACTTTATGTGTCTATTAAATGACAGACGCCTATAAAGAAAATGTATATGAGTTGGATTTTAGACGTCTGTCAAAATGACAGACACATATAATTATTTTATGCGTCTGTTAAAATATAATGACAGACGCATACAATATAATTTAAAAAATGACTATATGCGTCTGTTGTTACAAAACAGCAGACACCTAAAGTCAATTGTTTTTAAAAAAATCACTATAGGTGTCTGTTATTACAAAATATCATACACATATAGTTAATTTTTAAAAAATATTATAAATTGAAAAATATACAGCAAATCGTAAAAATTACTTAAACCCATAAAAAACTAATTGTATAACAAAAAAATAATTACTAAGTGAAAAAAAATACAATATAAAATTAACAAAAATAAAATACACAAAAAATAAAAAAAGATAAATAAACTTCTTTGCATAAAAAAAGTAGAAGATTAAGTACCAATAGTAATAAAGTGGAGAACATACAACTTTTTAACTAATTGATGGTGAAAATTAGCTTTAACATGTGCAGAACCAACTTGTTTTCTCCTTACCAAATGCCTTAGACAACCTCCCAATGTATGAAACTCACTTTCATTTTATAAATCAACAAAAAAATATTTTCTTGTCATCGTCGTGGTTATGACATGGAGGCTCAAATTTGAATATGGTAGCAAAAAAATGTACAAAAAAAGCTAAAGAGAAAAAAAAAATACATTTTCCATGCGTATCTTTGGCCATCAACGAACAATGTAGCTCTTGCCATTATCGTCGCCACTAAGATAGGTCCAAAATCGATGTGATGAAGATATTACAAGCCAACTTTATGTTGAGAGCTGAAGATGGAGATGGTTGACGCATACAACTAGGTTTCAAGCTCTAAAGTAAAAGAAATAGATATATACAGTTGGATTTCAAATAAAAGAGCACAGAGAGAAACCGTATTTTTTGGTTTTAAAAATAAACTATAGGTTTTTGTCTTTACTCGTGACAGACACCTATTGTACACTAATATGTGTCTGCTTTTATTAAAGCCAGACGCATATGAGTGCAGAGATATTACGCTTCTGTTATTTTTAACGACAGACACCTAAAGTAAAAGGTATATGTGTCTGTTTTTTATTAAGACAGACACCTAAAGTACAAGTTAAATTTTATATATCTGTCATTTATATTAACAGACGTATATACCAATAAAAATATTTTTTAATAATTAATTCAAAAAAAATTATTGTTTATTAATAAACAATAGGTGTTTGTTGTTTGTTAAGAGAAATCTTAAAAGTACATCATATGTGTCTATTTTTTATTAAGACATATGCCTAAAATACAAGTTGAATTTTATATGTCTGTCATTTATATTAACAGGTACATATGTTTTGTTATTTTATCATATATTTACAAAAATGTCACCGCCTCTATTTTATGTGTCTGGTATTTTTACAAAAGATACATATAATCTTCGCATAAAAGTATTTTTGTACTAGTGCAAGAAAAGTAAAAAAATTAAATAAGTTTAAAAATTTTGTTCATAATATTAAAGGGCACCTAATTAGGGTTGTTATATTATGGACTCGAATCCATGTTGCATTATGAACCTCATTCCTTCACATATGCGTACATTTTTTCCGAAAATGAATTTTAGTAAACTAATAAATATAAAATAGGTTCATCATTTTTGAATTTATAAGTTCATCTTTATAACTTACAAGTTTATATTTTTGAATTTATAGGTTCATTATTTTAAATTTACAGATTTATCATTTTAAAGTTCATTGTTCAAAAGTTATAAGTCATCGTTTGTAAACTATATGTTCATCTTTTGAACTTACAAGTTTATTGTTTACAACTTGTTGCCTCATCATTTACAACTTGAACGTTCATCATTTTGAAATTACAAATACATCCTTTTGAAACTACAGATTCATTGTTTAGATTTTATAAGTTTAATATTGACAGATTCATCGTTTACTTCTTGTAATTTCGTAATTTTGAATATGTAGGTTCACCTTTTTAGAACTACAGGTGCATCATTTTTTAATTTATAAGTGTCACTTATAGGTTCATCTTTTTTGAAACTACAAAATCATTATTTAAATTTTGCAGGTTCAATATTTATAGTTTACAACTTGTAGATTTATCATTTTAAACTTGCATATTCATCTTTTTGAAACTACTAGTTCATTGTTTTTAAACTTATAAGTAACACTTGGAAGTTCATCCTTTTTAAAACTATATGTTCATCGTTTAGATTTTACAGTTTCAATATTCTGAACTTACAAGTTCATTCTTTTGAAACTATATGTTCATCGTTTTTAAACTTACATGTACACTTACAGGTTCATTATTTATAACTTATAAGTTTATCACTTACATGTTCATTATTTTTACTAAACTCATCATTTTTAACCTCCAGCATAGCCCTCGCCATGGTTCAAAATCGTCGGTTTTGTAGTTCTAGAAATATAGGATTGGACCGGAACCGAGGAAGAGCCAATTCCGGTTCATGAACAAGCGGTTCAACTAGTTCAAATATTTTTTTGTTATTTTTTTAATTATAATTAATATAATAAATAAATACAATTAAAATTATTAAACTTTAAAGTTTAGAAATTAAACTTAATTGTTGGGTGAATTTGAAGCAAAAAAAATATTTTAACTTATAATTTGTTTATAAATGAAGCAAAAAAGTATTAAGTTAGAAATAAGTGAAAAAAATTGGGGAATAAATTAGTTTGAAAGAATGAGAATTTTCAGAAAAAAAATATTAACTTATGAAATATTCACAACTAATAAGTTATAAAAAAATAAAAACTTTGAGAAAAAAAAACTTATTGAATATTAATTTGTGATTTTGTGTAATAAATTAGATTGTTATAAAAAAAAAAGAGGATTTTGATTTTGAGAAATTATAAATTGGAATTTAGAAAGGATTATTTTTATTTGATAAATTAATAAATTATAAAAATTATAATTAGATTAAAAATCTAGTCAATTTAAATTTTTTATTTTAAAAAATAATTTAATTATAAAAGTTTGAATTTATTATTATATTTAAAAAAATTATAATATTAATAGCTGAGCTTGAATTTAATTTTTTTTTTTACTATTACGTATCATCTTGGAGTTTAGATAAATCAAAATCCACGTAGTTTTCTTATTTTCAAATTTTAATTATTGATCTCTTTTACTTTTTTTAAATTGGAACCATCAATGCCGGATGTATCATTCGTTCTTTCGGTAGTGAAATCATATTGGTTTTCAAATTAATCTTTCTATGTCTCTTGTTGTCTTAATGTCGTTTTGGTTCAATAATCAATACATGCTTGAATTTCTAACAATTCGGAAGTTAAGTTAGATCGCTTCTCATCTAAAATATTATTTTATTCACTGAAAACTTATTCAATCGCAACAATTGAGACTATACTTGAAAAAACTTGTTTTGTAATTTGGGTGAGTATCAGATAAGTATTTTGATATCGACTCCACCAATCAACGACTGAAATTTTTTTATCTGTCCTACTATCACCAAATTCAAATGTAGTTATTAGATAAATGTCAAGTTTGGATGAACCGATTGATGACCTTTGTTTTTTTATATTTTTTCATTATCAAACCATCACTCTCTTTAATTTTTATCGATTTATCCGAATTTTGACTAGTAGTGTCACTACTACTACTAGTAGTAAAAATATTATAAATCAAACTAAATTCTATAAATAAATTACAAGTTAATTTTTTTTACATCATTAATGATAAAATCAATATTAACATCATTACTTAAATCTACCTATGAATAATAAAGATTCAAATAATTATATAAATCATTTATTTTACATATAGGATCAAAAACACAATATGCAAGATTAATTGAAGGAATAAATTTAAAATAATTCAACTATTTATTTTCATCATAAATATAGAATCATGTAAAATTGGATCATTAATATAATTTTGAAATGCATTAACGATATTAATACATTCACACAATAATAAATGACATGAATAATAAACACCACTTAAAATATATATTGCATCATTAAAAACTTTTAAAATATTTAAAAGTTATTGACAAATATCTCAATATTGTGAATATAAATTAATTTGTGATACATTATTAGAAATAAATATGCACAATAATATGACTCATTGAGTAATTCATATATTGAATTCCAACGAGTAGCAATATCATTTGGAAATTTTTTAGATTTTTTGTCATTTTCATAATAAAATCGAGCTCATAATTTCATTATTTGTGAATGTGACCATAAAAAAAATTTCTACTTTAATTTGAGCAATTATATCACTCAAAAATTTCGAACCATTTTGAATACATAAATTTAACACATAACATATACATCTAACATAAAAAATTTTACCTCTATTGCTGGGTTAACATAATACTTGAAGATATTGAATTGAGCCGATATTTGTCGTCGTGTTATCAAAATAAATTGAAAAAGTTTTATAAACTAATTAATATTCTTTCAAAATATTTTTTTATCATTTTAAAAATTATCAGCAGTATACCGATTATTAAAAACTCTAAATGTAAGCAATATTTTTTGTAATTTCATTCACCATTCATCCAATGACATGTAAGATCCGTATAAAAATGCATTTGCTAATTATCACTACAAATACAAACATATTCATTTAAATAAGAAAATATTTTGAGCAATTCTTTTTTATTTTATTTATATAAATTATATAAACACTTTAAAAAGTATTTCTAGGTATACATTAAACATATAAATTTAATATATTTTGACAATAATTAACAAAATCTATTTTTTCACAAAAACTAAAAGATAAATGTTCTATACTTATTATTTTTTCCAATTTTTTTTATTTTTTTTATCATTATATTGAAATAATTGAGAAGTAAAAGAAAATATTGTGTACCTGAAAATTTGACTTTTTTTTTTCTCTATTCCAATTTGAACAACATGTTTATTTTGCAAGTATCTTTGAAATATTCCATAACCACCTCTAACTTTAAATTTGTATGTTTGTGTACAATAATTTCACACAACATCAAAATGACCCACTATTTTTTGAATTTTCTTGAAATGAATTTAAAAAATGTCAGATGTTCGAATTTTTGCTTTAGATGAAGCTGTCGCTACCGTTGGACCCAGACCACCCTGTTGTTCATCACCCCTATTTTTTTAGCTTTCTTCAATTAGAATTTCTAACTTTCTCTCTTCATCCAAAATTTCAATGAAATTTTCTAAATTAAAAATATTTTCATAAAAAAAATTGCTTCTTCCACTATGCCTTGCCATTATTTATAATTAAATTTTGTGAAAAAATTGGGAAATATTAAAAAAAGTGTAGAGAAAGATAGCGAAAAAATAATTGTAGGATTAAAAATTAAAGAGAATTGAAGAATTGAAGAAAAAATTGAAATTATGTAAAAGTATAAGAGAGAAACAATAATTGAGAGTGTAATTAGAGAGAAATTAGGAATATATGTAGAGAAAATTGAGATTGAATTGTAGAGAAATTGAGAATGAGATTGTGTAGAAAATGGAAAATATTGAAATAAATTTGGTATTTATAAATAAAAATTAAAAATTTTGTAAGGGATATTTTTATCTTTTTATTTTATTTATATTTTAATATATTTAAAAAAACCAAAATTTTAAGTGTGTGCAATGCATGTGCAGAGGGGGAACCAGGGGGCAATGGTCTCATGACCATTGTGTGTGTATGTTTTGTTTTTTTTGAAATTTTCGGGTTAGAATAGTGAACATTTGGTTCCGAATCGAAACTGTCGGATCTTGGAGGGTGAGCCCGGACCAAACCCTTATGCTACTGGGCTCCCGGCCCATGGCCAGGCCTACTCCAACAACTTAATTTTCCTCTTTATATTACTAATTTGTAATTCAAATATTTTTACTTTCAATCATTTTTTCACAAAAATATCAAAATTAAATAATTTTATCCCAAATAATAATAATAATTATTACAATATTTAAAAATATTAAAAATAAAATCAAATATGCAAATAAAAAATTATCTCTCGCTAAAAATAAATTTTAAAAATACATAATTTTTTTTATGTCTAGAATAATAACAAGAATAAGAAGAAAAAAAAGAAGAATAATACGCTGGAAAATATGAATAATACGGTGAATACATAGTTAAAAAATGATATTGTATCAATTAATGACATACGAAACATCATACATTCAGGTCCATGATATAATTCGCATCCTAATTAACTCGTCTAGGATCACACAAATTCTTGAGCCGGCTTGGAAAAATATGTGTGGGATACTAATGAGCAAATTAAAACCAGCATGCAAGTTATCATCATTAAATTCTTGCTTCTTTTTTTTTTCTTTTTTTTGGCATGCAAGTTTTTAAATTATGATTTTTTAAGAAATTATAAAAAAAATAAAAATTCAATCTTTTTGGGTTATTTTAAATTGAAATTCTATTTATGATTTCTTTTAATTTGAATTATAATTTTGCTTTTAATTAATTTCAATTCAAATAATCGTTTATCTACCACCCAATTCATGGACTGAACTCCATGCTAACATTATAATTAGGGTTTTGAATTGCAAGCTCCAACAAACATTGAGGTTTGAATTGATATAACAGAAAAATTAGAGTTTAAATTAAAAAATCCATCCATATCATGTTGCAACTTTTTTTGTAATTGAGAAAATCTCAAATTTATATAAATTTAGTGAAGGCACAAAATTGATAGTTCTAGAAAAGTTAGGGTCCAAATTAATAAGAAAAAAATTAGAATCTTAATTGAAAATATATCCTTATATATTTATTTTTTCTCAACTATCCAGTAATCTGGATTCCTGATAGGTAGACTCATTAAGTGAGTAAAACACTTCTTCTCAAATTTTAAATATGCTCCATAATTAAAACTTGAATTTAAGATTTATAGTTAAAGAAGAATAAACTCTTACTATCTTTTCTTACGTCTTACAAATTAATTTTTTTTAATTTGAAATTATCAATAGCCCTGCAAGACCGATACTCAATCATCATACTACTTACTTAAAGGGCACATATTTTACAATCTTAGTGAAGCTCAATCCACATCCATCAAGATCCAAAGTCAATAAAAATGATTTTTTCTAGGGTAACGTTATATATTTGAGTAATTAAACTAAAAAAAAAAGGCGTGCAACATATAAACACTATTTTATTAGATCATAAGAAAATAAACGATGAGTGATCCAAAATCATAGGAAAGGACAACATTCTGGTCATAATAATGTAAATCAGAAGTAGTAAATAGAGAAAATTAAGAAAAGAAAAGAAATTAAAAACAACATAACATATAATATCGACTTTTCTCCATAACTCTATATGATCCTTGCAAAGCTTAACCAAGTAGTGCTCCTAATTCTTGTTTGGCATGCACACCTTTTTCCCTTCATATATATACTTATAAGATAAGAAGTAACAAAAAGAAAAAAAAAAGTTAGAAGAAACAAACTAAACTATTAGAAAAGAGCAATTAGAAACAAAAATAGACATTAAATGAGAAAGAAAAGGAAAATGAGAATTCAAATTTTGCTGAATATACCTTCATGGGAATTTATTAATCTATAAGTTCCTGTTAATCATAATGAGAATAATTATGATTATTGCCAAAATAACAGCAGCACCAAAAGAACATAACAATTTACACCAAGTCTTATCTTTAGCATTTTCTGGTCCATCTTTAGGAGATGGATTTTGTTCAACGATCTCAATTGTTGGTGATGACATTTGACAAGATAATGGGAACAATACTATTCAAAGAAGAAGAAGAAGAAGAAGAAGAAGGCTTTGTCTTTTTTTCTTCGTTTCTTGCTATTTATAAAGTTTAGATGATGGAAAGAAAAGGAATTAAATGTATAAGATATGTTGATGCATGTTAAAAATCTTAGACATAAATAATTAAATAAGATATAAACTAAAAATATCCCCATATTAATTATTTTAACATGTTTTTTAAAAAAAAAATTCGAGATTTAAGATTTTGAGATCATTCTTTAAAGTTCAAAGAGAGATTATTTTTATATGGAAGTACTTGTTGATGTTTTACTCTTTGGCTTTTAAAATAGACTTAACATTCAAATCAAATTAAGTTGGGCAAGAATTAGATCGATTGAATTTGAAGTCATTATTCGGGTCATTTTGAAAATTTTGAGTTGTTTTGAATTCAAATCAAGTTGTTGGATCATGTAATTTTTTTTTCTTTTTCAAATCATATGTTGAATCAGTATTGTTTTTATTTTGGATAAAAATATAAGGTATAATATATAAATACACTTTGAAGTTATTTAAACACATTTCAATTTTAAAAGTCACTTATTATACACTTAAAATTATAAAGAGTATAACATTTACAGTTTTATACTCGTATAGGGACATGTAGCATAGATAAATTTTATTCTTCATAAAATAAAATAATTAATAATTTTAATAAAATAATTAATAATTGAATATTTAATATAATTAATGTAATATAAATTAATATAATATAAAATTATTAATATAAATTGAATATTTAATTTGAATCTAATATTTAATAGAAAATTGAATAGAATTTCAAAATTGAATAGAATTGAATATAATATTTAACGTCATTTTATTTTCTCTCTTTGTCACATGCCTCATAAAAGTAAAAACGTTACATCAAGGGTGCAATATGTAATTTTTAAAGTTGAAATATGCATACGACATTTTAATACAAGTTTATAAGTATATTTACGTATTAAACCAAAATATAACTATATGCATTTCATTATGTATATATATTGTACATTGGTGTAAGCAACTAAAATTTTTTATGCCAAACATAGTCTTTGTTTTATTATCATTTTTTTATTGTATTTTTAAGAAACTTAAATATTAGTACTAACATATTTAAATAAAATTATAATTATTACAATTATTTTATAAGTCATGTAGGATATCTCAAATACTTTATACGACTAAAACATTCGAATGTTTAAAACCTAATATTGAATATATGAAGTATTATAACAGTGTTTAAATCTTAATTCCTCATAAGAATTGAACTCAAATTTCTCAAAAAAAAAAAAGGAAAAAATTTAACTCAAATCGAGTCATTTTAGATTTTAAATTCAGATAAACTTAATCCGAACATTTTTGAATCATTTCAAATTTCTTTTGACTTATTATATACGAGTCATTTATTTTATCAAATGTATTTTAGATTTGAGTAAAAATTAAGAGATTTTTTTTTGTTTAAATTCAATTCATAGGAGGCTGAATTAATGAAAAAATATCATAAATTATTTTATTTATATGATTATCACTTGTTGAATTTATGTATATGGATCGGTAAGTATTTGTCAAAACTGAGAACTTTAACTTAAAATTAATCGAAATACTAGTGGTGAAATTGCAATGAGCTCAACAGGCTGCGGGCATTAATATTAATATCATGTAAAATGGGCTTATGTTTGTTGGCCCCTTAAAACTTCTGCTTCCACCTGCCACTGGAGGTTTGCTTTTCCGTTGGTATTTACTATTTTAGGGGTTCGAAAAAGGAAGTGAGGGAGAGTTTTCTTCTCGGCTGCTGGCTGCGTTTGCTTCTTCAAACCTGAAGCTTTCATCTTTTACGACTGAAGGTAAAATTCATTCTTTCCTTTCCTTTCACGTTAGATAGATTTCTCTCGTTTTTTTTAGATATAACTCCTTCGATTTACTTTTTGTTTTCCTAATTCGTGTTCTTCTGGGTTGGTTTTAAATTTTTGTAATAAGCTGCTAGTGAGTTGATAATCTCATTAAATGCTACTGTAATGCAATTCTATGAAGGAAACATCACTAGCTTTTGATTCACTCACCCTTCTTGTTTTTGGGTTTAGGGTAAAGTTCTAATTCTTCCCCCCCCCTCCCCTCTATATGTGCTTTCAACCAATTTTTGAGTTTATTTATTCTTGCTGATACTGTTAATTGTAACATTTTTTTTGCTGTTTAATTATTGATATGTGCATATTGAAATAATTGCATTCTTTTCAATGGAAAGAAGGTCTTTAGCAATGGACATGGAAGATAAACAAGACTCTGTTGAAGGAAACGGTGCTGGCACAGAAAATGGGACTTCCAAGCCTTCAATTAGCAATGAAAATGATGAATCCTCTGACCTTTCTTCTGCTATGCAAAAAGATGAAGAAGGGAAAGGTGAATAGATTCATACGGCTTCTTCATGAATTCTCTTTAAGTAGGACTTTTCATGCTGTTGTTTAATTTTCAATTTTTATACATGTACCCCCAATTACAACTATTATGTAAAAGTAAGTTGGTCAAAATAATATTATCTATTGTTGGTTGTTTTGAGAGACTAGAAACACATTTTTTACGCTTGAGGTGTGTGATGTTTAGCTAAGAAAGTGCCACTATCTATGACAGATCAGTAAAAGAAAAAAATATGTACTCCCTCTGTCCTGTAAAGATAGGCTTGTTTTCCTCTTCCATTTGTCCCAAATTATAGTCCACATTTCTGTTTTTGACCGTATAGTTTATTTTTTAGTTTTTTTAATGTGTCCTTATTTATTGTGTCTTGTTATCAACAAATTTGAATTACCATTTCTTAGTTTTTTAACATGCCTCTTATTAAGTAAGGGTATTCTGGAAAAAAAAATGATAAGTAAAATTTGTAGTTTAAATTAAATCAATGAAATTTTCTTAATTTGTGTGAAAATGGAAGTAAGCTTATTTTTTTTGGCGGAGGGAGTATTCTTGATGGCTGAAACATTTTTTCATGGTTCTTATTCTCAGTCTCATAAGCCTGGCTGCTTGTTCTATGGGTATCCATTTGTTTTAAATCATTTCCTGATTGAGTTTTTCGATATTAATAATTTAATATAGTATCTTTTTAGTATTAAAAATGTGGTATAGTGATTTCATCTGCAAAATTGCTCAAATGTTGCTAATATATGCACCTTTATGTATTGGAAAATATTACCTTGCAGAAGTTTCAAAGAAGAAAAAGAAGAAAAATAAAAGCAAGTGAGGGCCTTTTTCTAGCTTAATACATCATTCATGTAGGTTAACCTTTTTCATTTGATAGTAAATGATGTTTCATCTGTATTTTACAGGAAAAAGAAGGAATTGCCACAACAGACTGATCCTCCTACTATCCCTGTCGTTGAGCTCTTTCCATCTGGGGATTTTCCTGAGGGTGAAATTCAACAATACAAAGATGAGTGAGTATATGTTTGGCTGACCTTGATGTTGTGCTGTTTAAAGCATATTCAAAAATATTATAAGCTAGACTGATATTTCTGTCTGTGTCTGAGCGACTTTACAAATATATTGGCTTGAATTTGTTTGGAAAATAGCATACTGATTTATTTTCAAGTGTGATTTATGAATCTTTTATGCTCTTTTTTATTTCAACTGACCAGCAGAAAATTTATGTTGCAGTAATTTATGGAGGACTACATCTGAAGAGAAGAGGGAGTTAGAGCGCCTTGAAAAGCCCATATATAATTCAGTTCGCCAAGCAGCAGAAGTTCATCGCCAGGTTGCTAATAAGTCGTATAAAATAAAACTGCTGATGCTTGATTTTTTGTGTCATCTACTTGACATGTTGTCTATTTGGTATTAGGTCCGAAAGTACATCAAAAGCATTGTAAAGCCTGGAATGTTAATGACTGACTTGTGTGAGACCTTGGAGAATACAGTTTGTAAGCTAATATCAGAGAATGGTCTGCAAGCAGGCATTGCATTCCCTACAGGATGTTCTCTGAACTGGTGGGTGTCATATAAGGATATTATTAAATTCAATTTTTTCCTTTGCTGTTGAACTTTTGCTTGAAGTTGTTGGTTATTCATAGGGTTGCCGCTCATTGGACCCCAAATTCAGGGGATAAAACTGTGCTTCAATATGATGATGTGATGAAGTTGGATTTTGGAACTCATATTGATGGTAAGAACTATATCTGTGCATGTTTTTGTTGTTTATGCAATATATTGCCTCTCTTTTCATTGCTGGAGCATGTATTGGAAATTGGCATTTAAAAATTTGCAGGATACATTGTGGACTGTGCTTTTACGGTTGCATTCAACCCTATGTTTGACCCATTGCTTGAAGCTTCACAGGAGGCAACCAACACGGGTATCAAGGTGCTAGAATCCTTATCCCTACAGTTTATTTCGGTCAATAGGAAATACCAGGACGTAAACATAATGTTTTCACCTGATTCTTAGCTTTGAGCTATGGGGATTTTCTTTTCAGTAATTGATGTTTAAAAGATGGCAAGCTTTGTATTAAGTAAATGATCAAGTCCATAGCTTATTATGAGTTGAGAGTCTTAGATTTATTTTGTCCAAGTCTTTTTTTATTTTCTTTTTACACAAATTGGCAATTCCCAAAGCAGGATTAATCGTCACAAGGAAAAGTTTGAGTGTTTATGAATAGCTGTGCAATCTAGCTTTTTTCCTGATTTTGGAAATGTATTGATGAGGGTTCGAATTGCATTTTGATGACATGCATGCCTGATATGGGACTTCAATTTAGGAGTGTGCAAAACTGAACCGAAACCAAAGAATGAACCAAATTCATTCTATGGTTGATTCGGTTTGGTCCTCTATGCACAATTCGGTTTATTTGGTTCGATTCGATTCAGTTATTAATGTTGAAAAACCAATCAAACCTAACCGATTATAAATTTTATAGTGATTGATTCTAATTGTTAGATAAAAGAAAAAAAATTAGTTTATCGTAATTTATTTTGATTTATGGTAGTTGATAAAATCATGAACTATGACAACTTATTTTAATTTATGTTAACTAATTTCTATTTATAGTAATGAATAAAGTTATGATAATTGATTTTAATTTATATTAATTTATAAAGTTGTGATAATTGATTTTAGTTTATGGTGATTTATAAAGTTTGGGTAATTAATTTTGATTTATGATAACTATAGTAGTTGATAAAGTAATGAGTTATGTCAATTTATCATATTTTATTGTCTTTTATTTTAATCTATAGTAATTAATAAAGTTATATTAATTAATTATAACTTATATAATGTAATTGTAAAGTTATGGTAATTGATTTTAATTTATGATAGTTAATAAAGTTATGGTGATTGATTCTAATATATTATAATTGTCATAATATTAGTAATAATTATAATTTTTATTAATTAATTTATTTATAAAAGTGATTAAACCAAATCAAACCAAAATATTTCGTTTCAGTTCAGTTATTCTAAATATAAATCGGTTTGGTTCATGTTAATTCAGTTCAGTTTTTAACTGAACCGACTGAATGCTCACCTCTACTTTAACTGTCTTTTCTGCTCTTACTTGCACTTTCATTTTTCTTTACATTTTTTTTACTGTTACCCTGACACCAAATATTTTTCTCGTCTTACTTTGGTCAATTCTGAATTACACACTTCTCACTTTGCTGAGCTGTCAGGATGGCAACTTTAATTCATTTGGAGTTTATTATTTTCATGTTTGTTTTACTGTGTATTTTTATTTCCTGACTTTATGTTTGGCATGAATAAAGTAGGACAAAAAGAAAGGGAGGGTGATGGATCAGTAGCATCCCCTTAGATATTTGGAGAGATTACAGGGGTTTCTTGTTCTTTTACTCTGGACCCAAAATGTTGTTCTGTTCTCTAGTGGAATGGAGTATCAGAAGTACTGGCCCACTATTTATTCCTTCATGTTTCCTCTTCTTTTCCCATTCTCTCTTTATTCTTCCCGTCCTATCCCAAGAAAGCATGTGAACTCACTTTTTTTTATTACCTTTTATCAATTTCATATATTCTCATTGATTTCCTAATAGATTATAAGGAATGCAGCTTGTTTGAAAGATTTTTACCTCTCATTCCATCTATCAATATTAAACCTGATGTCCTTTAAGTCCTGTCTGAAATTTCGATAAAGAAGTCTTAAAAACCTGTGAACATTATTCCAAAATGATTTTTCTCGAAACTTATTCCACTCTGAAGATCTTGTTAGTTGTACTCGATTATTTGAAATGATAACCATATGTTCATTAGCATTTGATTGTTTAGGAATCTGGGATTGATGTGCGTCTTTGCGATGTTGGTGCTGCTATCCAAGAGGTCATGGAATCTTATGAAGTTGAAATTAATGGGAAGGTGTATCAAGGTACTTCATTTATTTGAGTTTTGAACAGCTATGCATATTTTTCATAGTTGGATTATATTAGTATTTTGTGTTTTGACTTGCGCAGAAATTGATTTTGTCCACATGATATCTGGTTAAATTTGTTGATAAGAAATCATGGTCGGCCCTGTCATTTACCAAAATGTTATCGGCACATGTCACTTTTATTAGAAATTTAATGTGCCCAAAGTTGTGCTTTTTTTGATTGGCATGATTTTGAACATTGATCTCTTCCTATCTTCTTATACTATAGAACTGATTCTGGTGCCTTAGTGCTTACATATCCAATGTTTTAATCCTCCTTCCCCTCCCTGCAAGTGCAATGTATTTTTGGGAAATGTTATAGATAATGCAAATGTTCTAAAATTGTCTGAGCTGATGTGGCAACTGATTTCAATGCTGTCTATGTTTGGGGAACAAGCAATTTGCCAATAGTTTTGAGGTTGTCAGCTAATAAGGCATCATCACAGTTTTTTATTTGTTGGATTTATGCTGTTGTTTCAATGCTTAGTAGATCACAAATAGCTGTGTATTTGGCTAGTATTATCTTGTAAGCAAATGCATTAACTTGTAGTTTATTTTGAGAGGTATTCATTTTAGTACAACCTGTTTCTTCTACTAAAAGTTTCAACATATAAGTTTAGTGGTAAGCTGAATAGGGTTTTTTTAGAAGACATGTTCACGAAATAGCTGATTCATCTTCAAAAAATGGATGGACAGATGATAACCTCTGATTGCTGGGTTGTTTGTTCCACCTGAAGTTAACTAGTTTGTTAAAATTTTGCATTTTTTTCCCATTTTTAGTGTTTTATTAATGGTTCCAGGTCTTGATTTTGCTATACTGATTTCACTCTATCACGTTTGATGTTTTTGATGGGCCAACTAAGTCTAATGCTGACTATATTTTTAGTATCCACACTTCTGTAATGCTAAAATTTGAAACATTAAACTATTTTCTTTTGGAACATCCAAGTTTGGTTCATGCTTAACATGTCATTGACAGAACACATAGGTTAGTTGTATCGCTTGATAAAGCATTGAAGAATTCTGCTGTCACTTTGACAATATTACTCTTTTGGCAGTTCAATATTGTATTTTTCTCATTTGACTATTTGATACAACATGAGTTTGTGTATTTCTTTAGTCACCTATTCATATGAGGCTATGTTTAACTTGGACTTAAAATGTCATTGGCAGTGAAAAGCATTCAAAATTTGAATGGCCACAGCATTGGCCGGTACCAAATCCATGCTGGAAAATCAGTTCCAATTGTTAAAGGCGGGGTGCAGACTAAAATGGAAGAGGGTGAATTTTTCGCAATTGAAACATTTGCATCAACAGGTAATATTAATTTCATTTGGCAGGGGATTTACTATGTTTTATGAAGGAGAATGATTATCATCATGACCTACAGAGTAATTAGCCTTTTGTTATTATATGTAGGCAAAGGATATGTCAGAGAAGATCTAGAGTGCAGCCATTACATGAAAAACTTTGACGCTGGACACATCCCACTGAGGTTGCCAAGAGCAAAGCAACTACTCGCAACAATCAACAAGAACTTCTCCACATTGGCCTTCTGCAAGCGGTATTTAGACCGCCTAGGGGAAACCAAATATTTAATGGCATTAAAGAACTTATGTGATGCTGGAATTGTTCAGGTATCCTTCTAGAATTAGCCTTTTACATTTCGACCCCCTTCCTCCACTTTTGATGATATTTTTGGAATTCATATTCTTTATGATGAAATAATTTTGTCCATAGTAACTGAAATCTAACATATCATCCCAATACTCCCAAGTAGTCTATTTACCTTGCTGTTTTCTGCATTCAGATGGCCTTTTGACGTTTTCTGAAAATTTGCTGAGACAAGTTTGCTAGTTTTCAGCATGGTGTCCACCGATTTATTCGTGTAAATTTGTCCGTCATGCTTGTTAATGGTTATTCTCCTAAAATCTTCTAATAATTAGAAGTAACATGTTTTGCCAAGAAACATTGAGAAAAATGGGGAGCAAGGGGTAAATATGTTCAGTTGTTTTATCTAGGCAGATGCTTGTAGTCCCCACAAAATGAGCAGAAAACCCTGGGTACTTAAAGCAAATAACCATTTACTTTGACCTTACCTTGTTTTCATTTGTATTTTTTTTAAAAAAAATGAAAAGTCTTATGAATCATCCTTGTTTTATTTTTGACAGCCTTATCCTCCTCTGTGTGATAATAAGGGCAGCTATGTATCCCAATTTGAGCATACAATATTGCTACGGCCAACCTGCAAAGAAGTTATATCAAGAGGAGATGATTATTAGTGCTGACATAGTTCACAAATTTTCTCAAAATGCTTCATTTGTCTGCACCACCATGGATGTAAAATATTCAGTTGAGTTTTAGATTTATGTGTCATTTCTGTGTTGATTTCCGCGTTGTTGCTGAAGTCTTGGTGAATGCAAAAGCAATGGTATTCTTATATATATCTGTATCAATTTAAATTAAGAGTATATACAATGAGTTATGAATTTAGAAATTGGAATACAAATAATTCTATAGTTAATTTATACTACAAGTATATACTACAATTAGATAGGCTGTGAAATAATATCTAATTGTATATAGTGGATATTTATTATATATTATATAAGGCCGAAGTTAAAATTAAAATTTATGGTTTGGAGCAAAAATTAAATAGGCTCTTATAATAAAATTTGGTTCAATTTTCTAGAAGGAAAATGAGCTTATGACATTAATTTTTCATTTAACCCTGTTAACATATATTAGAGAGTTAAAAAAAAATTAATGGGATTAAAAATTGGTTAAATTATTTTTTATATTGTTAATTTTATTTTTGAATTAATATAGTCTCAACAGTTAAATTTAGTTAGTTGACTCTCTTTATTATTAATTTTATATTAATTTTAGCACTATTTATGAAGTGCTTAACATCTAATAAATAATATTTAATGTGACCAATTGAATAATTTTTTTTTTCAGTTTTTATTTATGGAACACTTAACATTTAATTGGATAAATTTTTAATTCAAAATTTTAATTTTAAATAGATAATGAAATAAATTTATTAAATATTTTTCAAATGTTTTTATTAGCTTTTTAAATTTTTAATTAAAAATTTTACTTGTATAAGTTTATAAAATTCAAATACAAAAAATATATAATTATTTATAGAATTAATCATGGTTAAATTGCCCCTTCCGCCGAGATAAAACAAAGTTCAATGGGCTTATCCTATAACTCAACCTTTCTCCGACAGTTACATTTTACTCCCAGTTGAGCAAAAGTCAGTAGGGATTGTTGCTTCACACCTTCATTTTCACATAATCCATGGCGACCGCACCGGCTATGGTGGCACTAGCTAAGATTGTAAAACACGGTGGAATGTGGTCAGGTGTCCGCCGGCACACTGGTACTGGCATTGTCGACAATCATCAATTTATCATGAAGATGGCGAAGTCACTATTGTCGAGGTACCATCGGTTCTCTTGCTTTTGTAGCACCACTAATGGTAATGTGAATATGGAGGAGCCAGTCACAGTTCCCACCGCCACCACATCATCGGAATCGGGAGCGGATGGGTATGGGAATGGTGCCAGTATAAGAGATGTAGCCAAGGTGCTCGACATAAGGGTTGGCCGAATCATCAAAGCTTGGAAGCACGAGGAGGCAGATTCTCTCTATGTAGAAGAGGTAGATGTGGGCGAAGCTGAGCCACGTATCATTTGCAGTGGCCTTGTCAAGTACATTCCTCTCGAACATCTTCTGGTCTGTATTTTATTTTTTATGCATACCCTGTTCTCATTTCCCATGGAATCAAGAAATTTTGACGCTTGTTCCAATGGATTTTGACAGAATAGGAAAGTAGTGGTGCTTGCTAATCTGAAGCCCAGGAATATGCGTGGGGTTAAGTCAAGTGGAATGCTTATGGCTGCTTCAGATGCTTCACATGAGAATGTTGAGCTTCTTGATCCTCCTGAGGATTCAATTCCAGGGGAAAGAATTTGGTTTGGCTCTGAAGATGAAGAAAATCAACCTGATCCTGCTACTCCTAATCAGGTTTGATTCTACTAGCTTTGTTTTCGTATTTGCAATTTTGTGTTGGATCCTGTTTGTCATGGGATATCCTTTCTTCTCCACTTCTCTGCCTCATATTAGTGGAAAAGCTTTGAACTTTAGCTACTTCCTTCATGTTCTCTATGTTAACTATAAATCAAGGTTTCTATAATTTATGTGGTGTCTAAGAAATGCGTTATTAGTCATCCAGAAATCTATATTTAGATGAGGGTTCATGGCCTCATAATTCACGGTAAATTGCAATGTGCTAACTTTAATTTGTGTCAGTGAGATCACCCAACTTTTATTTTGTTTAAAAGATGTCAGGATTTCTTACTAAACAGGACAATTCTAAAAATCATATTAGCCTACATATATATATATATATATATATATATATAAAATAATGCCGAAATGTAATGATAATGACCTCGTAGAAGCCCCCAAAAAAAACCAAATTTGATATATTGTTTGATACAAATTGAAATTTAGTAACTCAGTGGACTTGCTGATAAGTTGGTGATCACAATGACAATACTTCTGTAATGGGAAGAGAATGAAAAAATCTATTGCTCAAATTGACGCATTTCATGAATCAGTCCTGAATGACTTCATCTCCCACTTCAAATAAGACTTGAGGAATAAGAAAGTAGGAAGCTGACAAATAAAGTATGGACAGAAAAGTGGTAAGACAGAAAATAGGTTTTCCATCCAATGACTGGTGGAAAGATGAATAATGTGAGCTATGATAAATACATGTATATCTGTAAATCCACTCCAAATATTCCTATGACTATTTACTTTTCATTTTTCTCCAACTTGGAGGTTGAAATCATGTAGATTATGGTGAAATATGCATCCTTCACGTTTTATATTTCTGTCCCTTAGAATTTCCTACATCAACTATCCATTTTCCCTTTGATTTAAAATCCAAATTTTCTTCAATAATTTCATCTTTTAGACTTCATGAAGTAATGTGTATACCCAGTTTAATCTGCATGAAAGATATTTAGTAGAAAAGTCCTTGACAAATGATTTTTATCTACATTTAGAGCTATTGTACAAAACTTGGCTTTAGGAATCGATAGGTTGGTGATAACATTAACTCTTTTTACTACACTTCTGAAGCAAATATCCTCATTCTGATCTTCAACTTCACCATAAAAACACATCGTTCTCCTGCTAGGAGAGGAGACTAATCACTACTCATTCATAATGCATTAAATGTATGTCAAACTACAAATATGTTTAAATTCATATTCATCTACTCTCATTTAATATATGTAGATTCAAAAGAAAAAGATTTGGGAACAAGTGCAGCCACATCTCAAGACAGATAATTCTTGTGTAGCTATGCTCGGGGAGCATTTCATGCAGACTTCTGCAGGTGTGGTGGTGTGCAGATCTCTGAATAATGCAAATATCTCTTGAGTATAGTTGGAAGTTCATGTTACCTAGTCTTTATTCATTTCTCGGTGCCTTTTTTTCCTTTCTATCCTTTCTTATTTTTTTTTCACCGTCATTTTCTAACTTGTAGAAAGTTAATCTTGGCATTAACTTATATTTGATACCATTTTTGAGGTTTTCAAGGTTCCAACTATAGTTTACGATTGTCATATATGATTACTGGTAACTTAGCATAAACATTGAGATAATCTTTCGTTTTTATGTCTTCGCATCATTTGGTCTGAGATGATGTTGAAAGCATGCTGCAAAGCTCTGGTTCCCATTTTCTGTGCCTTCAAAAGTGTGGTAATTTTCTCTACGAAAAATTGCATTTTTGGGTTCTTGAACTTGTTGAAATTGTTTTACTGAGCCCATCACTTGAATGTTTACTCTATTGAACCTTTGGAGTTCTAATTTTTGCTTTATTGAGCTCCTGAGGCTTTTAATTTTATTCTATTGAGGACTTATTAAACGGAAAATGTTAGCATATATTACATGCGGATGAAGCTTGGAAAAAATACATTTCATGGGGTCAATAGAACGAAAATTGCCAATTGAGGGGCTCAATAGAACAAACTCAAAAAATTTCGAGGATAAGCCTTTTTTTTTAAAAAAATTTTTAATCATTTATTTAACTATGTATGCTAAAAAAAATGTTACTTTATTTCTTTCCATCAAATTAAGCCGGTAGAATTAAAACAAAAAATTAAACGAGTTTAAAAATTAGAAGTCCAAAGCTTCAATGGAAAAAATTAATTGTGGGGCTCAATAGATCAATTTTGACAGGTTTAGGGATAAAAAAAAAGCATATTTTCCTTTCCTTCTATTTAGGCTAGCTGGTTTCCTTACATTATATATATATATATATATATATATATATATATATATATATGTATATATATATATAAAGGAGGAATAGTTTGATTTCTACACTTAAATCGATTATCTAATCCATTTCAAACACTTAATAAATCTTTTTTATCGGTGGTCCTGGTCATGTCTTATAATGGAGTAAATTCATTAGATATTGCTTAGGAATATGTCTGTTTGAAAAAGAATTAAATCATGGTTTGTTTTGTAGAAGTCAATCTCTTTCTAGCTTTTTTACCTCTCTTACAGAGGAAAAGAAGATTTCTAATGGTGAAGTAAAAAAAAGATTTTGAAAAGTCCATAGATAATTGGGAAATACCTAAATTCCAGTAAGACCAAATCTATAAACGAAGCAAATTTAGTCTTATCGGACATACTACATTAAGACTAAAGAAATTCTTAGAATCCCATCAGAAATCTTAAAGTACGGTTCAAGAGACCTAAAAAGTTCCATCTCATAGCTCATTATAGACCTTAGTAATGACAATTTTGGTATATTTTTTCAATTACCATAAAAGACAAGTGAAAAAAAAAAGTATTCTCACTGATAGTTTGATAATAATTTTAGGTACTCTCAAAGCCTCTGTATTCTATATTTCAAAAGCCCTGTATTTCAACTTGTTGAATAAAGCAAAGTTTCATGCAAACCTTGCAAGTACAATTTTTTATTTCACATTTTTTTATCCTGTCATTGTGCATTTGTTTTTGTGTGTCCTTACATTTAATGATATTTACTATTTTTTAATTCTTCATATTTGCATACTTTTACATATAACTAAACTGTTACCTTCTGATAATTTCGGTAGCATTGGTTTCAACAAGTAACTATTAATTTTGTGAACTGAATGAAGGAAATGTGTTATGCAAAAAGCAGAGAGTAATATGGGTGTATCA
This sequence comes from Triadica sebifera, assembly GCA_023653625.1. Classification (NCBI taxonomy): domain Eukaryota; kingdom Viridiplantae; phylum Streptophyta; class Magnoliopsida; order Malpighiales; family Euphorbiaceae; genus Triadica; species Triadica sebifera. The sequence continues at coordinate 32,484,909 of CM042895.1, forward strand.
GTTCTGAATTAGTGAATATGTTTCTCATATATCTAAGTTGATGTGTTCACGCTTTCAAGGCGTACTCTTTCTTCAAATCATCCCCTTTTAAAGACATAATGCCCATTGGTGAGCTTCAAATAAGAGCAGATATTTTCCCAGTCAGATAAAACGAAAATTAATTGAAGATATAATCTTGACCAAAGCTGGGTGCCCTTGAAGTAGGGAGATCTATCACCCAATTATTATCAAAAAGCAAAACTTTATGACTACAAAGAACAAATGTGGCAGCTCAATAAAGAATATCAAATAACAGATATGCTTTAGGCCAGTAAATTTGCATCCACTCCAAATGGGCATTGCACCCTAACCCAGAGGGAGTTATCAAAATCCCAATGAATTATAATCTTACATATACTTTCTGATTGAAAAAAATCACATTCAACAATTAAAACTGACTATAAGTAGGGTATAAGCACCACTTTGAGTGGCATGAATGGCCTCTTGGCTGCTCATGGGGATAAGCTTATAAATCGGCAAAGACTGCAAAAATATCACCATGGAAGTAATCGTTATCTACCAAACTGACCAAAAAGTAGCTGCTCTGCACCTGCAAAGATTGAGATTTTGTTGTTACTATAATTGAATCATCAACCAGAGATTCAGAGCGATGCTGTGCAGTGTTTTGAAAAAAGCCAAATGCATACCCCAAAATAATATTAATGAGAGAATACCTCTTCAAGCAATTTTCTGGATGGATCACCCTCTGGGTACAAGGAAGCCCATCCACTAGACCATATCTCAAATGCCTCATCCTTCCACACATTGAAGCTGATAGGATCGACAACAGTTGGCTGGATAATCTCCTTTGCAGGGAAGACTCCCCAAGTTACCGCGTTCACATTATTTGAGCCAACATTAGATAACAAAGTTCCTCCCCTATTCACAGCTATATAAGTTAACTGTGGGAAAGCCTTGCACTTGTCAACAAGAGCTTGTAGCTTGTCCATGGAGCAGAAAAACTCTAGATAAGCTTTCTGATAAACATAGCCCCCTGGCCCTCCCCAACCTGCAGAAAGTTAAGTGAGGTTGTGAAGCGAGAGATGCTTTCATGGCCAACGAAAAATCAGTATCTTATTTTCAGAACTAAAACAACATAAATACCCATTCCAGTTTAGCCCCATCAGACTGACTTTTCCAATCAGAGAAATATGAAAAATGAATTTATTTGCACAAGAAGAGATTCTTAACCACAATATGGATACCATCTCTCAAAATAGTAGCATTGTAACTTATATGATAATAAAAAATAATAATAATATAATAAAAAAGACACGTTCTGATGTATTTTGATTCTTCAGTGCTTTTTAATGAATTTCTAACCATGATGCTAGCATATATTAGAGGGAAAAATCAAAACGCGCGTACACACATGCTCATCACTTACCAACAGATGGGGAGTCAGATTTTTCCCCATTAACTGCCGGTTGACTATTGATAGTCAAGAATCCATTCAAGTTGATTTTGCCCAGCTGTTCGTTAATAATCTTTGTCTCTTGTTGAAGGCCATCTAATTCTGACCAAGGACTGCTTTTCAACTTCCCAAGGCAGTATTTTTTAAATTTCTGATATTTTAAAATTGCAAACGGCATAAGCATGTTTAGTTACATTTGGTTGGGTTAGAAGAAGAAAGGATAGAAAATAATTCTGAGTGGACACTCTACCTCAAAAATATCTTCGACACTATTCAAGGGGACAGCCCATTCTTCATGAAGTTTCTTGTCACGTGCACGTGGTCGCATGAACTGCAACAAAAGTTATGAATATTGTCATATACAAAAAATCTCACATAGTTGAGGAAGATTGCAAACACAAGTAATTGAAGAAACACTTACAGCACAATAACCATAGCCAAAGAGATCGAATACTATTAAAACTATTTGCCCTAACCAATACTATTTGCTCTTACAGCAGAATAACTACTATAGCCAAAGAGATCTAACCATTAAAACTAGTTGCCCTAATCAATACTATTACTCCATGACTGATGGCATCAATCCAGTTCCCTAGAGGAGGTTTTGACACAGATGTTTGCAATGTAGGAGTGCAAATGAATTGAGCTAATCACAGTCCACTGATTGTTTCAAATTCAGCACAGCTTTAACACAAATAGACTCAAGCTTGAACTCAACACATGAGCCAAGTGATGCAATTTGCAACTCAAGCAGCTTGCGAGCCCATTCGAGTATGTTAAGATATACTTGATTCTAAACATGATACTAGTGATTATGCTAGCTGCATACACAGTAATCTTAAACTTAGTTTTAGGCTTAGAATCAGTAATTAGGCTGTAAATTAGTTTGTATATTTCCTATTTTCTATTCTACATTTTGTATAAATTCCCGTTAGCTTGAGGGAATAATCAAACTGATACATTCAGACTTCACCTTATTTCTCTCCTCTCTTTTCTTCTAATTTATCAGAGTAAGTATATTGGAATTACTTCTAGCATTGATACATTATCTCATTTAACCATTTCACCTTGACTATTGAAAGCAAAAGAAAGCCCAGATCTAAGCTTAACTATAGCCACTCATTTTTATTTGAGGTTGAACTCAAAAGTCAGCAAAAGAACTCGACTTAAATTGTTTATAATAATCATGTTTACTTGAGTTCGAAACCAAGTATCTCAAAATTTCGAGCTTTATATTCTTTTAATCCACTCAATTTATGTAATGCACTATCAGCTCAATTACATCCCTACATTTAATCCTATTAGGAGGAATGAATCATAAAGAGTTAAGCTGTTAGGACTAATTTCCCAGGAAATTTATATGGAAAGCCAGGTTCACTTTCTAATATTGGTTTTAAGCTTAGGAGATGACTTGGGGAGAAAATATTGAACATTTACAACATCAGAAAGAAAAGTATAGACTAAGATCAGTAGATGTATTCCATTTATGTAAAGTACTAAACATTTGCTTTTGCTGTCACATATTTAAATGGTAGGTATCTGATATAGAACAGGCTTCTCATGAGTTATTGTACACATTGGAAAATCCCATTCGCTGTTTTTTTCTGCTACTTTAGAAGAAGCGCAATTTTGATGACCTCAGAGGGAGAGGAATTACCTCACTGATTTGAGATACTATGATTAAAGCTCTTCAATTTCAGTAATATGGAAAAAAAAGGGAAGTGAGTGGATTAATAGGGGTAGCATGCAGTTGATATCTTATATATTGAGATTGTCTAGGTTTGTGTGCTGTTTCACATATTCTTGTGTTCCCTAACAGTTTTCTTTCTCATTACAAGATGATGAGGATAGAATGATAAACATCGAGATGACTTAAATGCATAGCATAAATCCCAATTTTCTTTGTCTAAAATGAAGTGATAGTGTCATAACTGTTAGTTGTAATCAGAAAAACCAGGCAAAGAGTTGCACTAGCTAGATGACATTAAAAAATTAATGATACTCAATAACTGCAGAATTAAATTTTGTGATCCTGTGCACCTGATAGTCAGTTAAAGCACCATAGGATGGATTACAGGAATCACCCCATCGACCATGTGGGTACTGCTCCCAGCCCAGGGTTCTCGATATGTAGCTCTTGGGACGATTAGCCCTATGTCATTCACAAAAAATATTAGACCCCTATGTCATTCACAAAAAATATTAGACATCTTGCAAACCATGCTTTCATATAATGACTTTCTTAAGGGTCAAATTCTGGTCAGAGATATAGCATTCAAGAGAATTTACATACCAAAAAATTGGACGAACATCTTCCTTTACTCGGAAGACATTTGCTGGGCGTCGCCATGGTAATGACCTTCTGATCTTAGATTCCTCAATCAAGCCAAGATTCTGACAAATGGGAGTTCTTAGTTAAATAGAATACAAATTGAGTCCTTAGTTAAATATAATCACAGGTTTTCTTCCTGGAAGGATTCTTTGAACATTATGAGATAGAATAATGTATTGGATGAAAGAAACTAACCATTAATATAGCCAACGCTGATTTCTCCATGTTCAGTGTGTAAAGATGCAATGTTTTAATCCCATGAGCAATAATCTTCTTGCACATTTCTGTTCCAAGGTGAATTCCATAGGCTCTCACTGCTTCTTCATTGTCCTTGATAGGCTCCAATGCAGCAGTAATCTCAGCTGGTATCTACAATGTGAAATTAAATGCATGTTAGATTGCACCAGTGCTTACGTAACAGAGCCCAAAAATAAATTTTGAAATGCAACACTATATCTCCATAAAGACCGTTGCTCAATCCCAGAGTCAAAGGAATTGCTTTACCAGAAAACAATACACAATTATTTCAAAAAAAGGAACTCCAAAGAAAGAAACAAAATGGTTAGCATTTAGCCTAATAGTACAAAAGATTTGAATATTTCACAAAATTCAAACATGAACAACTTAAAACCATAGTTAAAGAGCAGATATGTAGCAGAAACCATGTGATGCAATAATAAATAATATTGCTGTAAATTTGACAAACTATATTTTGACATTTCTAGCTGGGTAATCTTGATAGCAAATATCATAATTACTGAAACAAAAACCTAAAATATTCAGACATGATATTATGCATCTGTCCACCTGCTAGTTATTCGCTTGAAGTTACTTAAGAGTTCAAATTGACAATATATACGCAAATGTGGTATAATTATAACTACGCATTTAATGATGTTTCTTGAGATCCAATAAGGAAAATTGATTAATACCCTAAGACTAGACTAATAAAAAACAAGCATGGAGACATGCATACCTTTGTTTTGCTAAAGCCAGCCATTCTTAAGAATCCCTTGTAGTTATAAATGGGCATAATTCCAGGAACAATGGGGCATGTTATTCCAATTTGACGACAGTCATTAACAAATTTGAGAAAAATATCAGTATCATAGAATAATTGTGTGACGATTAGATCAGCTCCAGCATCAACCTGCAAAAAATGAACAGACGGGTAAAGTCAAAGGCATGAACACAAGTGGTGAATTTCCAAACGATGGAATAACGTGATATACCTTTCGCTTCAAATACTCCAGATCTTTCTGGTAATTCTCCGGTGTGGCCACCCCATCGCTTCCCATAGCATCCGGATGCGCCTCTGCGCAGAAAAATAGCAATAAGAGCATAAAGATTGAATCTTTTTTATGGACAGTGTAAGCATAAAGCACAATAAGAAGCAAAGGGCAGGAGCTAAGGAACCTGGGTAACCAGCAACAGTAATGCCAAAGTAGTCGCCATATTGGGATCTGATATGTTTCACCTACAGAGAAGCAAACTCAGATTTACTCCACAATTTTGTTTTCTTAAAAAAAAAATAAAAAATCAGAAGAGCTAAATCCAAACCAATAATTCAAATTACCAAATCAAGAGCACAAGCGAATCCGCCTTCAACCTGGACGAACTTATCCTGGCCATGAGGAGGATCACCACGAAGGGCAAGAACATTCTGGATACCATTAGATTTGATAGTTTGAAGAGCATGGTCGATTTTCTCAACAGGCATGTTAGTACAGGTAAGATGCATCATAGTCTCAACACAGATCATGTTCTGCATCTTATTAGCGATATCAAGGGTGAGATCTGCGGTGGAGCCACCAGCGCCCCAAGTGATATCACAGAAAGTGGGATTGTGAGCCACCATGCGGTCCATTCTCTCGAAGAGGTTATCGACGCCATCCTCAGTCTTTGGAGGGAAGAATTCGAAGGAGAAGACGACCTTATTGGAGTCTCCACCATTGGAATGAGAGTCAGCTGGTGGTGCTCCTCCTCTTAAAGCTGAATGTAATTTGTCTATGACCTTCATTTTCGAAAACCCAGTAAGGGAATTAAGCAGAGACTAGGGAGACGCAAGTAGAATTGGCATCGACAAGATGGGATTTACAGATATCTATCTCATCGAGCATGCACCGCAGATATACAAGAGTCTGCTTTTTCTACTTCATGTTTATATACAGAGATTTGGAACCAAGGAGTTGGTGGGCTTCACCAACAACCGCGCCTCCGGACCCGAGGAATTCATCTTGTCGCGATCTTTTTCTTTTTCTTTTATTTTTTTATAACTCAATTTGGCTAAAATAATTGATTTTTTTTTCCCGAAAATAGTACGAAGTCTTTTTGTTTCAACATTTTTAAATATTTATTTTATAATTGATCTATACTATTAAAATTTATAAAGTTAAGTATTTAAAAAAGATTAAAAAAATATTTAAAACATTTCGCTACCACTTTGATCAACTGCATTGCATAGATGAGCAAAAATATGAGTATGCAGTGTATTTGCTATAGGAGCATGTTTATGATTTGTGGAGGTCAGAGTCACAAAGCTTGGAAGCACCCGACCTTATGTCATAGGAGTTCTTTCTAGAGAAGTTTAAGGAGCAGTATATTCCGCCTATTTATATAGATGACAAAAATAGAGAGTTTCTGACGCTAAAATAAGGAAACATGTCAGTAACAGAATATGAGAGGGAGCTCACACATTTATACAAGTATGTTGTGGGCATTGTATCCGAAGAAGTTGATAAATGTCAACATTTTGAAGATGGATTGAGGGATCCGATCAAGCTACTGGTCTCAGCTCTACGTTTGGTGAGCTTCCCCAGTTAACTAGCATATGCTAAAACAGTTGAAAGAGTCTTGGCGATGCAGCAGAGTCTTGGCGATGCAGCAGAGGGTTAGTAGACCCGCACCATAGCCAAGTCGGAGACAATCAAGTGGCAAAAGAGTCAGATTTTTTAGTGGTCGATTTCAGACGAGGGATTCCAACATCCCTTCTTCTTATAGGTGGGGACAACCTGCAAGATTTATTTCATCAGTAGCCAGTGCACTGACATAGGTATTCTGCAGATCTACCCCTTTACCATTGTGTTAGCATTGTGGTCATCCTCACTCAGAAGAGTGTTAGTGGTTGACAGGAGCGTGCTTGAGATGCGACTCCAAGGACCATCTGAGAAGAGATTGTCCATTGATACAGTTTGGGAGAGGTTCAGAGATTGTTGAGTCAGTGCCAATACAAACTATGGGACAAGGTAGAGGTCGAGGGCAAGGCAGAGGAGGCCGTGAAGGGCCAAGCCAATTTAGGTTACACACAGTGGAGAGGCCGAAAGACAATAGAGCTGCTCCAACAAGAGCTTATGCCATGCGAGGTCGGAAGAAGCAAGATGCATATGACGTCATAATGGGTAAATTTCTTCTTTTTGGCTCTTATATACATGCATTGATAGATCCGAGGTCGACACATTCATACATATACATACCACCACCGAGTTGAGAGGGTTTAAAAATAGAGAGTATAGAATATGAGATTATTATGACTAACTCATTAGGGCACGGTGTACGGGTTAGTAAAGTTTTTTAAGGTTTCCCAGTTGAAATTCAAGATAGACAATTTCCAATTGATCTGATAGAGCTACCATTCCACGAGTTTGATGTGATTTTATGAATATATTGACTAGCTCATCATGGAGTAATAGTGGATTGTGAAAGAATGCGGATGAGGATTAGAGTTCTAGATTTGGAGAAAGAGATAGTGGTGATGGGTGAGAATAGGAAATATCCAGATAATGTGATATCGGTGCTAAAAGCTTAGAAACTCATCAATAGGGGATGTGAGGCTTACCTCGCGTATGTGATTGATACAAGAAAGAATAGTCCATAGTTGGCTGACATCCCAACTGTTAGTGAGTTTCTAGATGTGTTTCCTGAGGAGTTGCCAAGATTACCACATGACCAAGAGATAGAGTTTACTATCAAGTTAATACCTGACATTGCCCCTATATCTATTACACCATACCGGATGACACATATGGAGTTGAAAGAGTTGAAGGAGCAGTTGTAAGAATTGTTAGATAGGGGAATTATACAACCCAGTGTATCACCATGGGGTTCTCCAGTATTATTTGTAAAGAAGAAAGATGGCACCTTACGGTTGTGCATTGATTATAGATAACTTAATAGGGTGACTATTAATAATAAGTATCCATTACCTAGGATTGATGACCTTTTTGATCAACTGAGAGGTGCAAGCATATTTTCAAAGATAGACCTTCAATCAGGGTATCATCAACTGAAGATCAAGAAGTTAGATGTACCGAAGATGATATTCAGGACTCGTTATGGTCATTATGAGTTCCTGGTGATACCATTTGGTTTGACGAATGCACCAGCAGTGTTTATAGACCTGATGAACCGAGTGTTCAAGCTATATCTTGATCAGTTTATAGTGGTATTCATTGATGATATTCTGGTATACTTTAGAGAAAGAGAAGATCATGATCAGCATCTCAGAATAGTATTGCAGATTTTGAGGGAGAAACAATTGTATGCAAAGCTATCTAAGTGTGAGTTTTAGTTGGAATTAGTTAGTTTTTTGGGTCAAGTGGTATCAGCAGAGGGTATTCGAGTTGATTTTGGTAAGATTGGAACTATTCTTAATTGGAAACCACCTCATAATGTGACTAAAATAAGGAGTTTTCTTAGATTGGTTGGATATTATAGGAGGTTCGTGAAGGGATTTTCATCCATAGCAACTCCTTTGACCCGATTGTTGCGGAAATACATTCAGTTCAAATGGATGGACAAATGTCATATTAGTTTTGATAGACTCAAGGCAATGTTGACTAAAGCACCAGTCTTAACTTAACCTACTCTAGGAAAAGACTATGTTGTGTATAGTGATGTAAGTCACAATGGGCTAGGTTGTGTTCTTATGCAAGAGGGAAAAGTGATTGCACTCCAGATAGCTTAAGTCTCACGAGCTTAACTATCCGATGAATGATTTAGAGCTTACAGTGATAGTCTTTGCTCTCAAGATCTAGAGACATTACCTATGTGGAGAAAGATGCTACATTTATACGGACCACAAGAGTCTTAAGAATATGCCTTCACAGAAAGATTTGAACTTGAGGCAACGAAGATGGTTGGAGTTGATTAAAGACTATGATTGTGTGATTGACTATCGGCCAAGAAAAACAAATGTGGTGGCTGATGCCTTAAACAAAAAAATGTTAGCTGAGTTGCAAGTGGAGTCTACTCTAATTCAAATGATTAAGGCGGTTCAGAGGCAAGATAAAAAGCTAGTAAAAATAGTCGAAGTTGTGAAAAATAGAGAAAAGTCAAAATTTTCTTTAACAGATGGCGGTACCATGTATTTCAAGAACTGGATTTGTGTACCAAGTATAGAAGAGTTGAAGTCGGAGATTTTAAGGGAAGCTCATGAAATGGTTTATACTATGCATCTAGGTGGAAACAAAATGTACCAAGATTTGACAGTACTATACTTGTTGTCAGGGATGAAGAAGGATATCACTGAGTATGTTGCTAAGTGTCTAACCTGTCAATAAGTGAAAGTTGAACATCAATTACCCATAAGATTGTTACAACTAATTTCCATACCAGAATGGAAATGGGAAAGAGTCAAGATGGATTTTGTGTCCGGTTTACTGGTAACTCAGAAGAAGTATAATGCAGTGTGGGTGATAGTGGATTGACTAACAAAGTCAGCACATTTTCTACCAGTTCGGATGGACTATACTTTGAACAAGCTAGCCGAGATTTATGTGAATGAGATAGTAAAATTTCACAGAGTGCCTGTATCTATTATCTCTGACAGAAATCCCAGATTTACATTGCAATTCTGGAAGAGCTTACATCAGGCTTTGGGAGCTCAACTTAGTTTCAGCATAACCTTTCATCCACAGACTAATGGACAATCAGAGTGAGTCATTCAGTTATTAAAAGACATGGTGAGAAGCTGTATGCTCAATTTTGAGAGGAGTTGGGATCAATATTTATCTCTTATGGAATTTGCCTATAATAATAGTCATCAGACAAGTATTGGCATGACTTCTTATAAGGCTTTGTACAAAAGAAAGTGCAGGACCCTAGTTTGTTGGACCGAGTTGAATGAGAAGAAGTTGATTAGACCAGAGATAGTTCAATAGACCAAAGAGAAAGTTAGACTAATCAAAGAAAGATTGAAAGTGGCACAAGGTCAACAAAAGTCATATGCTGACCTAAAGAGGTGAGACATATAATATGTTATAGGAGATAAAGTTTTCCTTAAAGTTTCACATTGGAAGAAGATATTAAGAATTGGCAAAAAAAGAAAGTTGAGTCTAAGGTTTATTGGTCCTTATGAGATTTTGGGAAGGATAGGACTAGTGGCATACCGATTAGCTCTTTCTCCGGAGCTGGAAATAATTCATAATGTGTTCCACGTGTCGATGTTGAAGAGATATCGCTCAAACCCGACCCATATTATATTGATTGAAGAGATAGAGGTGCGGACAAACATGTCTTATGAAGAGGAACCAGTGGCTATAATAGCATATGAAGAGAAAGTTCTACGAAACAAGAGAGTTCCTTTAGTTAAAGTCTTATGGCGGAATCATGTAGTGGAAGAAGCCATGTGGGAAAATAAAGAAGCGATGAAGAAGTAGTAACCCTAATTGTTCAACCCAGAATGAACAGGTAAATTTTGAGGACAAAATTTATTTTAAGCGAGAGAAAATGTCATATCCGCTAAGTTAGGCACCGAGTCGCACGTATCGCGAAATTGACGCGTTTAACTGATCAGAGTCTAAATTCGGATTTTGACCGAAATTAATCAAGATAATGATTAATAATTATGATATATTCCTAATAAAGTGTTTATAAAGTTTAAATAAGTTCATTTACGGTAAAAGATTAACTTGCAAAATTTGATAAGTTTTGGGGTCAATTTGTAATTTACCAAAAGTTTGAGGATTTAATGAGATATTTGTTATTTAACATATTAAAATTGGACATCAAATATGGGTTGGCCGGCCATAGCATGATGGAAGAAGATTAAATTGTTAATTAAGCTAAATATCAAAGAAATGGTCAAATTTATGGGTCCCACATGAGGACTTTTCTTCTCTTGTTCTTTCTTCCTTTTCTTCTTCTCCTTATTTCTTTTCTTCTTTTTTTTTTCTACTCAAAACAGTCATGCCAACCACCCTCACCATCCTCTATAACCAACCTTGAGTTCTAGTGAGAGAAAGGAAGGGAAGAGATGAGAAAGAACAAGACAAAGTGATTTTCATGATCTACAAGTTTTAAAGAAGCTTGGAAGATAAAGAAAGAGGAAGAAAAGTGTAAAGGTAATAAGCTTTACTTCTTCTCTTTCATATTTTCTTAAGAAAGTTGGGGTTTTGTGCTCATTTAAAGCTTATATGGAAAGAGAGAGAGTTTAGGGTTTTTTGAGAGAGAGTTTAGGGTTTAGAAAGTTTTGAGAAAGTAAGGTTTTGAGGATGATTTTATAATGTTGTAGGAGTTCCAAGTGACAAGGAACAAACTTAAGGGAGTAAAGGCAAAGAGAAAGCTACCTAGAAGAATGAAGGAAAAAAATAGAGGTTTGTGCATAATTTAAGACAATAGCCTATCTTTGTTTGAAATAATGCATGTTTAACATGATAATTAATGATTGAATTGCACTAATGATGATTATGGCTTGAAACCATAGATTTAGATATAAATAATGAGATTTTGTGATATTTTAAGTAGTGTATGTTAGAGAATTAAGTTATGATAAAGACATTTATATGTATTAGAACATGATATGTTGAGTAAAGGACTTGAGAAATTCATGAGTTTGTAATTGGTATGACTTGGTGCAACTAGAAATGAATAAAGAAAGTGAATATGCAGGCTTTTCGCATATAGTCATAAGTGTGACTTAATTGTATCACGGTTGCGACTTTTGTGTGGTAATGACCGTATTCATTTTAAAAGCGTTCACGACTTTGAATCATGGACGTGAACTAATTCACGGGCATGAATGAGTAATCACGGCCGTGAATGCTCTGTTTTTAGTAATTATGAATATTATTAACTAATGAAACATTCAAGTAATTAAATGAAAGGATATTATTTATCCAGTAAGATAAGAATGTTGATATGTTTGTAAAGGTAATTGAGTAAAGATATATGAATAATGTGGAAATATGGATATGCCCATTACTCTAACTCCGAACTAGAAACAGGAGAGATGACATGTCATTATAGGGGCGATCGGTACCGTACTATATTAGATATTTCTCAGTCAATGTGGCTTTAGCTCTGGGAGCACCATTGACTTGAGATGCTCAGTTGAGCATACATAAATCGAGGACAAGGTGGCTTTAGCTCTGGAGCACCCTTGGTCCGATAATTCATATATGATGATATATTACTCAATCAATGTGGCTTTAGTTTTGGGAGCGCCATTGATTTGAGAAGCTCAAATGAGCCAAATAGTGGACAGGGTGACTATAGCTCTGAGAGTACCTCTGATCCATAACTCGTATCCAGTTAGTCCAATTTAGAGTGATGTGGGCGAACTAATAAAGGTAAGTTGAAAGATAATGCAAAATAATATGAAATTAATATAAAATATTAAAGAGATGAAAAGAGTAACTTATAATTAGAGATAAATGAAAATAACATTGTACATATATGCATGATGCTCATAATCGTATGAAATAGGGACATGAGGAGAAGAATAACATGAAAAGATATTAATGCATAAAATGACATGTGTTAATGTTTGTTACATAACATAGTATATTGCCTTATTTATATGCACCACTAAGTCTAGAGCTTAGCGTAAGAGTTTTCCTTCCATGCAAATATAGAAAGGTAGTTGAAGGTTGTAGATAAAACAAGCGGTGATCCTAGTCAATTAAAGTAGCCGATCTTGAAATAGCGAGTCACAATCTTTTGAACTTTTATATTTTGCTTTTCATATTATATACTTTCAGATTTGTAAATTGACTTTCATAGTTTGTTAAGAATTAACTTGTTATTTATAATTACTATCTTATGTAAATAAAATGTACATTATTTCTTGTATATCTATAAGCTAAGAGTTTAAAAAAAAATATATGTATGACTTTCTAGCATTTATTAAAATAGTGATTTGAAGAAGTCAGTGTAGCACTCCCTTATCTAGGCACGTGCTGTTTGGGTAAGGGGGTGTTACAAACTCATATACGTAAGCCCAAAAAAATGGGCTCATGTTAAGTGACATGTATCGCATGAGTGATACCAAAAGATAAGTGTTCTATTCTTTTATAAGGAGAACACAATTTCTTTGTAATTTAAGAAATGTGGAATAAATGCATAAATATGCACACTTTTGTACATTTATCCCACATTTCTTAAATTACAAAACAATTGTGTTTTCATTCTTATAAAAAAGGAGAACACTTTTATTTTATGTCACTCATGTAACACATGTCATTTATCATTAGTTCGTTTTATTGGACTTTTTTTTTTTTAATTTAACCTGTTCAGAACTATGGAACCGACGGTTTTCAGTTCCATAGGGAAGGGTTTGGACTAGACTCATTCTCTCTTAAGCCATGATCTGGGCTGGGTCCATAACTGACCTTGATCGGTCAGATATGAGTTTGACCCAGCCCTAGAAACAAATAATTAAATATTCTTTCTTAAAGCAAGTTTTAGAAAAGTAGTATATAAAAAAATAAAAAAATCAGTCAATTAAAATAAAAAATTAAACTTGCTTTTTTTTTTTTTATTTTAATACAATAACAATCACAAACATCTCTTAATTATCAATAATAAGGAATCAGACACTGAATAATACATTATTGATGTGTCAAATGAAAAAACAAAATAACTATAAAAAAATCCTTAATATATCCTTCATTTTGTAATTTTACTCATAATGATTTCTCCATAACAATTATACTTAAAATAATTCAAAGTTAATAACTAGGATTTTTTATTTACTTTGTTGTTAAAATAGGTAAAATTGTAACATAATACTTTTGTGAGATCCATGGTTATCAAAAGGGCACTTTAAAAGCATTTGTTTTTTACATTTTTATGCTTTAAATTACAGAAAATATCTATGCTTTAATACTAAAGCTTGTTTCACTAAAAGTAAATTGAAGCGTGTTTCAACTCCTTAAAAGCGTAAAAAATGGTTCAATATGTCTCTACTAAAATTATAGCTTTCCAAAAAAATATTGTTACTTTTTTTCCATGCGTTCTCTTAATGCACTTTAACATTCTCTATATAATGCTAACATACACAATTATCGATCATGGAGAGGAAGCATGGAACTGTCAAAGAGAAATGGATCATTTACAAAAGATTTTCAAATTGAATATTGCACTTGATTTTCTTTTTGAATCTAATGTTTCTTCTGCTGAAGTTGATCACCTAGATGAGTTCCTTAGCTTTGGCTGAAGTTGAGCAGGCTATGGTGGGAGAACAAGTTAGGGTTTATTCGGCTTCATTACCGGAATCACGATTAGAGGAGTCTTTGATGATAGAGGATCAAACAAAGAATATTTTTCTTGATCATCCAGACATTATTGCCTTGAAGTTAGCTAAAGATATGCATTTGGTTTCACTTTGCTTGCATAATCGAGAGAAAATGAAGGATTGTGAGTTGAAATATGTTGTTATTTCTATTGAAAATGGAGTTAAACATGTCTCTTTTCATTCGAGAGAAATTTAAGAATTTGGTGAACAATGGAAAAATGCTTTAATTGGTTGTCTCTATGGGATTAAAGTTAAATTCCCTAAATTTGAAAGCTTCATCATAAATCACTAAAAGAAATTAAGGCTTTTTACAATTCATCAAATTGAATTAGACATGTATTTGTTCAATTTTAGATATAAAGAAGGGAAGCTTGCCGCTTTAGAGGATGGTTGTTTAACTTTTAATAATCATCCTAGAATTCAGTTGACAATGTGTGAGATTCAACGGGTTCTTGTTTGGATCCAATTTTTCCATCTCTTGATTGAGTTATGGAATGATATTCTGCTGAGTAAACTAGCAAGTGTGTTGGGATTTCCTTCATATATGGACTGATACACTAAAAGTATGGTTCGGATCAGTTATGCTTGTGTACTGGTGGATATGAAGATTATCAAATTTCATGACTTTGTGATGCTAAATGATGAACATGGGAATGTGTTCTCTTAAGTGATAGTCTATGAATGGAAACATGTTTTTTGTGTTAGATGTAGAAACTGGCGACTCCAAAGTTGCTTGCTTAAAAAAATAACCTAAAAAGACTTGAAAGGTTAAAGTTAGCCCTTCATAGGCCATAGAGAGTACTAAGTTGCAATCTGGGGAACAAGATGGGAAGGAGGACACTGATGGATCCCTGTCTTCATCTTAATCTACTCAAGTGGAGATGTCTCATAGGTATGGTAAGGGCATCATGACTAGCAAATGTCTTGGCTCCTACAAAATAGATTACACTCAAACAATTTGAGGCAGTGGGTATAAGGAAAATTAGCTTACAAAAGGATGAAGGGCATACTAGTTCTAGTCTTATACCTACAATTGCAATTCTTAGGTATCAAGTTAATGCGAGTTACACTACTAGAATTGGAGCTCGAAAGGAGGGGTTGCGAGCCAAACACCTCTTTAAACCCCTAGATTAGGGGAAATCCTAGGTGTTTGGAATATTAGGGGTCTCAATGACCCCTTAAAGCAACCAAAAGTTTCTAATTTGATTGTGAAAATGAATTATTGGGCCTTTGAAATTTTGGAGACATGAGTTAAGATGACCAATATGGATATTGTGTGGAAGGGATTAAAGTTAAGAAATCGGTAGTTGATTCACAATTATTCTTACTCTGCTCTGGGAAAAATTTGGGTTTGCGTTGACACTAATTGAGACCTTAATTCTACTATTCAAATTCAGAGCCAAATGATGCATCTGCAGCTAAAAAGATGTGAGATAACTGATGTTGGATTGTGTTTTATGGGGCTGGAGGAAAAGAAAGAGTTTTGAATGGGTTTATAGCAGGTAGTTATGGCTATTAGAGGTCTTTGGTTGATCTCAAGGGATTTCAACTCTATCCCGACTACTCTAGATATGATGGAAAAACAGTTGTTCGCTGAAAGTATTGGCTTTAGATCTGATGGAGCTCAGGTGGAGAGACTGTTATTTCACTTAGACTAATGGGTTCTAAAAGAATTTGGCATAAACTTGACAAAGTTTTTATTAATGCTTAGTGGCTAGACATGTTCAACCAAACTGAGACCTATATCCTTCCTTTTGATATTTCAAATTACTCCCCCTATTTATTACGGTGTGAAATAAACTTGATGTAATCAAGAAAAATTTTCGTTTCTTACCATATGGACTAAGCATAGAGATTATGACAATGTTGTAGCTAGAGTGTAGGACTCTGATGTGTATGGCTCCTCCATGTTCCAAATTATTACCAAGCTTAAGATGCTAAAGAATGAGCTAAGGAGATTAAATAAGAAAAAGCTTTCAGATATTTTTGTTAAGGCGCAACATAGTAGAGCTTTTTTGGAGGTTGTGCAAGCTGGTTTACAGACGGATCTAGGAAATTTTACATTTTGAAGAGAGGGCTTGCTTCCAACACTTGCAAACCTGTTTGAAACATGAAGAAAACTTTTATAAATATAAATTGATAGAAAGATGAATTGAGCTTGGGGATTATAACACTAAATATTTTCATGATTTGGTTAGGCTTAAAAGGAGCATTAATAAAATCTATCATTTGTTGTGTGAGAATGACACCATTACTAATGATTAGGAAACTATTATTAATGTAATAGTGAGATATTATGAGAATCTTTTTGGGCATATCAATCCTCATCTAGAATCTGTGCAAGCTACCATCATTAATAAGGCAGAGTCCTCACTGAAGCTAAAGGTGTTATTTTTATAACCCCTGTGTCTTTTGATGAAGTAAAAAGGTCATGTTTAGTATTAATGAAACTAAAGCTCTAGGTCCAGAATGTTTTGATAGTCCTTTTTTCATGCATTGCTGGGATATGGTTGGAAATGATCTAGTGAAGGTTGTCCAGGAGTTCTTTAAGACAGGCCACAAGCTTAGACAAATAAACTCCACTTCTCTCACTATAGTTCTAAAAGTGACCAGCCTTATGAGACTCAATTACTACAAGCATATTGCTTGTTGCTCTATATTTTACAAATGTATAATAAAAATTTTATGTGAACAACTCAAATCTCTATTAAGTATTTTGGTTATGCCAACCAATCTGCTTTTGTCATATCTGCTAATTCAGGTCTTGAGTCATGCGTGTCACTAAATTGATGCGTTAGATCAATCAGAGTCTAAATTCGGATTTTGACCAAAAAATAATTAAAATAATGGTAATAATTATAGAAAATGCCTAATAAGGTGTTTAAATGTTTAAAGATATTATATTACGGTAAGAGACTAAAATGTAAAATTTAGAAAATTTCGGGATAAATTTATATTTCACCGAAATTGAATGATTAATTGGGATAATTATGAATTAAATACATTAATTGGACACCAAAAATAATATGTTGGCCAACCACCAAAATATCCTAGTTTATAGTCAAATGAAAGGATCCACATTGACACTTTTCCTTATTTCTTCTTCCTTATCTTATTTATTTGACCCATTTTCTGCACATAAAAACTAGCCCCACGTTTCCCTTCAAACCTCCATAGCTAAACCTTACTTTAGACATAAATTGAGGAAAAGAGTGAGAAATGCATGAAAAAGTAGATTTTCATTCATATTTGATTAAGAGGAAGCTAGAGAGAGTAAAAAGAAGAGGAAATAAACAAGAAAATAGGAGAGAAAAATTCCCAAAGTTTTAGCCATAGAAGCACAAAAATTTGAGATAAAGTATTTTTCATATTCTCTGGAGATTTCTCTAAAAGAAAATAAGATTTTGAACTCTTTTGGAGCATATTTTGGAGGAGAGAAAGTTTATGATCTTAAGAGAGAAAAAAATAAGGTTTAGATATATGTGATGAATGAGAGATTTTTAATTATATTTTTATGTATTTTAAGAGCTCAAGTGGACAACAAAGGAGCAAAAGAAAAGAGAAAGAGAAGTGGAGAGAAAGGAAGAAATGTAAATGCATAACTTAAGACAATAATTTATAAATTTTTATGAGTTTGCATGATTTAAATGTCTGACATGTTATTTGTAATTAAAATGAATCTGACTTTGTGATTTTTGTTTGCATGAATTTGGTAAAGATCAAATTATGTTGGTTGTATTTTTGCTGAAATTTATGGAGTAGTTTGTACATAAATTGCTATAATTTGAGCTTTAGAACTCATATTAGTGTGTTATTTATGGGTTTTGAAACTTAAAATATAGGGATAAAATTTTTATGGAGAACATAAAACTTGATTTTGGTCATAGCTATATTAAATTTTGGAATTAATGTGTGATCTGAAATATGTTTCGGAATATTCTGGTTAGAAATTTAGTGAGCAGTTGGTATTCAAATACCTATAACTTTTACTTCAGAGCTTGTAATTAAGTGATTCTAATTGCATATTAATGCTAACATCCATGACTATAATTCTTTATAATACTTTGTAATCGAATTCGAATGGTAATAAATCCAATTTTGAGATCTAAAATAAAGTATAAAATATACCAGTAATATGATATAATATGAATTGAAGAATTTAATATGTAAAATAATATGAACTTTATTATATTATACAAATGATATTTTTTATTGAGTAATTACGTGATTAATTGAGCAACTAGACCCATGAAATGTATGAAGTAAAAAAGTTATGAATTTTATAATGACATTAATTTAGCCCTAGAACACCTAGCCTAAAGCTAGAGTCTTGGATAGTTTGGTATGTCAATCAGTGGTCTATTAATATTGGAGATGACACTCATATTAATGTTTGTAATGACACACATATTAATGTTAGTGATAACATTTGTATGCACATATCACTATACCTAGGTAACAACTTTATTATGTCTGAATGACAAATTCCGTTATCTTGATTATTGGTTTCTAGGTATTATGAGTATAAATACGTTAATTTGGTATAAAAAAATTTATATGTGAATTGGTTGTTCATAAATATGAATATAAAGAATAATTTATTTGTATAAAATGATTATATAATGCCTACATATGAAAAATTTATATGCATATATGATTAAATAATATGCAAGAGGAAAAAAAAATTATATAACTTGACATATATGTGTAATGGAACATTATTACATATTATATGAGTATAGTTTATTTCCTTATTTATATACATCACTAAACTTATATCTTAATGTATGAGTTTCTCTCGTGCAAATATAGAGAAGAGTAAGCCAAGATCTGTAGATAAAGTTAACGGTAATCTAATCCCGTAAAATAGTCTATCTCGGATATTGTGGGTCATATGACTTTTTTTACTTTTATTTTGAATTTTCTTTTATAGTGTTTATAAAGTAACTCTATATGTTGGATAGACACCAATATTTGTGAATAATATTTCTGTATATAAGATAAATATTGTTTCTTTTATATTATTTAAAGTTAAAAAAAGGTGTCATTTTTTTATTGTTCATTAAATAATAAATTTGATTGAAAACAACATAACATTAAAGGAATATTGGTGATAATATTCTATTAGCCCATGAATTAGTGCATAATTACCATAGAAACAAAGGCCACCTAGATGCGCTTTGACAGTGAACTTGAAGAAAGCCTATGACTCTGTAAGTTGGGATTTCTTGGAGGAATTGCTTCTTCACTTTATATTCCCTAGGAAATTCATTAACCTGGTCATGAGTTGTATTAGAACTGCTAAGTCCTCAGTCATGATTCATGGGGCTTTGGAAGATTTTCAGTTGCAAAAAAGGCCTCAAACAAGTAGATCCCATGTCTCGCTTGTTGTTTGTTCTTGCTATGGAGTATCTATGTCAAAGCTTTGATGCTATGAAAGCACAACATTTCAAATATCATTCAGGTTGCAGAGTTATGAAACTTAGCCATATTTGCTTTGTAGATGATTTTTTTATCTTTTGCTATGGTGATCAACATTATATTATATAGATTAACAATGTGTTTCAAGCTTTTTCTAATAGTTCAGGGTTACAGGCTAATTTTTGATAAAAGTTGTATTTACATCTGTGGGGTCTCTTCTAATGTAAAAGAGCAAATTTTACAAGTTCTCCCTTTTCAAGAAGGTACATTGCTAGTAAAATACTTGGGAGTTCCTCTAGCGTCAACGAGTCTTGGTAAAAGCCATTGTCAAATCCTTGTTGACAAAATCATAAGAAGGATAGGTCATTGGGCTGCTAGAAGTCTTTCTTAAGAAGGTAGACTTCAATTGATGCAATCGGTGCAATCGGTGCTCATGATCATGTATGTTTGTTAGGCCTATGTTTTCATGCTGCCTAGTGCTACTATTGAAGATGTCGAAAAAATTTGTTAAGGCTGTTTGTGGAAGGGTACTGACAAATGGATTGGTGGAGGTAAGGTGAGTTGGGTTGACATAACTTCACTAAAATCTGAAGGGGGATTTGGGCTTAAAAAAATCCATGAATGAAATCAAGTTGTCATTGTCAAGCAAGTTTGAGACCTCATTTCTCTTAAAAGATCATTGTGCGCTACTTGAGTGGTGACTAATAAGCTGAAAAAAATCAGTTATTGGGGTATTATTAAATCCATGAGGCTTCCTCTGCTTGAAGAAATATTGTTTAAATTAGGGATAAGATAGCCCACTGGTTTAAGGATAAACTAGGGGATGAGAAGTCTTATAACTTCTGGTATGATCCTTGGGCTAATGGAAATGATTTGATCAATAAATTTTCGTGTATTGACATAGAGGACTCTGATGTGAATAGGAAGAGTAGAGTCTGTAATTTTTGGAGAAATGGGGACTTGCAGCTCCCTAATCCAACAACTGAGGTTATGACTGATGTTTGGGATTATGTTAAACTTCATCATAGGATTGATGAAATAGTTGTGGATACTGTTAGATGAGAACTCACCACATCTAGTCAGTTTACTATCTCTAATGCATGACAAGCTTTGACACAGAAAGGAAGAAAGGTAACTTGGTGTCATCTTATGTGGGGGACTAGCCATATTCCTAGACAACTTTATTTGTTGGCTTGTTGTAAGAAATAGGCTACTGACTAAGGATAGTATGAAGAAATGGGGACTAGGTCATTCTACTTTATGTAGATTTTATAGTAGGGCTGATGAAAGCATTGATCACTTATTTTTCAATGCTCTTTCTCAGCTCAAGTGTGGGAACAAATGCTTCAAAGATGTCAATAGTCTAGAAGTAGCTTTTGCTGGAGGAGAGAAGTGTATTGGCTTACTAGAAAAGCTTGGGATAAAACTCTCTTTGCGAGAATCAGAAGGGTGACCTTTATAGCCTTAGTGTATTACATTTGAAAAGCAAGGAACTTGTTAGTCTATAGGAATGAGGGGATCTTTTAAGAGAACACCTTTCAAATGGTTAAAAATAATGTTATCCTCTATTTCATCAAAGACATAGATAATGCAACTCTTAATAGGTGGCTATAATTTGTTCTGGTTTTTTCATTTCAATTGCCTCTGTTTTTTGATTATTTGTTTAGTGTTTTGTTCCTTTCATTATAGGGGTTGATTCTTTGTACTGATTGCTGGTTTTAATAATTTCTCTTTTGGTGATTTACCAAAAAAAGAATTTATAACTTTTGACCAGTTTTTTTATTTATGTTTTTTTGGCTTATAAACGTCCAATTATTTTAAATTATGTGCATTGTGAACCCTAAGACAAATACCTTTATTTTAATTTTTGTCTTTATTAAATGCATCTTGAACCCTAATTGGGAATTAAGTAGGAATTGAGCAAGTTTAGATATTTTCCTATATATATGAGTAATTAATATTTCTTTTGTTTCATCTTTTAATTTTGAGTTTAAATTATTTTGTACAAGAATTTATTTAGGAGTTTGATATATAATTTGGTTGGAAATAGCTCATTTGTACGTATTTAATTATGCAAAACTCTTGTAGTCTTTAATTGTATTTAGATGATATTCAAAAAAAACTTACATATTTCTTATGATACTACAAGTTAATTTGATATTTCTTAAGATACTATAAGTTAATTTGATATTCATGTGAAATTTATCCTTTTAAACTTAATTTTATGTTATAAAATTATATAATATGTATATTTTAAAAAGCTATATATAAAAGGTAAATGCAACATTTTTATGCTTCGTTTTAATTAGACCCCTAATGTTTTTTTAGGTAGAAAACTTACTTTTGACTGAGACATTAATTTCACATAACGTAACATATGCTCACGCTATTAGAATATATATATATATATATATATATATATATATATATATATATTATTTTTTTATCAAAATAATTGTATTTTTTTCTTTAACTTTTAAATATATATACTTTTAATTTCATATCAAATATAACAATCAGATGAATTTTAATTTAGTTTAACAGTAATATGATATTCCAAACCTATTTTTTTACTTAGTACTACTGACTTATATTAATAAGTTAAAAAATGTATAGATTTGTATAGAATTAGCCCAAAACTCAAAATAAATTAGATTTTCGTAAATATATCTATATATGTGCAGAACTAGTAATCGAAAGATTTAAATATAAATTTAAAAATAATATAGATTTGTATAGATATAAGTATATCTGCTCACAACTAGTAGTATGCAAATTAGATTTACGTAGATAGTGAGTGTTTGAAATTGTTGTTAGGTATCTAAAAAACAGGTTTAGAATTTTTTTGATTTAATTGACTGATTTTTTAAATTTTTTATAAATTGCTTTTTGCAAACTTGTTTCTTGGAAAAATATCTATTTATATATTTCTCTCTAAAATCAGTTTTTAAAATTCAAAAAACTTTAAAATAATTTTTTTTTTCTAAAAGCGTTTTTGGCAAACTCAATGCCAAACGGACCCATAAATAGATCAATGCAAACATAATTTTAGTATGAAAGTCGTTTATATAACTAGATTAATATATACCTATTTTTTTAAAAAAAGAAGTAAATGTTACATATACGTTTTAGGTTCGGAATGTTAAATATCAACAATTTTAAATAAAAAAAAGTTCAAAATATTACGTTACTGTTAACCAAATTAAATATCTCACGAGAATTTATTTGATATGAAATTGAAATTATATATATTTAAAAGTTAAGAAAAAAAGAATAGATTTATTTTGATACAATGAAAATTGTCATATATATATATATGGCTTAACTGTTAATTGTTGATTCATTCTTAGTAGTCTTTTTTTTTTTTTTGCCCTTTACCTTCTTTATTTATTTGATGACATGTAGCTATATTTTTTTAAGTGAATTCTACAATACCAAAATATTATAATATATAATGAAATGAATGGATAATGCGAAAATATAAAAAAAAGGGCAACATATACTCTTCACCCAAATGCATTGCAGCCTATATAATTGATGACAAGAGTATACATTATTAAGGGGGAAAAGATAGGCAATTTACAATAAGTAAAGATTATATTTTAAATTTTTCAAAGAAGATTCTTTATGTGCAATGAACTCTTCAAATACTTTAAATGAAAAAAATGAACAGATTGGGGAATGGCCAACAAAAGAAGTCAAAAACATCAATTTCTGTTTTTCTACCTTACCAAAGCTTCAGACTAGAGAAAAGGGTCTCAATCACTTGGGGTTGGTGAGTGGGCCCCTCCACACAATACCTAACCTCAATTCCTCGCCTGTACATGAAATCTCAAATCCTACGGCAACATTCACATTTTCATTCATATATTTATTTATATTCCTAAATAAATATTCAAACCATCTAACCCCTTTAGTCTTTTTTTCCTTTATATATAAAATGCAACCCAACTTATCAAAATCTATTTAGTGGACAATTATGACTTTGATTAATCGAGGATCAAAGTGTTATTAACTACAGTACATGATGCCTTATTTATCAAGAGAAAAAAATAATATATGAGCAGTCATCACCAAACAATCTCCACAAGTTGAGGCAACTTTGGAGACCACAGGTTACCTGAGACGCAGCAGACATAAGAAGATATCCCTTGTAATGGCAATCTAGACTGGGACAACTGCAACTTGAGAGCCAAAACTTTTCCCAGCTTCAACAGAGACTCCATAGGAGTTGATCCCTACTACACGCAACCTGCAGCTTATGTATGCATTTTGCTTATTTCCCTCAGGAACTCTCCATGGCCATTTGGACACCTTTTCTTTTCTCAAAGTAGGAATTGCAAATCACAACCATAAATAAAAGATTAAACAGCCAGTGTTAAGGAGAGAAGATATGAAAAAACAAAATGTTAAAAGAATAAGTTCAGTGGAGATAACATGCAATGACCAGGATTCCAGAACTATTACCTTTCCCAACATACTCTATCACAAACTCTCCCTGTTCAATATCTTCATCTGCTCCAATCCCAGCTCCGCAATTCTCAGTCTACAGGCAATACCTTATTTAAATTTTACTTTTTAGTGTACAATGCAAAATCAAATTCATGCAAATCAAATATTATTGAACAAAAAAAAAAGTTAGAACGTACATACAAAAAAATGAAAGAAAATAGTGCAGATAGGATTACTTAACATGATACAAGGAATTATTTACAGTCCAAAACCTGAAAGCAATTTGGTGTGTGTGTGTGTGAGCATGCATATGTTTATATAAGGATAGATAAAGAGAGAATGAGAAATATTTACTTTTATCTATAGGAGAACGGCAATAAACAATATCATAATGTTCTAATTGTTCTTTTTTCGCTAATAACACAAAATATTGTTTTGCTGGTGTAATTTATTTTGTACTGATGTAGAGCATCCCCTCAATTCCCTTTCATGAATATTTTTCATAACTAACAGAATTTTCCTTCACTACATGTTACTCAAGAACAAGCAAAAAAGAAGTTATACATATCTTTTTTTTTTTTTTTTTTGCAATCACGACTCGCATCCCTGTACTAATTTCATCTTCTTCACAGGCAGATGTTAAAATGGTTTGTTGAGGCATGAAGTCTCACATTTGCATCCTGAAGAGCAACTAGACAGTAGCATCCTGAGGGAAAATAGCATTTCAGATTACAAAAATCTAATTTATATGAAAAGAAGGAAGCAAATAAATAAAGAGCATCATGACTAAACTATACACTGCGTGTGGAGTCAAATGGTGTACTTCTAAACACAAGCATTCTCAATTACTAGTCCCGAGCAACATTGGAAACACGAGTTCCTTGCAATAGACCGTTACCATGACCCCAACACAGTTTTTGGCTTATTATCAACCAGAGTTGTCATTGTTGGCTCAAAAGGCTATATTACGTACTTATATCCAAACTTTTGATGACTAAAAAACCATGAATTATATTTTAGAATTTGTTGGTTTGTTTTTATTTTTCGAATCAAAGTGCAAAATAATAAATATGTGATACATGCAAGAAGTGAAGTGCGTATATAACAAAGAAGAACCTTAGAATATAATTTGTAAAGTCAACATAAATTATGTCAAAAGTGAAACTCAAATCATAAAAATTTTCAAAATAAAGTATTTTTCACTACGAATAAAATTAGTTTTCTAATAGAGTATTCTACCCACCCATTATGATTTGGTATTCTATTTAGGTATTTTAATGAAGTATTCTAATTGTAAAATTGATAAATTAGACAAAAAAAATAAAATAATAGCTTTTTTTTGTAAAACAAAATTTTACTTCTACTGGTTATTTTTCATCTTAAAACTATAAATACTTGTTGAAAAAATATTTCAAATGTTGAAAAATCAAATAATCATCAAAAGAAAATTACTATTCATTTATTAGTAAAGTTTTCTTTCCATTTGAACTTCACTCTTTACATAATCTTCATCTTGGCTCTAGCATCATTTATAATTCTCTTCATTTGAGCTTGAAAGAATTATGATTGCATCTCAGTTTGTAAGTTCAACTTTAAAACTTATTGTGGGTTGTTTAACACCTAGGTTATAAGTTATTCAAGTATTTTTTTTTTAAGTTTTACTTTGTAAAAACTTAAATTTGTGAGTGTGAGCTTAGGACTAATATGTCTAGGGCTATATTAGATTTGATTCTTGCCATTGAAAATAAGTTATTCAAGTATTTTTTTTAAAGTTTTACTTTGTAAAAACTTGAATTTGTGAGTGTGAGCTTAGGACTAATTTGTCTAGGGCTATATTTGATTTGATTCTTGCCATTGAAAAGAATCACCATTAGAGAGGAAATTTCAAGATTGTATCTTGAGGAGTAGAAGTAGGTGAAAAGGGTCAAACCATGATAAATCCAAGTGTCTATATCTTTTTTTCCTTCTCATCATTAAATTTCAGTATTTTGGTTGGTTGAAATATATCAATTCTATTTTAAAGTGTTAAAATATTTTTTGCATCACCACATCCATATTTAAAATAATTTTGTAGTTTTTGTTTGAAGTGAAATTGATGATTTGTTTAACAAAAACAATTCTGAAAGAGGACTAGCTTTTCTTATCTTAATCTTATGTTTTGAGAAAAAGAAATTTAATTTTATCTTTAAAAACATCAACTGTTCATATTAGATTACTGGCAGCATACTCAAAAGTGAGTCAATTTTAAAAGCTAGAAATTTATGATAGCTTAATTCAATCCCTTTTCTTGAGCCATTTCGGGACCAACAGTCATTCTTGCAAAATTCTTCTCAGATTCCTACACCCAAAACTATTATCTCCATCAGAGGTGCACAAAATTTGAGACATTTTATTGTATAAAATCAAATTTAAACATATTGTATGTAAATGGTTGCAATCATGGCAATGATTCAAAAGCATCCAAGTTAAATTGGTAGTTCATGTTTTTTTTTCCTTTTTTTTTTTCCAATTTTTCTTCTTTGTTTGTGATTCCTATTCAGTGAAGTATTTTAGTTGATTAATTGATAATTGATTTTAGTTTTCTTAACTAGTATACTATATGTTTTTCAATTTTCAATTCATAATTTTAATTCTAGGGGTTTCGTTGAACTTAATTATTTTCTATTATACCAACCACAATCACCCAATTCTAAGCCTTAATTGTAGATATCTAATTCCTTAAATTCTTCCACTACTTCAGTGGTATCTAAGCCCGACCACAGTTTCGAATTGGTCGGTTTCGCAGTCCCAAAAAATAGGGACTGGTTCCAAGCCAGTTCGAAAACCGGCTGGTTTCAGTTTATGAACCGGAAGTTTGACCAATTTTTTTTAAATTAATAACACAATAAATAAATATAATAAAATTATTAATTTGTGTCAATTATAAATTTGTACTATTAATATGTTATAAAAAATGAGAACTTTAAGAAAAAAAATAACTTATTGAATATTAATTTGTAACTTTGTGTAATAACTTAGATTGCTATAACAAAAAAAAAATTGATTTAGAGAAATTATAAGTTGGAATTTAGAAATGATTATATTTATTTGATAAATTAATAATTATAAACATTATAATTATGATAAAAAAATTTATTAATTTAATCTTTTTATTTTAAAAAATAATTTAATTATAAAAATTAGAATTTATATTGAAAAAATTATAATATTAATAATTGGACTTAAACTTAATTTTTTTACTATTAATTAAGTTGTTTATGTATTATTTTAGAATTTAGAGAAATCAAATCATATATAGTTCTATTACTTTTTAAATTTTAATTATTGATCATTTTTACCTTTTTTTTACTCGGAACCACCAGTGTCGGATGTGCTAGCCGTTCTTTCGGATGTGAAATCATATTGGTCATCAAATTGATCTTTCTCTATTTCTTGTTGTCTTAATGCTGCTTTGATTCAATCATCAAGACAAGCTCGAGCTTCTACGAATTCGGGAGTTAAGCTAGATCGCATCTCATCCAAAATATTACGTTCCGCATTAAAAACTTGTTCAACCGCAACAGTTGAGACTGGACTTGCAAAAATTTGTTTTGCAATTTAGGAGAGTATCGAATAAACATTTTAATGTTGATTTTACCAATCAAGGACTAAAAAATCTTTACCTGTCATACTGTCACCAAACTTAAATGTTGTTAGATGAATGTCAAATTTTGGTGAACCGAATGATGTTTTTTTATATTTTTGTATCATCAAACGATCAACCCTTCTAATTTTTATCAATCATCCAAATTTTGACTAACAGTGTCACTAGTAGTAGTAGTAGTAATAGGAATATTATAAATCAAACTAAATTCTATAAATAAATCACAAGTTAATTTTTTACATAATTAATTATAACTGCAACACTAATATCATCACCTAAACCTAATAATGAATAATAAAGATTTAAATAATCAAATAAGTCTTTTATTTTACATCTAGGATAAAAAAACACAACTTACAAGATTAATCAAAAGAATATATTTAAAATAATTCAACAATTTATTTTTTATCATATAAATAGAATCAAGCAAAATAAAATTATTAATACAATATTGAAATGTATCAACAATATTAATACATTTACACAATAATAAATGAAATATTGGATAATAAATATCACTTAAAATATATGTTGCATCATTAAAAGCTTTTAAAATATCTAAAAGTTGTTGACAAACATCTCAATGTTGTGGATTTAAATTAATTTATGGCACATTATTAGAAATAAATATGCACAATAATTCTCTATATCCATATAATTCATTAAGTAATTCATATGTTGAATTCCAACGAGTAGGATCGTCCATTGTAAATCTTTTAGGGTTTTTGTCATTTTCATGATAAAATTGAGTCATAATTTCATTGTTTGTGGATGTAACCATAAAAATGAAATTGCTACTTTAATTGGAGCAATTATACCATTCAAAGATTTTAAACTATTTTGAACACATAAATTTAACACATGACATGCACATTTAATATGAAAAAATATACCTCTAATATTAGGTTGGTATAATGCTTGAAGGTCTTAATTTGAGGTGGAATTTGCTGCCATTTTATCAAAAGCAATTGGGATTTTTTTTATGAAATAAGCCATATTCTTCCAAAATATATTTTTATCATTTTAAAAATATTATCGACAGTATGCCGATCATCAAATACTCTAAATACAATTAATTTTTTTTGTAATTGTCATTTACCATCAATCCAATGACATGTAACACTCATATAAAAATGCATTTGCTAATGATCACTCCAAATATCACTACAAATACAAAGAATAAAATATTTTAAGCAATTCTTTATTTATTTATTTTTTATATAAATTAAATAAAATATATTTAAGGGTATTTCTAGGTACACGTTTAACAAATGAATTTAATGCATTTTGACAATAATTAGCAAAACCTATTTTTTTACCAAAACTAAAAGATAAATATTCCATACTTATCGTTTTTGCCAATTTCTTTTTATTTTTCATCATTATATTGAAAAAATTGAGAAGAAGAAGAAGATATTGCATACCCAAAAATTTAACTTTAATTTTTATCTATTCCAAATTGAGCAATATGTTTGTTTTGCAAGTGCCTTCAAAATGTGTCATAATCACCTCCAGTTTTAAATTTGTATGTTTGTGCACAATAATTGCACATAACATCAAATGACCCATCATTTTTTGATTTTTCTTGAAATGAATTTGAAAAATGTCAGATGTTTGAATTTTTGCTTTAGATGATGCCGCTGCTAGACCCGAACCCGGTTGTTCATCACCCATATTTCTTTGGTTTTCTTCAGTTGGAATTTCAAACTTCCCATTTTCATCCAAATTTTCAATAAAAATTTCCAAATCAACAATATTTTCATAAAAAAAATTGTCCCTTCCATTATGTCTTGTCATTATTTATGATTAAATTTTGTGAAACAAATTGGAGAATATTAAAAAAAAAAGTGTAGAGAAAGATAATGAAAAAAGAATTGTAGGATTAAGGAAAAATTGAGAATTAGAGAAAATTAAAGAATTGAAAAAGAATTTTGAGATTATGTAGAAGTATAATTAAAAAGAAATTAGAGAGAAACAATAATTGAAAGTATAATTAGAGAGAAATTAGAAATATATGTAGAGAGAATTGAGAATGAAATTGTATTGGAAATAGAAAATGAATAATATTGAAATGAATTTAGCAAAAAAAGTGTGGAAAAAATTTAAAAATTTAAATTACAATAATATCCCAAAAATATAGTTGTTATTTTTTTGTTATAAGGGGCATTTTTGTCTTTTCATTTTATCTAATCTATATTAAAAAAAGAAAAGTAAAAAATGGTAATATTACCATTGGAACCAAAATTGGAATCGTCGGTTCATGGGGGAAGGGCCCGAACTGGACCCTTCCCTAGTCGGGCTGGGCTCAGAACCGGCCTAGCCTGGTTCGGTCCAGGTTGGACCGTACCCAGAACCGGTCTAGCCAAGTCAGAGTTCGAGCCTGTTCAACGGGCCGACACGGTCTGTGGCTAGGCCTAGTGGTATCAGAGCACACAAAAGGTCCTAAATAACTCTAGATTTTGTTTTCTACACTATGGTTAATAAAGGCAATTAGCTCCAAAAATAGAGTTGGCTGAGATGTGGAGAATGATTGAGGACTTGATCTGGATTGGACAAGTCTCGTAGCACTAGGAACCTATGGAAGACCATATGGAGATTTGGGATGGTGATTATTGAGATTCAAGAAGGTTTTGAGATTGAAAAGGAAATTGAGTATGTGAACCCGTTTTTTCATAAAGCTGGACCCACAAATTGAGCTGCATGAGATGGACTGGAAGAAGGATTATGACATGTTGATTTGAATGGTGGAGTGAAGATTGAAAGAGCTGATTTTCATGGAACATTATATTTGGAGGATTATTTGGTTTGGGAAGATAGTTTGGAGAATTAATTTGAATAGAAACCCATGGTTGAAAAATCAAAAGATGTTATTTGTAATGCTTAAGTTGAAGGGTACAACAATTGAATGGTGGAAGCGAGCAGAAGAGCACATGCACAATAAGACAAGCTTAAAATTGGCTCTTTGAGCATATTAAAAATAAGGTACTGAAGCAATTCTATCTAATTACCTGTCACTATCTTATTGGTTTGTATCAGTCTATTAGAGATGAGATAAAGGTAGTTTGTCCACACAGTATTGAGGATGCTCATCATTATGCTTTAGTGGTTGAAAAGTGATTTTCATAATTTTGTGCTAGAAAACCCATATAAAAAATCAATTGGCAAAACAATTTGGCAACTAAAGGTGGATATCAAATAGGCCAATGAAATGGGAATGAGGCTACTGCAAGAAACAAAACCAATGACGGTGCAACCAGCATTGAAAGGAGCAATAAAAGGAAACGTATAGTAGCATATAGTGAACAAAATAATTCTGATTCATCTGCAACTAAAGATATGATGTCTTACTTATGATGAGAAGAACATACTTCATTTGTTTTCCACAAAGGGGGTGAATTTAGTTGAGTTTGAGGAAGAGCAAGATCGTTTTTGATGAGGAGAAAAAGGAAACTAATAATCATCCAACTCTAAGTGAGTTTTTGCTAGTAGAAGGAAAATGATGATGATTAAAGAAGAAGAGGAAGATCGGAAGAGACATAGTATTTGTACACGTGTTGTTGTGGGTAAGGTTTGTTATTCTATTATTGATGAAGAAAATACAAAAAATATCATATCTATGGATTCTGAGGGCAAATTAAAGCTTTCTACCTAAAAAAAAGTCCTCATTTATATAAAGTGGCCAAAGAAGGGCCTAGATAGAGATACCAATAGTGAAATTCATTATGAGAGATAACTTGGAAGATTAAACTTTATGTGATGTTGTACCAATGGATATTGGGCATATTGTTGTTGGACGACCTTAGTTGTTTGAAAATGATAAGGACCATTAGATAAAGCCTAATACTTACTACAAGGATAACAAGAAGTACACTTTGTATCCTCTTACGGAAGACACAAAGCAATTGGCAACTAAGAGTTCAACAATTAACAAAATAAATGAGTATTTGAGTGCTAAAATGTTTTAAGCGAAAAGTAGAGAGAATGGGAACCACAATAATCTACAAAGAATGGGAACCAAAGATTAGCATCTTTTCACTGCTTTGGTATCAAAAAGGCGCTACCAGTTTGAGTTAAGTTTTTTTTATTACCTAGGGAAGATACAAGAGCATCCAAATTAACTTAAACTTTCTGTTCTTTTTTTTTTTTTGCATTTTTTCCTTTGTTTATTGAGATTTCCTATTTAATAAAGTTTTAATTTAATCAATTAGGAAAGATTTTCATTTTTCTTTCTTATTTAATTCCTATTTAGTGAAGTATTTTACTTTATTAGATAGGTTTCAATTTCGAACTAGGATTTGTCTTAATTAGTCAATAGTAGTTAGATTATGTATTGTATGTTTATTTTTTTTCAATTTAGAAATGTTGAAATTGATGAGTTCGGTTCAATTCAAATGGAAGAGTATAGATTTTGTAAGCTTAAAAATTGTTGGGGAGATATTTTCACCATAATACCTTAAGGCATTTTGGTTTGACTTCCCTTTAGTATTATAAGTTGACCATTTTTTTGTTGATTACCCAATGTGGGTTTTACACATCTCCAACACTCCCCTTAAGTCTAACTAGATCGGTTTAGTTATGATTTACCATTATTTTTACGTCATGTGTCTGTATTCATTGAATCTTAGAGGTTTCAAGTCTCTATATTTACTTTGTCTAGGCTTATACTCTTAAATCCATTTGATTTCCATTAGCCGCTAGGCAATTGACTCTGATACTATATTGAAATTGATGGTTCTGGTCCATTGCAAATGGAAGAGTGCAGATTTTGTGTGCTTAAAAATTGCTAGGGAGGCATTTTCACCAAAATGCTCTAAGGCATTCTGGTTTGACCTCCTTTAGTATTATAAGTTGTCCATTTTTTTGTTGATTACCCGATATGGGTTTAACACATTTGCAATAAGAAATTCTAAGGGTTTCTTCAAACCTAATTATTCTATATTCTTCCAACCACAATCATCCTATTTTAGCATTATTGTCGACATCTAATTGCCCTAAACTCTTCCGCTAAGTTAATGGTGTAATGAAAATAGTGCAGTCAACCAATATATGACAAGTACAAGCCGCAGAAACCGCAGCAATGCAAACTCTTCCAGCACAATTATAAGATTAAATGAATAAATATTCAATTAGTCAAGTAGAGCTAAGAAATCCAACTAATGACCAAAATTAGTTCATCTCTTTACAATAAAGTATGAAAATACATAAAAGAGATTTCAAGGAATTAGGTTGAAAAGGACTACAAAAATGTGGATAGTAGGGAAAACGAAGCTAAAGCTGTCAGCCAAAACATTTTTAAGGCCTAATGACTCAAAAAATATACAAACCCTTTTACATTTTTACAATCTTATTCAAACCTTTTAATTTTGTCAGTTTTAACCTAGTTTCAGAAGTTGGCTGCAATTTATCCAATTATTAAATTACTTTAATGTTTAAGTGTTAAAGTAAATATAGTTTAACATATCCCATATGTTAATCATTTTATGTACCATAAATCTTTTGAGAAAAAAAGAAAGAAAGAAAAAAGATTAATTGAATGTACACAAAAAATCAACTGATTTTTACACAAGCATAACACTATTAACAAACCAAGAATATGGCTTTACGCATTCCTCTCTAACTAGAAAGAAATTATAATGATCATGCAAGAGTCAACATGCATGTTCAGATCGATAGCATTAGATCAAAATAATATATCACAAAAAAACTCAATGAAAATTTTTTGCAGCTCTTGAGTTTGTTATCAATAAGTTAGAATAACCATGATAGAATAAGACCAATCTTACCCACAATGGCAATCCCTAACACACACCAGAAGAATTTGGTGATGGATTACAGGAATAGAATATGCCATCATCCTCAAGTCACCTTTTGATTTTCTTGGTGAGATATATATCTAGAATTGTCAATATCAACAAACGAATAATAAAAGAGATACTATAAAGGTCATCAAAAAAGAGATCAAAAAGGAAAACCAAATTAGTCAAATTGAAAAAAATGCAAAGTTCGTAGGAAATAAAAAATACATTGAACTGATACATATTCAACAAAATCAATTTCATGCATGATAAATCAAAAATAACATATATCCATAATGAAATTGGCATTTGAAAAGGATATTGTGCTTTTATGAAGATTTATGGTGTACGCTTCAATTTATTCCAGAAGTTCATACTCAACTGGATTCCCTATCTACTTCAACAACTTATTGAATGCAAGGTTGATGCGATTCTGATCACAATCAAAATTCTGATGAATAGAAGAAATGTCAAGAACAATATTTCAATCACAATAGACTTTTTCTTGTTTGATAGAAACATGTCATCTTGATAACTATTGAACAAAACATAAAATTTTGGGTAAAATGGCACAATAGTAAATGAAGGAAAATTCAAAACTTTTCTATATATTTTTAAACAGATAATAGAATACACGGGGGTAGCTGCTTCTCAAAATCAGCAGTAACAACATATACATGCAATTATTAGAAATTATGGAGGCAAAAAAAAAAAGAAATAAAAAAATAGTATTAATAGACATTGAAATAAGAAATTAGACAAGAGGAAATGCCATGCCTTGCTCACAAAAACCATATTTCTATACACAACTAATCCGTTCACAAGAATCTCATCCATTGCAAACATTTCTCTGAGTTGGAGAAGAAAATATTTCTAGTAACTCAATTTACATCAAGCAAGTAAAAAGTAAAAACCCATAAACAAACAACCCATAAACTAGATAAAATTTACACAAAATCAAGACAATATTAGAAGCAAGAAATTACATTTTTCGTTGAAGATATGGCCTTAAGTAGAGTAACCAAATGGGTATTTAGAAATAAGCTAGATGAACAAAGTTCAATAACTAGGAATAAAACTAGATTAGTTGCAAAAGAATATAATCAGGAAGAAGGAATAGATTATGATGAGACCTATGCACCTGTAGCTAGATTAGAAGCCATAAGAATAGTTTTAGTATATGCATGTCACATGAATTTCAAACTTTTTCAAATGGATGTGAAAAGTGCATTTCTAAATGGTTATATAGAATAAGAAGTTTATGTAAAACAACCACCAGGTTTTGAAATCTATGATTTGCCAAATCATGTTTTTAAACTTTTAAAAACTTTATATGGTTTGAAATAAGCCCCAAGAGCTTGGTATGAAAGACTAAGTTCTTTTCTCTTAGAAAATAACTTTACAAAGGGGAATGTTGACACCACATTATTCATTAAAAAGCATAAGCATGATATACTAATTGTTCAATTTTCTGTTGATGATATAATATTTTGTTCTACTAATTAATTGCTTTATCAAGAATTTGCTACGTGTATGACTAAGGAATTTGAAATGAGTATGATGGGAGAGCTTAAATATTTCCTTGGTCTACAAATAAAACAAAGTAATGAGGACATATTCATTAACCAATCCAAATATGCCAAAGATTTAATTAAAAAATTTGGAATGGAAGGATGCAAGAATGTCAAGACTTATATGAGCACATCAACAAAATTGGACAAGGATGAAAAGGGTAAGAGCATTAATGAAAAGCTCTATAGAGGTATGATCGGATCACTTTTATATCTTACTGCTTCTAGACCCGACATAATGTATAGTGTTTGCTTGTGTGCACGATTTCAATCATTTCCAAAAGAATCTCATTTACATGCAATAAAAAGAATTCTAAGATATTTACATAGATCATTGCATCTAGATTTGTGATATCCTAGAAATTCATCCTTTTATATTATAGGATATTCAGATGCAGACTATGCTGGTAGTCTTTTTTATTGGAGAATGCTTAGTTTCTTGGTTTAGCAAGAAACAAGTTTCAGTTGCTCTTTCAACTACTAAAGCAGAGTATGTAGCAGCAGGATGTTGTTGTACTCAAATCCTGTAGATGAAACAACTTAAGGACTATGGTCATGATATGAACCATATACCTATTAAATGTGACAATACAAGTGCTATAAATCTTTCAAAAAATCCCATTCAACATTCTAGAAGTAAGCATATTGACATTAGACACCACTTTATTAGAGATCATGTTCAATATGGAGATATTGCATTAGAATTTATATGCACAGAAAATCAATTGGAAGATATATTCACTAAGTCTCTAAATGAGGAAAGATTTAATTTCATTAGAAGAGAACTTGGTATGATTGATGGATTAACCTTGTGATTGCCAAATTGTCAAATCTTATGTGATAATCTTGTTTTTGTATCATATTACTAAATATAAGGTAGTAAAATTGATGAAAATTTTATGTTATAAGGGATAGAATCTTCATAGAATTGATTTAGTCTTGTTTTAGGACTTAATTTTATTTGATGGAAATTTTAGGCAATTCACGTCCGTGACATATGTTCACGCCCGTGAATTAAATAGCCAAAAGAGTCAGTGTCTTTCACGACTTGATTCACGACATCGTTCACGGCTTCAAGTAGTGAAGCTTATGTTCACGACTTCATTCACTCCTGTGAAAAGCCTTGTTTACATCTGTGAGGCATTTTCACGCCCGTGAACATTTTCACCTAAAACTCACAGAGACATTCACGCTTTGAGTCACGCTTTATTTCACGGGCATAAGTAGTGAAATTCAACCTTTCACGCCCGTGACTATTCTTTCACCACCGTGATAGTTCATCATTCACACCCATGACATTCAAATGTCACGACTGTGAACATTTTCATGCCTTTATTCACGGGTAGAGCACCCCTTCAGCAAACCGTGAATACGTCTCTTCACGACCGTGACTACATAATTCACGCCCGTGAATGCATCGGGTATATAAGAAATCAGCCGGTTATGCTTCACATTTCAACCTTTCAACTCCTTGAAACCGCTCTCATTTACACACATTCAATGATATATTGAAGATTCCGGCCCCTAAGTCACAAACTTCTCCTATAAATACCATCAAAAGTCCATTCCTTCATAAAAAATCATCTTTCTTTAAGGTTTTCTCAAAATTTCTGTCAAAATTTTTCAAAGTTCTTTTCTTCAATCCAAATGGAAATCGACTCATCAAAGGGTACTAGGAAGAAGTCTCATGCTCTCAGGAGGTACTCAGACTACCTCATGAACAGAATCCCGGAGCATTGCCATCCTCGGTACTCAACCCTAAAGAAAATGCCTTTCATTTCATCAACGTCCTTTGAGTGGCAAACCATACGCACTCTCGGGCTTGAGACCGCGATGACAGAGCAACTCCAAGCCTGTCATTTGAAGGAGTTTATGGACATTCATCAGCCCACCTTAAAAGAGCCAACCTTGGAATTCTTGAGCACTTTGCAAGTGTCTCCCACTGGAGTGGTGAAATTCCAACTCTGCAGCAATCCGAACACCCTCAATGCCACAGAATTCGGGGAATTATTCAACCTACCCTCGAAAGGAATCCTCAATGACATCGAAGTAGAGTTCTTCGCAACTCAAGCATAGACTCATTTTGGCACGGATTGCAGCTGGGATGTCAAGAAGACCAAGAGCACTCATCTCCGGTCCCCAGTGCACAAATATTTGCATAGGTTTCTAACCTATAACATATTTGCCCGGGGAGACAAGAATGGCACCATTCGGAAGTCTGAGCTATTTCTCTTTGAGATGGCCCGACGAGGTCTCATAGTGGCACTTTCTCGATGGTTTGCGAATCATCTTTTGTCCATTGCCACCAAACCCTCCAAAGATATACTTATTGGTGGATATGTCACTCATATTGCCTTGAAGCTTGGATATTTGAAGCTGGATGAACATCACTTCAATCTCATCCTAGGGCATCCTCGAGATCAATTGGATGTCGAGTCCTTCATTAAGATGGGAGCGACTGTTATAATTGTTCATGAGAACAATATTTATTACCGATTCACTGACACTGCTGGCAAAATTATATGGGAAGATAATGATTCGGGGGACTTCAAAGCTGACCTCCAAGGGATCCAGCAGAGCAAAAAGGGCTCGGGTTGAGGAAGCACCTCCAGCGGCTAAACAGGACATCGGACAATCCTCGGCTTCCACACCGAATTTGACGCAGCAGGTGGTTGACCTCTTGGCACCACGATTTGAGCTGCTGTAGGCTTTGATGGACGAGAGGTTAGAGAACCTCAAAGACTTCATGGAGTCTCAGATGGACAGCTTTGAGGCAGAGGTTGCTTGTCTTAGGGACAGGATGTCCGGTTAGATGTTAGGCTATATGGTAGCCTTAATATGCTTGTTTCTTTATTTAGTTTGCACCACCGAATTTTATTAACTTTTGTTTGTACTTCTCTTTTAAAATTAATATTTCTTTATTTTTCTATTGTGATTTATCTTTATATTCTTTTTTGTTGATGACAAAAGGGGGAGAAACTAGCAATATATTAAAACAATACTTAATTTTGAATCAAAATGAAGAACCTACAAATATATTGAGTTAAGTAGGGAGACATTAGCAATATTTTGAGTTTAAAAGCAATACTTAAAATGTGATTCAAAATTAATATGCAAGTATGCAATTGAGTTTTATACACATTAGATATATCTTAAGTATACTTTGCATATACCTTGATGCAAGTTACATAAATAAATATGCCTTGATATACTCTAAATATACCTTACATATACTTCTTGACTTAAAGAGAATTTTGGTATATATTGGATATACTTTGCATATACTTAAAACTAGAAAATTTATTTCAATGCTACATTATTCTTTACAATTCTTGCATTTCATCAATTTTTATCCTAGGTATCTTTTGAGAGGGAGATTTCTCAAAATCACATATTCTAGATTATTTGTCACCATAAAAAAGGAGGAGATTGTTAAACCTTGAGGGGTATTTTCGTCATTTTGATGCTAACAAATAAAATAGCAATATTATATTTAACATACTTATTTTCTAAGTCTATTAGACATGGTATGAAATAAAATAGCAAGAATGGAGAATGAAAGATTAATCCTTAAATGATAAAATCAAGGAAGTAGCATGTCCACGCCCGTGACCCTATGTGTCACACCCGTGAAGAAGCTAATCGTCAACAAAACCAACATTTGAAGTTCACGGCCGTGAAAAAAGACAACCAACCGTGAAATGAGACAACCAACCGTGAAATGCACATTTAAGTCATGCCCATGAATTAAATGTCACGCCCGTGAACCTTTATGAAAAATTCATCCAGAGAGCTTCACGACCAAAGTCACCACTTGGATCACGGCTGGGAAGTTTGTCACGCCCGTGAAGATATATGTCACGCCCGTGACCCAATATTTCAAAACCTTCCAGAGAACTTCATGACCAAGATCATCACTCCAATCACGGCTTGGAAGAACAGTCACACCTGTGACAAACATAGTCACGCCCGTGAAAGATGAAAGAGAAAAATGTCAGGTGCGATTATTTGGGTTGGTGCAATGGCTAGTTTTGTATTAAATGCACTCTAACGACTATAATTCATCATGAGAGTATAATTGCAAGTCATTTATGCATTCAGTACAAGAGGATAGCAAATACTTTGAATCTAAATCTTATTACAAGCTATTTGTACATTCAATACTTTGAGAACCAATACCTATTCTCTGTAAAAATCTTTTTGCTCTTCATTTATTGAGCAATAAAAATTTGTGAGTATTTCTCTCTGTAATCATTTATTACTCAAATGAGTTTTGGGTATTTCTGGGTTAAAAGTAGAACACTTATAAGAGTTAGTTGTGTGAGCCTTTAAAACACAAAGTAAATGTTATTTGTGTGAGTCTGTAAAACACAAAATAAAGATTGTTTGTGTGAGCCTGTAAAACAAAAGGAATTTCTGGGTTAGGTATGAGCCATTGTGAGAAACACCATAGTTGGGAGTGAACTTGTAAAATTCCATTGTAACACTTAGTGTGTTAGTAAAAGTCCCATTTGCGATTGGGGAGAGGAGTAGGGTTTGTTAACACCCGAATCTCTATAAAAATCATTGTGTCAAATTTCTCTATCCCTCATAAACTTAACTTTTTTATTTCCGCACTTTAAAGTTAAATTCTTAAAACTCCAATTCAACCCCCTTCTTGGCTCAATATCTGGGCAACATAATGTTTTTATAATATTACGAAGTTCGACCATCTCTATTCCATAACAGTCGGGAATCAAAATTTTCCTACCATCTATGGTCAGGATTTATATTAAGAAAACAAAATAAATATCCAAAAGTTATTCTAGAAAAATATTCATAAAATATTATGCAATAATTCATATTAAAGATCAATTAATTATAAGTATATAGATGTCAATGTGTGTTTTCTGTGCCTACATCTATGGTCAGGATTTATATTAAGAAAACAAAATAAATATCCAAAAGTTATTCTAGAAAAAATATTCATAAAATATTATGCAATAATTCATATTAAAAATCAATCAATTATAAGTATATAGATGTCAACGTGTATTTTATGTGATTATTAAGCTCTACCACACAACGGTTGGGAATAAAAAATATATCTATGGCCAGGATTGACATTATCAAAATATCACTAAAACTCTTTTTATAAGATCACTAAGTTTGACCATCTCTACCTCTATACTGTCGGGAATAACGTCGTGACATATTCTCAAACCAAAATTAAATTTTTTTACCCTAATATATATCAAATCTAAACTACTAAATGAGAAACAAACTCTACTCTCTTTACAGTCTAGATTAGAATTATGCAATGTATTATTTCACTAAGATGCATCACATCTTAAATTAATCTACTAAAATCTACCAGAGTAAAGTCTATCGTTGAGAAGTTCTCAATACATACCTTGATCACATTATTTTTATTGGTTGAAGAAGAATTAAAGGAATATACTTTTTCATCCTTAGGAGTGGATGATGAATATGACTTTCAAGAGTTTGAGGTTTCTTCAAAAAGAGCTACGGTGGTTTTCATTTTCTTCACTGCCATCATCTTCGTAGGTTACCAAATTCTATTAATAGCGATCGTCTAGAATTTCTTGCAATGGAAAAAACTAGGAAAACTTGGAATGGAAATTATACAAATTGATGAAGTGAACTTTGTGAGCAGGGAAGTTTGAAGTTGAAGAGACCTATCATGAAGAGTTGAAGCGATATGGACGTTTTTGAAATGTAAGTGAACGTCAAAACGTCATTTGGGTTTTCTTAAATCTTTTTAAAATGTGGGAAAAAACAATATCGATTTGGGTATTTTAAACTAATGAAAGCATGGACAATTAAGTAATTTCATCATTTTTATATTTATTTTTAGAAAATGAAAAAGATGTTTTTTATAAGAAGGTTATTTTGGAGATATAAAAAATTTTCAGGGTTATTCGTCTAATTTTTCCCTTCTTACAGAGATAGAGCAGCAGCATCAGGGACCTATTCCTTGAGGAAAATATCTTCAGAAATGGAGAGAGACCATTGAGCAATAAGATGAGCAACCTTATTGCAAGACCTAATAATGAAAGAAAAACACATAGATCTAAATCTAAAACTTTTATCAACTATTTCATTAATAACAACTCGAACATTATTGGACCTCAAATCTAGATTATGAATCACGGAGACAATGGATAGAGCATCAGATTCAACATCTAACGACAATGAAGTTATAGTCTTAAGCAACCGATATACTAAAGAGAATGGCAAGTGCTTCTGCAGTTTCAACATTCATTGTCCCATGAAGAAATTTCCCATTTGATAAAAGAACTTCCCCTGATTAATTTCTGAATATAAAACCCAATCTAGCTCTACTCATTTCATTGTCAAAAACGGCATCAACATTCAGCTAAACACGACCATAAACCAGGGGAAACCAAACCAATCTGCCAGATTTTCTAGCTTGAGAAACAATACTCCTTAAGTTTAAAAATTCAAAGTTGTAGTATGCAGCAAATTAGGCTATAAACATCTCCATAGATTAGCCAGTTCCTATTATTCCAAATTTCCCACATTGTGTAGTATAACACAACAAACTAATTCGACTTGAGGAAATGCAACATCTCAATAAACCAATCTGACGTAGAATTGCAAAGCATATTGCCACTTCTCAAACCCAAAGAGCTGGAAAGCCATACACATTTAACCCAAGGGAAATTTTAAACAAGCGGATAGAAGTTTTAGATTCTTGATTGCGTTGAGGACATAAAAACTTACAGTGGACTCCATGATATGAGAGAGCAGAATTTGTGGGTAAGTAGTTATTCGATAATCTCTTACAAAAGTGCTTTATTTTGGGAGGCAACACACTGTTCCAAATTAACTTCCTGTTAAAATTATCTCTATTAGAAGAACTAGAACAATCGGAGGAGGATAAAAATAGTTGACAAGCCAGATGATACCCCGATCTAACCGTATAAACACCCTTCTTCTCCAAAGGCCAAAAAAAGACATCTTTAGGGAAATGAGCACTGATAGGGATTCTTAATATGCTCTCATCTTTAAAAGGTAAGAAAACCTCATTAATGAGATCTCTATTCAAACATCTCATATCCAAATTTAAAAGACTATTAACTTGTGCATCTAGAGGAAGAATTCTAGGGACTAGAGGTTTTTAGATGGGCAGTTCAATAACCAGTTATCAAGCCAAATCCTAACATCATTACCATCACCTATACGACACCACATGCCCTTTTCGATGATCACGTTTGCCTCCTTGATAAAAAAAATTGGGTTTATAACTAACACATGAGCTCAACAAATCTGTTATGGGGAAATACTTGGCCTTGATGATTCTAGAAAAAAGGGAGGATAAATTTTGAAGGATTCTCCAAATTTGTTTTGCAATGAGAGCCAAGTTAAAACAATGTAAATTGCATAAACCAAGCCCACCATATTTTTTAGCATAGCACAACTTGTCCCAGTTAGACCAATGAATTCTTTTCTCATTTTGCATCCTACCCCATCAAAAAACAGCTCACCATGCTTTGAATTTCCTCACATAGAGTTTTAGGAAGAACAAAGCAATTCATAATGTAAGTGGGAATAGATTGGGCTATACCTTTAATAAGAACTTCCTAACCAGCACGAGAGAGAGTTTTCTCCTTCCACTCTTTCAACTTTTTCCATATATGTTCATTTATAGCTCTAAAAATAGACTTCTTTGATTTTCCAGTTACTCCCGACAATCCTAAGTAGCAAGCATGACCATCAACTTCATTAACATAAAAAAGTCCTTTTCATAAATTTCTTAACACCCTGTGGAACACCTTTACTGAAGGATATTTCATGCTTAGTAAAGTTGATAACTTGCCCAGATGTTGCAACATATTGTTAAAATATTTTCTTGATCACCAAACATTCCCTGTGATTCATTTTAGCAAACAGAATGATATCATCAGCAAAAAAAGGGAATATCTTAGGGTTGCCTCTACAAATGTCAATGCCATAAATATCCCCACATTCCACCACATGCTTAATAAGGGAAGGGAAGTCTTTTGGACATAGCACAAACAAATAAGGTGATAAAGGATCCCCTTGTCGGAGGCCTCAAAAAATCTTTAGGTGAACCATTTATCAAAAAGTTGAAAGTCATAGAGAAATACAACACATGTTCAGCTCAATAAAGTGAGGGAAATTTTATTTTTTAACAGAATGAGCCGAAAGAATTCCCATTCTACCCTATCATATGCCTTATATCCATTTTAAATGCAAAAGACTTTTTTTTTATTCATTCTATGTTTTATAGAATAGAAAAGTTCAAAGGCAATAATAGCATTGTCAGTTATCAAATGATTAGGGAGAAAAACTGACTGAGTCTCATGAACTAAAATAGGAAAGACAAATTTAAGTTTATTGGCTAACATCTTGGACGTAATTAAATGACATTACAAAGGGAAATAACGTGAAGGTTTTTCATATTTTCAGGATTATTAGCTTTTGGAATGAGTGCAATAAAAGTATGATTAAC
Organism: Triadica sebifera; assembly: GCA_023653625.1. Lineage (NCBI taxonomy): Eukaryota > Viridiplantae > Streptophyta > Magnoliopsida > Malpighiales > Euphorbiaceae > Triadica > Triadica sebifera. The sequence continues at coordinate 32,528,589 of CM042895.1, forward strand.
ACCGTCTGAGAGAACACTAGATTTAAGAAAATGTAAAACTATCGAAATACCATCAGGACCTACAATATTCCAATATGATGTATGGAAGAGAACCGACATACCATCAGGACCAGGAGCTTTATAAAGATGCATTTGTTTGAAGCACTAATGACTTCCTTTGCTGTAGAAGGTGAGCTCAAAGTTTTGGCTAGGGAATTATCTAGTTAAGCATCAATGGAATCAATGACATTCTGAAACTCAGATGGCTGAGAACTAGAGAACAAATCTTTAAAATAATCATGCACCACTTTAACAATGTCTTCATCCCCTTCCACCCAATTGTTTTCCTTTCCTTAATCCTTTTATTAGTGTTTTCTATTTCTCCTATCCAAGGCTTTCCTAGAAAATATTTTGTGTTTAGATCCCCTCCTGTAACCAGGTTGCTTTAGACCTCTGCCTTCATATAATCTCTTCTTTATAAAGAAGCTCATCAATCTCCCTTTCAATCTATCGTATCTCCTTACTATTATCCTCTCTGTCAACCTTTCCTTGGGCTTTAGCAATGAGATCAATTTCAGCATTGATTTGTTTTTTAATATGACCAAGAGAAGCTATACTCCAAACTTTTAAATCATTGGCACAATGGGCAACTCTAGATAAAATTAAAGTCTCCCTCCCCATATAAGAATTAACCCAAGCATTCCTCACAACTTCATCACATGTTCCCTCTCTTACCCACATAGCTTCAAATCTCTAGGGCTTGTTCCTGCTCACCACTCGATCCATCCTATCCGTAAAACACAAAAGAATAGGACAACCGTCCAAACTATCATAGGAAGATGAGAGACCATGTATGAAGGAAATAAATCCATTCACTTATCATCTACAAGAAAACAATCTAACTTCTCCCTCACTTTTGCTTGCCTCCTCCCATTTTCCCATGTATAAGCCGCACCTTTAAAGCCGAAATCTAAAAAATTGTAATAGTCGACAACTATTATGATATTCTTTGTATTTTGAATTTTGAATTTGATCACCTAATTTTCATTAGTAAAAAAAATTTCATTGAAATCCCCAAAGCAAATCCAAGGGTGATAATAAGCCATGAAGTTTAAAGATGAGTTCCAAAGTTTTGCTTTTATCCCTATTCTTTGCCAACCATGAAATACCCATACCTCTCCATCATATATCACCCTCTTCATTTTCGCATAGAAAGTCTTTATGATTCGAAGGGAAAGAAGAAATATTTACCTTCACTGATAGCTCCTGGCGGGGTTGCTCAGCAACTACTACCGATAAATAATTAGAGTTTTCATCCATACACATTTTCTTTGCCTCTATTTAATTCCAGTCCATAAAATCCTCCTTGTTGTCTTCCCCCCTCTTATTTCGTTTTCTGTTTAAATTTAATTTTATGAGACCCAGCTCAAATACTCTAATTCTATTTCCACAATTCACATCAGGATTATCTTTGTTTTTGGCTCATTGTTTTACGGATTTTTTCTGCTGTAAAGGGACAATTTTTAGGCTAGACCTCCTTCGACCCACCAGCTCTTCCTTATACCCATTCCTATGCAAAAGGACTTTGCCCAACAATTTGCTTATGTCATTATTTTCTATTTTGTCTTATTTTGTTTCCACATTTTCCTCTTTTTCTTTATATATATTATTAGTAACTTTTGTAAACCCATAATCAATGGATCGTGAGATAATGACATCATATCTAGAGTTTCTTTCTACCGAGCCCTTACTCTTCTCACTATCATCTTGACCCTCATCTTTAACCATTCTTAACTGACTCCTAACTTTAGGCACCCTGGCTTCATTACCAGAAAATTTTATCTTCTAATTATCCTCGGCCTCTTCCTTAGTCAATTTAACCCCTAAGCTTCTTATTACATGTTTATTGGGCGTAGCTTCCATTAATTTATTGTATGGACATTTAGACACAGTGATATTCTCCGATTTTTCTTTGCATTCATCCTCTTTATGGTTTATAAGCCCAAACCAATAACAAAAGTTTTCAAGCCTCTCATATCTAAAATAGATCCAAATTAGTTCCTCTAACAATAACTACACCCCTAGACAGTGACTTCAGCACATCAATTTTGATTTTTACTCTAACATATTTCCTATAGGAAAAAGCCTCATTGTTGTCTACTTTCACCACTTGCCCAACGTTAGAACCTATATTCATAACCATGTCTTTCAATCTTCAGTTAAGTGGTAGATTGTATAATCTGACCCAAAATTCAAAGCTATGCAACTTTAAGTTTGATGGTTGCATATCAAGCTCCACCTCTTTCAGAATTTTTCGATGTTTGTTGAAATACCATGGCTCATCCCTCAATACTTTTTGCTTGTTAGATTTGTTTCGAATACACATAAAAAGGTTTGTAAAGAGATAGACTCAATTTTAAATTCGTTATCTACCTTCCATGCAACACTCATGACACTTCAAATGATGAATGGTTTTTCCAAGAGAATTCGGCCTACCAAACACTAATCATTATTCCTTTCATTCCTATTCTTTACCTCCACTTCCAAATCGGCTACCTCCTCTTTTTCTGTCAGAATGATTTTTTTTTTCCATAAGTTTTCCAGTTCTTTTTCCATTAGAGTTAGATCTTCCCTCAGAATTTAGTTGCCAAAACAAAGAGACCACCTACATAGAGAGAAAACCACCTTATGTATGCCAAAGAGAAAATCCAATGAAAGACTCTCGGCACAGACTATGAGCAAGAAAGAAAAAAAATCATAAGAAAATTCGAACTGAGTGACATAAAGATGATGCATCTATTTTTTAGTGGTGTTTTATGTGAGTAATTTTTGGTGATTAAGTGTTAATTTGGTATGATTTTTGTTTGTTTAGGCACTTAACTTGTTCCTTTTATGTTTTCAGGTTAGGGAGTGAAATTTTATCGAGATTGGGACATAGAAGAGTTATGTTATCACATCCGCGAGTTAGATTATAACCATATACGTATGTTGTTATCGTCTGCACCATAGTACATAAGCGTATCGATCAAAATTTGAATACAGACAAATAAGAGAGAAAAATATGTTTTAATATTATATAAGATTCTTAATATAAATATTGAATTGAATAAATGAATCATTGTGATTTCGTATTTGATACGCAAATTAAGACAACAAAATCGGGTTAAAATTTGTGATTTCTAATCTGGTGATGTGATTTAAGCATACCAAAATATATAAAATATTATTTTAAAACCACATGTAGAGTTATAAAGATAAAATTTTAATATTAAGGGCCCTGATTTGCATAAATACGGTATCTAGTATTTATTTATAGTTTTATTTTTTAATCGGATGTTAGAAAGATGCATTCACGATCGCAATAGTACTGATGTGATCACAATTAAATTTTAAAATTTTTAGAACTGATAATTTGGAAAACGGACTAAGATAAGTGACTACACTGTAAATATGCAATTTTCACACTAGATGTCGTTATGAGAATCGAAAATACAGTTTCGAAGATAAAATTATTTTATAATTTTTGGAATATTTAATTTAACAGAATTAAGTTGTTTGGAGGTAGATTTTGGAGAAATAAATTAAATTATGAATTAATTTAGATAAAATTTGTGATTGGTGGAATTTAGCTCAAGTCAAAGATGACTTGTCATATTTGTTAATTTAGACTCCAATTCGCACGTATCGCTAAATTGGCGAGGCAGACCAATTGGAGTCTAAATTCGAATTTTTGACTGGAATTAATCAAAATAATTATAAATAATTGTGAGAAATGTTAAATGAAACATATTAGAAGTGTAAAGAAGTTAAATTTTGGTAAAAGAACTAAATAAATGTTTTTAAAAGTTTTGGAACCAATTTAAAAATTATTATAAATTGGAGGATTAAATGAAGTATTTAACATTAAAATATAAGTTTTGGGACATTAAAATATGGGATGGTTGGCCACCCTTAGGGAAAGAGGAATTAACATGTAATTAAGAATAATATCAACATTTTGGGTCATATAATGGGACCCATGGTTGAATTTTGGTTACTTATTTTTTTTCTTTTTCTTTTCTTCATCCTTATCTCATTTTACTCACATGTTTTGCACTAAAACCATTCTCATGCCAACCCCTAAATCTCTATAGCCAAAGCTTGGTTATAGAGAGAGAAAGAGAGAGAGAGAATGGAGAAAAAGACAAGTTTAAGGCATATTTATGCATTGAAAGGCTTGGAGAAGCTAAGGCAGGGAATAAGGAAGGAAAAAGAGTAAGAAAAGAAGAGAGAGAAATCTCCAAAGAGATTATTAAGGGGAGAAAAGAGTAAACGTAAGAAGTTCTTCTCTTCTACAATTCTTTCCAAAGAAAAATATAGTTTTGAGCTCATTTAGAGTTTGTGGTGGAGGAGAGAGAGATAATTTAAGGTTTCTAAAGAGAGAAGATAGGGTTTAGAGAGCTATGGCATAATAGAATTTTTTATGGTTGTTTTATGATGTTTTAGGAACTCAAAGTGACAAAGAACAAACTCAAAGTAGAAAAGGTAAAGAAAAGGAAAAATAAGAAGAAAAGTGAAACAAAGAGAAGGGTTAGTGTATAGTTTAACGAAATATCCTATGTTTCATCATAAATTGCATGATATACATCTTTGACATGTAAGTTGATGAAAGAGTAAACGTAAGAAGTTCTTCTCTTCTACAATTCTTTCCAAAGAAAAATATAGTTTTAAGCTCATTTAGAGTTTGTGGTGGAGGAGAGAGAGATAATTTAAGGTTTCTAGAGAGAGAAGATAGGGTTTAGAGAGCTATGGCATAATAGAATTTTTTATGATTGTTTTATGATGTTTTAGGAACTCAAAGTGACAAAGAACAAACTCAAAGGAGAAAAGGTAAAGAAAAGGAAAAATAAGAAGAAAAGTGAAACAAAGAGAAGGGTTAGTGTATAGTTTAACGAAATATCCTATGTTTCATCATAAATTGCATGATATACATCTTTGACATGTAAGTTGATGATGTAATGCATTAAAAATAAATTGTTGCATATGAATTTCAAATAACATGATAAAGGTCATAATATGTAATTGTGTTTTAGATATTGTATGTTAGGAAATTGAATGTATTAGAAGTGTATGTGAATGTGATAAAATATTTGTATGTTGAATAATGAACTTCAGAAAATATATCTTGTGGTAGTTTCACGGTTTTAGGATGCTTGAAGTGAATATGGAAAAGGAAGTGTAATTTTTCAGCAGTTAGTCACGGGTGTGAATAATTATTCATGGGTGTGAAAAAATAAATTCACTAGTGTGAATAATTACTCAAAAACATGACTTTTTGTACAAAAATAGCACTATTCATCCATATTTATTCACAACTTAAGTAACGGGAGTGAACGTTTTGACCACAGCTGTGAGATAGTATGTCTGGTATTGTTTACAGTCATGAATACCCTATTTTTCATAAATTGTGTATGTGATAAGTAAATGAATAATGTTCATACACTAGATTATATGAATAGAAAATGGAATGAAGGAAAATAAAAGAATTATGAAATTGATAAAGGGGAAAAAAATATGATATAACGAAATGAATAAACAAAAAATGAGTTTGACAAAAAAAAGATGAGAATTTGATGGTAACATGAATTAAGTTTGATAAGACCTAGTTTAAAACTAGAATTTTGAATAGTTTGACATGTCAATCAGTTGGTATATTAATGCCGATGATGTCATATATATTAATGTCAATGATGACATATTTATTACTATCAGTGATGGAACCTATATACTAATGTCAGTGATAGCACTTGTATGCACGTACCATAATACCCTGGTGACACTCTTGAATACCTGAATGACCAATCTCGTCATCCTAATTAGTAGTTTCTAGGTATTATAGGCATAAATAAGATAAATATGAGATAAATAAAATTGTGTGTGTATGTAAATGAATTACTTGTTTTTATTTAGGAATATGAAATGGTAAAGAAATTGTGTAATTTGATAATTGGTACATGCATAGATGAAAAATTAAAAAAAAAACGTATGACAAGAAAATAAATATTTTAATGTCAAAATAACTTAGTATATTTGAATGATTGTATGTTGCATGAAAGTATTTTATTACTTTATCTTTATGCACCACTAAGTTTAGAGCTTAATGTATTAGTTTTCTCTTGCGACTAGAGAAAAGTGAGCAAAGGCCACTAGAAAAAGTCAATGGTGATCCTACCAAGTAAAGCAGTTGAACTCAAAAAATAGTGGGTTACGTTATTTTGTATATTTGGTTTGTAAATTGTTTTTAAGGTTTATTTAATTAACTCTATATTTTGTAAATAATTTATTTACAAGTAAAAGTATGTTATTTCTTTTACCTTATTTGATAAAAAAATGTCATTTTCTTACATTTATTAAAAAATGATTTGAAAAAGACGATATAACACTCCCTTATTCAGATACATGCTACTGGGATGAGGGAGTGTTACGTGACTAGTGTATAATTAGGTGATATGTCAACTTAATAAGTTAATTATATGTTAAGAGATGGATTAATAAATTAATTGATATTAATTAATATTAATTAGAATATATAAATGGAATTTTCACATTTTTTTAGAAATAACTACAAAAATAAAAAGAAAAAGAATTTTCCTTCTTCTTCTCCAAATGGTCAACCACCATAGTTGAAGATTCAAGTTTCATCTTCATTTTTCTTCCATCAAATTTTCAATTATTCAAGTATTGGGAGCAAGAAAAATCAATTATTGGGTGAATAACAAAATAAATTTGGAGAAAAATCAGATATTAGCAAAAATTTTAAGAACTTGGAAGTGAAATTTTCTTCATTTTTCTTTTAAATTTCTATAGTTTTAAGTTGGATTTGATGATTTTTTGAAGTATATTTAGTATTGAATTAGGGTTTGGTAGAGAAAAATTGGATAAAAATGGAAAATAAATAAAATGAAGTTTGAGGATGATGGATAAGATGAAAAATTGAAGGGAGTGTTTTTTAGGAATTTTTGTAGAAATTTAAGAAATTTTCTATAATTATGGCCAAATTTTAAAATATATATATATATATATATATATTGAAAGAGTTGTGCCATAAAATGATGATAATGGAGTAATATGGAGTGTTTGGAAGTGGAAAATAATTTTTGGTGTGAAAGAAATAATTAATAGAATGTTTAGATTTTTAGCCTACTTATTGAAAATTTATTGGGGATTATTGAATATTATTTTTGGGGATGAAAAATGAAAGAAAATTGTTAAAGTAATTATAGAAATTTATTTTAAACTTTTAGAGCATTTATTAAATTAATGAGAATTTTTGAATTGAAAATGAATTTTGGAGAAAAATGGAAATTACTAGAAAATAAAAAAAGAGAAAACAATAAATTGAGAAAAAAATGAAATTTAATTAATTTGGAATATTTGAAGTATTTAGAAATTTTATGTTAGTAGTGCCTAGTAGAAAATGAATACCGATGGACAAAATATCAGCAAAATATGAGAGCCAGAGAAATTAAATCGGTAGTTTCATTTTCATCAGAAGTAGATAATTTTTATTAGCTGAGTAACGAATTGAAAATTTTAGTTGTTGTTCAAGTACACCGTTAAGAAAAACACAAGGTCTAGATAAAGAAAATGAGTCAGCAGCTTTCGACAGACTGCGGTAAAAATTGATGCATTAATTTATAATATAAGTCAATAGTGATTTAAAATATTTTTATATATTTTCGGCGTGAAATGTTTTTATGAGAAATTGATAGTTATTATAAAAAATATTATAATAAATAAACCAAAAATCCATGAAGTTTTGAAATAAGTTTCTTTTTCCATATCCCAAAATCATTAATAAATTTTTATATTGATGTATCGAAATAGTAATAAAACATATTTCTAGTAAACGAATGTAACATTAAAATTTTTCGAAGTTAAATATATTAATGTGTATATAAATAAACATATAGTTAAAATATAAAAACAATATCCATTTACAAAATAAAAATTTTCTTCAGCCCATATATTAATATGCCACAAACTTACTCCTACAAAAACAAGGGATACCATTAATCGACAGAAATGTCAAGCTCAAAGATAATCACATGACCTAAAATAAGATCATTTGATTTAAGATAACCATAGAACTAGTGTTGATCCAATATAACTACATGATTGGTAAATAAATAATATGTATATTCCAAGATAACCACATGAACCATACATTACCTTCCATGACCAAAATAACCATGGGTTATAAAGTTCTTACTCTATTGGAATGCCAACAATTATCTAGCTCATTGTTTATGCTAATATATGAGTTTATCGTCATACTTAAAGTGTTACAAAATTTATCTCACCAAAAAAAGAAGGGTCTATTTCTAGACCTGAGTTTCATAAAGCAAAGGAGCTTATAAGCGACCCATTCCTTTTCCTAATAGACTGAAAGAAAGCAAACAAGATAATTAGTTCTTTGAAAATTTTAATATGTTTTATGAAGTTCATATTAAATTTAATACTCGCTAAGTAGGACATAGTTAATAAGATAGATTAGAGAAGATATAAGTATATTTAATAGTTTGGTTAAGGGGAAAGAGTTAAAATATATGAAAAAGTAAAGTGTTATATATTCATGCTCGTGAATTTAATGTCATGGCTGCGAATGTTAGTGCTTCATGCCCGTGAACATTGTCAGGTATAAAAAGAGTAACAGTTCATTCTTTTCTCTCTCACTCATCTAATACCTAGAAAAAAAAACTAAGACTTTGAAGTCTACCTTCACAATAGGGACAATCACTACAAAAAAGTATCATTTTAGCAATGACATTTTATGTCACTAAAATATAAATTTCCATCGCTAAAAATACTTAGCGACGAACTAAAGATGGAATGAATTCGTCTCTATATAGGTGGTAGTTATTTTCATAGTGACAGAATATTCGTCCACAGGTAAAGTTAACGACGAAAAATTATATTGTTAAAATAATCATTTCATCGCTAATTTTTTAAATTTTTTGATGACCGGTGATACAAATAACGATGGATTAAAGACGGAATTTCCATCACTATTTTACCGACAGAATACAATATGTCGCTAGCTCAGCTATTGTTTTTTCTATTTTTAGCGACGGAATACAATACGTCGCTAAATTTTATAAATATATAATTTTTTCTTGGTTTAACTAATATATATTGAAAATAACTCTGTTTGCTGAACAATTTCAAGTATTTTACTACTATAACATTTAATTAGTACAAATAATATGCATAACAATATAAACACAAAAACATTGAAAAATGCTTCTCAAATATATAAATTTGAGTCAAATTTAGTACATGTTTACTAAACACAAATTTAAAACATAAAAATAAATAGTTAAAGTATCTACTCCTCAGAAAAGTCATCTTTATTTACATCATCATTAGTAGCATGACCAACACCATCGGTAGTAGAGGAAGCTGTAGTAGACTGTCCTGGAGGCATAATGCCTTGATTACGTAACAATTCCATCATGGCCTACAGTTGGGACTCTATAGCTATGATACGTCCACCAATTTTTTTCCTCCATTTTCTGCTCTACCTCCTTCTCAATTTGCTTAATCTTATGTGCATCATCCATAAATGTGGTGCTAGTGGAACTAGAGCCTACATCATTTGACATAAATGATGATGCCTTGGAGCCAAGGCTGTGCGATCTTTGTTTTTTTTTGGCCTCCTATCTCCTTCATAAATATCTTAGACATGTCAATTTGTGGAGTCTCTGTAGTATCCTCAACAGGCTGAGAATTAGCAGTTAGACGCACCTCTACACGGTCCTGAGATGTATGATTGTGTTAAGGTACTGAATAATAAATACAATAGTAGGAAAATATGCATGTAAGTTGATTATGAATTGTTTTCAACATTAAAAACAAAGCATTTGATTAGTTACATAATAAAAGAATACTAATAGTGATCCCTTTAGACTTGCTATCAATGAACTGACCATCTGCTTTCCTTGTGTGAGTCTTCTTAAAGATCTCAAATGCATTAGGTTGTCGTCCCAATTATTTAGCATGAAAGAAAAAAAAAACTTATTTATGGACAAAATAAAAACTCATACATAAGAGCTTCAGGATTACAATATTATAAAGCTAAATTACAAATTAGATTAAAGATTTGAAGAGTTAAAAGTATTACCAAGTCGCGTGAGTGATCTACAGTTGATTTTGAGTCGTCGATCTGTCTAGATGTACTTATACCCTATCCACCAACCTCGTTGTGTCGGTTCTTAATTGCAGTTTTAGACTTTGCCTTCACTTCTAGAGTGCTCCAATAATTCTTCCAATGCTGCTATATATCATCAGCTACTGGCAATGGCTTCACCCCCTTTCGCTTCCATCTACAGATCATGTTGGAACACCAACCAGCTGCCTGATGCTCCCACACTTCTTCAAGGTGATCATTAAACTAAGGACTTAAGGAAAAATGTTTCTAAAAAACCATAAGCAAAGCCATCATCATCATCACCATGATCATCATCATCATTATTATTGTTAGTATTATTTGTACCTTAAACTCATTAAAATATATCTGTTTAGTTGCATGGGTCACTGTTTTCCATGTATAGCCCTTATTTTCAATCATCTTAGTGAAAAGTCTTTGTGATCATACTAGAGCATAGGTTACACAGAATCAACTTATACATAAAATATAACAATAAGAATAATGAAACATACAAGCATATAAAATATCAAATTAATTAATACCTTCCATTCACTATTTCTATCATGGGCTTATGATCGCTTAAAGTGGATCTTACAACAGATGACGAGGTCAATGGTGTAGAAGGGAGAGAAGTAAGTGATGGTGACGATGTTGAAATAGATGTCAATGACAGGTACAAAGAGGTAGGATGAGGAACAATGGGTGGTGGCCTTGACAATGATGTAAGTGCTGCAAGTGACTGAATAGAAAAAATAGGTGCTTGAGATGGTTAAATGGTAAGAGCAGATGATGGTGATGGCAATGGAGATGTCTATATAGGAGTACCTGATGATGATGGATGAGTAGTAAGTCTATCACTCTGCTCTCATCCACATCTATATCATTTGCGTGTATTACTAGTGTGCGACAACTGCACTAACATTTATATAATACAAAAAATGCATAGTGTGATCATATAATAGCATAATATATGTTAGCTTCAATCTAATAACTACATATAATAATTCATATTATCACTAATAGAAATATAATTAATGTCAAACAACAAATATAAACAATACATATTATAATTTATAGTTGTTATACAATTGAAAAAATATTTATTGTCACTATCACTAGCACTCTCATATGAGTCTACATTCGAGTCATTTGATTCTGATTGAAGTTCCAAATCCTCTTCTATGTCACTCTGATCATCCTTAATTTCTATTAACTCACCATTCAAATCACTCTAGATTTCTGGGTCTTCATCTATCTGTATAGGAGTATGAGCATTGATTTCTATCTGTATAGGAGTATGAGCATTGATTTCATCTGCTTAAAATGGTAGAGTATTAGCTATTTTGACACTGTTTTTTTTATAATGGTGGTGCTTTTACATTAGATCCAACTTTTACTTTGCAAACAGCCCATCAGTCAATTTTATCATGTCGTAAACTTAGATAAGTGCAGTAATAAACTTGAGTGGCTTGAATAGACAGACTAAAAGGTTCATACCGATTAAATCTGCGTTTATGGTTGATATCTACAAGCTTATATTTTAAATGCAACTTCATCCCCACATTTGGTGTAAGATCAAACCACTCACATTTGAATAACATAGTCTTATTAATTGAAATGTCTGGATACTCCAACTGAAGAATTTATACCAGTTGTCCATAATAATCATTATCATCAACACTATAATTTGATCCTTTTATGCACACACCACAATTCATGGTTACTCTAATAGAACCATATCCGATTGTATGAAATTTATATCCATTCATAAAATAACCAGGGTATGTAGTGACAGTTGTAAATGGACCTATACTTATGAATTGGTTAGATATGTTGTTCATAGGATCAGTGGCCTATATCATATGTTGGTCAAATTACTTTTGAAAATATAATAGTTCCAAAATAAGAGTATATAGTAATTACAAATATTTTAAATCCTTACATAGTTATTGAACCAATATGCGAAATGATTTTCAAGTTTAGCATCGATCTTAGAACTCGAAAAGTTTGTTTTGACTGTTCAATGTAAACACTTGAAATATAGAAAATACACAAGCATAAGCAAATATGCACTTACAACAAACAACAAATATTGATTTAGATACTTATCAAAATATGATACGTACTCAATATATGGTTCAACTTCTGACTAACTTAGTAAAATGTAGATGCATGTTGCCTTGTATTCATCATCTGTCAGAAATCTTATTTTAGCCCTTTCAAATGAACGTCTAGGTTGGTTGAATATAGACAGATTGTCTTCAAATTCATATGATACATCCCAACAACCATCATCATTCCGGGAGACATTTTTATCTTTCATTGTGACATAGTCTTCAAAATAATAAGAACAAAAGAACGATACTTCTTCAACTAAGTATGCATTGCATATTGAACCTTCAACTTTCGATTTGTTTCTGACATTATTTTTTAATTTACGAAGGTACCTGTATAATTGTAAGTTATCATAAATATATTTATCATTATACAGTGTCCTAATAAAAAAACAAAAATAAATAATTACCTTTCAAAAGGATACATCCACCTATATTGCACTGGACCAGCAATCCTTGCTTCATAAGCCAAGTGAACTGGCAGATGTTCCATTGAGTCAAAGAAACTTAGAGGCAATATACGTTCCAACTTACATAATATGATAAGAATGTCTTGCTCTAGATGAAACATGTCAATTGTTTTTATGACGGTTGCAGTTCTTTGAAGAACAAACTCAATTCTATAAAGAGTCTTCCAAACATTTAGGGGGATTAGTTCACGATATACAATTGGAATTAATCTTTGCATAAATATGTGACAATCATGACTCTTCATTCCGAATAATTTTAGTTTTTTCATGTCAACACATCTACCCATATTATACACATATCCATCAGAAAATTTAAGTGATTTTACCCATTCAAACAATGTTTATTTTGCCTTCTTCTCTAGTGTGTAACAAGTTTTTGGGTATTTACCTGTAGCATCAATCCGCTTTAATTCAGGATTACGACAATAATCATTCAGGTCTTCTCTAGACTTACAAATGTCCTTTGTTTTTCCATCAACATTCATCACAGTATTGAACACATTATTAAACACATTTTTCTCTATATGCATTACATCCAAATTGTGTCGAATTAGATTAGAGCTATAATATGGCAAATCCTAAAAAATACTACATTTCTTCCAGCCAAATGTTTTGCAAATGGGTCGATTGATTGCATAAGCATTTAGTTTAGTGACTTTTTTCAGACCTAACATATCTATCAACTAGAAAATCTCATATCTTGATGGAACTGGTCATGGTTCTTTTGCAACTGTTTTATTCTTGTAAAAAGCAGTTTTGTTTCTACACCATGCATGATCTGCATGCAAAACATTTCGATGATTGTCAAACCACAACTATTTACCACTCAACCTTAAAGTGAAAACATCATATTTTTCCATACAATATGGACAAGCTAACCTTCCAGCAGTACTTCAACCAGACAACTTAGAATAAGCAAGAAAATCACTTATTATCCACATTAGGGCTGCTCGCATATGAAAATTATGCTTCAATGAATTGTCATATGTATTTACACCAATTTTCCATAATTGAGTCAACTCAGCTATAAGTGGTTATAAGAAAACATCTAGCTTGTCTTTCGGATTTCAAGGCTTAGGAATCAATATAGATAAAAACATATGTTGCTCCTTCATACACAACCATAGAGGCAGGTTATATGGAGTTACTATAACTGACCAAGAAAAATATTGTTGTCCTGATTGACCAAATGGTTGAAAACCATCAATGCAGAGACATAATCTAACATTTCGACTTTCAGATGCAAAATCTGGATGCGTCTGATTAAAATGCTTCTAAGCAATTGAGTCTGAAGGGTGATGCATCACCTCATCTTCAACCTTATGCTCTGCGTGCCACCTCATATCTTTTGTTGTTGCATTAGAAGCATACAATCTCTGCAATCAAGGACTTAGAGGAAAATAGTACATCTTCTTACATGCAACATTAGTTTTTTTATCGTTTTTCAGTATCCCGGCCTAGTTTTTTTATATTGAGCTTGGTTGCAAAACTTATAACTAATTGATTCAGCATCTACACCCCAATAAATTATACAACCGTTCAAACAACAGTCAATCTTTTCCACAGGCAAACCCATACCCCACAATAAAGTTTTTATGTTATAAAAGTTATCAGTGACCATGTTATTATCTGGAACAATCTCTTTCATTAATTGGATAATTTGATCAAATAATTTTTTTGATATATGGTTTTCTGATTTCATGCTCATTATTCAGGACATAAGAGATAATTGTGAATGCCTTTTACACCCAGGCCATAACTCCTGATTAGTAGCCTTCAACATGTCATAAAATTTTTGAGCTTCTGGATTATGAGATTCCTCAATGTCATCCATATGAAATTCACGTCCAACAACATCAATAACCATAGTGTGATATGCATTGGCTGTTTCTTCAGTACTTACATGACTTGCCCCTCCAATATCATGATTATTGTTTGCTCTTGTAGACATTTCCCCATGATATATCCAAATGAAATAATCTGGGACAAATCCATTTTTTGCTATATGGTATCTTATTGTGTATGTGTCAAGAAATATAGAATTTTGACACTTGTGCTGATAACATAGACACCTAATCTTATCCCCATCCATCCATCTTTGTTCACTACAAGCAAATTCAATAAAACTTTCTAAACCTTCTAAGAATTCTTGGTTCAAACCACCTTTTGTAAACCTTGCATACATCCACTCTCAATTTGAACTCATTATCCTATTTTAATTTGAAGACAATATTTATTAGGAAAATAGTTATTCAATTTTTAAATTAATATTAAACCTATTTCTTATTATCTCATCAAAATTTTATATATTTGTTATCCTTATAACTCCATTACTTAAAGATAGAAACCTATCCCATTTAGAAATGATGTAGCTATAAAAGAACACTAGTTTCAACATTATAACCTTACATTTACAGAAATTTTGGCAGCATCTCCCCCTTGTTCTCTAAGATTCTACTTTTAGTAATTCATTTTATATAGTTTATGTAAGAATCTAATCAAATTTTGGTAATATAACCCCTATAAAATGCATTTTTTATTAACTATAAAAACACTATTAAAGTTTCATAAACAATAATAAAGTTCCGACTTTCAATTTCAAAGCAAAACCACAACTCTAAATCAGTTGTAGGTCTACACCCCAACAATAAAGAAATGAAAGTCGTTAAAATTTTGCTAATTTAAGCGTCAAAAAATAAAATCACCGAAAAAATATAATGTTCAAAAAATTTCCAACAAAAGTTAAATTTCGTGACCAACAAACATATATATACACTTTTTAATAAGATTAATTTTATAATTAGATTAATGTCTTAATATGACCAAAATTTCAATAAGATTTATTTTTGAATTAAATTAATACCTAATAAAATTATTTTTTTTCCTAATAGATTAGTTTACTAAGAAGGTTAATTTTCTAATAAAATTAATTTCCTAACAAGATTAGTTTATTAATATAAGATTCATTTCTTAATGATTTAAATTTTCTATGAAGAATAATTTTCTAATAAAATTGATTTTCTAATAAGATTAAAAATCTTAATAAAATTCATTTTATAAGAATGTAATTTATTCCTATTAAAATCAATTTCTTCCCTAATATGACTATTTCCTAATTCCTTCGCTAATATGATTGATTTTCATTAAATGATTGATACAATGAATTCAAAAACTTTACTCAAAAATTAATTTTCAATCAAATCAAATTAGACGCTCCAATCAAATCAAAGCAATGTAATTTGGGTTTATTTTGAATTATGGCTTTCAATAAAAATCCATAATTTCTTGATGTCAATTAATATTTAATTTGCAATTAAATTAATATTTAATTTTCAATTAAATTACTATTTAATTTTCAAATTATGTTCATTACATTTTAAAAAACACTCCAATACTCAATATTTTCCTTTTTTTTAAAACTCATTATTACTTATAAGACTATAATAAGAATTTGTGACATATATAATTTTGCAAAAAATAAAATATAAAAAAGTGTTTTTAAAAATGGTATAAAATGAATATAACTAAAATTAAATATTATCTTAATTCAAAAATTAACTTTACAATCTAGCTAATATTTATTTTTTAAGTGAAAATTAAATATAAATATTAACCCTTTATTATCAATAATATATGCAGAAAAAAATGAAAATGAAAGAGCTAAGAACGGAAAAAAACAGCATTGAACGAAAAAATAGAGTTTTAGGCTTACCTTTAATAGTACTACAAACGGCATGGAGAGAGGGCGGCGAACGGTTAAAGGGCTACTAACGGAGAGATGATGGGCACGACATAGAGAGAAAAAGGGAGAAAGAGGAGGGGGCGGCGAGAGGTTCTGCAATTTTGGAGAAGAAGAATGAAGGTTGCTACATAAATAATTAATAAACAAATTTGGTTAAGTTAATTTTAGCGAAAAAATAAATCTGTCGCTAAAACATCGCTATATTTTAGCGACGAAATAAATCTGTCGCTAAAACATCGCTATATTTTAGTGACAGATCTATTTCTGTCACAAAATCTATATTGAAAAATAAAAAAAATGGCGAGAAATTTTATCCATTAATAAATATATAATAACAGCAAAAAACGGCCGATGCTATTCAATTTCTTCAATTTTGTTGCTAATCCATCTCTAAACTGGGTGCCAATTTTTACCACCACATTTAGCTAGTGTCATTAGCTAAAGAATATATCTGTCACAATATGTGATTGTTAATATGTTGCTAATTCATCGCTAATATGTTGCTAAGATGTGTCACATATTTTGTGACTAATCCGTTGCAAATTAGTGACAAATTTAATGTTCATCGCTATTTGCTAATTTTCTTGTAGTGAATACCCTTTGTTTCCCTTCCATTCCAAGTCTTAAAACATTAAATCCTAAGCTAAAGAACAAGGTTTATTAAGTTTTTGAGAAAGAGAAGCAAGATGAAGTCTATAATCTTGTTAAGGTATACCTAAAGGAAGGAAGAAGAGTTCAAAAACCTTCATCTAAGTGCTATTTCCTTCAATTTTGGTAAGAAATCACATTTTCCCATTCTCCTTTACAAGTTTTATACCCTTTTACATGTCTAAGCCATTTTTGGTAGAAACTCATTTCTAATTGGGTTAGGTTTTAGTCCAATCTTGAGTTTTTATGGTTAAAGACTCATTTAAGCTTGATTAAGGGTTGAAACATGTTTTAGTAAAGGGTTATATGAGTTAAAGGTTAGCTAGAATGTTTAAAGTTAGGGTTTAGACTTTGATGGCTTTATGTTAAGTTATGGTTAATAGATGTTGACAGATATGTGTTTATGTGTGATAGGAGTTGAAAGAGGAGGTGGTGAAACCCATTAAGATGATAGACAAGCTTCATTTTTAAGGCTCCATTAAAGGTATGTACATATATGCATTTAAATTATAAATTATGGCATGTTGTGTGTGTTAAATGCTTTGTATGCTAAGGATGCTAATATTTTTTTAATTGTAATGAGCATTGAAACTGTAATTAATGCCATGATAATATGGGAATTGAATGAGAAGTGTTGTAAATGAAGAATATGTTATGAACAGTATTAATGATACCATGATATGAATCTTGTCATAAATATGCCAAAGGTGTATTAATAAGGATGTTGTAAGATGATGGTTATGGTGGTTGAAAAAGATAAAGTTAAAGAATGTATATATGCAATCTTTGATGTTAAGTGTTTAATTATGATTGGATGATGTTAGATGAATGTTAAAGCATGAAATCTTGAGGGTGTTGATAGGAAGAGGTTGCCAATGGTCAACCAGTAGAACCCTTTCATGTGACTTGTGTTAAATGCCTTGTTTTAGTGTCATAATTGTTGGAAAATCCAGATTCACGCCCATGATAGCCTTAAATCATCAAACCCAGAATTACCTAGCTCGGGCAAAATGTTTCATGGCTTAAGTCATCACTTGATTCACGCTCGTGACTTTTTCTTCATGCTTATGAAAGTTATGCACTTTGCAGCTAGTAGCATTCATGAGCACATTCCCCATTTGGTTCACGGGTGGGAGGTACCCATGAATGGAACCTTCATAATTATGAATATATAGTTCACACTCGTGAAGCCTACTAATATGAAAAATGTTGTTTTTCTTCAATATTGCAATACAATGGTTGTGCACATGTATGATTTATGGTATATTATAAGTATGAAACACACGATTTCATGAATGATATATAGTGACGTTCCATATGATAAAAAATGTTTATGCAACAAGTTAAATGCATGATAATGATATAACAAAGGGAATATGTACAAGTTATACCCAAACTTTATACTTGGACTAAAGGTATGATAGATGACATACCATTAAAGAGCTTTATGATATCATAGTAAAATGTACACAACTTTATTTTAAGGACAAGGTGGTTTAATCTCAGCGAGTGGCTTTAATCCTATATTGCATGCAAGTTATATATTTTACTTAGTAAATGTGGCTTAAGCTCGAAGAGCGCTCTTGGCTTGAGGAACTCAAACATATGATCATAAACAGTGGCAGGGTGGCTTAAGCTCGGAGAGCGCCCCTATTCATTACCCGTATCTATAGTCTATGTAGAGAGCTATTGGATTAAAATATTTAACAAAGGTAACACGACAATAAGGTATAATGAAACATGATTACTAAGATACATTGTTTCTATGTTACATTGAATTGATATTGCCTAGGTTTGGTTAAAGGATATGAAATGATATGAAATATGTTATAAGGTATAGTATTTTAACTGTCATGAATTGGTGTACATATTTGATATGACATAATTGCATGAACATGAATAATAATGATACGTCTTATATGAATGTATGTATAAATTTTTATGCTTATATATACTACTAAGCTTTCAGTAGCTTAACATATGGGTATTCATACATGCAAGTCTTTAAGCCTAGTAGATAGAAGTAGTTATTGACTAGAGGAGAAAGCTCATTCAGAGACTAAGAGGAGACAGTATTGGGTCAGTGATATTTCATGTCATCATTTTGTCTTTTTGTACATGACATATGGGATATGGATTGTTTACATTTGTACATGTCTTAATTTTGATATGGTCGTGTATTTTATGAACACTGGACCAATTTAGTCTAAACATGATTTTATATGATGATGATGATCCTTTGGAAATCAAAAAGGTTTTTTTATGCATGTGATGAGTTGTTAACACATTTTATTTACAAAAAGAGTATATGAGATAAAGTGTTTTCAAGAAAAGATAAAGGTTTGAAATTCTCATAGGTTTTTTTTAGTAATAGGAACATGTAACATTTGCTCATTTAGTTGGGCTAATCCTAATTAGATGAGACAACACTACATTAACTTACCATTATTAGATATTGTTAGGGATATCCCTGCCTATGTCAAGTTCTTCAAGGAGCTGAATTCAAAAAACGAATGTATGGCAACAATGAGAAGGTGATGGTTTTTGAGAAAATAAATGCAGTCCTTCAACAGGACTTACCTCATAAAATGAAGGATCCTAGGAGTTTCACTTTGGATATCACCATGGGAGACAAAAAAAGGTAGCAAAGGCTATGCTTGACCTAGGTGCAAACATGAACTTAATTCCACATTCAATATTTTCTAGATGGGATTCGATGAGTTAAAACCTACTTTCATGTGTCTCTAGCTTTCTCAACTTTGTGGTTTTGGATATGGAGACTTTTCCTTTGAGAGAAAAAGAGCAAATCAATCTTCTTGGTAGGCCATTTATTGCAACTACCAAAATGTAATAAATGTTCATAATGATAAGCTCTTTATGACCATCCTAGGAGAAACAATGGAATTTAAGGATTTTGATTCTATGATATGTTCTCCTAACTCTTAATTTGATGAATGCTCTTATGTTGACTACTTAGACTCACTGGTTTATGATGTTTATTTGAATGATAGATAAGATAAATTAGAAATTGCTTTACTGTGAATGGGTTGGATGAATGTATGGAAAAAAAAAAGATGAAGAAATTCAAAAGAACCTTGAATTTAGATAAAACTATAAAATCAGACATGAGCTTTCACACCCTAGGAGAGGATGAGTAACCTTGAATCACCTAGAGTATAGCTAAAAGAACTATTTTTTACTCTTAAATATGTCTTTCTAGAAGAGGGAAAATATACCCAGTGATAATCACATATGACCTTACTCCTAGTGTAACACCCCCTCACCCCAGTAGCTCGTGCCCGAATGAGGGTGTGCTACACTGACTTCATCGATTAAAATATCATTATATAAGTTATATATAAAGCAAAATCACTCGTACATTTTTTTCATTTCCAATATTCACTGTTTATTTACTTTGCATTTATAAAAGAAATATAACATAAAAGTTAAACTACCTTTTTATATAGTAACAGTTCTTTACAAAACATACTGTTTATTTTACAAATACTATAAAATAAAATTTACAAGATAATATACAAAAGTTGTGTAACCCACGATGTGTGTAACAGACTGCTTTACTAGATTAGGTCACCATTGGCTTTTTCTACTATCTTCTATTTATTCTTTACTAAATTTGCATGAGAAAAACTCTCATGCTAAACTCTTAGCTTAATGGTGCATATAGATAAGGCAATAAACTATTTTATGCAATCATGCATTATCATATGTCAACTCATGCTTAATCATATGCTCATGAAAATCATGGTATTATAGCATGTATAGACATCAAATTATATTATATTATCTTATACTTATTTATTTTATTACCACCTTATTGTATAACACTAAACCTTCTTTTTATCCATGCCACAATTTATAATTCCATTTTTATTATCCATGTCACAAATCATAATTTCACTTTTATTTTCAATAATTCTTTTATGTTCCATAACTTCTTTAGTTATGTTTTCATTTATGCCCAGGACACCTATGAACCAATGAATAGGATAACGTAATTTCCATCCAGGCACTTAGGAGTGCCACTCGAGCAATATGATGTGCGCATATAAGTCCCAAACTCGGCGAAGATAACCGTGCCAAACTCGGCGTAGATAATAATGTCATACCCGACATAAATAACAGTGCCAAACTCGGCATAGATAACATTGCTAAACCCGGCGTAGATAATCATACCATTAATGGAATTAATCATTTGCATCATACTCCCCCCTATTTAGCATGCCAAACTATCCTAAGTTGGTTCTATTTAGGTGTTCTAGGGCTTATACAATTTCATTAAAAATTCATAGAAATTAATTTCACACTTTTCATGTATTTAATATCTCAAAATAATGACATAATCACTCAATTAAAATAACAATTACATAATATAATAAGGTTCTCATCATTTTAGTCATTTCATTTCTCAAATCATTTGTTGCCCTGTCACTGGCAGATTTTGTTCTATCTTGTGGACCTTAATTGTGGCCCTTCTAAGTTCTGTATTTAGTTACATGATCTTCATACAACTATTATATATGGATTGTATCTTTAATATTCAACTTGAATCACTTAATTCGGAGTTCTGTATCAAAATATATGATAATATTAACTGGTCACTGATAATTCTGCCCAGAATTTTCTGGACAGATTCTCAGTCTGCACTTTATTAACGTTTCTGGAAAATTACAGATATATTCAGATATTATGATCTAAATAAAACTTGTAGCCCTATGTCTTAGCTTTAACACCGAACAAATAACACACAAATCCAAGCTTTAGAACTCAATTTATAACAGTTTAAGTACTTACTGCTCATTACTAACAATTCTGCCCAGAATTTCTGGACATATTCTATGTCCCAATGTTATAAATTTTTTTGAACAATTACAGATATATTCAGGTTTTATGGTTTAAATGAAAGTTATATATCTATGTCTTCTATTTCATACCCAATAAAAAAATGCAAAAATGAGTTCCATAAAATAAGTTATAACAGTTTAAGTGAACACTGCTCATCAATTTCCAGCAAGGAACATACAAGATAATCACATTCAATTTTTACCAAATTAAATCCTAAGTCTAGCAAACATGCATCCCCAAGATTTTCATCACAAAATAATATCAATTCAGAATCATCAACATGCCAAATAATTAAATTATGCAAACAAAAAAATAAAATAGACTATTGCCTTAGGTTATGCACAAACCTCTTTTTTCCTCTCCTTTTCTTTCTCCTTTCCTTTGCTCCTTTGAGCTAAATCCTTGTCACTTTGAGTTCCTAAAGTTCATAAACAGATTTTAAAACTTTATAAACCTAATCTCTCTCTTTCTTCTTACTCTTTTAAGCTTTCTTATACATGAAAATGGAATTTCCCATGCCTTTCTTTCTTTCACTAGAATCAAGCTTTGGTTATGGCTGTCCAAGGGAAAAACATGGGCTGGTTTAAGAGGCAGAATTTTCCTCAATGAAAATGGATAAGGAAGAAGAAGACACAATCAAAACAAAATGACAAAAGTCAGTATGATGGGGGGGACATCTAAGCTTCATCTAGAAACTCTCATTAATGTTTAATTCATGCACCTCACTTGGCTAATTGTTGTATGCAATTTGGGGTGTGGTGTTTCAAGAAACGTGGGAGACACTTAATGATGGAGGATTCTAGATCAAAAGTGATAATGAAGAAGGAAATACAATTAAGAGAAAGATGACAAACTTAATTAATTATGGGGCACCTAAGCTTATATACATTAAATGTCTCATTCATGCATGTTATATGGCCAATTAAGTGTTGCCACATGGTGTGGCTGGCCTCCATATTCATTTTATGTCCCAATTCATGCATTTAATTTATGATTATCCCATTTAATCCTTCAATTTCTAGTAAATTATAAATTGACCCCTAAACTTTTTAAAATTTGCAATTTAGTCATTTACAGAAATTTAACATCTTAAAATATTTTGAGCACTTTATTAGATATTTTCCATACTTAATTACCATTATTTTCATTATCTTTCGATAAAAGTCCAAATTTAGACTTTGGTCAAACCGACGAATCGATTTAACAACTCGCGTGACCTAGATCTAAATTAGCAGATATGACACCTAATGAAGAAAAATCAATTGTTAAGGAGCAAATAAGATTTAGAAAAGCCATTTGGTGGGGTGTTTTAGATATGAAAAGCATTTGCCCTACCATGTGTATACATAAAAGCATTTTAGGATAGTGCCAATGTTGTTAAAGATACTCAAAGGAGACTTAATCCTAATATGCAGAAAGTTATGACAAAAAAAAGGTTCAAATGTTCTTAGATGAGGGGATAATATATTTCATATTTGATAGAAAATGAGTTAGTCCAGTTCATGTAGTGTCTAAAAAGTCAATAATCACAGCTATCAATAATGAGAAAGGGGAATTAGTGCCTATTAAGTTTATATGAAGGTGGAGAATATGTATTGACTATAGGAAACTAAATGCAACAAATAAAAATGACCATTTTCCCTCCCTTTTGTTGATAAAAATTTTCAAAAGGTAATCTAAACATAGTTTTTATTGTTTTCTTAACGGTCTTTTAGGTTATTATCAAGTGCCCATTGCACCTAATCGTCAGCTGTCCATTTCGGACATTTGCTTTTAAGAGGATGTCATTCGATTTATGAAGTTCCCTTGATACATTTCAATTGTGCATGATTGTTTTTCTTTTTTTATATGTTTGAAGAATGTATTAAAGTGTTTATAGATAAGTTTTCTATTTTTGGTACTTCTTAGGATGCATGTTTGAAAAACTTGACACGTGTACTTGATGTTGGGATTTGAAGAATGAATCATATTCATAAACGCAGCGGAAAAATAAAATTTTTAAAACCCAAAACAAAAGATCATACTTGTCCCATTAAAACTAATTTATATAAATATAAATATTAGAAATTATACCTTGTAATTTCTTATTTGTTCTTCAAATCTTCAATTTGCTGGGTTGTAGCTGTAATGCCCTGTAATTTAGGCCATGATCGTTGTTGACCAAAATCTGGCGCGCCGAACCGATCGGAGTCTAAATTCAGATATGAAAGAAAAAAATTAAAATAGAAAATTATTTTGGATATTATTAATTGAGAATTTTGAAGTGTGGAATTAAAATTTGGAAAAAAAATAATTTTTCGCTTAACGAAATTAGAAATTGCAGTGTTTTTGGCACATATATTTTTATAAGGCATAAAAATGGAATATTCTCTAAAGGAATATTCTTTTGATTAAAATAAAGTAAGAGTGATTTAAATTAATGGACTAATGGAAAGCAAAATTAGTAATTAATCATAACCACCCACCTAATTCAACTATAAAAAGTCAAACTTTCACTTTTTTTGGTCATTCTTCTTCTTCCTCATCTTAATTAAACTCATTTCTCTCCCTTTTCTCTCTTTTGCCGTGAGCTTTTCCTCCCCCCACTTATTCTTCTTTTTCTTTCTTCAAATCAAGCTAAGATTAGATGAAAAAAAAAGGGATTAAGGTAAGATCAACAAAAAAGTGAAGAAAAGTGAGCTAAACTAAGAAAGAGGGAGGAAGAAAAGAAGAGAAAACGAGAAAGAAGACTTTGATCATTTTGAAGATCATCAAAGGTGAGTTAGATTTTCCATCTTCTCACTTCTTCTCCTTTCTTTGATTTTGGGGTTAGTTGCCATTAAAGTTAGTAATTTAGGGTTATTAATATGTTAATGGTGATTAAGGATGGATTAGTATGATTAGTGTAAAAAAAATTATTGTTAGGCCAAGGAGGTGAACAATCCTTGAACCAAAATCAAAGAGGAGGTAAGGGCAAGGAGAAAGCAAGCTAGGAGGAAGAGAGAAGTGAAGAGAAGTAGAATTGTGAGGTATGTACATTTGGCAAAAATTCAATATAGAAAATTTCCACTTTTTGGTTATCCTTTCTCGAAGTCTAGCAACCTCTGCCTCAAGGCTGTCCATTCGAGACTCTATGAAGTCTTTAAGGTTTTCCAACCTCTCGTCCATCGAAGCCTGCAATTGCTCAAAATGTGGTGCCAAGAGGTCAACCATTTGCTGAGCCAGATTTGGTATGGAAGCCGAGGATTGACCGATGTCCTGCTCAGCCACTGGAGGTACTTCCTCAACCCGAGCCCTTTTCTTCTGCTGGATCCCTTGGAGGCCAGCTTTTTATCCTTCGTATCATTGTCTTCCCAAATGATCTCCCCAGCAGTGTCTGTGAAGCGGTAGAAAATATTATTCTCATGAACAATTCTGACAGCTGCTCTCATCTTTATGAAGGACTCGACATCCAATCGATCTTGAGGATGCCCAAGGATGAGGTTGAAATGATGCTCATCCATCATTAAATAGCCAAGCTTCATGGCTATGTGGGTGACATAACCACCAATGAGTATATCTTCTGTGCGTTTAGTGGCGATGGATAGAAGATGGTTTACAAACCATCTAGAAAGTGCCACGGTGAGTCCTCTTCTAGCCATCTCAAATAGGAAGAGCTCTGATTTCCTGATGGTCCCATTGCTTTCTCCCCGAGCGAATATGCTATAGGTCAGGAACCTATGCAAATATTTGTGCACTGGGGACCTGAGATGAGTGCTCTTGGTCTTCTTGACATCTCACCTGCAATCAGTGCCAAAATGGGTCCAAGCTCGGGTGGTGAAGAATTCTACTCCGTTGTCATTGAGGATGCCATCTGATGGTAAGTTGAATAATTTCCCCAAATTCAATGGCACTAAGGGTGTTTAGATTGTCACAGAGTTGAAATTTCACCACTCCAGTAGATGACACTTGCAGAGTGCTAAGGAATTCCAGTGTTGGCTCCCTCAATGTGGGCTGGTGAATCTCCATAAATTCTTTCAAATGACAGGCCTGGAGTTGCTCTGTCATAGCATTTCGAGCCCAGACTTCGGACGGTTTGCCATTCGAAGGACCTCAATGAAAGGAGAGGCCTTTTCTTCAAAGTGGAGTACCAGGGATGGCATTGCTCTGGAATTCTGTTCATAAGGTAATCTGCATACCTCCTAGGAGCATGAAAATTTTTTCTATTTTCCTTTTATGAGGCAATCTCCATTTGAGTTGAAGAGGTGAACTTTGTGAGGTTTGAGAAAAATATTTGACAGAAATTTGATAAAAACCCTAAAAGAGTATGATTTTTGATGAAGGAATGGACTTTTAATGGTATTTATACGAACATTTTGTGACTTGGGGCCCAGAATCTTCAATAACTCATTGAATGTGTGTAAATGAGAGGTTTCAAGGAGTTGAAGGGTTGACATGAGAAAAATAACTGGCTATTCTCTTATATGCCTGATGCATTCACGGACGTGAAATGATTTTTCACGGCCGTGAATGGTCATGTTCACAGTTTGGTAAATGACTACTCTACCCGTGAATAAAGGCGTGAATATGTTCACGGACGTGAATGATGAACTGTCACGGGCGTGAGACAATAGTCACGAGCGTGAAATGTTGAATTTCACTACTTATGCCCGTGAAGCAAGGCGTGAACGCCTCAGTGAGGTTTGGGGTGTAAAGGTTCACGAGCGTGAAAATTCATCACGGGCATGAACAGGTCTTTTTACGAGAGTGAATGAAGCCATGAATATAAGCTTCACCACTTGAAGCCGTGAACCATGTCGTGAATCAAGTCATGAAAAACACTGCCTCTTTTGGCTATTTAACTCACGAGCGTGAACATTTGTCACGGACGTGACTCCCCTAAAATTTTCATCAAATAAAATTAAGTCCTAAAAACAAGAGTAAATCATTTCAATAAAGATTATATCCCTTATAACATAAATTTTCATCAAAATTACTATCTTATATCTAGTGATATGATACAAAATTAAGATCATTAATTAAGATTTCATAATAGCAATCACAAGGTTAATCCATCAATCATACCAAGTTCTCTTCTAATGAAATTAAATCTTTCCTCATTTAGAGACTTAGTAAAAATATCTGCCAATTGATTTTCTGTGCTTATAAATTCTAATGCAACATCTCCATATTAAACATAATCTTTAATAAAGTGGTAACTAATGTCAATATGCTTACTTTTTGAGTGTTGAATAGGATTCTTTAAAAGATTTATAGCACTTGTATTGTCACATTTAGTAGGTATATGGTTCATCTCATGACCATAGTCCTTAAGTTGTTGTTTCATCCAAAGAATTTGAGTACAACAACATCTAACTGCTACATACTCTGCTTCAGCAGTTGAAAGAGCAACTGAAACTTGTTCCTTGCTAAAACAAGAAACTAAGCATTCTCCAATAAAGTGACAAGTGCATGAAGTACTTTTTCTATCTAAAAGACTACCAGCATAATCTGCATCTGCATATCCTATAATATAAAAGGATGAAGTACTTAGCCTCTCATACCAAGCTTTTGGGGCTTGTTTCAAACCATATAAAGCTTTTGAAAGTTTAAAAACATGATTTGGCAAATCATAGCTTTCAAAGCCTGGTGGTTGTTCTACATACACTTCTTCTTCTATATAACTATTTAGAAATGCACTTTTCACATCCATTTGAAAAAGTTTGAAATTCATGTGACATGCATATGCTAAGAGTATTCTTATGGCTTCTAATCTAGCTACAGGTGCATATGTTTCATCATAATCTATACATTCTTCCTGATTATATCCTTTTACAACTAATCTAGCCTTATTCCTTGTTATTGAACCTTGTTCATCTAGTTTGTTTCTAAATACCCATTTGCTACCTATAATTTGATGATCCTTGGGTCTAGGTACTAAGGTTTATACTTTACTACTCTCAAATTGGTTGAGTTCCTCTTGCATGGAAATTACCCAACTTTCATCATTAAGAGCCTCATCAACATTTTTAGGCTCAATTTGAGAAATAAAAGCAATGCCAGTGACTAAATGTTTGAAATGAGATCTAGTACTTACTCCCTTGGAGAGATCACCAATGATTTGCACTTTTAGATGATCTTTCGTCATACTCCATTCTTTTGGGAGTTCTTGTTCGTTTTCTTCTTGAGTTTGAGGTAGAGAACCATTTTGATGTGAATCTTCTTGATCATTTTCTTCTTTCCCATTTCCAAGATCAAGTCTTTCCATATTACCTACAACATCATCAAGAACAATACCTTTCACAAGATCAAGTCTACTAGATTCATTAAAGACAACATGCATGGATTCTTCAATAGTTAATGATATTTTATTAAATACTCTATATGGTTTGCTGGTTGTAGAGTATCCTAAAAATATACCTTCATCGGATTTAGAGGCAAATTTTCCAAGATTGTCCTTGGTATTCAATATAAAACACTTGCATCCAAATACTCTAAAGTATGATATCAAGGGTTTTCTTCCATTCCATAGCTCAAATGAGGTTTTGTTTAAAAGAGGTCTTTTGAAAACTTGATTTGAAATATAACATGCAGTGTTTGTGGCTTCTGCCCAAGAGTAAGTTGGTAAATCATATTCATTGAGCATTGTTCTAGCCATTTCAATTAAAGTTCGATTTTTCCTTTCAACTACCCCATTTTGTTGAGGTGTCCTAGGAGATGAGAAATTATATGAAATGCCATGTTCAAGACAAAAGCTTTCAAAGTTTTCATTTTCAAATTCTTTCCCATGATCACTTCTTATCTTTGAAATACAGTACCCTTTTTCATTTTGAACCTTTTTTGCAAAGTTTTTGCAATTTTCAAAAGCATCACTCTTTTAAGCTAAGAAAATTACCCAAGTAAATCTAGAGTAATCATCTATGATGACAAATGCATAATGTTTTCCTCCTAAGGTAGCAATTCTAGTAGGTCCGAATAAGTCTAAATGCAGAAGTTGAAGAGGTTTCGAAGTACTTACTATGTTTTTGGCTTTAAAGGATGACTTGTGTTGCTTTCCTCTTTAGCAAGCTTCACATGTCTTTTCTTTTTCATATTTAACTCTTGGAAGTCCTTTTACTAGTTCTCATGTGCTGAGGCTTTGTATTAAGTCCATGTTAGCATGTCACAGCCAAGATTCATCACTAGTAGTCACAAGACACTTAGAGGAATGGTTAGACAGTTCATGTAAGTTTATTATGTATGTATTGACATCTCTATTTCCTTTAAATATCTCCTGACCATCGATAGAGATCACAAGACATTCATTTGAGTAAAGATTACTTTGTTTCCTTTATCACATAATTGACTTACACTTAACAAGTTATGTTTCAAGCCATCAACAAGTAAGACATCTTTAATAAAAGAAGTGCCATTAATACCAATAGAACCAATGCAAACTCTACTCCTCTCCCCAATCCCAATTGGGAGTTTCACTAACACACTAAGTGTTACAATGGAGTTTTACAAGCTCACTCCCAACTATGGTATTTCTCATAATGGCTCACACCTAACCCAGAAATCCCTTGTGTTTTAATGGCTCACACAATAACCAATTCCTTGTGTTTTGCAGGCTCACACAAGCAACCTTTTTTATTGTGTTTTACAGGCTCACACAAACAACCTTTACTTTGTGTTTTACATGCTCACACAAATAACCTTTACTTTGTGTTTTACAGACACACACAAATAACCTTTACTTTGTGTTTTAAAGGCTCACACAACTAACCCTTACAAGTGTTCTACTCTTAACCCAGAAATACCCAAAACTCACTTGAGTAATAAATGATTACAGAGAGAAACACTCATAAATATTTATTGCTCAATAAATGAAGAGCAAAAATATTTTTACAGAGAATAGGTATTGGTTCTCAGAGTATTAAATGTACAAATAGCTTGTAATAAGATTTTGATTCAAAGTATTTGCTATCCTCATGTACTGAATGCATAAATGACTTCCATTTATACTCCCTTGGCTGATTATAGTCGTTAGGGTGCATTTAATATGAAACTAGCCGTTGTACCAACCAAATAATCGCGTCTGACATTTTTCTCTTTCATCATTCACGGGCGTGACTATGTTTGTCACAGGCGTGACATTGCTTCCCAAGCCGTGACTGAAATGGTGACCTTGGTCATGAAGCTCTCTGGAATGTTTTGAAACATTGGGTCACGGGCGTGACATACATCTTCACGGGCATGACAAACTTCCCAGCCATGATCCAAGTGGTGACTTTGGTCGTGAAGCTCTCTGGATGAAAATGCCATGAACATTCACGGACGTGACATTTTAATTCACGGGCGTGACTTAAATGTCCATTTCACGGTTTGTTCTTCCTTCATGGTCGTGAACTTCAAATGTTGGTTTTGGTAACGATTAGCTCTTTCACTGTCATGACATATAGGGTCACGAGCGTGAACATGCTACTTCCTTAATTTTGTCTTTCAAGGATTATTCTTCCAATCTCCAATCTTGCTATTTTATTCCATACCATGTTTAATAGACTTAGAAAATAAGTATGTTAAATACAATATTGCTATTTTATTTGTTATCATCAAAATAACGGAAATAACCCTCAAAGTTTAACAAGGAGATTTCTTAGACATGCAAGTTTTTATAAGCATTTCATTAAGGATTTTTCTAAGATTGCACGCCCTTTAACTAATTTGTTTGTCAAAGATGCTGAATTTGGGTTTGAGAATGATTGTCTTGCTATATTTAATACCTGAAAAGAAAAGTTAACCACTGCATCTGTAATTGTAGTACTTGATTGGTCAATTTCTTTTGAGATTATATGTGATGCTTTAGATTATCCAATTAGGTTTGTGCTTGGGAAAATGGTTAAGAAAACTTTACATGTTATTTATTATGCTAGTAAGACCCTAAATGATGCTCAAGATAATTACTCTACCATTGAAAATGAACTTCTAGCTGTGGTGGTTTTTTGGATACTCTTAGATTTTACTTGCAAGGGTCTAGAGTGATTATGAATACTGACCATGTAGCTTTGAGGTACCTTTTGACAAAGTCAAATGCTAAACCTATGCTTATTAGGTGAATGCTTTTTTTTTACCACAATTTGACTTAGAGATTAGAGATAAAAAGGGTAATGAAAACTTAGTTATTGATCATTTGTCTAGGTTAATTTCTAATTTTGACGCTTTGGCCTCCAAAATGGCCATTATTAATACTTTTCTTGATGAACACTTATTTTTTGTAAGCCATGAGCCTTGGTATGTTGATATTATTAATTATTTGGTTTGTGGTACTATAAAGTATGATGTGACATTCCAATAGAAGAATAGATTTTTTATTTATATGTACACATTATTTCTAGGATGATCCACACCCTTTCAAGTATTGTTCAGACAAAATCATTAGGAGATGTGTTCCAGAGGATGAGCTCCAAAGCATCCTTACATTTCACCATGAACTTTGATGTGGAGGCCATTTTAGTGATATCAAAAAGATCCACAAGATTTTGCAATCATGTTTCTTCTGATCCTTTTTATTTGAAAATGTTCATAACTATTGTACAATGTGTGATAAATGTCAAAGGAGTGGGCATATAAGCAAAAAAGATGAGACGACTTAAACTTATAATCTAATGGTTGAATTTTTTGATGTTTAGGTCATTGACTTCATATGGCCCATTTCCCCTTTATGCTGGTTTTGAATACATTCTTGTTGCTGTGGATTATGTTTCTAAATGGGTTGAGGCTATTCCAACCTAAACTAATGATGCTAATGTGGTTGTTAAGTTTGTAAAAGATAATATCTTTAATAGGTTTGGGACATTAAGAGCAATCATTAGTGATGGGGAAAGTCATTTTTACAACAAGTTGTTTGATGGACTTTTGAAGAAGTATGATGTCACTCATTAGGTAGCTATCCCATACCATCCTTAGTCTTCTAACCAGGTAGAGGTAAGTAACAATAAAAAAAAGTCTATTTTGGAGAAAATCGTGCATCCTTCAAAAAAGAATTGGGTTATAAAGTTAAATAATTCACTATAGATGTATCGTACATCCTTCAAGACCCCTATTATTATGAGTCTATACATATTGGTTTATGGAAAGCTGTATCATTTACCAATAGAGTTGAAACATAAGGCATATTGGGCCATTAAAAACTTGAACATGGAGATGAGCGACGTTGAAAAAGAAAGATTGTTGCAATTGCATAAACTTGAAGAGTTGAGAGATGAGGTACATGAGAATGCCAACATTTACAAAGAAAGGACAAAAAAACTTCATGACAAACTCCTAATCCATAAGCACTGATATGAAAGTTATATTATTTAATTCATGCTTTAAACTTTTTCCAAGAAAAATGAAGTCAAGATGGAGTAGCCCATTCAAGATAGTTAATGTTTTTCCACATGGTGTTGTGGAGTGTTGCCCAGATATTAGACAAAGAAGGGGGGTTGAATTGGAGTTTTAAAAAATTAAACTTTAAAGTGCAGAAATAAATAATTAATTTTAGGAGGGATAGAGAAAATCAGACACAAAGATTTATAGAGGTTCGGGTGTTAACAAACCCTACTCCTCTCCCCAATCGCAATTGGGAGTTTAACTAACACACTAAGTGTTACAATGGAGTTTTACAAGCTCATTCCCAACTATGGTGTTTCTCACAATGGCTCACACCTAATCCAGAAATCACTTGTGTTTTAATGGCTAACACAATAACCAATTCATTGTGTTTTACAGGCTCACACAAACAACCTTCACTTTGTGTTTTATAGGCTCACACAAACAACCTTCACTTTGTGTTTTACAGGCTCACACAAATAACCTTTTAATTTATGTTTTGGAGGTTCACACAACTAACCCTTACAAGTGTTCTACTCTTAACCCAGAAAATACCCAAAGCTCACTTGAGTAAAGATTACAGAGAGAACCATTTATAAATCTTAATTTGCTCAAATATGAGGAGCAAAAAGATTTTTACAGAGAAAAGATTTGTTCTCAAAGTATGAAAGTACAAATATCTTGTAATCAGAATTAAATTCGAAGTATATGCTATTCTTTTGTTATTCTCTTCATTCACTTTGTCTTAATGCATAAATGACTTCCATTTATACTCTCATGGCTGAATATAGCCGTTGAGGTGCATTAAAAAAGAAACTAGCTGTTGTACCAACCAAAAAATTGCGCCTGACATTTTTCTCTTTCATTGTTCACGAGCGTGACTTTACTTGTCACGGGGGTGACATTTCTTCCCAAGCCGTGACTGAAGTGGTGACCTTGGTCGTGAAGCTCTCTGGAATTTTTGAACATATATAGTCACAGGCGTGACATACTCATTCACGGACGTGACAAGCTTCCCAGCCGGAATCCAAGTGGTGACTATGGTCGTTAAGCTCTCTGGATGAAATTACATGAATCTTCACGGGGGTGACACCTTTATTCATGGGGGTGACTGAAATGCCCACTTCATGGTTTGTTTTTCCTTCATGGCCGTGAACTTCAAATGTTGGTTTTGGTAACGGTTAGCTTCCTTCACGGGAGTGACTCATAGAGTCACGGCAGTGAACATGCTACTTCTTGAATTTTGTCTTTCAAGGATTATTCTTCCAATTCTCCATTCTTGCTATTTTAATCCATGTCCTGTATAATATACATAGAAAAGTAAATATGTTAAATAAAATATTGTTATATTATTTGTGATCATCAAAATGACAGAAATACCTCTCAAGGTTTAACAATCTCTCCCTTTTTGATGGTGACAAATAATCTAGCAATATGTGATTTTGAGAAGTCTCCCCCTCAAAATATACTTAGGATAAAAAATTTATCATGTGCAAGAATAGTAGATAATGATGTAACATTGAAATAAACTTAACTAGATTATATGCAAGTTATATGAGAAGTATATCCAATATATATACCATAATTCCTTTTTAAGACATGAAGTATATGTAAGGAATATTTAAGGCATATTTTATTTGTAACTTACTTTAAGGTATATGCAAAGTATACTTAAGTTGTATCTAAGGTATATAAAGCTCAATTTATATACTTTGCATATGAAATTTTGAATCAAGATTTTTAATCCATTTCAAAGTCAATTCACTTTTAATTATTTGATTCAAAATTCCTTTACCTTAATATATATTGCTAGTTTGATCTTATGTTGCTAGTTTGATACCATTCTCCCTATCATATTTTGCCTATCATATATTGCTAGTTTTCTCTCCCTTTTGTCATCAATCAAAAAGGATATGAAGATTGAAGTAAACAAAAGCAAATATATATAGCATAAATGAAATGATACAAACTGAGTTAAAATATTCAGAAAGGAAATTGAAAAATGTCCTACACAAGTAAACATAAATATAACAAACACGCTAAAAAAAATCAAATCTAGGCTACACTCTAGCCTATCTCCTAGCCAGACATCCTATCACGAAGCCTAGCTACTTCAGCCTCAAGGCTGTCCATCTGGGACTCCATAATGTCCTTGAGGTTCTCCAACCCCTCATCCATCGAAGTCTGCAGCTGCTCAAAACATGGTGCCAAGAGGTCAACCACCTGCTGCGCTAAGGACGATGTGGAAGCTGAGGACTGTCCGATGTCCTGCTCGGCTGCTAGAGGTGCTTCCTCAACCCAAGCCCTCTTTTTCTGCTGGACTCCCTAGAGGCCTGCTTTAAAATCCTCCGTGTCATTATCTTCCCAGATAATCTCCCCAACAGTGTCAGTGAAGCGATAGAAGATATCGTTCTGAAAACGATTCTGACAACCGCTCCCATCTTGATGAACGACTCGACATCCAAGCTATCTCGAGGATGTGCAGGAATGATGTTGAAGTGATGGTCATCCAGCTTCAAATAATTGAGCTTCACTGCGATATAGGTGACATATGCCCCAATCAAAATATCTCTTGTGGGCTTGGTGGGAATGGAGAGAAGATGGTTAGCAAACCATCTGGAAAGTGCCACTGTAAGTCCTCTCCGAGCCATCTCAAATAGGAAGAGTTATGACTTCCTGATAGTCCCGTTGCTTTCTCTCCTAGCAAATATGCTATAAGTCAGGAACCTATGCAAATACCTATGCATTGGGGTCCTGAGATGTGTGCTCTTTATTTTCTTGACATCCCAACTGCAATCGGTGCCAAAATGTGTCCAGGCTGGAGGGGAAAAGAATTCTACCTCAGTATCATTCAGGGTGCCCTCAGATGGTAGGCTGAACAATTCCCCAAACTCGATGGCACTGAGGGTGTTGGGATTGTTGCAGAGTTGGAATTTCACCACTCCAGTAGGTGAAACCTGCAAGGTGCTGAGGAATTCCAGCGTTGGCTCCCTCAGAGTCGGCTAATGAATTTCAACAAAATCTTTGAGATGACAAGCTAGTAGTTGCTCTGTCATAGTCATTTCAAGCCCGAGACTTCGGACTGTCTGCCAATTGAAGGACCTTGATGACAAAAGAGGTCTCTTCTTCAAAGTTGCATACCGAGGATGGCAATTTTCCGGAATGAGGTTCATTAGGTAATCTGCATACCTCTTAGGAGCATGGGACTTCTTTCTCTTACCTTTGGATGAAGCAGACTCCATTTTTGAAGAGATTTATTGAAGATGAATTTGGAAAGATTTTTGACAGAAAAATTATGGAAAACCCTAGAAATGTATGATATTTGCTGAAGATTCGAACTTTTGGTGGTTTTTATAGGCAAAGATTAAGTCTTTAGGGCCGGAATCTTCAATGTCTCAATGAATGAGAGTAAATAAGAGCGGTTTTCGGAGATGGAGAGTTGAAATGAAGGTCGTAACCGGTTGTTCTCTTATATATTCGATACATTCACGGGCGTGAATGCTCATGTCCACGGTTTGCTGAAGGAGTGTCCCACTCATGAATGAAGATGTGAATAAGTTCACAGAAGTGATATTTGAATATCACGGGCGTGAATGATCATAGGGCACGGGGGTGAATAGCTGGTCACGGGCGTGAACTGTTGAATTTCACTACTTATGCCCGTGAAGCAAGCCGTGACTTAAGGCGTGAAAGCTTCTGTGAGTTTTGGGGTGTAATTGTTCACGGGAGTGATAATTCGTCACGGGCGTGAAAGTCTATTTTCACGGGCGTGACTCAAGCCGTGAAAATAAGTTTCACCACTTGAAGCCGTGAAAATAAGTTTCACCACTTGAAGCCGTGAAAATAAGTTTCACCACTTGAAGCCGTGAACCATGTCGTGAACCAAGTCGTGAACA
Organism: Triadica sebifera; assembly: GCA_023653625.1. Classification (NCBI taxonomy): domain Eukaryota; kingdom Viridiplantae; phylum Streptophyta; class Magnoliopsida; order Malpighiales; family Euphorbiaceae; genus Triadica; species Triadica sebifera. The sequence continues at coordinate 32,564,798 of CM042895.1, forward strand.
ACACTGCCTCTTTGGGGCCATTTAGGTCACGGGCGTGACTCCCCTAAAATTTTCTTCAAATTAAAATTAAGTCCTACAACGAGACTGAATCATTTCAACAAAGATTCTACTCCTTAAAACATGAATTCTCATCAAAATTTCTATCTTAAAACTTGTGATATGATTTAAGATCAACAATTAAAATTTCATATTTTTGCAATCACAAGGTTAATCCATCAATCATACCAAGTTCTCTTCTAATGAAATTAAATCTTTCCTCATTTAGAGACTTAGTAAAAATATCTGCTAATTGATTTTCTGTGCTTATAAATTCTAAGGTCGATCTCTTAAAGAACAATTCGACTTAAACTTCTAATTAATTATAAATTATCAATAAATAAAAATTAAATCTAAACACTCTAAGCCAAATTATGAGATTAATGATAAAACTAATTAAATTAACTAAAGCTATGAAATTAACTAATGAAAGTAGATCAAATGAATTCACTAATATGATAAAAATAGGTATTTAGCTTATCATCCTCAATCTCATATTCCCCTTTTAAACAATTAAGAATTGTTGCAAAACAATAACTAAGAAAGGGAGTTGAATTGGTTCATAATTAAAAAAAAAATTGAGGCAATTTTACCAAAGAATAATTTGTGAGAGAGAAAGAGAAATTTGGCATACAAGATTTATAGAGATTCGGGTATTGACAAACCTACTCCTCTTTCCACTCTCAATTGGGTATTTTACTAACACACAAAGTGTTACAAATAAATTTTTACCTAGTTCATTCCCAACTATGGTGTTTCTCTCTTAGTTAATACCTAACCCAGAAAAACCTTTGTGTTTTAATAGCTAACACAATAACCAAATCCTTGTATTTTGATGAATCGTATAAAAATCCTTACAAATATTTTATAATCCAACTCACTTAAACTTACTTTTGAGTAATTGATTACGAGAATGAAATACTCACCAACTAAAAATGTTCAACAATTCTGAGCAATTATAGTTCTTATAAGATAAAAGATAAGAATGGTGAAAACAATTAAATGCACAAGGCTATGCAAGATTGGAAAATTGAATGCACATTTGCACTTATTTTTCTAACCTTTGGAAGTCATAAATATATTGTATTTATACTTTCCCTAACAAAAATAGTCATTTGGGATGCATTTTAACGCCAAAAGGACCATTTAACAACTTTCTCGTTCGCACCTAACAACTTTCTCTTTCCAAGTTTACGGGTGTGACTGTTCTTTATAGTCGTGATTGAAGTAGTGAAGCTGGTCATGAACGGTTCTATCCATAAATGATAAGTGTTTCACGGACGTGACTTAGTCAAGCTTCATGTGTGGTCCAATGCTTCACTGCCATGAACGTTTTAAAGAACAATCTTAGTGTTAATTCATTCACGGACGTTACCAATGATTTACAGGCATGAAGTTCACTTTTTACGGTTGTGGTGATTCTTCACCACGGGCATGACAATGTTCATTGGCGTGAATATCTACTTTACGGGCGTGAACCTTTTCTAATTTCCATTATTTTAATCTTCAAACAATTTCAATCAATTTGCTTCATGGTCTTAGGAATGTGTAACTTGTCTAACACACTTAAAACACAAAATGTGGTTAAATTCTTTATTTTCTAATTATTTGTGATCATCAAAATGAAATAAATACCTTTTAAGGTTCAATAATCTCCCTTTTTTATGGTGCCAAATAATTTTTAAAGAAATACCTTTCAAGGTTCAAATGAATTTCTCTCCCTCAAAAGATGCTTAATAAACATGAACTACAAAAGAACATAAGGATACCACACTTTCAAGCCATAAGCATATAAAAGTTGAAGTTTCAAAAGAAATTCAAATAAAGCATTTGATCATAACATTTATGTCAAGTATATATAAGGTATATTTCAAGTGTATTTTATGTTAAATGGCATTTATGTTAAGTATATACAAAGTATATGTCAAGTATATATTATGTCAAATATATGTTAAGCATATTGCATTTCTTCTCCCCTTTGGCACAATCAAAAAGAGACAATGATCAAATATAAGAGAAAAAAATAGACAACATAAGATAAATCTTATATTTCATTACACAAAAAAATTACATATATAAGTTTAAGTACAAATAAGATTTACCTAATGATCCTAAGGATCATAAAATTAAAAAGTAAAACATGAAACTAAAGCTAAAGAAAAGATAAATCATGGCTTAAAGCCAGATACTTACTTGTTAGCTATCTCATTTTCGAGGCTATCAACTTTGACTCCACGAAATCTTTAAGATTTTCTAGTTTCTGATCAATGAAGTGTTGAAAAGAATCCATGCTTGCTTGAAGCATGTCAAAGTGAGGAGAAATAAGTGCCATAAGCTGCTTAGTCATGTCCAGTTGAGATAAAGACGTTTTACCAATTGCTGGGGCAACCAATATTTCTATCATAATTTCAGGAAGTACGACTCTAGCTCTCTTTCTCTGTTATGGCCCTTGAAGGCCAACTTTAAAAGATTTTGAATCCTCTTATTCCCGTGTAATTTTCACTTGCATGGGTGATAAACCTATAGTAGGTGTTATCCTGAAAGAGGATTCTCATTGAAACTCCCATCTTGATGAAGGATTCAAAGTCCACTCAATCTTTGGGGGATGTCATAATGATGGTAAAGTTATGATCACTAAGATCCATCAGCTTGAGCTCAATTTTTAGATGAGTAATGTAGCCACCTACTAAAATGTCACCTGATGGCTTTGAGACAATTGATTGAAGATGGGATACGAACCATCTTGACAGGGCACCTGGCTCATTTTTTTGAGCCATCTCGAATAGAAGCAACCCTTATTTCCTGATTGCCCCATTGCTATCTCCTCAGGCAAATATTGAGAAAGTCAGGAACCAGTGAATGTAGCAAAAAAACTAGATTCTTCAAGTGAGTGCTCTTTGTCTTCTGACATTCCAGCTATAATCACTACCAAAGTTGTGTCAATCTACAAAGGGATTAAAATCCATTGCCTCACTCTCATTGATCAAGCCCTTATGTGGTAGCTTAAAGATTTTCGCAAATTATGAGGCGATGAGTGAATTCTCTTGCCTGCAGGGCTAGAAGGAGACCTTGCCAACAAGAGATACTTGCAAGGTGTTCAGAAATTCCAGGGTTGGCTCTTTGAATGTGGTCTTATAGATGTCTACAAATTTCAGCAATCCACATTGCTGAAGCCAAACTTTCATATATGAATCAAGGCCAAAAGCCTTGATGCAACCCCAATTGAATGTCCAGGTGGAAAAAATGGGCCGCTTCTTAAGAGAAACATACTTTTTATGAAAGTGTCAGTGTGACATATTGAGAAGATGATCTGCCTAGATATTTGGGGTCCTGCTCTTTCTTTTCCTTTTGAAAGAATGTACTCTATAGGCCATGGTAGAGGTCAGAATCTTTGAAGAAGAACGAAAGAGGTGAAAAAATATATAAGGTTTGATTCTTGTGTTAATTACTCACAGAAACTTGAGAAAAGAAATAGATGAAATAGATGATTTTGATGTTTAAATGATGAATTAGGCAAAGATTTTGGGTGAAATGGGGATTGGAAGGTCAAATTTGACCAGGATGGGGAAATATGTGACTGTTGTGATTTTAAAGAGAGAGAAACAAGAGAAAGAATGCAGTTTCAAGCTATATATCGATCGATTCACGGCCGTGAATGAAAATTCACAAGCATGAATAATCGTGTTCATCGGAAGACCAAATGGTGACCCATCCTATGACCAAAGGCGTGAACGCTTCTTCCATTTGAAGCTTATTAAGTTCATGGCTATGAAATGGGATATGCATAGGATCAAACCATAACCCAAGGTGTGGGACAAAACGTGAATGCTTTTCCCCTTTTTTGGCTACAATTTTCACGACCGTGAATATTTATTCATGGGCATGAAGACCTAAAACATGGAAAAAAAATAAACCATGATGATATGATGTGCGGTTCCTTCCTAAGCAAATTAAACATGCTTTTTCATGAAAAATAAACATTTATCACACAATTTGAACATGCAAAATATCAAATATATGAAATATTACTCAAGGTTCACAATTTGAACATCAAATATACACAAGTGAGCAAAGTGAATGTAATTATTGTTAAAAATAATTTAAAAAAAATGTGCTCCTATTTAACATACCAAGCTCCATTCTTATTAAAAAAAAAATTTCATCAGTGAGAGGCTTGGTGAAAATATAATCCAATTGATTGTTTGTGTCAATAAATTCTAACACAACATCACCATATTAGACATGATATCTTATAAAATGATGTCTAATATATGTGTTTGCTCCTATAATGTTGAATGGGATTTTTAGAAAGATTTATAGCACTTGTTTTGTCATATTTGATGGGAATGTGATCAATCTCTTGACCATAGTCCTTTAGTTGTTGTCTCATTTAAATAACTTGAGTGCAACAACAACCCGCTACTACATATTCTATTTCAACAGTGGACAAGACAACCAAAACTTGTTTCTTGGTAAACCAAGAAACTAAACATTCACTAATGAAATGACAAGTTCCAAATGTGCTTTTTCTATCTAGAAGGCTTTCAACATAATCAGCATCCAAAAAACCAATGATATGAAATGAAGAGTTTCTAGGATACCATAAGCCTAAGTACATTATGCCTTGTATATATTTTAAAATTCTTTTCACAGTATGCAAATGAGATTCTTTAGGACATGATTGAAATCTAGCACATAAGCATATACTATACATTATATCAGGTCTAGAAGTGGTAAGGTATAAAAGAGATATGATCATACCTCTATAAAGCTTTTCATCTATAGCCCTACCCTTCTCATCTTTATCCAATTTGGTTGATGTGCTCATTAGATTTTTTGTGCTTTTACATACTTCCATTCCAAATTTCTTTAACAGTTATTTGGTGTACTTAGATTGGTTGTTGAAGATGTCATCTTTGCTTTGATTGATTTGAATCTCTCCTTTCATGCTCATTTCAAATTCTCTAGTCATACACTTAGCAAATTCTTGACAAAATAATTCATTAGTAGATCCAAAGATAATATCATCAACATAAATTTGAACAAGTAATATGTCATGCTTATGCTTTTTAATAAAAATAGTAGTCTCTACATGTCCTTTTGAAAAATTATTTTCTAAAAGAAATGCATTAAGTCTCTTATACCAAGCTCTTGGAGCTTATTTCACACCATATAAGGCCTTAGAAAGTTTAAATACATGATTTGGCAATGTATGGCTTTCAAAACTGGGAGATTGTTCAACATAAACTTTCTCCTCTATAAAACCATTTAAAAAGGCACTTTTGACATGCATTTGAAAAAGTTTAAAGTTCATGTGTCATGAAAAAGCTAAAAGAATTCTAATTATTTCTAATCTAGCCAATGGAGCATAAGTCTGATCATAATTTATGACTTCCTCTTAGTTGTACCCTTTGGCAACCAGTCTAGCTTTATTTCTAGTTATATGACCTTGTTCATCTAATTTGTTCCTAAAGACCCATTTACTAAGAATGATTGGATAGTCCTTATGTCTTAGAACTAAGGTCCAAACCTAATTTCTCTCAAATTAGTTGAGTTACTCTTGCATAGCAATCACCCAACTCTCATCACTAAAAACCTCATTAATATTCCTTGGCTTAATTTGAGAGAAAAAAACTATATTAGAATATAAAAACTTAAGAACAGCTTTGGTGGGATCACTAATGATTTGTTATATGGGATGGTTTCTTATGAATTTCCATTCCTTTTAAAGCTATTGGGTGCCTTGTTATTGAGTTTGGTAGTAGATTATCTTGGTACTCCTCTTGTTGTTGCTCCTCTTGATCATCATTATTCTCTCTTTTTGAGGTCTCACCATCCTCTTCATGATCAAGACCAAGCTTATCCATTTTACCTATAATATCATTAAGAGCATTACCTTTCACAAGATCAATTTTACTAGATTTCATAAAAAAAACATGCATAGACTCTTCTACAAATAATGATCTTTTATTAAAGACTCTATAGGCTTTGCTAGTTGTGGAGTATCCTAAAATGATTCATTCATCGGATTTAGAAGCAAATTTTCCAAGGTTGTCCTTAGTATTTAATATAAAATATTTGCATCCAAATACTCGAAAATATGAGATAAAGGGTTTTCTTCCATTCCATAACTCAAAAGAAGTTTTATTTAAAATTGGCCTTTAGAAAACTCGATTAGAAATATAACATGCGGTAAACCATACTTATTGAGCATTGTTTTAGCCATCTCAATTAGAATTCTATTTTTTCTCTCAATAACCTCATTTTGTTGAGGTGTTCTAGGAGTTGAAAATTATGAGAAATACCATATTATAAACAAAAATTTTCCAAATTCTCAATTTTAAATTATTTACCATAATCACTTCTTATTTTAGGAATAAAGTATGTTTTTCTTTTACCAAAGTTTTTAAAGGATTCAAATGCATCACTATTTTGAGTTAAGAAAATTACCCAAGTAAATCTAGTGTAATCATCAAAAATGACAAAAACATAGTGTTTACCTCCTAAACTAGCAACTCTAGTAGGTCTAAAAAGATCTAGATGCAAAAGTTGTAAAGGTCTAGAGGTACATACTATATTCTTTAACTTGAATGATGTTTTGTGTTCTTTTCCTCTTTGACATGGTTCACATATCTTATCCTTTGCAAATTTTGACTTTTGGTAATCCATCCACTAGCTCTCCTTTGCTAAGACTTTGAATTAAGTTTATCCTTGCATGACCAAGCCTTCTACGTCATAGCCAAGATTCATCACTAATTGTCATAAGACACTTAGAGCAAAGGTTATATAGTTTGTGCAAATCTATTATGTAAATATTTCCATCTTTATCTCCTTTGAACATCTCTTGACCATTTGGGGTGATCACAAGACATTCATTAGAGGTAAAGGTGACTTGGTTTTCCTTATCACATAATTGACTTATACTTAATAAATTATGCTTTAAATCATCAATAAGCAAAAATATTTTCAATTAAAGAAGCATTATTTAAACCAATTGAGTGAATGCCAATTACCATACCCTTGGTTTCCAAAGGTTACCTTATCACCATCAATTCTTTTGATTTGAGTGAAAAGGCTTCTATTTCTAGTCATGTGCCATGAGCATCCACTATCCATTAGCCAAGATTTTTCTTTTGATGTGGACTTGAAGAACAACTACAAAATAACAATTTAGGTTTGATTTTTAGGTACCCAAATGAACTTGAGTCCTTGTGAATTAACACTAAAAGGTTCCCAATGAGCCTTCCTTAGTAAATAATATTTGTTTATATGCCCAAGCTTTATGCAATAATGGCATTGTTTGGATTTAAATATGTTTTTCCACTTTGCAATAGGTTTAGGCTTTACAACTCTCCTATGAGGAGTATGTGCACAATGACATAAATATTCATGTTTTGTGGATGCTTTCCTAGGTGCATGCTTCTTGCATGAGAAAGCATGATTAGCCTTTTAAGGTTTTGCTTTTGGGCCATATGACCCTAACTACTCTTTTTTTGAGTAGAGGGTTTTGTGTGTATTTTTCCATTAGCCTTTGGGGATATTACTTCAATAGTAGAAGTTTGTGGTTTGCTTGATTTAACAAAGATGGTTTTATAAGATGATGATGTTTCATTGAAGCTTAGACCATGTCTCATTAAGGGAGATCTTTAAGATATGATTAGAGTGTCAAAACTCTCATTCCAATTGTGAAATCTAGAAATATAATTTCTAAGCTCCTCAACCTCATTTTTCAATGCATGATTTTTTTAAAAAGAGAACTTGTTGAGGGTTTTGAGGAAATATCATCCAATGACTTCTTTAATGAGTCATTTGAGGTTTTTACCTCTTCAACTACCTTTTAAAGGTTATTAAAATCTTTTCTGAGTTTAAAGTTATTTTTTCTATAAAAATCAAGTTTCATTTTGTATCTTTCTATTTCTAGATTTAGTACTTCAACTATATCATCATCGTCATCATCAATTAAATCACATAAACCATCACAAGGTTGGGAAGTAAAGCATACCTTATCATTGGAGTAATCCTCAATAGTCATAAAGCACAAGTTAGCCATCTCATCTTCTTCTTCATTAATGAATGATGAGATTTCATCATCCAAGTGGCTTTGTGACCCTTTCTTCATCTTTTTTGTTAGGCCTCATCTTGTACTTCTTGACCATAGGGCACTCTAATCTAATGTGTCCATTCTTCCTACATTCATAGCACTTGACTTCCTTCTGGCCTTTGTTCAATGAGGAGTTTCTATGAGGGAATCTTAAGGCTTTTTGCTTGTAGTTCTCAATTGAGCCATACTTATGAGTGATCAACCTTTTGATTCTCCTTGAAAGCAAGCTATTTGATCATCTCTTTCATCAACCAACTTTTCATCACTAAGGAAATCTTTATCTATAGACATTAAGGTTGAAGCTTTAAGTTCTAGAGGTTTTCTCTTCTCTTTTTTTCCTTAAAGATCTTTTTCTCTTACTAGAGCCATTTCATAAATGAAGAGTTTGCTAATAAGTACAACGACAGGAATTTCACGTGAAGAGTTTGCTAATAAGTACATCGGTAGGAATTACACTAAAGTCTTCATTCGCTTCCTCAATACCTACAACCCTTGAGTTATAATCTTTCATAGGAAGACTCTTTAGAATCTTATTGTTTACATCTTCCAAATATAATTCTTTCCAAGCTTCTTCATGCCATTGAAAATAGCAAGAAGTTGATTGGTCATTTCGGTTATGGTATCATTTGGCTTCATCTTGAAGAGTTCATATTTGGTGATAAGAAGTTGAATCTTCTTGGACTGTACTTGTTTCATGCCTTCATGGTAGTTTTCCAACATTTTCTAAATGGAGTAAGCAGTTGGACAATATTGGATTCTACCACACTCTTTAAATGATAGAGAGCTTATTAGAATGATCATGACTTTCTTATTTTTTCCATTAGCTCTCTTTTGGGGCTCAGTCCAATCATCTCTTAGAACGATCTAATATTCTCTTTTAGCATTCCTTCTTATTGGAGGTGTCCATTCCTTTCGAATGGTTTACCAAACATTTACTCCCTCACTATCAAGATAAGTTTCCATCTTGAATTTCCAATTCATATAATTTGCTCCATCAAAGAAAGGCTTGAGATTGTGAAACCCTTCATTGGACATAATTAGATCTTTGTTAGCACTTGTTAGGCTTGAATGTTAAACTTAGCTTTGATACAAATTGTTGCCCAAAACAGTAACGAAGAAGGGGTTAAATTGGTTGGTAATTAAAAATTTTGCTCAAGGAAATTTTACTAAAGAATATTTTGTGAGAGAGAGAAAAATTTAGAACACAACATTTATAGAGATTCGGGTATTAACAAACCCTGCTCATTTTCTCAATCTCAATTGGATATTTCACTAACACATAAAGTGTTACAAATGGATTTTTTCCTATATCACTTCCAATTATGGTGTTTCTCTCTTGGCTAATACCTAACCCAGAAAAACCATTGTATTTTAATGGCTAAGACAACAATCAAACCCTTGCGTTTTGATGGCTCACACAAAAATCCTTACAAATGTTTCACTCACAATCCAACTCACTCAAACTCAAACAAACTCACTTTTGAGTAATTGATTACAAGAACGAAATACTCACTAAGTAAAAAGGCTCAACAATTCTGAGCAATTATGGTTCTTACAAGATAAAAGATAAGAATGGTGAAAAGAATTAAATGCACAAGGCTATGCAAGATTAGAAAATTGAATGCACATTTTCATTTGTTTTTCTAACCTTTGGAAGTCATAAATATATTGTATTTATACTTCCTCTAACAAAAATAGTCGTTTGGGATGTATTTAATGCCAAAATACTCGTTCACGCCTAATAACTTTCTCTCTCCAGGTTTATAGGCATGACTTAATGTTCACGGGCATGATTGTTCTTCATAGTCATGATTGAAGTGGTGAAGCTGGTCGTGAACGGTTCTGTCCAGAAATGAGAAGTCTTTCACGGGCATGACTTAGTCAAGCTTCACGGGTGGTCCAATGCTTCACTGATGTGAGTGTTTAAAAGAATAGTCTTGGCACTAACTTATTCACGGGTGTTACCAATGAGTTACGAGCATCAAGTTTACTTTTCATGGTTGTGGCAATTCTTCCCCACAGGCGTGACAATGTTCACTAGCATGAATATTTGCTTCACGGGCATGAATCTTTGTTGATTCTCATTCTTTTGATTTTCAAACAACTTCAATTAACTTGCTTCATGTTTTTAGGAATGTGTAACCTATCTAACACACTTAAAACACAAAATATGGTTAAATTCCTTACTATCTAATTATTTGTGACCATTAAAATGATAAAACTACCTCTCAAAGTTCAATAAGAATAGTGAATGGTAATTCCTGCATCTCTCATCAAATGATAATTCTTGTGGCTATTGTCTTTACTCACTAATTAAATAAGCCAATAAATTAATTAGTGTCTTATCTAATTTTTAGGTCAAATTATAGATGATATTTCAAATAATCTAACTTTAATATTTTCCAAATCAAACAACATATGACCAGTCAATTATCCGACTTGAAATCATTAAGCACATTTAAAATGAAAGAAAAAAATATCCATTCATAAACTATAAAGGTTCATATACAAATTGGAAAGCTAACAAAATATCTAATAAAAATTTAGCTTAGCATTGATATTACAATGATCATGTCAATATCAAATCTTAAACTAAACATGTTACAATAAAAAATAGAGATAAGAACAGGTAAAAGTGCTCATAGAATTGGCTAAGACTTCAAATTGCAGACGAGTTGATTCTTAAATCTTCAAGTCAACTTTGTATCAATCTTCAAGAGATGATTTGGCTTCCCAAGATAAAATTCAATCTGCTGGATCACCAATGGAATATAGAAACAGTGGCTAATGATGATCTCCCCAAAACCTAATCCTAGAAAAGTTTAAATATATACCTCTAAGAATCCTAATTGGAAAATAATTCTAAATACAATATTTCCCCAATTAAAAATCCTATAAAACTTTCCAAAAATATTTTCATCCAATCAGAATATATTCTTTTAAATCTAGGCTCCACTTGCATAAAATAGGTTTTTGAACACATGTTGGAATCTACAAAGTCGATACACATCATGCTTGTGCTGATGGTGGTGCACTTATGATAATGTGTGATTGGTTAGCAATGTCGCCCCCATGCTACGTCCCTAACATTCACAATAATGGTTTGGCAAATGTAACGCCCACACTATTATAGCACGCTCATGATAGTAGTGAAGGATTGTTGTTGATCGCAACTATGCCATTATCCTCACATGCGCACTAACTGTTGGGTGGTTATCATGCTCGCGCTGAATTCTTGCTCCCTTACTAGCTGATAGAAACTTTGTAGCTTCACGGGTATGACATATTGATCTTCACCAAAATCTTCACTTAAATACTAAAAATATTATTAATTCCTCTAAACTCAACTAGAGACATCTAAATATGAAAGTGAACATCTAAGTATCCAAAATATGCCAAAATCCTATCATTAACACTAAAAACACTAAGTAAAACTATATTAAAAAGGCACACATCACTTACCCATCCAAAATCTGACCTCGTACCTCTATTTTTAATATAAAAAAATGCCATGCCTCGAGTAAAGAGACTTTCCAAAAAAACCAAGATAGGGACTGAAGCATAGGAGGAAAAAGCAAACACATAAGAGCAGCCTCCTCTTCCCATTTCGGTGCGCAACAAAGGCAAAAGTAAGAGTGTTATGGCCACAATAAAGCCTCAGGCCTACCTTCTCAACTAGAAGTTAATATTTTGGCAGATTGCAACACTTCTTTCCTAACATACATGGAGAAATAGGATAGAGATTATGTTCACTCCTTTACTCATGGTTTTAATGCATATCATTTTATGATTATAATATTTTGCAAAACTTAGGAAGTTTAGACACGATTAGGGAATATGCTACGAGTTTAAGATCGGTAATAATTATTGATTTAAAATACCAAAGCTATAAAGAATTACCCTTTGAATTTTATGCTACTGCGATAATTAAGAAATCGTTGCATAAAATTACATTTCATTTGTTTGGGCAAAAATGTGTTACTGATTTACATGTTATGCAACATATTTTTGAATTTTACAAAACTGGTGCAATGCTCTCCCCTCCCCCCTCCGGAATTGATTCTGGAAATGTAAGGTTTTTCTTTACTAAGGAGGACATGTATAATCCTAAAAATACATATAATGTGAAAATTCAAGATCTCTACACCATTCTCATGCATAAGTTCATGTATCATTCCATTTTTTTTACCAAATTAAGAGTAGCAAAGTATCTGGTAATGAATTGTTTTGATTGTGGTGTATGCATAAAAATATTTGAGTGTGTACTTCTTCATTTCTCTTTAAGAGTATCATATACACTATCAATGATCCTAACTCTCAGCTTAGTTTAGGGCACAGTGTAACTACTTTTGTTATTCATTTTTGCGGCTTTGATCCTAATCGTATTGAGTTAACCATTTACCAAGTTTGGGTCATCTTGATGTTGTAGGATTGAGGAAGTCTAAATTGATTCACAATTTGGGTGGAAAATATGAGTGGGGTGCATGGATAAGGTGCATCAAGTTTAAGCTTTTCACAACCTCAGCAAATCCAACACACCACAGAAAGTAGTATCTCTGTCTAATTGGCAATAAGTGCTTTTTAGATTTAATACAATTGAGGCAAACAATCAAGCAATGTTTCATAATATAGCAGCTAGTAATGGAAAGCTTACAGAGAAATGAAAGGCGAATAACAAGTCTCTCTATGATCAACTTGAAAAGTTAAATGATAAAATGGTGAGTGTTGAAAATGAGCAAGGCTACCAGAACTTTAAATTGACCAGATATGTAGAGGCTACTAGAGTACAAGTGTCATTTATGTCATCATCTCCTCCATCACCTTGAGGTTTTCATTTCACTCCAATGGAGTATTCTTTTACCTTCTTTCTTATTCTTTCTATTGTCTTTTGATACATTGAGGACAATGTTGAAATTAAGTGTGGAGGAAGATATTTCTACCTTAAGGGGGGCTTTTGTTTACTTTTTAGCATTCAATTTGTATCTTAGTATTTTTTTTTCTATTTCTTAGTCTTGAGTGTTTGTTTGTGGTTTTTGTCTATTAATATAGCTTGTGTGCTCGGCTCTTTCTTCAATTTTCTCTTAAAAAGTCAATGAATGGATGTTATACTATGTTTGTGTTTAGAAGTGCATATATTTGATAAAGTTTATGATAAGCTTAATATTAGTGACATATTTGTATTTGAGAACATTCTATTTTGACTATATGTTGCTTTAAGTGTATAATGTCTAGTAATTTAATTGGCTATGAATTGGTGAATACAAGTTACTAGTATATTGAGTCCCTAAGTGAAAAAAAAAACATAAGAAATAAATAGGGGTTAACAAAAATAGTGAGATTAAGCATAAAATGCACTCACCTTATCTACTCCTCTATTTTTGCATTGCTTAAGTGACCGAGGATATGAGTATACAAAACACCCTAAATGTGTGTAATGTGTTTCCCTAAAAAGAAAAAATGTAAGTTCCAAGTATAAAAGAGGAGAATGCACTGACTTAGAAAAAAAATAGTTAACTCTAAAAGCAAAACTAAAAAAAAGTGTAAAATATAAATAAATAAATAAGGGTTATATATATATTAGTATTTGCAGTTAGTAGTCTAATTAGATTACTCTATGTTATATGTTTGTGATAATGCTATAATTGAATTAGTTTATTTTGTGGATATAAGTATGGAATTAGTATTACGATTATTCTAAATTTAATTAATGTATATAATTTTGACTAGGCATGTTTGAGTTAATATACTATTTACTAGTATATATAGTCCCTAAGTGAAAAAAGAATTAGTATTACGATTATTCTAAATTTAATTAATGTATATAATTTTGACTAGGCATGTTTGAGTTAATATACTATTTACTAGTATATATAGTCCCTAAGTGAAAAAAAAAGACATAAGAAATAAAAAAAATTAACAAAAATAGTGAGATTAAACATAAAATGCACTTACCTTATCTACTCCTCTATTCTTGGATTGCTTAAGTGGCCGAGGATATAAGTATGCAAAGTACCATAAATGAGTGTAATGTGTTTCCCTAAAAAAATATAAGTTCCAAGTATAAAGGAGGGGAATGCACTATGACTTAGAAAAAATAATTAAAAATAGTTAACTCCAAAAGCAAAAGTAAAAAAAGAAAAAAAAGAAAAAAATAGAGCTTTATATATATGTTTTTGGTATTTGCAATTAGTAGTCTAATTATATTACTCTATGTTATATGTTTGTGATAATACTATAATTGAATTGTTTATTATGTGGATATGAGTATGGAATTAGTATTAGTATAGTTTTGAATTTAATTGATGTACATAATTTTGATTAGGTATGTTTAGTGCATTGGTGAGACTTCAAAATTGCTGAAGTCGAAATCGAGTACATGAGTTTGTTAGTGTGGTTGAGTGACTATTATGTGAATGAGTGGTGAATATTCATTTTTTACTTGGATATTGCTTCAGGACAAACAATATTTAAGTATGGAAATATTTGATGCATTTATTTTTTGATGGTGTTTATTTGAGTAATTTTTGGTGATTAAGAGTTAACTTGGTATGATTTTTTGTCTATTTAGATACTTAGCTTGTCCCTTTTGTGTTTTCAAGTGATGGAGTGAAATTGTGCATCCCTTGGGAGATTTAGTCAAGATTTGGACATGAAGGAGTTGTGATGTCACGGGGGTGAGATTGTGCACAAGACAAATCTAGCTAGTTAACAATTTGTCATGGGTGTGATAGTATGGCACACGCGTGACGAAGATGGAGCAGCCATCGTGGGTGTAAAGGCTTTATTATTACAATCGACTTGTACACTTACAAGTTTAATTTGAGGGACATAAAAACAATACTAGGAAAGAAAAGAAATCTAAATTTAGAATAGTAAAAACCCTAGCTTAAAGAGGGAAACTCCATTTTTCAAAAAGAAAAAGGAAAAACCTTTTAAAAAATAACATTTCACTCTTTTATTTAAAAAAAAAATTAGACACTTAATTTTTTTTATATAATTGAATATTTAATGTTATATTTTATTTTCAATCAAATATTGTTGCCCAGATATTAAGCCAAGAAGGGGGGTTGAATTGGAGTTTAAAAAAATAAAACTTTAAGGTGCGGAAATAAATAATTAATTTTAGGAGGGATAGAGAAAATTTGACACAAAGATTTATAGAGGTTTGGGTGTTAACAAACCATACTGCTCTCCCCAATCGCAATTGGGAGTTTCACTAACACACTAAGTGTTACAATGGAGTTTTACAAGCTCACTCCCAACTATGGTGTTTCTCACAATGGCTCACACCTAACCCAGAAATCCCTTGTGTTTTAATGGCTCACACAATAACCAATTCCTTGTGTTTTACAGGCTCACACAAACAACCTTCACTTTGTGTTTTTACATGCTCACACAAATAACATTCACTTTATGTTTTTATAGGCTCACACAATAACCTTTTGATTTGTGTTTTGAGAATCACACAACTAACCCTTACAAGTGTTATACTCTTAACCCAAAAATATCCAAAGCTCACTTGAGTAAATATTATAGAGAGAACCACTTACAAATCTTAATTGCTCAATAAATGAAGAGCAAAAAGATTTTTACAGAAAATAGGTTTTGTTCTCAAAGTATGAATGTACAAATAGCTTTTTGATTCAAAGTAATTGCTATTCTATTGTTATTCTCTTCATTCTCTTGTTCTGAATGCATAAATGACTTCCATTTATACTCTCATGGCTGATTATAGCCGTTGGGGTGCATTAAATATGAAACTAGCCGTTGTACCAACCAAATAATCGCACATGACATTTTTCTCTTTTATTATTCACGGGCGTGACTATGTGTGTCACGGGAGTGACATTTCTTCCCAAGCCGTGACTGAAGTGGTGACCCTGGTCGTGAAGCTCTCTGGAATGTTTTGACATATTTAGTCACGGGCGTGACATACTCATTTACGGGCGTGACAAACTTCCCAGTCGTGATCCAAGTGGTGACTTTGGTCGTGAAGCTCTCTGGATGAAAATGCATGAACATTCACGGGGGTGACACTTTTATTCACGGGGGTGACTAAAATGTCCACTTCACGGTTTGTTCTTCCTTCATGGCCGTGAACTTCAAATATTGGTTTTGGTAACGGTTAGCTCATTTCACGGGCGTGACACATAGAGTCACGACAGTGAACATGCTACTTCCTTAATTTTGTCTTTCAAGGATTATTCTTCCAATCTCCATTCTTTCTATTTTAATCCATGTCCTGTATAATAGACTTAGAAAACAAGTATGTTAAATTTTATTTGTTATCATCAAAATGATAGAAATACCCCTCAAGGTTTAACAATCTCCCCCTTTTTGATGGTGATAAATAATCTAGCAATATGTGATTTTGAGAAGTCTCCCCCTCAAAATATACTTAGGATAAAAAATTATAAAGTGAAAGAATTGTAAAGAATGATGTAGCATTGAAATAAACTTAACTAGATTTTAAGTATATGCAAGTTATATGAGAAGTATATCCAATATATACCATATTCCTTTTTAAGGCATGAAGTATATGTAAGGTATATTTAAGGTATATCATGGCATATTTATTTTTATAACTTGCATTAAGGTATATGCAAAGTATACTTAAGGTATATCTTTTGTATATAAAGTTCAATTTTTCAATTTTATACTCTGCATATGAATTTTTGAATCAAGGTTTCTAATCCCTTTTAATCTATTTCAATGTCAATTCAATTTTAATTTTTTGATTCAAAATTCATTTACCTTAATATATATTGCTAGTTTCACCTTATATTGCTAGTTTGATACCATTTTCCCTATAATATATTGCTAGATTTCTCCCCCTTTTTGTCATCAATCAAAAAGCATAAAAAAATATATCAATGAGATAAGCAAAAGTAAATACATTAATTAAAGGAAAAGATACAAACAAAGTTAAATGTTCAGAAAGGAAATTGAAAATTTCCTACACAACAACAAACATAAACAAAATAAACAAGCAAAAGAGAAGCAAATTTCGGCTACACTCTAGCCTAACTCCTAGCCGGACATCCTATCACGAAGCCTAGCTACTTTAGCCTCAAGGTTGCCCATCTGAGACTCTATGAAGTCTTTGAGGTTCTCTAACCTCTCATCCATCGAAGCCTGCAGATGCTCAAAATGTTGTGCCAAGAGGTCAACCACCTGCTGCGCTAAGGTCGGTGTGGAAACCGAGGACTGTCCGATGTCCTGCTCAGCTACTGGAGTTACTTCCTCAACCCGAGCCCTCTTTTTCTGCTGGACTCCTTAGAGGCCTGCCTTAAAATCCTCCGATTCATTGTCTTCCTAGATGATCTCCCCAACAGTGTCGGTGAAGCGGTAGAAAATATCATTTTGGAAAATGATTCTGACAGTCGCTCCCATCTTAATGAAGGACTCGACATCCAAGCGATCTCGAGGATGTCCAGGGATGAGGTTGAAGTGATGCTCATCCAGCTTCAGATACTCAAGCTTTACTGCGATGTGGGTGACATATGCACCAATCAAGATATCTCTAGTAGGCTTGGTGGCAATGGATAGAAGATGGTTTGCAAACCATCTCAAAGAGGAAGAGCTCTGATTTCCTGATAGTCACGTTGCTTTCTCCTCTAGCGAATATGTTATATGTTAGAAACCTATGCAAATACTTGTGCACTAGGGACATGAGATGAATGCTCTTTGTCTTCTTAACATCCCAGCTACAATCATACCCAAAATGTGTCCAAGATCGAGGGGCAGAGAATTCTACCTCAGTATCATTCAAGATGCCATCAGATGGTAGATTAAACAATTCCCCAAATTCGATGGCACTGAGGGTGTTGGGATTATCGCAAAGTTGGAATTTCACCACTCCAGTAGGTGAAACCTGCAAGGTGTTGAGGAATTCCAGTGTTGGCTCCCTCAAGGTTGGTAGGTGAATTTCCACAAAGTCTTTCAGATGACAGGCTTGGAGTTGCTCTGTCATAGCCGTCTCGAGTCCGAGACTTCGGATTGTCTGCCATTTGAAGGACCTTGATGACAATAAAGGTCTTTTCTTCAAAGTTGCATATCGAGGATGGCATTGCTTTGGAATGCGGTTCATGAGGTAATCTGCATACCTTCGAGGAGCATGAGACTTCTTTCTTTTTCCCTTGGATGAGGCAGTCTCCATTTGTTTTGAAGAATTTGGTTTGTGATGGAGTGGAAAATTTTTGACAGAAAATCTTTATGAAAACCCTAGAAATGTATGATTTTTTATGAAGATTTGAACTTTTGGTGGTATTTATAGGAAAATTTTAAGTCTTGTGGCTAGAATCTTCAATGTCTCAATGAATGTGTTTAAATGAGAGCGGTTTTGGGAGTTGAAGAGTTGAAATATAAAATATAACCGGTTATTCTTTTATATACTCGATACATTCACGGGCGTGAATGGTCGTGTTCATGGTTTGCTGAAGGAGTGTTCCACCCATGAATGAAGGCATGAATAATTTCACGGGCGTGACATTTGAACATCATGGGTATGACGGATGAACGATCACGGTGGTGAACCAATAGTCACGGGTGTGAAATGTTGAATTTCACTACTTATGCCTGTGAAGCAAGCCGTGACTCAATGCGTTAAAGCCTCTGTGAGTTTTGGGGTGTAATAGTTCACGGGAGTGAAAATTTGTCACGGGCGTGAAAGTCTCTTTTCACGAGAGTGAATGAAGCCGTGAAAATAAGCTTCACCACTTGAAGCCGTGAAAATAAGCTTCACCACTTGAAGCTTTGAACCATGTCGTGAACCAAGTCGTGAATGACACTGCCTCTTTTGGCCATTTAAGTCACAGGCGTGAAAATGTGTCACGGGCGTGACTCCACTAAAATTTTCATCAAATAAAATTAAGTCCTAAAAATAAGACTAAGTCATTTCAACAAAAATTCTATTCTTTAAAACATAAATTTTCATCAAAATTTCTATCTTATATCTTGTGATATGAATTAAAATCATCAATTAAAATTTCATAATTTTGCAATCACAAGGTTAATCCATCAATCATACCAAGTTCTATTCTAATGAAATTAAATCTTTCCTCATTTAGAGACTTAGTGAAAATATCTGCTAATTGATTTTCTGTACTTATAAATTCTAATGCAACATCTCCATATTGAACATGATCTCTAATAAAATGGTGTCTAATGTCAATATGCTTACTTCTTGAATGTTGTATAGGATTCTTTGAAAGATTTATAACACTTGTATTGTCACATTTAATAGGTATATGATTCATTTCATGACCATAATCCTTAAGTTGTTGTTTCATCCAAAGAATTTGTGTACAACAACATCCAAGTGCTACATATTCTGCTTCAGCTGTTGAGAGAGCAACTGAAACTTGTTTCTTGCTAAACCAAGAAACTAAGCATTCTCTAATAAAGTGACAAGTACCTGAAGTACTTTTCCTATCTAAAAGACTACCAACATAGTCTGCATCTGAATATCCTATAATATAAAGGATGAATTCCTAGGATATCATAAACCTAGATGCAAAGATTTATGTAAATATCTTAAAATTCTTTTTACTGCATTTAAATGAGATTCTTTAGGACATGATTAAAATCGTACACACAAGCAAATACTATACATTATATCGGGTCTAGAAGCAGTGAGATATAAAAGTGATCCGATCATACCGCTATAAAGCTTTTCATTAATGCTCTTACCCTTTTCATCCTTGTCCAATTTTGTTGATGTGCTCATAGGAGTCTTGGCATTCTTGCATCCTTTCATACCAAATTTCTTAATTAAATCTTTGGCATATTTGGATTGGTTGATGAATATGCCCTCATTGCTTTGCTTTATTTGTAGACCAAGGAAATACTTAAGTTCTCTCATCATGCTCATTTCAAATTCCCTAGTCATACACTTAGCAAATTCTTGACAAAGCAACTCATTAGTAGAACCAAATATTATATCATCAACATAAATTTGAACAATTAGAATATCAGGCTTATGCTTTTTGATAAATAATGTAGTGTCAACATTTCCCTTTGTAAAGCTATTTTCTAATAGAAAAGAACTTAGCCTCTCATACCAAGCTCTTGGGGCCTGTTTCAAGCCATACAAAGCTTTTGAAAATTTAAAAACATGATTTGGAAAATCATAGCTTTCAAAACCTGGTGATTGTTCTACATACACTTCTTCATCTATAAAACCATTTAGAAATGCAATTTTCACATCCATTTGGAAAAGTTTGAAATTCATGTGACATGCATATGCTAAGAGTATTCTTATGGCTTCTAATCTAGCTACAGGTGCAAATGTTTCATCATAATCTATACCTTCTTCCTGATTATATCCTTTTGCAACTAGTCTAGCCTTATTCCTGGTTATTAGACCTTATTCATCTAATTTGTTTCTAAATACCCATTTGCTACCTATAATTTGATGATCCTTGGGTCTAGGTACTAGGGTTCATACCTTACTTCTCTCAAATTAATTGAGTTCCTCTTGCATGACAATTACCCAACTTTCATCATTAATTGCCTCATCAATATATTTAGGCTCAATTTGTGAAATAAAAGCAATGTCAGTGATTAGATGTTTGAAGTGAGATATAATACTTACTCCCCTTGATAGATCACCAATGATTTGCTCTTTTGGATGATCTTTCGTCATTCTCCATTCTTTTGGAAGTTCTTGTTCATTTTCTTCTTGATTTTGAGGTAGAGAATCATTTTGATGTAAATCTTCTTGATCATTTTCTTCTTGCTTATTTCCAAGATCAAGTCTTTCCATATTACCTACAACATCATCAAGAACACTACCTTTCACAAGATCAAGTCTACTAGATTCATTAAAAACAACATGCATGGATTCTTCAACCGTTAGTGATCTTTTATTAAATACTCTATATGCTTTGCTGGTTGTAGAGTATCCTAAAAAGATACCTTCATCGGATTTAGAGGCAAATTTTCCAAGATTGTCCTTGGTGTTCAATATAAAACACTTGCATCCAAATACTCTAAAGTATGATATCAAGGGCTTTCTTCCATTCCATAGCTCAAATGAGGTTTTGTTTAAAAGAGATCTTTTGAAAACTCGATTTGAAATATAATATGCAGTGTTTATGGCTTCTGCCCAAAAATAAGTTAGTAATTCATATTCATTGAGCATTGTTCTAGCCATTTCAATTAAAGTTCGATTTTTCCTTTCAACTACCCCATTTTGTTGAGGTGTCCTAGGAGATGAGAAATTATGTGAAATGCCATGTTCAAGATAAAAGCTTTCAAAGTTTTCATTTTCAAATTCTTTCCCATGATCACTTCTTATTTTTGAAATACAGTACCCTTTTTCATTTTGAACTCTTTTAGCAAAGTTTTTGAAGTTTTCAAAAGCACCACTCTTTTGAGCTAAGAAAATTACCCAAGTAAATCTAGAGTAATCATCTACAATGACAAATGCATAATATTTTCCTTCTAAGCTAGCAATTCTAGTAGGTCCAAACAAGTCTAAATGCAGGAGTTGAAGATGTTTTGAAGTACTTACTATGTTTTTGGCTTTGAATGATGACTTGTGTTGCTTTCCTCTTTGGCAAGGATCACATGTCTTGCCTTTTTCATATTTAACTCTTGGCAGTCCTTTTACTAGTTCTCATGTGCTGAGACTTTGTATTAAGTCCATGTTAGCATGACCAAGTCTTCAATGCCACAGCCAAGATTCATCACTAGTAGTCACAAGACACTTAGAGAAATGGTTAGATATTTCGTGTAAGTTTATTATGTATGTATTGATATCTATATTTCCTTTAAATATCTCTTGACCATCGATCGAGATCACAAGACATTCATTTGAAGTAAAGATTATATTGTTTCCTTTATCACATAATTGACTTTCACTTAACAAGTTATGTTTCAAGCCATCAACAAGTAAAACATCTTTAATAAAAGCAGTACCATTAACACCAATAGAACCAATGCCAATTATCTTACCCTTTGCATTGTTTCCAAAAGTAACTTTACCTCCATCAATACTTTTGATTTCATTGAAAAGTTCTTTGTCTCCTGTCATATGCCTTGAGCATCCACTGTCTACTAGCCAATTATTTTTGTTTATTGTGGACTTGAGGCATACCTATTGAATCACAATTCAAGTATGATTTTTAGGTACCCAAATGAGTTTGGGTCCTTGGGGGTTAGCACATGAAGGTTCCCAATGAGTCTTCCTTATCCAACAATATTTATTTATGTGACCCATTTTCATACAATAATTACATTGTTTTAGTCTTACAATATTTTTGAATACCATTTTTCTATCAAATTTATTTTGAGAATGATGACATGCACAGTTGTGATTAATTTTAGATTTTCTAGATGTATGCTTCCTATATATAAAGGCATGATTATTCTTTTTCTGTATAGAAGGTTTAACATGTTTATTTCTTGGTGTTGTTCTAACAGGTGTGGAGATGACAGATTCTTTAGACTTAACAAATATAGTTTTGTAAGAAGATGATGATGTGTCCTTAAATCCTAGATCATGTCTAATTAAGGGAGATCTTTGAGACACAATGAGGGTATCTAAGTACTCTTTACCTTGTGAAATTTAGAAATGGAATTTCTAAGTTCCTCAACTTCATTTTTCAAAGTATTATTTTCTTTTAACAATGAAGCTGTTGAGGGTCTTGATGAGTATTCATCTAATGACTTTTGGAGAGATTCATTAGATGATTTAAGCTTTATGTTTTCCTTTTCTAAACCATCTATCTTATTTTTTAAATTAGAGATATTATTTCTATAGGTATTAAATTTAGTTCTATATTTCTCTAATTCTAGATTTAATTCTTCTATAGGCTTTGCTCATCATCATCATCATCACTATCATCATCATTATCACTACTATCATCATTATTCAAAGAGACATGATCTTCGATAGCCATGAAACATAGGTTGACCTCTTCACTTTCATTATCATCTTTTTCACTTGAAAAGCTTTCGTCATCCCATGTGGCTTTGTGACCTTTCTCCCCGTTGTCTCTTTGGTATTTGCTCCTATGCTTCTTGAGCCTTGGACATTCTGGTTTGATATGTCCTTTCTTTCCACACTCATAGCACTTTACCTCTTCCTTACTTCTATGTGTGTCATTAGAGGTTTGTTTGAGGTTTCTTTGCCTGAATTTTCTGGAGTTGCTCATTTTCTTCTCAATGATTCTTTTTAATCTCCTTGAAAGCATAACAATGTCCTCATTTTCATCATCACTCATTTCTTCATCTTCTTCACTTTCTTCTTGAGATTTTGAAGTAGAGGCTTTTAGTGCTAAAGGCTTTCTTTTCTTTGGCTCTACTTCAAGCTCTCTATATCTCTTCGCTGCCATCTCATGTGTGAGGAGTTTGCCAATCAGCACATCAGTATTCATGATGCTCATATCTTCATTTGCTTCTTCTATGCCAGCAACTCTTGAGCCATAGTCTTTAAGAGGAAGACTTCTCAGGATTTTGTTGTTTACATCCTCCAAACTTAGATGTTTCCCAAGTTTCCTCATTCCATTTATAATGGATAAAAGACGGTTGGTCATATCAGTGATTGACTCATTGGATTTCATCTTGAAGAGCTCATATTATGAGGTTAGAAGTTGAATCTTCTTGGATTTGACTTGCTTAGTTCCTTCATGAAAATTCTCCAATGTCTTCCACATGTTGTATGCTGTTGGGCAGTGTTGTATTCTCCCACATTCGTCAATAGATAATGAGCTTGATAGGATTGTCATTGCCTTCTTGTTTTTGAAATTTGCTCTTCTTTGAGGCTCTGTCCAATCATCTTTTGATAGGATTTCTTCTTCACCATCAGTTCCTCTTCTGGTTGGTGGTGTCCATTCTTTTCGTACATTATCCCAGACTTCAATTCATTCACTATCCAAGTATGTTTCCATCTGAAACTTCCAATGGGCATAATTTTCTCCATCAAAGTAAGGTTTGAGACTCTGGAATCATTCACTGGCCATATCTTAATCTTTACTAGCGCTTTTTAGGCTTCGATACTAGACAAAGCTCTGATACCAATTGTTGCCCAGATATTAAGCCAAAAAGGGGGGTTGAATTAGAGTTTAAAAAAATAAAACTTTAAGGTGCAGAAATAAATAATTAATTTTAGGAGGGATAGAGAAAATTTGACACAAAGATTTATAGAGGTTCGGGTGTTAACAAACCCTACTCCTTTCCCTAATCGCAATTGGGAGTTTCACTAACACACTAAGTGTTACAATGGAGTTTTACAAGTTCACTCCCAACTATGGTGTTTCTCATAATGACTCACACCTAACCCAGAAATCCCTTGTGTTTTAATGGCTCACACAATAACCAATTCCTTGTGTTTTACAGGCTCACACAAACAACCTTCACTTTGTGTTTTTACATGCTCACACAAATAACTTTCACTTTGTGTTTTTACAGGCTCACACAATAACCTTTTGATTTGTGTTTTGAGAATCACACAACTAACCCTTACAAGTGTTCTACTCTTAACCCAGAAATACCCAAAGCTCACTTGAGTAAAGATTACAGAGAGAACCACTTACAAATCTTAATTGCTCAATAAATGAAGAGCAAAAAGATTTTTACAGAGAATAGATTTTGTTCTCAAAGTATGAATGTACAAATAGCTTTTTGATTCAAAGTAATTGCTATTCTATTGTTATTTTCTTCATTCTCTTGTTCTGAATGCATAAATGACTTCCATTTATACTCTCATGGCTGATTATAGCCGTTGGGGTGCATTAAATACGAAACTAGCCATTGTACCAACCAAATAATCGCACATGACATTTTTCTCTTTCATTGTTCACGGGCGTGACTATGTGTGTCACGGGAGTGACATTTCTCCCCTGGAATGTTTTGACATATTTAGTCACGGGCGTGACATACTCATTTACGGGCGTGACAAACTTCCCAGCCGTAATCCAAGTGGTGACTTTGGTCGTGAAGCTCTCTGGATGAAAATGCATGAACATTCACGGGGGTGACACTTTTATTCATGGGGGTGACTGAAATGTCTACTTCACGGTTTGTTCTTCCTTCATGGCCGTAAACTTCAAATGTTGGTTTTGGTAACGGTTAGCTCATTTCACCGGCGTGACACATAGAGTCACGGCAGTGAACATGCTACTTCCTTAATTTTGTCTTTAAGGATTATTCTTTCAATATTTATTCTTACTATTTTAATTCATGTCCTGTATAATAGACTTAGAAAACAAGTATGTTAAATTTTATTTGTTATCATCAAAATGACGGAAATATCCATCAAGGTTTAACAAATACTTTAGAACTCTCTCTCCCTTTTTTTAATGTGTGTAAACTATTTAGGGGAGCTTTTCAATTTTATTTCGGATTGATGCTGGTCAATTTATCATATCATAAGTGGATAAAATTCCAAAAAAAAAAATTCATAATCGAATTAGTCAACAATTTTCAACATATGGTAAATTTAGTTGGATTTATGAAAAATTTATGAAATTAAATTGATTAAAATTTTTGTTCAAAAAAATTTAATTAATATGAAATATTTTGAAATATTTTCTAAAAGTTTTATTATAATCAAAAAATAATGTATAAATATTATCAGGAATTTAAAAGAAATAAAAACTGGCTGCGAAATTAAAAATACTGGACTATTTTAACTGTAAAGTTGATTATGAAATAAATTGAGTTCTTTTTTTTTTTCTAATACGTCGGAAAGTAAATTTGGTAATTTTTGACCAAACTCATAAATTCGTTGTGAAAAATCCAATTTAAAATTTGATGAACCTGGAACAAGTCAATTCGAAATCAAAATAAATTCGAAAATCAATTGATTTTAGTTTTAAAAGTAAAATTTACTCGATCTTTGAATAACTTGACCCATCCAGCTTAATTGCAAAAGCTATTGAACTTGATCCTTTCTGTTTTTCTACTTGTTAGTAAATAGTCCCAAAATTAAGGATAGTTAAAAGTTATTGTCTCAGTTATTTCCCTCCAAATTAATGAAATTTGAGTGTAAATAAGACGTTGCGTGTTATAAGGAGAGAAATAACTATCAATTATCGAAGAGAAATTTAACTTACCTTTTCTTTTATTTTCCTTTTTGTAAAATGACCAAACAAATAAAAAGAAACTAAAGTAAATTAAATTTATTTTCTCTTTATTTCTATTGTTAGAGTAATTCAAATTTTCATTTGTATGCAAACAAAGCCTTATTAAAGAGCTAATTTTTGTAAGATAAAAGCAGGACATCAGTTCAGCAACTTTCCTCTGTTTTTCACATATGGGTTTTAGCCATAAAGCTCTTTAATTCATTGACTTGAGATGCTCTGTACTTCGTAAACCCTTTATATCATTATTTATTACTCACTCGAAGACCCTCCTCAACAAGCAAAAAAGCCAAAATATGAAAAAAGGGGAAAGACGACTAAAGCTTTCTCTCTCATGGAAGCAAAGTTCCCAACCAAAATATCTTAAGGCTAAAAAACCCAATAAGCATTTGCTTCCATCATTTCTTGCTTACTACATACTAATTAATCTAATTGCCTAATAATCATAATACTAATAATTCAGATTGTGAGATAACAAGCCGAAAATGGAAACCCAGAAAATCCAGCAGGAGTATGGATATGGTTCCATTTGTTGCTGCCATTACTGCAATCTCTATCCAATATAAATGCCCCTTCATTATCACATTCACTACATGATGACACTCCTCTGCTATTCCCACTCATCACAAACACTCTATGCAAAAACTGACCATTTCCAAGATTAATCACAAATGGGTTTGTCCCACTGATGCAATATGGAACCTGAATTGGATTCACTATCTCCCATTTCTGCTGCTGCTGCTGATTTTTTCCAGCCAAGAACCACCACCATTGGTGTTGATTCCCATTGGTAGAAATTGCAACTGTGGCTCCTCTTGGGCTTGTGCTCGAAAATGGCCAAATCCCATCAATTTTAGACCATGATTCGGTAATTGGGTCGTAACATTCAGCATCGGACCTGAATTGGCCTTGTCTATCAGTGCCATAGCCACTCACAACCCAGAACTTTGAATCATCTTCCCAAGCTAGCCCTTCACACTCGTCCCTTTCTTCAATCATGTCAGGTAGCTTTCTCCATTCGTTTCTTTCAACATCATACACCTCCGCCGATTTCAATGCGTTCTTCTGCGCGTCGTGCCCGCCGGCGACATAAACTGTAGAGGGTCCGATGGCAGCGCAAGCAAAGAAAGATCGTGCTACAGACATTGAAGCTCCTCGTCTCCACCGGTACCCACCTGCTCCGGCGAGATCGAGGATGTGAACATCCGGCACCGGTTCAAAAGTGGTAGGATCCCAACCGCCTAAGAGAAGAATTTTCCCTGAAAATGGAAGCGCCAAACACTGGCAGAACATTGGTATTCCACCCTGGGGCCTTGTTCTTTGCCAAATATCATAGGTTGCGTTGTAGATGCTAAGCCCAAAGTGTGGAGGGCTGCGGATCTGCTGCTGCTGCAGCTGTTGCTGTTGTTCTTCTGGGTCTTGCTTCTCTTCTTTCATACTTACGGCGGCGGAATTGGTGGCGGTGATTTGCTCAGTGGAATCTAATTGAGGAAGAGGTTGAACAAGGCAAACAAGATCCTCTGCTAAGCCAGATTTGCGCCTTTGTTGATAGAAAAAAAGATTTGAAATCAAAGATTGCCAATTATGGCTGACTGATTTCATACTAGAATGAAATTGATAAGGCACTCTTACTAAACATTCCATGGCTATTTCATCTGGCAGCCCAGGAATTAGCTGCTTATCTTCCACTTCTCCCACCATGTTTGATTGGAATATTATCTCTTCTACCTTTTTTCTTTATTGAACTAATCTTCCACAGAAAACCCACCAAGAAATGGGAATTGTAGAGATGGGTGCAAAAGATGAAAGTTCAAAGCATATGCATATCAAATTCAAGAATTGCAGAGATGAACAAATTTAAAGTATGTAATTGGTTAGGGAAAGACATAGGCACTGGTTGGGTTTTTTTCTGGGCTGAGGATTGGATGGACATTAGGCACTGGTTGGCTGGATATAAGTAGGCATTGTGGCTGGGGAGTGCTGCTCTTTGATTCCATGAAATTATTATTGTTTTATCCATATTACATAACTCCATTTTTTTTCTTTTTAATTTATTTACTATTTAGGTTGAAAAAAAAATGCTAGTCTGTTAAGTGTTAACTAACTCTGCATTATTATTTTCTTTTTTAATTTCTTAGACTATATATAATATTAATTTTTACAAAACTTATAAAAAATGATAGGTGTTATTTAAAAAATAAAAAGCAACCTAAAAAATAAAAAATAAGTTAATATTATATAAAATAATTTATATCACATTTTATTATTTAATCGAATTTTATCCTCATAAAATTCAAAATATATTCAAAAATGTTGTTTTTTAGTTTTTCCTATCATTTTTTTATATTCCTTTTGAGCAGTCATTAATATGTATGTTACTATAGTCACTTTAATTTGTTATTATAGCCTGGGACGAGGTACATTAGAGTTCGAGATAGTTTAATAAATTTGATATTTTTTTAAAAAATAATTTTAATATATCATTTTATTTTAAATAATAGTATATATTTTTCTATTTTCATCTTATTTTTACTATACTTTTAATATATATGCTATATCTTCTTTTGTATTGGACTTTTTCAAGTAAAATTTGTGACTCCACCACTTATTATACTATTTTAAATATTTATATTCATTACAAGAAGTATTTTGGTTCAATTAACAATTTAAGTACTTATGTAGTTGCCATTATTATATTCCTTTGTTTAGAATGAAAATTATACATAATAAAGAGAAGGGTAAAATTCATACAATCAACATTTAGTTCTACATTTTTTTTTTTATAAAAAGTAATTTTTTTCTATATCAGAATAATATCTTATGATTTTATTCGTTAAGAAAACTCTAACACTACTAGCGAATTATAGTTTTTCCATAGGGTATATAATTTTTTTTCTGTGTTAAAACTTAAAATGATACCATGTAATTGCTAAACATTTTAATTATATTTGTCTTCTATGCATAGAAAAGTTAATGTACAAAATATTTGTGTGTGAAATAGTATAATGTAATTTTAACTTATTAACATTGTTAATGACTATTTACGGCATGAATATTGACCTTATATATATATATTATAAACTAAAAAAGTTTAATGAATTCGCATAAAAAAATATTAAAAAGAAAATGTTGATGGTAATATTAAAAAATTAATGATTACAACATTATAAGTAATATTTTACGCTGATATTTTTTGGAAGCTCTACAAACACATACAATATTAAATAATTTTCTGGTAACATGCAAATATCATCAATGCCCACTGCCTTTTTTTTCTTTCCTTTCTGTGGATACATATGGAGTGGAGGTCCCACTATGGAACAGAACATTACTACATTGGTTGGAATTTTGCTAAATCTTCTAGAAGGCAAGTGGCTACGTGTTTGTATTTATTTGCGTTGTATTATCTCTTCTCAGGATAAGAATGAGAAAATAGCGAGGTCGGGCCGGTTCAATAATTTGTGTAATGCTGAATGAGAGTTAATTAGAAATCTTTTGAAATGTGAAATCACTTTAAGTAGAGAAAGCAATTCGTTTAGGAAATAAAAAAGAATAAAAGAAATTAGCGTTAAGTAGATAAATTATATAAGATAAAAAAATGTAAAAAGTAAAAATAATTTTTTTTTGTTTTTTTTTTTGTACAAATTGAAAGAAACAAAAAATTGTTCAAAGAGAAAAAAGAGAGGTAGAAATTCACAAAAAATGACATAAAAATATTTAAAATATAGTTTATTATATAAAGTTAAACGTTAACGGTATTTAAGTCAATCTATTAGTTAGTCATATAAAAACTTAATTTACTCACAAAATTAA
The DNA here is from genome assembly GCA_023653625.1 of Triadica sebifera. Taxonomy (NCBI): domain Eukaryota; kingdom Viridiplantae; phylum Streptophyta; class Magnoliopsida; order Malpighiales; family Euphorbiaceae; genus Triadica; species Triadica sebifera. Next base: position 32,594,837 of record CM042895.1, read on the forward strand.
ACTAATTTTCAATATAGTCATTTAAGCTAACTGATAATATAGTCAATATACCGTTAGTTGTTTAAATTTAATCTCACACATTCAAAATTCAGTAACTAGTAAATATATTTCTTTTACATAATTAATAACAAATTTGAGGGTCCAAAATATTTATATAATTAATGAAAAATATTAGATGCCTCTCAAAAATTGGGGGCCTTAGACATGAGCTTTAATAGCCTATGCCTTAAACCGCCCCTATATGAGGTTTTTTTTTTTATTCTACTATATCTCGAACCTAAGACCATTTGTGAGGGGCAAAGCCCTTGTTATCGGACAATTGTTACTAATTCAATTACCAGATTTGAGCGATTAAAGATTAATCCTGAAATTTCATGTAAAAATGGAGTATTGGTCGAGAAACAATACCTAAAATGCACAATATTCTTGCTCTTTTACGATCCTTCACATACACATATTAGCAAAAGAATTGGATTCTAAAAGAGTGTTGAAATAGTTAGTGATAAGTTGCACATGAAAAATGAAAGAGAGCTATGTATGAGATTATAATACATCATTCTAATATGAATTGATGGTGAAAAGGGTTTTGAGTAAAATGGACACTTGAATGATAAATCTAAAAATTAATTAATATTATTGAATATTAATTGATTTTAGAATCTGTTGTTGCGAAAAAGTTTTAGCGATGAAATTTGCGGTTGCTATTGTGTTTTTTTTATACACCATAATTCACAATCGCTAAAACTTTATATTTCTAGTTACAAAATATCACAATCGCTAACGGCTAGTTTATGAAGTTGCAGTCTCAAAAAGTGCTATAACTGCAAAAAATATTCTTTAACCGTTTTTCTCAATTTTTAAGGGTTGTGACTAATCAAAAAGGTGTCAAGACACTATAAATAAGTGACAATATGTTAGATTTCATTCTTAATGTTTTTTCTCATGTTCTAACCTATCTTTTCTTTGAAAAACAACCGAATAACATTCTCCAACTTATTATTGAGTGATATTAATGAGGGAAAATTCCCTTAAAATGAGTGATTACATAATTAAAATACAATCATTATAGTCTTTATTATTCATCCATTTTTTTCTAACATTCTTAAGGGATTTTGAATATCAATGGAGGCTACTGATTCTAAATCTGTGCTCAATAAGATGTTCCAGCCCAATGTCTTTTGATTAGATCATTTTGATAGGACAAAATTCACACGATGGAAAGATAAGTTATTTCTTCTTACCAAATTAGGGGTTGCTTATCTTATTTATGGAGATGTTCCAATTATTCTTGAACCTACTGAAGATGAAAGTGATGATGTGAAAGCACTAAGAAGAAACATAAAGAAGATGAAGCAGGGGTTATATTCTAAATGCACTTTCTAATTGACTATATGATATCTTCCAATCTATTTAGTCCCCACAAGAAATATGGATTGCATTGGAGAATAAATACACTTTGGAAAAGCATGGTACAAATAAATTTATTTGTATGAAATTTTTTAAGTTTCAAATGGTAAACAATAAGTCTATCATAGATCAAGTTGATGAGTTACTTGTTCTAGTTTTTATACTCAAAAATTTAAAGTGGAAGTATCGGATCAACTTCAAGTAGTTGCTATTATTGCAAAATTACTATCCACTTAAATGATTATAGAAGGAAATTGTTGCATACTTCAGAAGATTTTACTATTGAGTAGATTATAAAGCATATTTAGATTGAAGAAGAAACTCGTAACAACAAGAAAATGTTTGCTTTGAAATCTGGTTCAAAAGTGAATAATGTTAAGTTTAGTACAAAAAAAAAAAAGGAGGAAAAACTTAAGGAACAAGAGAAAATATTCATAAACTTCGAATGATTCCTTAGAAAATAACAAAAAGAACAAAATTTATTACTTTTGTGGAATGACCATATTTAAAAAAGGAATGTCGATTTTATAAAAGGTTAAGAACCGAGGGAAATGTTGGCCAAAAGAAGGCAAATGTTGTTGAATATCCACCAAGTCTAAATGATACTGTTGTCATGGTTGAGAAACTTAAAGTTAGTATAGTTATCGAATGCAACATGAAAACAATGGAGAAATATAATGATTGATGGTATGATTCTAGTGTAATTGTCTATGTTAGTAATAATAAAGATGTATTCAAAACATATAGAGAGGTGGGAAAAGATGACAAGGTCTTAATGATGAATCATTACACTACTAAAGTGTTTGGAAAGAGAACTATAGAGTTGCAATTCAATTCAGACAATAGATTGATTTTGATTAATGTTCTTCATGTTCTGGATATTTAAAAGAACTTGATCTCGGCAAGCATGCTATGCAAGATAGAGTTGAATGTTGTCTTAGAGGATGAAAAACTTATGTTGTCTAAGAATGGTGTATTTGTAGGATAAAGATATTATTGTAATGGCATGCTCAAATTAAATATTAATAAAATTGATATTTCTAGTTATTTACTTGAGTCTCCTTTAAACTTAGGGCATGTACGCATATCACATGTAATTTTAAGTCAATTAAATTTATGTCGAAACATAAATTAATCTCACGTGCAAATGAAAACTTTGAAAAATGTGAAATATGTATACAAACAAAAATGACTAAGAAACTTTTTTCAAAGCATGAAAGATTAACTAATCTCTTTGAATTTAATTCATTTTGATATTTGTAAATTGAATGGTCATTTAACAAGATGAGGAAATAAATATTTTATAACTTTCATAGATGATCATTCAAGATATACACATGTACTTATTGAAATCAAAAGATCAAGCATTTAAAAAATTTAAAGGTTATAAAATGTTGGTTGAAAATCAATTGGAAAAGAAAATTAAAGTCCTACGAAGTGATAGGGGTGGTGAATATTTATCAATTGAATTTTCAAATTATTATGAAGAAAATAGTTTGATACATCAAATAAGTGCACCTTAAACTTCACAACAAAATGGTTTGACTGAAAGAAAGAATAAAATATTGGTAGATATAGTAAATGTTATGCTAATGCATGCAAAGCTAGTAATGAATATATAAGGAGAAGTATTATTAACAGTTTTTCATGTGCATTATCGCATAACTTCAAAGAAAATAAATACTTCTCCATATGAAGAATGGAAAGGTAGAAAGTCAAACTTGGATTATCTTAAGGTGTGGGGTTGTTTAGCATATTATAGAGTTTTTGATCCTAAAAGAATTAAATTAGGACCAAAAACTCGGAAAGATATCTTTGTGGGATATGCTGAAAAATCTAAGACATATAGAATATTGAACATAAACTCTAATGTTATTATTGAGTCTAGGGATGTTGAATTCTTTGAAATTAGATTTCTAAAAGATTCAAATAGTAATCCACAAAGAGAAAGTGATAGTGCCGAAAATTCAACTTATGACACTAGTCTTGATTCTAACTCTTATTGGAATGGTAAAAGGAAAACTTTGGAGTTTCCTAGTAAAAATAGGAAATGTCAAATGGCTCGAAAGGAAAAAAGTTTGGGATCAGAATATGTTTCTTCACTATAAATGAGATTCTTCATAGTTGAAATAAGTAGAGATGAAGTAACAAATAAGATACCTATATTTTAAGTTTGGATGAAGATCCAAAGACTTATAGTGAAGGTATGACTTCAAAAGATTCTAGCTTTTGGAAGGAAGCTATAAATGATTAAATGAATTCTCTTTTAGCAAATGGTACATGGGTATGGGTAGATCTTCCATCTAGTTCTAAACCCATTAGGTGCAAGTGAATGTTTAGAAGAAGTATAATACGGATGGTTTGCTCCAAACTTTTAAAGCAAGGTTAGTAGCAAAAGGATTCAAACAGAAGGAAGACATTAATTACTTTAATACGTATGCACTAGTGGCAAGAATTACTTCTATAATAGTATTATTTGCCTTAGCATCTATTTATAACTTATATATTCATCAAATAGATATTAAAACAAAGTTTTTAAATGGTTACTTGGATGCGAAAGTATACATGGAACAACCCAAAGGGTTTATACTTTTTGATAATGAAAATAAAGTTTGCAAATTGATTAAGTTATTATATGAATTAAAACAAGCTCCTAAATAGTGCCATGAGAAATTTGATAGTGTAATTCTATCAAATGATTTCAAATATAATGGAATAGATAGATGCATTTATTTCAAATTTACTAAAGACTATGGAGTAATTATATATTTATATGTAAATAATACATTAATCATTGGAACTAATATGAAAGGAGTGAATGATACTAAGAAGTATCTAGCTTCTCAATTTAAAATGAAAGATTTGGGAGAAATTGATATTATCTTAAGGATAAAGGTTAAGAAATATAGTGAGGGTTTTTCTTTGTACCAATCTTATTATATTAATAAGGTTATATCCAAGTTCAATTACTTAGGAATCAAATAAGCTAACACTCCATTGGATGTTTCAATTAAATTAAAAAAAATATTGGTAGGTTTATATGTCAATTAGACTATGCAAGTGCAATTGGTAGTCTAATGTATGTGATGCATTATACAAGGTCAAATATAACATTTGTTGTTTATAAGCTTTATAGATATACACATAATCCAAGTAGCTAGAGTTTTTGGATATCTTAAAAAAACTAGGTATTTGGCATTGTTTTATAATAAGTTTACTTCAGTTTTGGAAGGTTATACCGATGCTTATTGGATGATATTGTTAGTGATAAGAAGTCAACATTTGATTGGATATTCACATTGGGAGAAAGTGTCATTTATTGGGCTTCCAAGAAGCAAACATGTATAACTCATTCCACTATGGAATTAGAATTTATAACGTTGGCAGAATTGGAATTTATAACTTTGGTAGTAGTGGAGTGGCCAAAAAACCTATTGCTAGATATAAAGTTGTGGCCATAACCAATGCTAGCAGTCTTTTTGCATTGTGATAGCCAAACGACTATGTCTATGATTTTTAGCAAGATATACAATGGAAAACATAGCTTTGAAATATGAGTATATAAGACAACTTATATCGAATGGGATAATCACAGTTGTCTATGTAAGTTCAAACAATAATTTGGCTGACCCATTAACTAAAGGACTCTCGAAAGACATGATAAAAAGTACTACAAATACAATGGGTCTAAAACTATTTTGATTTGTTACTAATAATCGGAATCTTACCTCTCTCATTGATAAGCAATCTGAAAGGCTTAAAAGGTAACAATTTATTAGTAACATGTAGCGATTACTAGTATGTAGTACTTATGAAAAAGAGATTAAATATGTAATATATTCTTAATGAAGATATTTGTTCGGTTTTGAACAAAAAATTTTTAAACAAAATTCAAAGGGACTTCACCTATATAAACTCTAGGAGTGATGCCATTTTTATTAAGAATTTGAAATTTAAAATTCTTATAAGTGTTCATAAATCCAAGAGGTAGCACAAAAGCCAAATAAATAAGGTCTGTGTGTATGACTATTCCAGTCTGATCACATTAGAATCATAATTTAATGTTTTATCACAACCTTGATTTTGATAAGACTTTGAATAGTTTGTACTAATAAAAAGTTTAAATTGAAAGACACTCTTTAAATGCATAAGTTTTTCAAGTTTGGTTGTGCTTATCACTAAGTGAAAATTGTTGAAATAGTTAATGATAAGTTGCACATGAAAAATGAAAAGAGCTTATATGAGATAATAATGTATCATTTTAATATGAATTGATGGTGAAAAGGTTTTGAGGAAAATAGACTCTTGAATGATAATCTAAAAATTAATTAATATTATTAAATATTAATTAATTTTATAATATGTTATTGCGGAAAAGTTTTACAATTTACGGTCTCTATTGTGTTTTGTTTCTTATGCACCATAATTCACAGATGTTAAAAATAATTTCGCTGTCGCTAAAGCTTTCTATCTCTAATCACAAAATATTGTGTCGTGAAAAGATGTTATTAACCATTGTTAATAACTAGTTTATAAATGTCGCAGTCGCGAAAAGTACTGTAACGACAAAAAAATATTCTTTAACAATTTTCTTTTTCCATTCTGAAGGGTTATGACTGATCAAAATGGTGCTGAGATACTATAAATAAGCCAACAATATAGTGAGTTCAAATTCTCTCAAAAGAGAGTGATTACACAATCACAGTACAATCATTATAATCTTCAATGTTTATTTTTTTCCTAATAGAGAGGTCATCCAGTTAATTGTCTTATGTCTGATGTTATGTTTTATAATGGACTACTAATTGGTCTTGTGATAAAAGCCATAAATTTATAAGAGATTTGAATCACTCTTTCCCTCCACTACTCATCTCCATTCAACTCAATATTTTTTCCAATTGGTTAAGGAGAGGCTTCTATCATGTAGGTGGATACAAATATTGAAATCATATGTTAAATCATATAGCAAGTGTTTGAGATTACTAGGTGTCTAAAAAATATGTTTAGAATTTTTTTGATTTAATTGATTGATTTGTTTAATTTTTTATAAATTGTTTTTTCTCAAATCTGCTTTTGAAAAAAATATCTATTTATATGTTCTCAAAAAATTTAAAAATAAAATTTTTTTTTCCAAAAATATTTTTATCAAACATAATACTAAATTGAGCCATAATCTCATTCACTCCTAATTTAATCCAATCCGGACAATTTATGGCAGGTTGAATTAGTCACAATATATTAATATGATGTTGGCGACCTGCCAAATAAATTTACAATATCCTTATCAACATATGTAAAGTAACCAAATATACTTAAATTGATCTATAATAATTTGGTTTAATTAAAATTCTGCAACTCCTTGGCACAATTCAATTTTCCTATATATTAATTTAGTGTGATATTTCAATCAAAACTTTTACCGGAAATAGCAACCAAAAAAAGGAGGAAAGATATAAAAGAATATGCGTTGATGGGTATCCATCATGAATTGACGGAGAATTCGTTTTCGTGCAGCATTATTAACAATCCCCAAAAGAAAAGGTTAAAGCTTAAAGGCCTAGAGCTTCTAGAAGCTTTTAGATTGCTTTGTCCTTTTATGGAAAATTTGGTGGACGTTGCATCATAAAATTTAATATAAATATTAATTAATATATTAATTGAAATATTAAATAATATAATTATTATTCTAACTAATTATAACTATTAAATTTTAATTAAACAATTAAAAGACTAGTAAATTGATATATATAGCATAATCGGTTCGGTTAAGCGATCGAACTGAAATTAATATTTATATTTTAACCGTTAACTGCATTGATAAAGCCGATTGCTCAATATTCAGTTAGTTTGATTCATAATTCTACATTTACGTATTTAACAATTATACAATTTTAAATTCAATTCTAAATTTAAGATACCCCACCTAAAATAGTTCCATAAAATATAAAGTTTATTAATTAGCAACCTAATAATATGGAAAAATTTAAATTCACTTTCAATAAATTATATTTAAAAATTATAATATAATTTAATATAAACCAAAAAATTAAAGTTAAAAATTTTAATATTTTGCAACTACAGAATAAGTGCTAAACTACCATTGCAAATGATAGAAGAATATAATTACATAGTTAACTAAAATTAGTTGGAACCAAAATAGCCAAATTGATTTTTTTATAAAAATAATATAATTTATTTAAAATTTCGGTTAACCGAATCGAACTTTTCGATTAACTAAACTAAAATATCAATAAGACTATTAACTATTAATCAAATCTAACTTATAATAAGTTAAATCAGTTAATTTTTTTTTATCAATTAATGGGTTATTAACCGAATTTTGCTCACCCTAAGGGTTCTTCTATATGTTTAGATTTTTAAATTATTCTTCTTTTAGGCTTAATTTCATTTTCTCCTTCACTGTCTAATATGATTTCTTTTAAAATTGCAACACAGCTGGAAGGCCAAAAAGAAAATTCTCCAACATTAATAAATGGGAGATCTGAGGTAACAATTATGTCTGAACATGTTGGAAGTACACTTTATATATTGTGTTGTGCTCTACCAAAAATATAAATTGGTCCTTTTTTTAAAAAAAAATTATCTTAAATTATAGTATATATATATATTTTTAAAAAATAATTAATTTGTTAATTTTTTATCATTTTCTTATTTATCGTTTTTTATTATTAATATGCTCTTAATTAATGTAAGAATATATTATAAAGTTAAAAATTTAAATAATCTTATTAATTAATTTTTTTTTAATTTATATGAAAAATAAAAATTTTATATTCTGATGGAGTCCTGGACTCCTAGTATGTAGTAATTGACGGATTTCTCTTAGTTTAAGAGTTAAAGAATTCAACTATAGATAATTATTGAAATTAATTTAAGATAAATTAAATGCATCTTTTTTATTTTCTTTTTGCTTTTTCGCAATAAGAACCAAATTAATTTGAAAATTGCACGATAAAAATAAGAAAAAAAAATTAGTTTTTGAGTTTTTTAATTAAAATTTATTTCTTTTTTTTTGTCTATTCGAATTTTCGATTCTCATAGTTTCTTTCAATTTTCTCTCTTATACTTTTGTTCATTTCTAAATAAAAATTTAAACATAAATATAATATTGAGATATACATTTCAAAGCTTGCGCCTTTCTCTGTTGGAAAATGCATACTCAGTGAATGTTTATTCAGTTAGTATATATTAGAGAATGCATATTCAGTCAGTATGAATGCACCAAATAATAATAATAATAATAATAATAATAATAATAATAATAATAATAATAATAAAATTAGGATCCGTTTGATTCAAGGGTGAGAATGACAATGAAGGGAATATGAATGAAAATTATTGATTTTATGTTGTTTGGTTCATTTTTATTTATTAAAAAATATGAATAAAATTTTATTTGCATAAATTTGGTTAAACATCAAAATGAAAATGTGAATCAATTTAATATTTTATTTTTTATTTTTAATATGTATACTCTTAAATTTTAAAAATTATAATAATTGGAAAAAAATTATAATTTATTAAAAAATTACAAATATAAAATTACAATTGATAATCAATTTTACATGTACTAATAATTAAAAATTAAAAACTACAATTAAAATAATAATTACAAAAATATATTGTTTTTTATCTTTTTTTTTTTGAAAATCTTTGTCTAATCTAGATTTTTATTGCAATTAAAACAAAAAAATACAAAAAAAAAGTATTTATAAAGATAAAATAAGGTAATTTATTTGTAAATAAAAGTTGAATTTCAAATATATTAAAAAATATGTATGTTTCTATATATAACTCACTATTCATAAAAAAATTAGAAAGAAAGTTTCATTATTTTTTAACTAGTTTGACCTGATTCATATTAAAATAAAATATTTATTCTCTAGGAGAGAAGAGAATGTATAATTCTCATTAACAGAGAAATATCATTCTCATTACATTTTATTTTTCTGCTAACTAAATATTAAATTCCTTCTCCAATCATATCCAATTTTTTCATGAAGGAAGCACCCTTAATGGTTTAGAGTAAGATAAGGAGAATGGTAATCTCCAAGTGGGCATCCAATTGAAGCAAAGCAAATATATCCTTCTAGAAGACTAGTTGGAATTGTGGGGTGTTGCAAATCATAGGATCTTCTTTCGTGGTCACCAAAAAAGGCAAAAACCACATTATTGAGCTTTTAAATTTTCCCATTTATATCTATTTTAATTTTTGAAAATTTGTCCACTCTCCTAAATTTATATAAATTTATATAATATATTAAATTTTAAATTTACAACAAAAAATATTAATGTATATATTTATAAAAATTCTGAAATTTAATTAATATATTTATAAGAACAGATTTATAAGAATATAATAGACATAAATGAAAAATTCAAAAGCTTAAAAATGTTTTTTGCCCCCAAAAAATAAGTATTGTGATTGCATGATCAATTTATCTTATCAACAGCCATGGTACTGAGAGCAAGTAGCAACTTGAGATATCCACTCGTAGAATGTATACATAAATTACAGATTAATGTGATATTTATTATATATTAAAGGTATTAATATAAAAAATTAATAATATTTTATTTTATGATATCGATTTGATTATCAAAGTTGTAAGAGTTCAAATTTAAATTCTAATGGAATCTTTTATAACAAAAAAATTAATAATATTAAAAAGGCAAAAGGTGCAAATTGCACTCCATCGTTTGACCCTAAAATTAAATAGTATCCCCAAAGTCAATTTTAGGACAATTAAACTCTTATGGATCAATTTCGAGACAAATTAACCCAAAATCTATTTAAAGTTGTTTGCCCCTGATGTTTATTGCTAAAAGAATTTTTACCTTCCCATCAAAAAAAATGACACGTGGAACTTTTGGATTATGATAATTCTCCTCTCTCTTCTCTCTTCTCCTCCTCTTTCTTTTTCCATAATCCTAAACCTTGTAATCAGTGGCGGATCCAGCAATTCAATTTAAGAGAGACAAATTTTTAATTTTATTTTATCAAATTTGCAAACATATGATATAAAAAAATTTATATAATAAATTTATTAATTATAAAATTTATAATATCTAATTTTAGAAATTGCATTAGTCGATAAATTCACAAACATACGATATAACAAAACTATATAATAAATCTACTAATTATAAAGTTTATAATATCTAACCTTAGGAATTGCATTAGTCATCGACAATCAAAATTTAGACATATTTTTTTAGCATAATCAACTTCAAAAGTGACTAATGTGATCATCTTCTACATGCATAAGAAAAAAAAATCAGTTAAATATATGTAGCCAATTTTATATACAACTACACTTAGATTGAAAAATAATTAAAAAAATACTCACCTATTTTGATAATTGAGACATCTTAAATTATAACTTTCTTTCTTGCATATCACTAAAATCATCAATGATTGAATTAAAATACTTATTCTCTCTTTCTTGCATATTTGACATAACCCATAAAAAAAATCATTTGAAGGAAAGCAAAAAAATTAAAAAAATCCTCAAATTGCAAAATTAAGGAAACAAAAATATTACTAATCAAATCCAATACAATAGCTAATCATTTCCTTAACCAATAAATTAAACAAGATAATATTATATTTTTTACAAAATAAAAAAATTGAGAAAAAACTAAAAGAAAGAAGTTAAAATAATACCTTTTAAGATTTGTCAATTAAATCATCTTCCACCTTTTTTTTTTCAACCAAATAATTTGATTAATATTTATCTTTTTTATGGTTGTTTTCTTTTTAATTCAAAATCGTGTGCTGCTGTGGAAGAAGATGAAGATTTTTAATTGTTCTTTCAAAAAAGCTTCATAAAGAAGCTATAAAAATATTGAATAAAAAATAAAAACTAAAAGTCAAAAGGTGATGGAAGATAAAAATAGAAATATGTTAATATTATTTTTTTTGAAAAAAAAATTAGGAGTGACTATGGTCCCACATGCCACCCTCTATATCGGCCTCAGCTTGTAATGATAATTCCCAATGGAAACAAAATTTCCTAGCTCACAACATCCAATACCCTATCATCCTTACAAAAACAATCATCAAATTCTCTGTTAGCCTAAGTAGGTGCACCTATATTTTGATCTTAACAATTAAATTGAAAGTAATTAATATGTTTGTTGAGTGTTGTTTTATAATTTTATAAGTTTCATAAATTTTGAAAGACAAACACTTGGTGGAAGTTGAAGAAACTTGGCAGAATCCTAAATTCATGACTGCTATGACAAAGATTGTCTGCGAAAATGATTTCGGAACCGCTTCAATAATTTAGTACTACGACTGCCATGAAGCCAAAAGTGTTGAGAAACAATGTAGTTCGCGACCTGAAACATGACCGTGATGTTCTTTGCAAAAAGGAGTTCGCGACCGTGATATTTGAATAACCAAAAACACTAGAGGGAAAACAATCTAAGTATATAATATTTCTAGAGAATTATAAGCCAAAAAAGTTTCAAGACCTTGATTATGCAATGGAAGAAATTCAGAATAGATAAAACAATTCATGATAGGAGAGCGCGACTGCATTGACAGCCCGCAAAAGTCAAAGCTCAATCACGAGATTCATAAGAAGTCGACCGTTAGAGCTATGAGCCAGTTAGATTCAGCCAATAAAAATAGCCGTTAGAAGTCTCCACATCAAAAACTTCAATTACTTCAGTTCCATGTAGAATAATTTTTAAAAAACTTAGCTTTATATTTTGGATTTAAATTGTTTGGTTTCAATTTATTCGGATGAAGCCCAAATCGATACACCTCCCCTAGAATGAGCATTTATATCATATCATTTTGGATTTATTATTAAATAGTTTTAATTCAGTGGTGTTGTCTTATGTAATACTATGTGAAATTGTAGGTTAAAATTTCAGTTGCAAAAGGGTTTGAATTCAGAAAGGGAATAACATTGCAGATTTTCAATTAAATCTGGACAATATTTATTATTATTATTATTATAAAAAAAGATTTGATTATGAAACAAAAATCAGTTTTGTTTAAAAATCATTTATTTAAGTGTTCATTGAAAGATTCCAACTTTGGAGATGACGAAAAGATAAGGTGAACTGGTGAAGTAGACTTGTCAATTATCATGAACACAATTAATAATTAATGCATTATTAAAGCGAAGATGGCTAGCAGCTCAATTAGCAAAGCTACTTTCGAACCCACACACACACACACACACACACATATATATATATATATATATATATATATATATATATATATATATATATATATTCGCTAAATAAAAATTTTAATTAATTTTATAATAATTAATACTATTTAACATTAAAAATTATGATAATTAGTGATGTAACTATAACCACTGAAAAATCTCTGTCGAATATTATTTGATGGATTTGAAAAGGTTATATATGTTAGATCTACATGCTTTGGTAGAAGTTTCTTCTTCAGTGATCTCTATTTTAATTGATTACTTTAAGCCCCTCTCATTAGCGGGGGTACGAGAAAGGGAAATTTATATGTTTATTCCCCTTTTTTTTTTTATTAAAAATAATTATTTTATTTATTTTATTTATAAACTTGACCACGTAAACTAATAATAATACATTTTTTTTTTGTAAATGGAGGTGAGCCAAGCTTACAAACAAACCGATAAACTATTTAAAGTAGAAAAATCCTGAGAGATCATGCCTCGACCAGTTAAACACACCGGGAGGAGGAGCAAACATAATATATAGGTTTATTAGAAAATCATCAGCCAACTGTGAAGGAAAATTGGTTGCAATTAATTATCTTCACGTAAAATATGGCTGATAGAAACCTGAGTAAAAGAGTGAATAGTCATCTTAATCTGGTTAATTATAGAGCGATTATTGATATTAACAGTACAATCATCTTTAACTATTGAGGCTACCATCTGATTATCACATTCCACCAAAACTGAGTGGATACCCTATCATAAAGCAAGATTAATTCCTTCAAGCATCGCCCATGCCTTTGCTTTTTGAAAAGGCAACAACCAATTTTAACTATAAAGCCAGTAACCCAATTAGAGATGGTAATTTGGATTTGTCCCGCGGTACTTTGCTCTGAACGGGACAAATTTTTCAATAAAATATTTTTCCTACTCCGATTCCGATTTTTTTTTATGATAGGGACGAGATGGAGATGATATATATATCACTCATTTCAATCCCTAGCCCGAAAATATATTTTTATTTTTATTATTTATATATATAATAACTATTTATATTTTAATATAATTAATATTTTTTATTAATAATAAAATAAAAATATAATTAACTAATTAATTAAAGTAAAAAATAAAAAATAATTTTAACATTAAAATAAAATAAATTTTTTTAATAAAAATACAAAAATGGAGAGGAGTCGAGAATTTCTGTCCCTGTGTGGTATGGAGAAGGGATCCAAATATTTTTTCTTACGGGATACGAGAAGGGTGTCGGGAAAAATTCCGCCTGTTGCTATTTCTAAATCCAATTACCCAATTTGTCACGAATAAGACCACCGCCAACCTCCATACCAGTGTTGCAATCATCTGAGGTATTTGTGTTAATTTTATAAGTGGAAACCGGTGGGCACTTCCACACAATCAATCTTTCATTGGATTTCTTCTCTCTAGAAGATTGGAGATTAAAGAAGTCTGTATCAACGAAGGAAGCTTGCTCAATAGCCTTAAACACCACCGACCTAATGGCTTTCTCATGATTATTAAAAATAAATTCATTTCTTCTCCTCCATGAGTACCAAGTTGATGGACAAGTTTTTGGCTAACCACATCTTGACACAAAGAGACCCGTAAAAAATATGATATAAAAACCTGCATGGCACTGCATGAATCTAGAACTGCACTGCAACTATGCAATCTCGGAAGATGTGAAGAATAGACTCATCACCACTATTGCAAATATTGCACAATTTGACTGAGAGTCAAATGGCGTTCTTTTCATCTTAGATTGGACAGAATGCCATTGATAACTACCTGCCCCGTGAAAATCTTGAAACTTTTAGGGATGTTCATTAAGGTAAGTGAGTATTATCCGTTTTACAGTTTTATAAAATTAATAAAGTGAAATAAATTTTTTGTTTTACAAAAATATTGTGAAATAAAAATCATTACAAATATAAATACTCAAAATTTTATTTATCTATAAAATACATTAATTTACATCTAAACTGTATTCTTTTACATTGTAATTTACATCTTTAATACACATTATATGAAATAAAAACGACAATTTAATTTACAATTTTTTTGACAAAATATACCAAAAATAAAACTAAAACTTATAGTTGCTTCTCTCTGGGTACCCTTCTTGTGACAATTTTAATATCTACAGCTACTTTTCTAAACCTGCGCAAGAGAAAACCACCCGCGCTAAACTACTAGTTTTGTTAAACATTTATAATTATTACATATAATTATCACAACACATGCAAAAGCCATATATTTTATGTTTTTACCTATGACAGATTTTCTATCAAAAGTTATAATCATTTGAATACTGCAACATCATAGAAATTTCTGCCTAGAAATTGGACAAATTCTAGGTTTGAACTTTATGCATTTTCTGGGTAAATCTAGATATAATTAGATTTTATGGTCTAAATATTAATTACATCCTTGTGTCTTAGCTTTCATTTCCAATAAAAAAAACATACAAAACGAAATTCCAGAACTCAAGTTACAATCAAAATAGTCAAAATTGTTCCATAATCCCTACAGCAGGGTCATCAATTAACATCAATCAACATTCATCATTTGCATTCATTTTAATATTAAAACTTTCAGATTTTAACTACATTCATATGTCTCAATTATTTTACGTCACTTGATCCCATTTCCATATAAAAATATCAAAAGCTATAATAAATCACATAACATATTACAAACACAACATATCAAACCTTAACACATAATTTCATACATATTAACAACATATAAGATTTTTATCAATGAAGCACATACCTAATTAGCATTGGTTCTTCCCTTAATCATTTTTTTCTTCCTTTATTAGCTAGCTTTCTCATTGACTTTGTTACCCTTTTGAGAGCCTCTTACTTGTTCATTTACTTTACCTACACAACCATACCATATCTCAATTCCAATATTCATTTTCAATGCTTTTCATGTCTACATAATATTCTAATGCTCCTAATATGTTTTACACCTTAATTGAGCTAAAATGTACTAAGGTTAAACTTCCCTCTTCATATGTCATGGCTGCCCAAAAACTATATCTTAGTTCCCAATTCATTTTTTTTCAATTCAACACTCAAATCATACTTCAGTTATCACCAATTGTGTTGTTTCTATCCAAATTTCAATTTCTCCCAAATTAGTCCAACTATGGCAGCCCTTCATTCATCCACTAACATCATATTTCTCTAGTTTTTTAAGTCATAAAATAATTAATTAACATTGATTATCATTAATTCAAAGTTTAACTACACTTTCATCAACTAATCCTAAACTTACATTTTATAAGTTTAATCTTGCAACATAACCTAAATCTACCAAACCTAATCACATCTATCATCAATATGGATCTCAAATGGAAGGAAAAAGGTTGAATTTAAGAAGAATAAAGTCATCTTAATAGAGTTATAGGGCCGGTCGAATCTGCCCCACTCTTTTTTTTTTCTTCTTCTTTTTTCTTCCTTCCTTTTTGCTCATTTGTTTCCTTTGTAGTAAGAACTCTTTAATTCTAATTTTTTTCTCTCTCAAAACTAATTTCTTTCCTCCCTTTTTCAAGCTTGATTTGAAGAGAAATGGAAGCTTTTGGGAGAGCTATGGTGGACTGCAAGAGGAGAGAAAAGAAGATGAAAATGAGTTAGATTTTTAGGCGGAAGAATGTATAATTTCTTCCTTTTTGACTTTTTATACCTTGATTAAGGTGTGGTCCCACTAATTAAAATTAATCCTAATTCTTATTGATTCATTAATTTAATTAATCTTGATTAACATTTAAACTTTGAGAAATTTTATATTTACCACATCTCCCTCCATATTTACACTTTTCCCCCAATAATTGCCATAATACCAATTTTGTTCATAGGCAAATTTTATTTTTTTCTAATTCTAGCACTAATATTTTTAATTTCCAAATAATAATACCCTTAATTATTTTTTCTTATTATTAGTCATTTTTTATGGAGTTCAAATTTAGACTCCAATTGAACTTGCACGCCTCACTTCGGTGCCTAAATCACTGGATGTTACAATTCTCTCCCTTTTAAGAAAATTTCATCCTCAAAATTTTTCTGATTAGGTGGAGCTGAATAATTGAGGATGTTGAGTTCTCATTATTTCTTCACTCTCCCAAGAGGCTTCTTCTACTGCATGATTGCGCCATAGCACCTTTACTAGTGGTACTTTCTTGCTTTGTAGTTTCTTGACTTCTCGAGCTATGATTTTCACCGGCTCTTCTACATATGTCAAGTATGGTTGTACCTCTATTGATTCCACTGGTATTACATGTACTAGATCTGATCTGTATCTCCTTAACGTTGAGACATGAAACACATTGTGGATCTTATCCAATTCTAGTGGAAAGGCCAAACAGTAAGCCACTAGACCCACATGTTCAAGTATTTCATATGGTTCAATAAGTTTAGGACTTAGTTTTCCCTTTTTACCAAAACGAAGTACTTTCTTCCAAGGTGAAACTTTCAAAAATACCTTGTCTCAGACAACATATTCAGTGTCTTTCCTCTTCAAATCGGCATAGGATTTTTGTCGATCAATTGCAGCTTTTAATTGATCTTGGATTAATTTCACTTTTTCCTCTATCTTCTGCACTAATTCTGGCCCTATTAACTTCTTTTCACCAAGTTCTATCCAACATAACGGTGTTCTACATCTCCTTCCATACAAAGCTTCGTATGGTGCCATGTTGAGACTAGTTTGATAGCTATTGTTGTATGCAAATTTCATCAATGATAGGTACTTATCCCAGCTACCCTCAAAGTCAATTACACAACTTCTAAGCATATCTTCTAGCAATTGAATAACTCTTTCGGATTGCCCATCTGTTTGTGGGTAAAATGTTGTACTAAAAGTAAGTTAGGTCCCCAATGCTTGTTGTGGACTTTTCCAAAATTTTGATGTGAACCGTGGATCTCGAACAGAAATAATAGATACTAGCACCCTATGCAGTCGAATTATCTCATTAACGTATAATTCTGCTAACCGACTCAATGAATAATCCATCCAAACTAGTAGAAAGTGAGCCGATTTGGTAAGCCTGTCAACAATTACCCATACTGCATCATGTTTTTTTTGCATCAAAGGCAAACCAGATATAAAATCCATCGTAATCATTTCCCACTTCCATTCTGGAATTGTCATAGGCTGCAACAATCCAGATGGTACTTGGTGCTCTGCTTTCACTTGTTGGCATGTCAAGCATTTTGTAGTGTATTTCACGATATCTTTCTTCATTCCTGACCACCAATAATGAGTCTTCAGGTCTTGAAACATTTTATTTCTTCCTCGATGCATAGAATAAGTTGTATTATGTGCCTCTTTTAGAATTATTTGCTTTAATCCGCTGTCATTTGGAACGCACAATCTTCCTTTGTAACTTATGCTTCCATCATCTTCAACCTTAAATTCATGTCTCTCCCCTTTTTTCACTACCTCAGCAATTATCATCAATTTCGGATCTTGCTTCTGAGCTTCTCTCACTTGTTGCCTTAAAGTAGGTTGAACCCATAACTCTGGCAAAATAAATTGTGAGTCTAATTTTTAATTTACTATTAATTTCTATATGTTATATTATAATTGAGGAAATTTTAAACTATACCTGCTAGTGTTTTTCTACTTAAGGCATCCACTACTACATTGGCTTTGTCTGGCTGATCATCAATAATACAATTACAATTCTTGATTAACTCCAACCAGCATTTTTGCCTTAAGTTCAACTCCTTTTATGTGGGCAAGTATTTGAGGCTCTTATGATCTGTGTATATGTAGCACCACTCTCCATACAAATAATGTCGCCATATTTTTAAAGCAAGCACTATTGCTGCCAACTCCAAATCATGAGTAGGGTAATTTAGCTCATGAGGCTTCAATTGCCTAGATGCATAAGCAACTATTTTACCCTCTTACATTAATACACAACCTAGACCATTATGAGAGGCATCACTGTATATCACTAAATCTTTCCCTGGAGTAGGTTGGGTCAAAACAAGTGCTTCGGTTAACATGCCTTTTAGTTTCTCAAAGCTTGCCTAACACTGATTTGTCCACTCAAACTTAGTTTCTTTTCTGAGCAACTTAGTAATTGGTGCAACTATGCTTGAAAATCCTTTCACAAACCTTCTGTAGTAACCAGCTAATCCAAGAAAACTCCAGACTTATGTTACATTACGAGGCGGCTTGCAACTTAGAATGACTTTTATTTTGTTAGGATCCACATGGATTCCTTCAACTGAAATAACATGCCCTAAGAATCCTACTTCTTCCAACTAGAACTCACATTTTGACAGCTTTGCATACAATTGATTTTCCTTCAAAGTCTGAAGTACTATTCTGAGATGCCTTTCATGTTCTCCCTTGTCCCTTGAATACACCAGGATATCATCTATAAAAACTACCACAAATTGATCAAGGTAAAGCCTAAAAATTCTGTTCATCATATCTATAAAGGCAGTTGGTGTATTCATTAAGCGAAACGGCATAACTAGAAACTCATAGTGGCCATATCGAGTCCTGAAGGCTGTTTTGGACTCATCTGATTCTTTGATTTTCAGTTGGTGATACCTAGATCTGAGATCAATCTTAGAAAATACTCCTCCTCCCTTCAATTGATTAAACAAATCTTCAATTCTAGGTAGTGGGTATTTATTTTTAATTGTCACCTTGTTCAATTGTCTGTAATAAATACATAATCAAAGGGTGTCATCCTTCTTTTTCACAAACAACATTGGAGCACTCCATGGTGACACACTGAGTCTTATGAACCCTTTGTCTAGCAATTTCTGCAATTGAACCTTCAACTCTCTCAATTCTGCAGGTATCATTCTATAAGGAGTAATTGATATCGAGGTTATACCAGGAATTGCATCAATAGCAAACTCTATCTCCCTATCTCGTGGTAACCCCGACAAATCTTCAGGAAACACATCTAGGAACTCACACACTAAGATGTCCTTGAGTTTTGGCTCCCCTTCCTCGTATCTATCACATGGGCCAAGTATGCCTCACATCCTTTCCTAATGTATTATGAGCTTTTAATGCAAAAATAACACTGGTCTAACATGTTTGGCCTTCACCTTGAATGATGATGTCATCCTGCCTGGGAATTTTAAGTACAACTTTTCTAGATCGGCAGTCGACTATAGCTCCATTCTTTGTCAACCAATCCATTCCCAGAATAACATCGAATTCATGAAAAGGTAGTTCTATTAAGTTTGGTGGAAATTCTCTACCCTGAATTATTATTGAACTGTTTCAATAAATCTGATTCACTTTCACACTATGTCCCAACGGATTGGTCATAACTATATTATATTCTAAGTTCTCAGGTATCATATTCCTTTGTCTAAGTATATTTGTGCTTATGTATGAATGTGTGGAACCAGGATCAATCAATGCATGAAATAAAAGTCAAATAAGGAAAGTTTACCAACTAAGACGCCTGGTTCATCCTGGTCCTCATGAGCTCTCATCACAAATGCCCGAGCTAGAGCTATACTACCTCCGGGTCTATCCACTGTCTCAGATACCCCTTGACTCTGTCTGGTACGACTATCTCTAAACTGGCATCGACCCCTACCACGGCTCTGTACCATTGCCATAATCGATGATGGTGTCGTACTGCTTGTACTAAGTCTGGGACAATCTCTCTTTATATGATCAACAACGCCACATCTCAAACATGCCCCAATTAACCACCAACACCCTCCTATATGAGATTTACCGCAATGTTGACATATAGTCAGAGCTAGTCTCTTGGGAAATGATGCTGGTGAACTAGCAGATGATGTTGCGGGTCTAAAATGCTGACCCTGCCTACCAGAAAATGTCTGCCCAGCAGCCCATGACTGAAATGGTCTGGGTACTATCCGTCCTTTCCTAACCGATGTCTGGGCCACACTAACTGTTGATTTCTTAGAGAACTCTTTTGTCTTCAACTTTTTTCTTTTTTCAACACTAATAGCAGAGGACACTAGTGTAGCAAAATCTGTATGCTGGTGGGAAGCCACTAAATATCCAATCTCCTCATCGAGATCGTATTCAAATCTACGACATTTATCAGCTTCATCTCCAATATTCCCTGTTGCATACTTGCTCAGCCTAGTCAACTCCATCTCATACTCAGCTACTGTCATACCCCTCTGCTTCAAATTCAGAAATTCTCACTTTTTCTCATCCACATAAATTCTTGGCACATATTTCTTTTTAAACTCTGCCACAAAGAAATTCCATGTCTAAGGGTTTGGAGTATGAGGTTTTGCTAACACCAATTTCCACCAATCATAGGCATGCTTTTGAAGGAGGGACACTGCATATCTAACCTTATACTCCTCCGGACATTGCAGCTCCTCAAAAACCCTTTGTCTTTTCCAACCAAAATTCTGTTGTTGCGGGATCAGCCTCTTTCTTGCCCATAAAATCCATAGCCCCATATTTTCTTAATTTATCAATCTGGGGTTTTGGTTGGGGTGGGGGAGCTGGTGGTGACAAAACTTGTGCTATCTGTTGTAACAAAGTAGCCATCTGTTGCATAAAGGGTACCTAACCCGAATTAATTTGTTTTTTAGCATGTTATGGAGCTATCACACTGGGCTTCGAAGCTCTAATTGATGCTGACTGTGTATGAGTAGCCGAATTAGCTATATTATCACCCTCATATTCTTTGTGACTTCCCCTTGATTCCGTATCCATTAAAACCTATATTGTTAGAAGAAGGGTCCCTTATTAGAATATAGCAGTTTAAAACGATGCAAATACTGAAAACATGCACTTATTTTCCTATACCCACTAAGTAAGAATCGTTAAAACATGGCTCTGATACCAAAAATTGTAACACTCCCTTACCCCACTGTAGTTCAGCAAGGCAAGTGAGCATTACCCGTCTTACTATTTTATATTTTTTTACAAAAATATTGTAGACACTGAAATAAAAATTATTACAAGCATAAATACTCAAAATTTTATTTATTTATAAAATACATTAATTTACATCCAAACTATATTCTTTTACATTGTAATTCACATCTTTAATACACATTATATGAAATAAAAACGATAATTTAATTTACAAAGTTTTTGACAAAATATACCTAAAAGAAAACCAAAGCTTCTAGTTGTTTCTCTCCGAGTATCCTTCTGACAATTTTAATATCTACAGCTACCCTTCTAAATCTGCGCGAGAGGAAACCACCCTCGCTAAGCTACTAGCTTAGTGGTGCTTCAATGATAAAAATTTTACATACACATATTTTATTACATGCCATTTATAAATTTAACAAGTAAGATATAAAATAAATAATTATATAAAACCAAACAATTTCATCAAACATGTAATATTTAACAATTTAATTCATATAACATTATCATAATGACATACTTTAACATTATTATTATTTTTCATTTTTCTTGTACCCATAACACCTATAACCGAACTAACTAATAGGAATAATGGGGTTGCTATTTCCGGTTTTCATAGTATTGCACCGAGCACTTTATAATAATGTCATTACTGGTTTTTGTAATGCTGTTATTACTGACTTAATAATTTTACGGCGAACACATTTATAAATTGTCATTACCGACTTTCATATTTGGCACCGAGTGTCTTAAATCTCTTGATTGGTATACCAAACTATTCTCTATTCTAGTTCTAGATTAGGTGTCATAGGGCTTAACTATTTTTATATTAATTCACAATATTTTCAAAAATGACAATATTATTCAATTATCATAATTATGCTTATTTATTTTTGTTCTTTATTTCTATTATTATTGCACTAAAATCTCACACATAAATAATTTGTTAAAATATTTATAATTATCATCAAAGTAAATATTCACATGAATTATTACATATAATTGTCACAACACATGCATAAGCCCAATATTTTATGTTTTTACCTATGACAGATTTCAGACCTATTTTAGGCTTCATTTTTAGCCCATTTATAATTTGAATTGGGAGATCTTCTAACAATTAGCTTATTGTCTTAGCTTTCAAACGTCTAAAAAATAACTCAAATCCCAGTTTTCTATCATAAGTTATGATCATTTGAATACTACATCATCATAGAAATTTCTGCCCATAATGTTTTAGACAGATTCTAGGTTTGAACTTCATGCATTTTTCTAGGTAAATATAGACATTATTAGATTTTATGGTCTAAAAATTAAATCTTTGTATCTTAGCTTTCATTTCCAATAAAGAACATATAAAACGGAAATCTAGAACTTAAGTTACAATCAAAATAGTCAAGACTGTTCCATAATCTTTACAGCAGGGTCATCAATTAGCATCAATCCACATTCATCATTTGCATTCATTTTGATACTAAAATTTCCAAATTTTAACTACATTCATATGTGTCAATTATTTTACATCACTTGATCCAATTTCCATATAAAATATCAAAAGCTACAACAAATCACATAACATATCACAAACACAACATATCAAACCTTAACACATAATTCCATACATATTAACAACACGTAAGATTTTTATCAATGAAGCACATACCTAATCAGCTTTGGTTTTTCCCTTAATTCTTTTTTTTCTTCCCTTATTAGCTAGCTTTCTCCTTGACTTTTCCACCCTCTTGAGGGTCTCTCACTTGTTCATTTATTTTGCCTACACAACAATACTATATCTCAATTCCAATATCAATTTTCAATGCTTTTCATGTCTACATATTATTCTAATGCTCCTAATATGTTTTACACCTTAATTGAGCTAAAATGTACTAAGGTTAAACTTCCCTCATCATATGTCATGGCTGCCCAAAAACTATATCTTAGTTCCCAATTCATTTTCTTCAATTCAACATGCAAATCATACTTCACTTATCACCAATTATATTGTTTCTATGTAAATTTCAATTTTCCCTAAATTACTCCAACTATGGAAGCCCCTCATTCATCCACTAACATCATACTTCTCTAGTTTTTTAAGTCATAAAACAATTAACTAACATTAATTATCATTAATTCAAAGTTTAACTATATTTTCATCAACTAATCACAGACTTACATTTTCTAAGTTCAATCTTGCAACATAACCTAAATCTACCAAACCTAATAACATCTATCATCAATATGGATCTCAAATGGAAGGAAAATGGTTTAATTTAAGAAGAATAAACTCGCCTTAATGGAGTTATAGGGCTGGTCGAATCTGCCCCACACTTCTCTTTTTCTTCTTTTTCTTTTTTCCTTCCTTCTTGCTCATTTGTTCCCTTTGTAGTAAGAACTTTTTAATTCTGATTTTTCTTCTCTCAAAACTAATTTCTTTCCTCACTTATTCAAGCTTGATTTTTAGAGAAATGGAAGATTTTAGGATGGCTATGGTGGACGGCAAGAGGAGAGAAAAGAAGATGAAAATGTGTTAGATTTTTAGGTGAAAGAATGTAAATTTCTTCCTTTTTGACTTTTTCTACCTTGATTAAGGTGTTGGTCCCACTAATTACATTAAACTTTGAGAAATTTCATATTTACCATATCTCCCTCCATATTCACACTTTTTCCCCCAACAATTGCCATAATACCAATTTTATCCATAAGCAATTTTTTTTTCTAATTCTAGCGCTAATATTTTTAATTCCCAAATAATAATACCCTTAATTATTTTTCCTTTTTATTAGTCATTTTTTTAGCAGTTCAAATTTAGACTCTGATTGAACCTGCGCGCCTCATTTCGATCATGCGCAATCGGGGCCTAAATCACTGGATGTTACAAGGGATATTTACCTTCCAAAGTTTTCCCCAAGGAAAAGAGTCAGAGCTTTCATCATTCCCCATTGTAGGTTGACTTGGTGTTAAATTCCCCAAACGAACTAAGCCTCCAAAAATCTTTGTCATTTCCTTACATGCTTGAGGGAGGATAAGATGCATCAATATGAAACAGTCACTTGTGGGAGAAAAGAAGCAAAAAAAACTCCACTTCCAGTTGCAATTATCATCAATAAAAGAAGATCATCGGTTTATCAACAATGGAATCACTAATTGAAGATGTAGCTAAACTACTGAGATTGCTTCCCAAGTTAAGTATCCATAAATCCCTCCAAAAGCAAATAGAGGCTCCATTCCTCGAAGACCGAATTTCATTACATTTTGCGTCATTCCAGCAACCACAAATGCCCTCCCAAATTATGGAACTCGAGGCTGTAGCAATAAGCAACTCAAGCTTACCATAATGGAAATTGTATTTGGAAGAAAGGAACTTGATCCATAAAGCATCACAATTTTAGAGCAAACCCTAAGCTAACTTCATATAAAAAGCTCTATTTAAAACCGAAAGGGTTTTGAAAATGAGAGACCACCAACATTTTTACTATACTGGAGCTTCTTCTATTTTACAAAAGCCATTTTTTTTTATCTTGAACTGTACCCTAAACAACATTCCTCATTCGTTTCTCCATCTTTTCACAAAGTGCCTTAGGAATGGTAGAAGTCTACATGACATAACCAAGCATAGAAAGTAGGACAGACTGCATAAAAGTAACTCTTTCAATAAAGGAAAGACGACTAGCATTCCAAGAAGCAATTTTTGCTGTCATTCTGTTAAGAATATAACCATAAGTTCGCTGTGAAATTCTTTGAGTGAATTAAAGGAACACCAAGATACCTCCCTAAATCACTAGTTTCTTTGAAACCCAACTTTGATAAAATCTAGCTTGATAAACATTTGGGCAAAAATGCCTTCCATGGTTTCATCTAAAACAAGGAATTCTTAACCTCTTTAAATGAGAAGGAATTACTAAGCAAGCTCATCATATCATAAAAGCTATTCTGCAAGACAAAGGGAGAAAAACAAGGACTATCATCATGATAAAGTTTATTAAAATTAACCGCCATATTTTTCAGAGCTTGCTGGTCATAGATCCACTCTCCAATCACTCTTTCAAATATTCAATTTTGTTCCTTTTTCGGCACTTAATAGTTTTCAAATGGAAGATGGTTGTGTTTTTGTCCCCCCAATCCACCCAATCGCTTCTAGATTTTTATCTCCAAATCAAATCCACACTAAAAAAAACTACCTCTAACTCTTTCTTCAACTGAACTTTCAGGTCAACTAAATAAGGAACAAGAGAAGTCTCAAGCACTTTTTGAATGCCATGAATGGTGTGGAAATCATATTAGTTTACACCAAAATAAATAATTGTGCCAAAAATTAAGATCAAGAAAAATTCTCAAGTAGTTGATGGAACCACAAATGGTCTTTCTTAAAAACTAACTTCCATAAACTCTTAGAGTATTTGTGACTGAATTTTTCTCAGATAATTTAAAGTAGAATATATCACCAAAATAAATTACCCGACAATAATTACTAAATAGAAAATAAAAAGAATACCAAAATTTAATGAGGTTTGGCCAATTATGTATACGTTCTCGGATATTACTAAAATAATATTCCACTATTTCAAAGAAATATTACAAAGTAAAATATTACAAGAGAGAGAGAAAATACAACCAGTCTTAGAAGGGATAAGTATTTTGGGATGATTTGTTAAAAGGGGATGAAGCCTCTTTTATAAGCTAATATTTTTCTTCCTCTCTCCCACTTCTAATGTGGGATTGAAAGATTGCCAAAATTCAACAAATCTCCACCTTGGCGATCTCACAGTCCTAAACAAATATTTTCTAAACTCTTATTTTACAAATTTCAATAATGTCTCCAAATGCGCTTTAAAGCATCTAATTTTAAATTCTAAAAATATTTATCAAGTCCAGAAAATATTGGAACTTGACACCTGATACAACTTTTGTTGCCATATCTGTGAAATTTTCAGCAGTAAAAATCTTTTGAAGTAGTATCTCACCATCTTCAAAAATTTCTCATACAAAATGATATCGAACATTGATGTGTTTCATCCTTGTATGATAAAATTTATTCTTTGCTAAATAAATAACACTTTGACTGTCACAATGCACTTTGACATGCTTCTGACTAATTTCCATGTCCTTTAGCAACCCCTGAAACTAAATTGCTTCTTTAACGGCTTCTGAAACTGCCATGTACTCTGCCTCTATTGTAGACAAAGCAACTTTTGACTATAAGGTGGACTTCCAACTAACCGGTCCTTTTGTAAATGTGAATATATAACCGGTTGTAGATCTACATTTGTCAAAATCACCTGCATAGTCAAAATCACAATATTCAACTATATACTGACCAATTTTCTCATCTCGTTCAAACATTATACCAATATCTACAGTATTTTAAATATATCGCATAATCCATTTCAAAACTTGTCCATATCCTTTACTAGGATCATGCATGTACCTGCTCATAACTCCAAATGTTTGTGAAATGTTAGGCCTCGTACACACCATTGCATACATCAAGCTACCAACAACAGTTGCATATGGAACCTTTGACATATATTCTCGTTCTTCATCACTTTTCAGAGATAAAGATGCACTAAGCTTAAAATGAGGAGCAAGTAGAGTACTAACTGGTTTTGTCTTCTTATTGATCCCAAAACGTTGTAGTACCTTTCTCAGATATTGTTTTTGAGTCAAACAAAGTCTTTCCAATTTTCTATCTCTGCATATCTCCATACCAAGAATCTTCTTAGCTTTTCTTAAATCCTTCATTTCAAATTTTTGATTTAGTTAAGCTTTTAACTTCTGAATCTCTCATTCATCCCTCGAAGCTATCAGCATATCATCAACATAAAAGAGAAGATAGATAAAGGATCCATCCTGTAGCTTGCATAAATATATATAATGATCATATTTACTTCTTGTGTATTTTTGTCTTATCATAAACTTATCAAATCATTTGTACCACTGTTTTAGAGATTGCTTCAATCCATACAACAATTTACTCAATTTGCACACAAAATTTTCTTTTCCATCAACTTTACATCCTTCTGGCTGACTTATGTCGATTTCTTCTTCTAAGTCTCCTTGTAAACATGCATTTTTAACATCCAGCTAAACTAGTTCTAGATCCAATTATGCTACCAAGGCCAACAGTATTCTAATGCAGGAATATTTTACAACTAGAGAAAACACTTCAATATAATCAATTCTCTCCTTCTGAGCATAACCTTTAGCTACCAATCTTGTCTTGTAACGGATATCATTATTGTCAGGAAATCCTTCTTTCTTTGCATAAACCTATTTACAGCCAATTGCTTTCTTTCCCTTTGGTAGACTTGCTAGCTTCAACGTCTGATTCTTTTCAAAAGACTGCATCTCTTCTTCCATATCCTTTTTTCACTTTTCTTCTTCCGAGCTTTGAATAGCTTCACAATAAGTGGAAGGAATCTCATCATCTACTGAAGATGTATAATTAGTCATATCTTTATGTTGAGAAAATTTCTTAATATTCCTTTTCAACTTTTATAATGCAATAGGCTTAAGTTGCTGAGGAGGTTCTTGTGCTGAAATATTTGCTTCCTCATCTGATCCATTTTCTA
Organism: Triadica sebifera; assembly: GCA_023653625.1. Taxonomy (NCBI): domain Eukaryota; kingdom Viridiplantae; phylum Streptophyta; class Magnoliopsida; order Malpighiales; family Euphorbiaceae; genus Triadica; species Triadica sebifera. The sequence goes on from CM042895.1 coordinate 32,622,900, forward strand.
CCATTAACTCATCTTCTATCGTAGGAGTAATTTTATTAGACTTTACAATTGCTGGATCAATAATTCTTCATCTATCAAACTCCACTTGTTTGGGAGTTCCCTTCACCTACTGTAGAGAACCATCTGTCTGCTCCTTTGTTATCTTTTTTAATACGGTAGATTATTTTTTTTGTCTCTAGGCACTATAAATGATACTCTTTGATACCAGAGGATATCCCTATAAAGATAGCTTTATTTTCCCTTGGATTTAACTTCGATTCCTTAATATGATAATATGCAGTGGAACCAAACACATGTAAGAAATTATAATATGTCGCATGTTTTCCATACCACACATCCAAATGTGTTTTGCCATTAATAGCAGTTGATGGAAAACAATTAATGAGATGACATGCATATGTTACAGCCTCAGCCCAAAACTGTCTGCCCAACCCAGCATTAGACAACATACACCGAACTTTCTCCAGTAGAGTTCGGTTGATGCATTCAGCCACCCTATTCTGTTATGATGTATTTCTGACATGAAATGTCAAACAATTCTTCATTTTGCAAACTTTCATAAAGGGGTCACTTTTGTACTCTCCACCATTGTCTGTTTAAAGATACTTGATCTTTTTTTCAATCTAAATTTCCACCATCTTCTTCAAAATGAGAAAAACTCCTAACACTTCATGCTTTGTCTTCATCGTATACACCCATACTCTTATTGAACAATCATCAACAAAGGTAATATAGTAGTGTTTACCTTCTATTGAAGCATTTTTGGAAGGACCCCATGTATCTAAGTGAACATAATCCATAATACCCTTGGTATCATGGATTTCAGTGCCAAACTTCATCTCGTCTGCTTCACTTTGATGCAATACTCACAGAAGTCTAATTTGTAGGTTTGTACTCCTTGCAATAATCCTTAATTCGCCAGAAGTTTCAAGAATTTTTCACCTGTATGCCCCAAACACATGCCATGATTTGGTTGTTTTTAGCTCTTAGTCATCACTGGAAACTGCTATTGTTGTTCCAACACCTGTATTAACTTCATAGTAATACAATTTGTTGCTCCTTTGAACTTCTTTCATCATTACAAGTGCTCCAGATGTAACCTTTATTACTTCATTTTTAATAACTATAGTGAAACCTTTTCTCCTAAGGACTCCCATAAAAATGAGGTTTTTCGTCAGACTAAGCCAATATCTTACATCTGTCAAAGTTCTGATTGATCTATCACGATTCCTCAATTGGATTGAACCAATTCCAATTGTTTTGCAAGGGCTGTCATTTGTTGTATAGACAACTCCACCTTTAATTTCTCTAAAATCGGAAAACCATTCCCAATTGGGACACATATAGTGGCTACAACCTGAATTTAGGATCCAAGCAGTCTAACTGCTTATTAATAGCATCAATGCTAATGAAAAGTCTAAATCATCACATTCAACTACATTTGAATCTGCAACAGCCTTGCTTTTGCCATATTTACTTTTTAATTTAGGACAATCTCTCTTCCAGTGCCCCTTTTCTCGACAAAAGGCACATTGATCTTTGCCCACTCTAGAATTTGATCTATCTTTCTTTCCATTGTTCTTATTTTTCGAATGATTCTTACTATCAAAGCTTCTGCTGCTCCACTGGTGTTATCCTTCTTGTCTTTTCTCCTCAATTCATAGCTATATAGTGTAGCACATACTTCACTAAGAGACACCTCAACTTTCCCATGGAGTAAAGTGGTTTCTAGAAGTTCAAACTCCTCGGGAAGGGATCCCAACAACATTAGGGTCAGATTTTCATCTTTAAAAGTCACATCTAAATTCATCAGATCTGCTACAAGTTGAATGAAATTGGTGATGTGATCATTCATCGTGGTACCAGGAATATGTGAATCTGAACAACATTTTCTTCATATGGAGCTTATTTTGACTGCTATTTTTCAAGAATTTTTCCTCCAATGCCTTCTACAATTTACTTGTAGAAGTTTTTTTACAAAAGACATGCTTCTACTCTCTAAATAGGCACGATTGAATTGTATCACATGCCAAACGATTGATTGTTCTCCATTCCTTCTCATCTGCACCTTCTGGCTTTTCTCCCTCAATGACAATGTTTAAACCTTGCTGAAATAAGGCCTCTAGAACTTCACCTTGCCATATACTGAAATAACATGAACCATCAAAAATCTCCACTGTAATTCTCATATTTGCCACAACAGTTCTTGTCAAAATTGATGAAGTAGAAGCTACTGTGTGCATCATGGATTTTTGTTCGTCTCTTGTCATTTCTTCTTCAATAATATTTAATAGCTATCAAATATGGAATACCCAAGAATCCAAGGAAACCTTTCTGATGTGGAAGATCAGCTTACGCTGCAACCACAAAACATATAACTCAGTAACCTTGGTTCTGATACCAATTATTGTGGAAATCAGGTTAGTTTCCACCTAAATAAATAATTGTACCAAAAATTAAGACCAATAAAAATTTCAGGTAGTTGGTAGAGTCACAAATGGTCTCCCTTAAAAACTAACTTCCTTAGACTTTTAAAGTCTTTGTGACAGAATTTGTTTCAGATAATTTAAAGCACAATATATCACTAAAATAAAATACCCAATAATAGCTATTAAATAGACAATAAAGAGAACCAAAATTTAACAAGGTTAGGCCAATTATGCCTATATCATTGGACACTACTAAAATAATATTTCATTATTTCAAAAAAATATTACAAGGTGAAATATTACAAGAGAGAGATAAAATACAACCAATCTTAGAAGTAAAAGATTGATGTTTTGGGATGATTTGTTAAGAAGGGATGAAGCCTTTTTTATAAGTTAATATTTTTTTTCCTCCCTCTCCGACTTCCGATGTGGGATTGGGATATTGTCAAAATTCAACAATGAATCCTTGCAAGAAGAATTGTTTTTGTTTGAAAACATTGTCAAAGTCTTTATTGTTCCCTTCTTTTAGTTTAATGGTAAAAGATTGAAAGGATTCCATAAAATTGTTGTTGACCACTCATGGTAAAAGCAAAGTTTTTGAACTCTCAAAAATTGGAAAAGAGTTCTACCCTTATTTGTTACAACACTATTGAGCTTCATGAAAATGGGGCAATGATTGGACTGTACACGAGGTAAGTGCAACAAAGAAGCTTTAAGGAAATAGATATGCCATATTGAGTTACATAGGACCTTATCAAGTCTTTCATATACTGTACCCTTTTTCCAAGTGAAATATGATCCTTTGAATCTAATATCCAAAAGGCCTGCATTAGAGAACCAATCAACAAACTTATTGCAAACACCATACCTCCTTTGAGAACCACCTCTTTTTTCTGCAACCGACATAATAGAGTTGAAGTCTCCTATCACTAGCCAAGGCCCAACAATAGATATATTCAATTTCTCAAGATTATCCTATAACCTACTCATTCAAGAAGGGTTTGGGTGGTCATAGACAGTCGTTAGGTAGTAACTATCTTGAGGGCTAATAAAAACTCTAGCATGCATAAGTGGCACATTGTTCTCCATAACATTAATATCCACATTATCATTCCAGAGCAACCAGATACCCTTTGAGAAACCAGTGGCTTCCATTCTATGAGAATGAAAGTATCCAATCCTTGCAATTAAATTATTTGCTACAACCCCACTTATTATAGGTTCCAAAAGTACAAGAATGTTTAGTCTATAATTATCCAAATGCAACTTAAGGACTTGATAAAAATGGGTTAGCACCTTGGCAATTCCATGATAACACTAACATAGGAGAATCAAATAAGAAAACCCCTAATTTAATCATAGAGGTGCAAATGCAATAAGTCATCACCATTCTCTTCCACCAAAATATAATCATCCTCCTCATCATTAGAAGCTCTAATGAGAGCATGATAGTCCATTGGTATATCACCATCATCATTCTAATGCAAGTTCTGGTTAGAAGGCTAGTCTTTCATTTGCACGGACATGTTCCTTTTATTAGGAATTGAAATACTATTATGAGTATATGCATCATCAACTTTAGAAGTCTGGATGGGTATATTATCTTTCCCTACAACTATATGCTTTTTCGGATCTAAGGTGGTGGTAAAAGGAACAACATTTTCCTATCTAGGTTGTTTATTGACAAAATCAAATAAGTCTCCCAAAGTAGTTTTTTTTTGTCTTGCTGGTTCCTGAATTGTACCAAATTTTCGACACCAAGGCCAAGTTTTTCACACATCCATTAGATCTCCATTTAGTTTCATAAGAAGGTTTATCATTTTAAGTTGATTTTCCCATATTTCTCTGATTAATTGCCTTAGATAATTGATTCCCTTCATTACAATATTGATTACTATTGCCTTCATTATCCCCTACAATCTCATAATTATCAGAATCTCGGATACCATATTGTGAACATCTAAAATTTTCTTTCTTATTTTTCCCTGATGATTTCAGAAATTTTTTTATAGTCCTCTTCCTTCTCGGAACTACCATCTAAGGGTCGTGATACCTTCCTCCTCACTAGAGCCACTCGGATGATTCCTTATTTACCAATTTCTTTAAAGTACAAAGTGAATCAAAATGGCTATAACAACCACAATGAAAGCAAATCTCCAGGAGATTTTCATACTCTACTTTTTGAACCTCACCATCTAACTTGAATTGTGAAACAAAAGGCTTTTCCAAATCAACAACCACTTTTACTCTTACAAAACACCTCCTTGGAAGCCACTAATGTTATAATCAATATTAACCACCTTCCTAACCACTTCAGATATGGCATATAACATGATTTCAAGATAGAATTGGAGAGGTAGTTCTAGAAGTCTAATCGACACAGTGGTATGACTCATTTGTTTTTAGGAGACTCAAAATTTTGGTGTCCATTTTTGCACTAGCAAGTAAGAGCCATTCACAAGCTATGGAACACCTAGAAAAGCTCATTAGAAATCCCTATAATTAGAAAATTGAATCAAAAAGTGCCCTCTGCCATAATCAAGTATTTTCGCATCAGGAACATCCTATATGGCCCTTACCTTATTACTAAGGGATTTATATCTAATTGTCTTACCAAGCAAGTTAACTGCAACTGCCCTCTCCAATGTACCCTTCAATCTGTTCTTCAACTTCGCATACAGAGATACAATCAGTGTTAAAGTAGATCTATCTATGAGGATATTGCCTGCTTTGATAAACACCTTCTGATAATCCATCATATCCTTTATGGATGGCTCTATGGTGGATCCCAACAACAGCATCTCTCTATAATCTCATGAGGCAACATTGTCCTCTCTCTTTTTCATTGCTTGATCCTCTTCAAAAGCCTTAATTAAGTTTTTATAACACTTTCTTATATAATTAGCACTGATCTAACTATATAAGTGAGTGTTACAAAACTGTCATTTTTAATATCCAATTAAAATAAAAATTTTCTTCTAATCACTTTGATTACATCATGACCATGATGACTACTTTCAAAATATCATAATAAAAGTAAAAGAAAAAGAAGAATAAAATGTTTAATCACATTGAAATACTATGTTGGGCTCCAAATGACCTTAATTTACAAATAACATCCCAAAAAGGAAAACACAAATCTTTTATCACATAAAATCAAAATAAAAGACATCACTGATGTATTACCCACCCAAAATAGGTTATGTCCTGCTTTTTCCTTTAGGCTCACATTCTTTGTCAATAACAATCTAACTAGCTCTTCTCACACTCTAGCAGTACTTATGTGTACATAACAACAACCATATATATATATACCCAAACATTCATATATGCATGCCTTGCTTATCATGTTAAGACATTACCATACATAATACATAATTAAGAACACAGGTTCATAATACATTTTCCTCATACATCGGGTACCCACTAGCATATATTCAAGATATGCATAACCCAACCCTGTATGTTCTATGTGCCCATTATTTACCATAATTAGTTCATTACATCATTAACATCCATAATTACCATTCAGTTACCACTTTTTATATACATATGAAGGCATATAAGTATCATTGTTTGTGCTTCATAGATTATGAATTATCATGTCATATATCTTACCATATCACCATGTTTATCATCTTATGTCAACAAATCGCTATACCAATGATACCAAAACACTAAGAATCAACATGCCAAAATCATCGTGTACCTCAAACATAAAGAAAACTAATCAACATTAGATCATACAAAAGTTTACCATATTTATTACCTTTAACAAGTTGCCTACATTACTAAAAAATAGACTAAACTGGATATGGATAAATCCACAGCTCAAACCTAAGCCCCTCAGGATACCTGCCTGAGTCCCTTAAAACACATGTCTGAGACAAAAGTAGCTCTCAATTTACTTGTCTGAGATAAAAGAAGTATGCATATGTTTCCACTAATAGAGCTCACCTAAGCTTGAAGCCTTTGTTTGTAAGAGATAATCCATAATGATCAACCTAGTCATTTAGTACTATATTCTCTTTAAAGAAATATTATTTATCCTAACTCTAGTCCTAGTTAGAGTATTTGAGCACTACCATATTTAACAATCCATCAAAATTATGTCGAGCTTTAACCCTTTTTACATCATATATTTATGATTATATTGTACCATATCCATTACTATACTACATACGTTCATGTTCAATCCATATTAAGTAATATTAGATAAAATTGATTTTACCATCATTAGAGTCAACATTGATTCATACATTATAAAATCCTAATACCATTAAATGCTCACTTGAGCATATTAATGTATACGAAATATCTACTTATACATATGCCAATACATGTTTATCATGTTGTAATATAAATCCATAAAAATTTATGCATCTCAAACCATAAAATCATATCATGTATTCCAACTATCCATACATTTAACACGCATTTTGTCATTATAGTACTCGTACTATGATATAGTATTAACAAGGACCATGACATCTCATGCCTGAAACTATACCCTAATTTAACCATTACCATTCTTATATTCATTTTCATACTATATTATGATAAAAACAATAGTGGTATACCAACTTGAACCGAATCAATCCTAACTCATGCACAAAAAATATAGAAATTCAATATCAAACAAATTCACGCTTGTGAATTAATTCTTCATGGGTAATTTACCCATGAACATGTTGTGATCCAACTCGTGAATCACGTCCAGGTTTCACAAATGTGACTAAACCTTCACAGGCATGAACCTAGCCATTAATCTAGTTATAAAGCTTCCCATGAATAGTTTTTCTCCATACCAGTTCACAACTGTGAATCTAGAAACAATTTCCAAAAAACACATCAAAATATAGCATACCATTTTCACATGAATTTGTCATCTAAGATTGACTAGTGTCAATCACTTTATCAACATATAAGTATGCATATATCTTTAATCCATGTCTTCTATACCTTTTTACACATTTTATTCATTCATAGATTTACTTTTCAAACTCATCATCATTAACATTAACATGTAACCCTCATATTATTCAAACACCAAACATATGTCATACCTAACATGTTTTTTACCTTCAAATATGTATTTTCAAGATATCAAAAAAGCATGTTCTAGATAAATAACATAAATATGTACTAGCCTTTAACCAAGGGTTCTCTCTTAACCTCTTCAAGCTCGATCTAAGTTTATCCTCCTTTTTGTGATTATTTCTTTTTATTTCTAACACCTCCAAACCCATGAAAACTGAAGAATGATCTCCCATCCAACTCAATTCTTCCTCATTTGTCTTCATAAATGCTCTCCCTTTTTGAACACTATTTGTTCTTTTTAATTTTAAGCTTTTACCATTGTTGAAGCTTTGAAAACTCTTTGAAAATGAGAGAAAGAAGATGAAGAAGATGAAAGAGTTGGTTATGGCATGTAAGGATGGGTAAAGGGAGTAGGTTTGTGACAAAAATAAGGAATGGAAAAGAGAGACAAATGTGTCTGCCTCATCTACTCCTGGTTAAATAGCTTTCAAAGTCGTAAATCTACCTTCACAGGTGCGACAAACCAATTCATGGCTGTAACAAATAACTTTTTGGGTGTGAACACTTCAACTACGACATTCACGGTTGTGACAAAATATTCATGGGTGTGAACCCTCAAACCATGCTATTCACAGCTGTGATCCAACCATTCATGGGTGTGAAAATTGTGGCATTCCACTTTCATAACTTTGTCCATCTCTTTTTTACTCATCTTTCAAACTTACCACTACCTTTAATGACATATTCATCTCTCTAAACCAATATATCTTATAGCCCCTAATTAATGGATGTTATAGTTTTCCTTGCAGTCGTTCTCCATTTTTTTTGGTTAGAAAGATTTTTAGCTCAAAACTTACAACTTTTGATTTTTTTAATTCCTATTTTATTTAACAAGTTAATTTTTTAATATAAAGGCTTAATGCTAGAAAAAATATAACAAAAATCAATTGAAAGAAATAAAACTGGAGGGAACCCATTAAAAAGTCTAAAAAAGAGAATCTTAATTATAAAGTTTGCCTAAAAAATCAATTAACTAGGCCTTATTTATTCATATTGTATCCATGATGGAGTAAAAATTTCATGATATCGATGTTTAGCTACGATATTTATATATACATACATATATATATATATATATACACACACACACACACAAAATTTACTAAATTATTTTTTCAAGAATCCAAAAATTGCACTTAATTAAAAAGAATAGTTATTTCCATCTATGATAACTATTCTTGTTTAATTACAACATACAGCAGATTTTTCTACTAGAAAGTTGCTTACTTTCCCTTTTTTGGTCACAAATCCTGGGTACTTTTATTCTATATGTTCGTTATAGACATTAGTTTTAAAACTTACTAAGAATGTCGTATTTTATTAAGCAGTTGGTTACCACTTATTCTTGGAGTAGTTTAAAAATGTTTTAGAGGTAGTTAATAAAATTGTGAAAATAACTGTCCTCCATGCTTCTTAGATTAATAAGAAAAATTCTATTATAGGTGGATTGTAATGCCCTCTTATCTAATTGAGTGTTATATATACTTTATTGCAAAAAACTTGTGAAAACTTAAAACTTTTTTATTTTCTTAGAAATTTTATAACATAAATTCTTTTGCATGGAAAACTTGTTAAATCATTTTCATCACAAGCATAAAAGAAACCTTTTTAATTCAAAGGATTACCATCATCATATATGATATATCATGTTTGGACTCAATTGATCCGGCGTTTATAAAATATATGAACTTAACAAAATTACATATTTCTTTGAATTAAAAGACATGTATAAAAATAAACAATCTATAACCCTATACCATGTACAAAAATACAAAATGATGACCTATGATATCACCGACTTGAGTTGGGTTTGCTCTGTTGTCTCCGAATGGGCTAACTTCTCTAGTCAGTTTCAAACTTTATCTATTAGGCTCCAAAATCTGGTGCATAAACACCCACACGTTAAGCCACTAAAAGCTTAATAGTACATATAGGCATAAAAATTCATACATATATCAAACAATTCACATCATAACCATTCATGATCATATACGATCATTTAAACCCAATAAAGCAAAAAGGAGAATACTCTCTTGTATCACATTTCATATCATAAAAGATGTCATAATCTTTAACCATAAATAGGTGATCAATACAAGACAATAACATCATGTGATGTATAACTTATGAACCATTGTATCTTATATCTTAAAACTTTTTTTTTATTAAATCGTGTTCATTAAGTATTGTTTACCCAAAAACTCTTTACTTGGACAATTCAGATATGAGTTGTGAACAGGGTGCTCTCCAAGCTTAAGCCACCCTATCAATATCTATGATAATATATGCTCCTCTGAGCTACTCAAGTCAAGAGAACTATCCGAGCTTAAGTCACCTTGACTATGTAAAATATATTTAGTTTGTATGCAATATAGGATCAAGGGCGCTCTCCAAGCTTAAGCCACATTGTCCTTAAAGGAAATTTGTATAACATATCACTACGATATCATAAACCCCTTTAATGGCATCCCACCAATCCTACTTCTAGTCCTAGTATAGAGTCTAAGCATAACTTGTTAATTTTCCCTTTTGTTATACTTGTTTATAATGCATTCATTTAATAGCATAAACCCATTTATCATATGAAACTTCAACATAGGTCATTCATATGGTTCATTCATGAAAACATGTGTTTCTTAAATATAACATATCATTATGAATACATGTGCATTACCACCATATTGCATCCTTGAAGAAAACAACATATTTCATTTTAAATAGGCTTCATAGGTGTGAGCTATATATCCATGATCGTGAAGGTACATTCATGGGTACCCCTACATGTGAACAAAAAAGTGAATGTGATCTTGAATGTTTTTGCCAGATAATTACACATTCTTTGCGAGCGTGAAGAAATAGTCACAGGCATAACTATGTTCAAGAGGTTAAGATTCACAATCGTGAAAACCTAGTCAAGGGTGTGAATTTTGGTTTTCTAGCAGACAACAAAATCAAACAAGGCATTTATTACAAAACACAAGCAAAGGCTTTAATGGTTGTCCAATGAAAACTTTTTTCTATTAACATTATCATCAATTCATGCATGTAAACATGTATAACATCAATTAAATATATAAGAACATATAAATATCACAATGAAACTCAAGGACCTCAAAACCCATACATAATCAATAACTTCCAAAACATGAAATTATACCCTATTTTACTTACCTCTTCCAATCACCATAACCATCATCATTCAATGTTCTCATTAATACACATTTGACCTATTTAGTACAGGATCCATATCATAGCATCCTTAAAACCTCATCATAACATATTTTTCATTAATTACTCATATAATCATGGCAACTATTTACACTTTCATGCTTATTACATTCAACAACTAACATTTATAGCATACATTAGCATTTAATACACATAACATGCCACAATTTTAGAATTTAAATGCATATATGTACATACCTATAATGGAGACTTAAAACCAAGCTTTAACTTAAGCTTTCTTATCCTTTTGGTGGGATCCATCACCTTATCTTCTAACTTCTTTTGCATATAAACACTTCTATCAACTTCTATAAACCATATATTTAATTTAAAAACCATAAAAGATCAAACCTTAACTTAAAAACTTCTATACAACCTTGAACTCACTTAACCCTTTTTTAAAGCATACCATAACCCTTAATCAAGTTTAAAAAAAGAGTCTTTAGCCATAAAAACTCAAACTTGAACTAAACCTAACCCATTTGAAAATGGGTTTCTACAACAAATGGAATAACATGTAAACGGGTATGAAAAATTATAAAGATCAAGGGAAATTGTGATTTCTTTCTAAAAGTGAAGGAAACACAACTTGGATAAAGATTTCAAACTCCTTCTTCCCTCCTCTAGGTCTGCCTCATCAAGAACACAAGCTTTTTCTCACTTCTCTCTCTTAAAACAAGGTAAAACTTGTTCTTTGCTTTTGGTTTAGGTGTTTTAGGTCTTGGAATCAAAGGGAATTAAAGCGAATTGTCTCTAGTGTGAAGAAATTTTGAAAACTAGGGTTTTCTTCTAGGTATTGGGTTTGTGAGAGAGAAAAGAATGAACTGACAATGTCGACGAGGGTGACAGATCTGTCATAGACGTGAACATGGAACTATTTACTTTTTTCATCTTTTCTTAACTCTTTCTCTTTCTTCAAATCCTATAACACACTTATATCTTCTCTAATCTATTTTATTAACTAGATCCTACTTAGCGGGCATTACATGGATAATTTTTTACATATCTTAATCATACATTATGGGATTAAAATTCCTTTTATTCTACAAAAGGAATTTATACTTCATATATATCTCATGCTACCAGTGCATAGTACTTCGAGATATAGCTTCTTTAATGGAACCTTTTAGAGTATATTTAGTATGCAGCAATGTAGATCATTATATCATATTCATACTCCTTTTAATCTCATTTGTTCACATATTTATATATTTATAATTATATTATATTATAAAGATAAAATATAATTGGTCGACTAATGAATATGTATTCATGTGATAATCCAAAAAAAATCTTTCTCTTTATTTGACTTTTGCAAATTTTCTTTTATTTGTTTTTCTAGAAATTCCTTTCTAGATCAAATCACTCATGATTGTTTGTAAATATTCTAAGGTAACAAACATTAAATTTATGTCATGAAATCAAATAAGAGTATTGAGGGTAATAAATAAGATTGCTTATAATCTTCATAGTGAAAACACTAGATTTTTGCATATGAAATTTAGACCAAATGATGATAACTAGAGACATTATGTTTTTCAAGAAAAATAATAAAAGTCCAATTAATTGACTTACAGAATCCATAAATTCTAAAAAGCCCAAAAATGTTAGACATATCTATGCAGACATAATCATATCGATGTATATGTTCCACCAACCCTTAAATAGCTTACATGTTTGCACGGTAGTTCTGCCAACCACTTTTAGCTTCCATATTTGCACAGGCATCATCTATGTTTGTACAACTGTTATCTTAAAGATAGAATAATATCCAAATTTGACTTTTCTTAATTTAGAAGGCCATATTTGGAAATTATCACCCAAAATCTGGCATATACCAACTATGTCACCCCTCTTTCACCTATAAATATCTCAATCTTCAATAGAAAAAAGACCGACAATTGGGCACAATACTGAAACTCTGTCGAAATCTCCACTCACACCAAAAATCACCAAACACTTATTTTGGACTTATAATTCCCTAGTTTTAAAATTTGTGTTCTTCAAAAAAGTATTTCAAATATTGCATTAATCCCAATACCTAGATTATTTGGACTTCATATTTTAGACCGAAAAGAAGGTAAAGTATCACCAATTGAAATTTGAGGGCCATTTCTGTAACACCCATAATTAGGGCTTAGTAATTAATATAAATTAATAGATATAAGTATGTGATTAAGGGTTAAGGGAAAGAGTTGAAAAGAGACAAGAAAGTGAAATGTCATATGGTTCATGTCTATGACTATAATTTCATGACCGTGAACCATCGTGAGATGAAATTCTGGGTTTAAGTAGATTCACAGTCATGACATAGTTGTCACGCCCGTGAACATCGTCAAATGTAAATGTCATCAATTGTTCTTTTTTTTCTTCATGCCCTAAAAGTTTAAGAAAAGCCCAGAATTCGAAGTTCCTCACACCATGCCTTATGTTTTTCGTTGATTCTCAGCTCTAAACACCTAAGCCTAAGTAGAAGATCAAGGTTTTCAACAAGTTATTGAGAAAAATAAAGCATAAAAAGGTAGTATTCTTGAGGGGTCCGGACCTAAGAAGGAAGATACGAGTTAAATCTTCCTTTGCAGTTGTGTTTCCTTCATTTTAGGTAAGGAATCATATTTTTCTATAGTTTTACAAGCTTTCATAGCTTTGAACATATTTAGTTCATTTACGGTAGAGACCCATTTCAAATGGGTTAGGATTATGGCTTGATTATGATTTTCCATGGCATAAACCTCCATTTGAGTTGTTTAAAGGTTATAACATGTTTTAGTAAAGGATTATATGAGATTAAGGTTGAAAGAAGGGTTAAATTTAGGGTTTTCATCTTTATGGCTTTAATAGTTAAGTTTAAAGGTTATAGATTGTGAAAATTATATGTTATATATTATAGGGATTGAAAGAGGTGGTGGTGGAATCCATAAAAAGATAAGCAAGCTTGATTTTAAGGTTCCATTAGAGGTATGTACATATATGCATCTAAATTCCAAAATATGGCATGTTGTGTTAAATGTGTGATAAATTAATTGTAAGCTTTAAATGTTAGTTTATTACTATAATAAAATGAAAGTAGTAATGAAGACCATGATAAATGTAGTAAATTAAATGATATGAATGTATCTTAAGAGGTATTAATGAGCACAAGTTATGATAATGGAAAGGTAAGAAGAGGTTGTTGAACCATAAATGCATAAAAAGGTATTAAATGAATTGATAGGATAAGTTAAGTTAAGTTAAAATATGCTTATATGTGTTTATATGATGCTCTAACATTTTTTAAATGCATGTTTGAGATGAATGTTGATAAAAAAAGGTTGTCATGGGACAAGCCTTAGGGACATTGCTTGTGACTTGTAATGAATGCATATTTTTAATGTTATTAATTGCTAGAAAACCCAAATTCAGGCCCGTAACTAGGTGTTCATAACCGTGAATCTCCAATGTCACACATGTGACTATATTCTTCATGATCGTGAATAAAGTGTACAAAATGGATGGAAGCATTCATGACTTAATTCAGGGGTAAGGTTCCTGTGAATGAACCTTTACAGCCATAAACAAGTAGTTCACGCTCGTGAATATTGCTTTAAAGGAAATATGCTAATTATTTCAATGGTTACAATACAATGGCAATGCATATGATTCAAAATGATATGACTGAAATATGCATGTATGATTTCTAGCACAAGGATGTTACATGATGAGTTGCCATATGAAAAAGTATATATGTTATATGGTATGAATGTTATATTGAAGAGTAATAAAGGTAATATGAACAAGTAAAGCTCATATTCAATACTAAGACTCGCAGTAGGATAGATGGTGCACCATTAAGAGAGCATACGATACTGTAGTTATATATATATATATATATATATATTTACTTAGTCAATATGGCTTAAGCTCAAAGAGCGCTATTGACTTGAAGAGCCTAGACTGGCACATATGATGATCAAAAGTATTTTATGCAAAAGTTATATATTTACTTAGTCAATATGGCTTAAGTTCGGAGAGCGTCATTGACTTGAAGAGCTTGGACTAGCACATATGATTACTAATAGTGGCAAAGTGGCTTAAGCTTAGAGAGCGCCCCTGTTCACAACCCGTATCTAAATAGTTTATGTTGAGAGTTATTGGGAAATGAACCTAAAGTGACTAAAAGAAAAGGAAATGGAAAGGAAGTTAAATGACACAAGTATACATATTTTATTGTTAAAACTATATGCAATGGTTACCTTGATATGTTTAATGATCTTTGCTTAAGATCACAAGTAAAGTATTTTATATGATGTGATGTATTCAATGCCATGCCATAATCTACTATAAAATGCCATGACTCGATTTATGATACCATGACATTTCCTTAGGATGTCATATATATGTTAATGTTTAATTGCATGTGGAATTTCTATGCCTATATGTACCACTGAGCTTTCAAAAGCTTAGTGTGCAGGTGTTTTTCCCATGCAGGTCAGAGCCTAATAGACAAAGGTAGAGGTTGATCAAGAGAAGCTAGCCCAACATCAGAGACAACAGAACAAACCCTAAGAGGGTCAATGATATTTCATGTCACGCTTTTGCATTTTGTACGTGTCTTTTCTTTTAGGGGGTTGTTTACCAACACACATGTCTGTAATGTAAGGATCATGTAATTTATATCAAAGGCATGTATTTTTGTAAACCCCTAGACAAGGGTTAGTCATATTTTTATGAAATTATGATTTTAAATTTTTATGAAATTATGATTTTAAATGTTAAGTCAAACATTATCTTTACTTTATATTTTATATAAGTCATCATGTCCATGGTGCAAAGAAAAATTTTAATTTTTCACAGATTTTCGGCATACAGTTGTGTAGCACTCATTTGTTTAGCTGGGTTAATCCTAGTTTGGTGAGAGGGCGCTACAATTTCGTCTCTATTCTATCCTTATATTCATTTTTGTAATTTTGAGTAGTTTTTCAAAACATCATTTTCATATAGTGTAACACCCACTCGGCTAATTAGGATTAAATCACAATTAAACGGACAGATGTTACCATTTAGTCGTTTAAGAAATCATGTGCAACTATAAAAACTCTTCTTTGCTTTCTTTTGTAAAACTTAAACTTGGTTCACATTACTGAAATAAACCTTAACATATAAAAACTGCATTGCATGCATAAACTTATTCCCTAAATATCCCTTTTTACATATATACTTGGCCTCAACTAGCCAACTGTTTGCAAAAATACAACTTTTAAACAAAAAGTACATGTTTAAACAAAAAGGTGTATACAAAACCTAAACCTCAAAACCATATCATGTACAAAAAAGAACATAAAGATGACATGTAATACTGACTGTCAATATGGATGCTTCTTCTCTGCAAGTAAACTTTTGCTATCCCCTTAGGCTTTAACCTATATGCAAGAAACTTACACTAAGCTACTAAAAGCTTAGTAGTATATATAGGTATTAAAATTCAAGCATGCAACTAAACAAGTCATATCATGGCATATTATGCATGTTCATGTTATAAATAACTAGTCTAATGCATGACAATGCAATCATCATATCTTATATTGATAATCATACATAGCAAACATTCATATATAAAATGGTTCACTATAACCTTACCTTTTTTCCTTTAGTTCACTTTGTTTTGCTTATGACTTATCAATTTCTATTTCCTATTTTCTTTTAAATCATTACCTTGCCCAAAATTTTAAGTCGGACTATCAGAATACGGATTGTGGAATAAATGCATTTGAACCCAAGCTTCAGCCTCCCTGTCCACTAACTATAAGAGTGCTCATCTGAGCTCCTCAAGTCAAAAGTGCTCTCCAAGCTTCAACCACCTTGACTGAGTAAAAACAGGATCAAGGACACTCTCTAAGCTTCAACTATATTGTCTTTAAATAGCATGGAACTAAGGACTAAGGGCGCTCTAACCTAAGTTTCAGCTACCAAGGCCTCATATAAAGAATATTTTATGATACCATAACCCCCTCAATGACATGTCATCTATCCTAGGCCAAATCCTATATTAAAGAAAATGACATTTTTGGTTCTTATAACTTATTTCCTTGTCCTTTTATTTATATTATCAACTTTATTCTCACGAACACATAACACTATCATATCACTTATTATGCATCATCACATATACCCTTTATCATTACATCATTCCCATATAACTTAAAACAACCCATCACATCTCAATCATAAATCATAAACTGTATATGCAAAAATAACATGGTTTGCATATATGAACTACATGTTCACAACTGTGAAAGGCCATTCATGGGTACGCCTTACTTGTGAACCAAATCGTGACCATTCACGTGAAAGTTTTTATCCCCAAACACACATCATTCACGACTGTGACTATATATTCAAAGGTGTGAAACTAAAATTCATGACTTTCTTAGCCGTGATGCAAGGCATGAAAGCTTTTACCCATTCTGGGCATTTTATTTGCTCATATTTCACAAACGTGACTCTCTCTATCACATGCATGAAACGTGTCTATTTGCAACATTCACAGGTGTGACAACTTTATCACGGACGTGAATTATTGTTTTCCAATACCAAAAATAGAGCATAACAAATCCACATGCAGGGGTCTCTAAGATTGATCAATGTCAATCAGTCTTATCAATATTCAACCACATATCAAGCCAGAAACATGCCTTTAACATTAATTGGAACATTCATAACACATTTCATGACAACATGCCTCTTGAATATCATAATCTCCCTAGCTCAATTCCATGGCATTTTTAACAAATATATCACATAATCCCCATGCTTATATATATCAGAAGTTCATTCTCATCATAAAACACATTTTATAACTTAAAACACATTGACATGCAAGATAGGGGAATTAATATGCATATATGTACTAACCTTTTAAAATGGAGCCTAAACCTTTCAAGCTCTTCAAGCTTGCATAGCCTTTGGTTGATCCTCCTTGCTTCTGCCTCTAGCTCCTATCAACAAGAAAAATGTCTCTCTTAGATCCTTATACCACAAAACAAGCACAAACCACCCAAACCCAAACCCAAACTTAGGTTCAAACACATAACTCTCTTACTTGCCTTTAGTTCAAGCTTAAAAAAAACTTTAGATCTATGGAAACTTAGGTGAGAAGAGGTAAAAGAAAATGAAAAAGAAGAAGAAGATGATGATGACGATGATGATATATCTAGCACGAGAGTTAAGATTTTAGGGTCATAGGGTAGCTGGTACAAGTCATAAAAGAAAGAGAAAAATACGACTCTGCTCACTAACTTTATTGACTATTGATTATGAGCATGAACACTCTTCTATCACAACTGTAATAAATATTTCATAGGAAAAACCTAACACACAACATTCACTGTCGTGAAATCATATTCATGGGCATGAACAACCTTCAAAACTATGCCAACACATCACTCTCATGGGCATGACTATCCATTCACAGACGTGAAAGTACCCTTTCTAACTATTTCTAACCTCTTAACTATCCACACTCACTCACAATAGCCCATATAACATATCAACCCTAAAAACCGAGCATTACATATAGTATACGTGTTGATTTTTTGAGGTTAAAAATTTCTTGAGGCTGAAGTAGCTAGGCTTCGTGATAGGATGTATGGCTAGGAGATAGGCTAGAGTGTAGCCTAAATTTGATCATTTTTAGCTTGTTTGTCATTTTTATGTTTTGATTGTGTAGAAATTTTTAAATTTCCTTTGTGTAGAAGTTTGTATCCTTTTCCTTTATGATATATATATTTGTTCTTGTTTACTTCAATCTTCCTATCATTTTTGATTGATGACAAAAGGGGGAGAAAACTAGCAATATATGATAGGTAATATATGATAAGGGAGAATGGTATCAAACTAGCAATATAAGAATTGTGAATCAAAAAGTGAACGGACTTTGAATTGGTTTAAAAATCTTGATTCAACATTTCATATGCAAAGTATATAATTGGAAAACTGAGTTTTTTTTTTTTTTAAAAAAATACCCTAAGTATACTTTGCATATACCTTAAAAGCAAGTTACAAATAAAAACATGCCATGATATACCTTAAATATACCTCAGATATACTTTATGTCTTGAAAAGGAATTATGGTATGTATTGGATATACTTCTCATATAACTTGCATATACTTAAAATATAGTTTAATGCTACATCATTATTTACTATTCTTGCACATTATAATTTTTATCCTAAGTATATTTTGAGGGGGAGACTTCTCAAAATCACATATTGCTAGATTATTTGTCACCATAAAAAAGGGGGAGATTGTTAACCTTTAGGGGTATTTTTGTCATTTTGATGATAACAAATAATATAGCAATATTGTATTTAACATACTTGTTTTTGTAAGTATATTATACAGGACATGAATTAAAATAGCAAGAATGGAGAATTGGAAGAATAATCCTTGAGAAACAAAAATCAAGTAGTAGCATATTCACTGCCGTGACTCTAGGAGTCACGCACATGAAGGAAGCTAACCGTTACCAAAACCAACATTTGAAGTTCACGGCCATGAAGGAAAAACAAACCGTGAATCAATCACCCCCGTGAATAAAGTTGTCACCCCCGTGAAGCTTCATGCAATTTCATCCAGAGAGCTTCACGACTAGAGTCACCACTTCGCTCATGGCTGGGAAGATTGTCACCGCCGTGAATAAATGTGTCACCCCCATGAAGATTCATGTAATTTCATCCAGAGAGCTTCACGACCAAAGTCACCACTTGGATCACTGCTGGGAAGAGTGTCACGCCCGTGAATGATTAATGTCACGCCCGTGACTTTATATGTCAAAACATTCCAGAGAGCTTCACGACCAAGGTCACCACTTCAGTCACGGCTTGGGAAGAAATGTCACCCCCGCGACAAGCATAGTCACGCCCGTGAACAATGAAAGAGAAAAATGTCAGACGCGATTTTTTGTTTGGTACAACGGCTAGTTTCTTATTTAATGCACCCCAACGGCTATATTCAGCCATGGGAGTATAAATGGAAGTCATTTATGCATTAAGAAACAAGAGGATGATAAGAAAAACAAAAAATTAGCATATACTTAAAATCACAAGCTATCTTGTACTTTCATACTTTGAGAACAAATCAATTCTCTGTAAAAATCTTTTTACTCCTCATATTTGAGCAATAAAGATTTATAAGTGGTTCTCTCTGTAATCTTTACTCAAGTGAGCTTTGGGTAGTTCTGGGTTAAGAGTAGAACACTTGTAAGGGTTAGTTGTGTAAACCTCTAAAACACAAAGTGTAGGTTATTTGTGTGAGCCTGTAAAACACAAAGTGTAGGTTGTTTGTGTGAGCCTGTAAAACACAAAGTGTAGGTTGTTTGTGTGAGCCTGTAAAACATAAGGAATTGGTTATTGTGTGAGTCATTAAAACACAAGGGTTTTCTGGGTTAGGTGTGAGCCATTGTGAGAAACACCATAGTTGGGAGTGAGCTTGTAAAACTCCATTGTAACACTTAGTGTGTTAGTGAAACTCCCAATTGCGATTGGAGAGAGGAGTAAGGTTTGTTAACACCCGAACCTCTATAAATCTGTGTGTCAAATTTTTCTCTATCCTTCCTAAAATTAATTGTCTATTTTCGCACCTTAAAGTTTAATTTTTAAAACTCCAATTCAACCCCCCTTCTTGGCTTAATGTCTGGGCAACAATTGGTATCAGAGCCTTGTCTAGCATCGAAGCCTAAAAAGCACTAATAAAGAGTAAGATATGGCCAGTGAAGGATTCCAGAGTCTCAAACCTTACTTTGATGGAGCAAATTATGCCCATTGGAAGTTTAGGATGGAGACATACTTGGATAGTGAAGGAATTGAAGTCTGGGATAGTGTACGAAAAGAATGGACACTACCAACCAGGAAAGGAGATGATGGTGAAGAGGAAATCCTATCAAGAGATGATTGGACAGAGCCTCAACGAAGAGCAAATTTCAAAAACAAGAAGGCAATGACAATCCTATCAAACTCATTATCTATTGAAGAATGTGGGAGAATACAACACTGCTCAACAGTATATAGCATGTGGAAGACATTGGAGAACTATTATGAGAGAACTAAGCAAGTCAAATCCAAGAAGATTCAACTTCTAACCTCAGAATATGAGCTCTTCAAGATGAAATCCAATGAGTCAATCACTGATATGACCAACCGTCTTCTATCCATTATAAATGGAATGAGGAAACTTGGGAAGCATCTGAGTTTGGAAGATGTAAACAATAAAATTCTGAAAAGTCTTCCTCTTAAAGACTATGGTTCAAGAGTTGCTGGCATAGAAGAAGCAAATGAAGATATGAGCATCATGAATACTGATGTGCTGATTGGCAAGCTTCTCACACATGAGATGGCAGTAAAGAGAGATAGAGAGCTTGAAGCAGAGCCAGAGAAAAGAAAACCCTTAGCACTCAAAACCTCTACTTCAAAATCTCAAGAAGAAAGTGAAGATGATGAAGAAATGAGTGATGATGAAAATGAGGACATCGCTATGCTTTCAAGGAGATTAAAAAGAATCATTGAGAAGAAAATGAGCAATTCCAGAAAATTCAGACAAATAAACCTCAAACAAACTTCTAATGATACACATAGAAGTAAGGAAGAGGTAAAATGCTGTGAATGTGGAAAGAAAGGACATATCAAACCAGAATGTCCAAGGCTCAAGAAGCATAAGAGCAAATACCAAAGAGACAATGGGGAGAAAGGTCACAAAGCCACATGGGATGACGAAAGCTCTTCAAGTGAAAAAGATGATAATGAAAGTGAAGAGGTTAACCTATGCTTCATGGTTATTGAGGATCACATCTCGGATAAGGTAAGATCACTACACTCATATTCTTTCAATAATGATAGTAGTGATAATAATAGTAATAGTGATAGTGATGATGATGATGATGAGCAAAGCCTAATAGAAGAATTAAATATAGAATTAGAAAAATATAGAACTAAATTTAGTACCTATAGAAATAATATCTCTAATTTGAAAAATAAGATAGATGGTTTAGAAAAAGAGAACATAAAGCTTAAATCATCTAATGAATCTCTTCAAAAGTCATTAGATGAATACTCATCAAGACCCTCAACAGCTTCACTGTTAAAAGAAAATAATACTTTGAAAAATGAAGTTGAGGAACTTAGAAATTCCATTTCTAAATTTCACAAAGGTAAAGAGAGCTTAGATACTCTCATTGTGTCTCAAAGACCACCTTTACTTAGACATGGTCTAGGATTTAAGGACACATCATCATCTTCTAACAAAACAGTATTTATTAAGTCTAAAGAACATAACATCTCCACACCTGTTAGAACTGCACCAAGAAATAAGAATGTTAAACCCTCTATACAGAAAAACAATCATGCCTTTATATATAGGAAGAATGTATCTAGAAAAATGCAAATTAATCATGATTGTGCATGCCATTGTTCTCAAAATCAGTCTAATCAAATTATGGCATTCAAATACATTGTAAGATCAAAAAGCAAGTTTATACCTAAACAATGTAATTACTGTATGAAAATGGGTCATATAAATAAACACTGCTGGATAAGGAAGGCTCATTGGGAACCTTCATGTGCTAACCCTCAAGGACCCAAACTCATTTGGGTACCTAAATATCATACTTGATTTGTAATTCTATAGGTATGCCTCAAGTCCACAATAAACAAAAATGCGTGGCTAGTAGACAGTGGATGCTCAAGGCATATGACAGGAGACAAAGAACTCTTCAATGAAATCAAAAGTATTGATGGAGGTAAAGTTACCTTTGGAAACAATGCAAAGGGTAAGGTAATTGGCATTGGTTCTATTGGTGTTAATGGTACTACTTTTATCAAGGATGTCTTACTTGTTGATGGCTTGAAACATAACTTGTTAAGTGTAAGTCAATTATGTGATAAAGGAAACAAAGTAATCTTTACTTCAAATGAATGTCTTGTAATCTCTATTGATGGTCAAGAAATATTTAAAGGAAATAGAGATATCAATACGTACATAATAAACTTACATGAGCTATCTAACCATTCATCTAAGTGTCTTGTGACTACTAGTGATGAGTCTTGGCTGTGGCATAGAAGACTTGGTCATGCTAATATGGACTTAATACAAAGTCTCAGCACAGGAGAGCTAGTAAAAGGATTACCAAGAGTTAAATATGAAAAAGGCAAGACATGTGATCCTTGTCAAAGAGGAAAGCAACACAAGTCATCTTTCAAAGCCAAAAACATAGTAAGTACTTCAAAACCTCTTCAACTCCTGCATTTAGACTTATTTGGACCTACTATAATTGCTAGCTTATGAGGAAAACATTATGCATTTGTCATCGTAGATGATTACTCTAGATTTACTTGGGTAATTTTCTTAGCTCAAAAGAGTGATGCTTTTGAAAATTTCAAAAACTTTGCTAAAAGAGTTCAAAATGAAAAAGGGTACTGCATTTCAAAAATAAGAAGTGATCATGGGAAAGAATTTAAAAATGAAAACTTTGAAAGCTTTTGTCTTGAACATGGCATTTCACATAATTTTTCTTCTCCTAGGACACCTCAACAAAATGGGGTAGTTGAAAGGAAAAATCGAACAGTAATTGAAATGGCTAGAATAATGCTTAATGAATATGAATTACCAACTTATTTTTGGGCAGAAGCCACAAACACTGCATGTTATATTTCAAATCGAGTTTTCAAAAGACCTCTTTTAAACAAAACCTCATTTGAGCTATGGAATGGAAGAAAGCCCTTCATATCATACTTTAGAGTATTTGGATGCAAGTGTTTTATATTGAACACCAAGGACAATCTTGGAAAATTTGCCTCTAAGTCTGATGAAGGTATCTTTTTAGGATACTCTACAACCTGCAAAGCATATAGAGTATTTAATAAAAGATCATTAACGGTTGAAGAATCCATGCATGTTGTTTTTAATGAATCTAGTAGACTTGATCTTGTAAAAGATAGTGCTCTTGATGATGTTGTAGATAATATGGAAAAACTTGTCATTGAAAATGGAAAAGAAGAAAACGATCAAGAAAATTTACTACCTCAAAATCAAGAACAAATGGAGTAAGAACTTCCAAAAGAATGGAGAATGACGAAAGATCATCCAAAAGAGCAAATAATTGGTGATCTATCAAGGGGAGTAAGTACTAGATCTCATTTCAAGCATTTAGTCACTGACATTGCTTTTATTTCACAAATTGAGCCTAAAAACATTGATGAGGCTCTTAATGATGAAAGTTGGGTAATTTCCATGCAAGAGGAACTCAACCAATTTGAGAGAAATAAGGTATGGAACCTAGTACCTAGACCCAAGAATCATCCAATCATAGGCAGCAAATGGGTATTTAGAAATAAATTAGATGAACAAGGGTTAATAATCAGAAATAAAGCAAGACTAGTTGCAAAAGGATATAATCAGGAAGAAGGTATAGATTATGATGAAACATATGCACCTGTAGCTAGATTAGAAGCTATAAGAATACTCTTAGAATATGCATGTCACATGAATTTCAAACTTTTTCAAATGGATGTGAAAAGTGCATTTCTAAATGGTTATATAAATGAAGAAGTGTATGTAGAACAACCACCAGGTTTTGAAAGCTATGATTTGCCAAATCATGTTTTTAAACTTTCAAAAGCTTTGTATGGTTTAAAACAGGCTCCAAGAGCTTGGTATGAGAGACTAAGTTCTTTTTTATTAGAAAATAGCTTCACAAAGGGAAATATTGACACTACACTATTCATCAAAAAGCATAAGCATGATATACTAATTGTTCAAATTTATGTTGATGATATAATATTTGGTTCTACTAATGAGCTGTTTTGTCAAGAATTTGCTAAGTGCATGACTAGGGAATTTGAAATGAGCATGATGGGAGAACTTAAGTATTTCCTTGGTCTACAAATAAAGCAAAGCAATGAGGGCATATTCATCAACCAATCCAAATATGCCAAAGATTTAATCAAAAATTTTGGTATGGAAGGATGCAAAAATGCCAAGACTCCTATAAGCACATCAACAAAATTGGACAAAGATGAAAAGGGTAAGAGCATTAATGAAAAGCTTTATAGAGGTATGATCGGATCACTTTTATATCTCACTGCTTCTAGACCCGATATTATGTATAGTGTTTGCTTATGTGCACGATTTCAATCATGTCCTAAAGAATCTCATCTAAATGCTGTAAAAAGGATTTTAAGATATTTATATGGAACATTACATCTAGGTTTATGGTATCCTAGGAATTCATCTCTTTTTATCATAGGATATTCAGATACAGACTATGCTGGTAGTCTTTTGGATAGGAAAAGTACTTCAGGTACTTGTCACTTCATTGGAGAATGTTTGGTTTCTTGGTTTAGCAAGAAACAAGTTTCAGTTGCTCTCTCAACTGCTGAAGCTGAATATGTAGCAGTTGGATGTTGTTGTACACAAATTCTTTGGATGAAAGAACAACTTAAGGACTATGGTCATGAGATGAACCATATACCTATAAAATGTGACAACACTAGTGCTATAAATCTCTCAAAGAATCCTATTCAACACTCTAGAAGTAAACATATTGATATTAGACACCACTTTATTAGAGATCATGTTCAATATGGAGATGTTGAATTAGAATTTATATGCACAGAAAATCAATTAGCAGATATTTTCACTAAGTCTCTAAATGAGGAAAGATTTAATTTCATAAGAAGAGAACTAGGTATGATTGATGGATTAACCTTGTGATTGTAAGAATATGAATTTTTAAATTGTTGATCTTAAATTATATCACAAGTTATAAGAAAGAAATTTTGATGAGAATTCATGTTTTATGATGTTGAAATGATTTAGTCTTGTTGTAGAACTTAATTTCAATATGATAAAAATTATAGGGGAGTCACGCCCGTGACATATATTCACGCCCGTGACTTAAGTAGCCCAAAGAGGCAGTGTCGTTCACGACTTTGGTTCACGACATGATTCACGACTTCAAATGGTGAAACTTAGTTTCACATCTTAAGTCACGCCTTTGAAAATGGACTTTCACGCCCGTGACGATTTTTCACTCCTGTGAACAATTACGCCCCAAAAACTCACAGAAGCTTTCACGACTTTGGTTCACGACATAGTTCACGGCTTCAAGTGGTGAAACTTAGTTTCACGACTCGAGTCACGCCCGTGAAAATGGACTTTCACGACCGTGACCATTTTGTTTCACTCCCGTGAATAATTACACCCCAAAACTCACAGAGGCTTTCACGCCTTGTGTCACGGCTTGCTTCACGGGCATAAGCAGTGAAATTCAACAGTTCACGCCCGTGACGTTATATTCACCCCCTTGACCTATGATCATTCATGCCCATGATGTTCATCGATCATGCTCGTGAACTTATTCACACCTTCATTCACGGGTGGAACACTACTTCAGCAAACCGTGAACATGACCATTCACGCCCATGAAACCATAAGTTACGCCCGTGAATGTATCAAATATATAAGAAAACAGTTGGTTACAACCTTCATTTCAACTCTCCATCTCCCAAAACCGCTCTCATTTACTCTCATTCATTGAGACATTGAAGATTCCGACCCCAAAGACTTGAAATTTCACTATAAATACCACCAAAAGTTTGAATCTTCAGCAGAAATCATACATTTCTAGGGTTCTACATCAAATTTTCTGTCAAAAATTATCTTCAACTCCATCAACAACTAATTTCTTCAAATATGGAGTCTGCTTCATCTAAGGGAAAGAGAAAGAAGTCCCATGCACTTAAGAGGTATTCAGATTACCTCATGAACATAATTCCAAAAAGTTGCCATCCTCGGTATGCAATTTTGAAGAAGAGACCTTTTTATCATCAAGGTCCTTCGAATGACAGGCAGTGCGTAGTCTTGGGCTTGAGATGGCTATGACAGAGCAACTACAAGCCTGTCATCTCAAAGAGTTTGTTGAAATTCATCAGCCGACTCTGAGGGAGCCAACGCTGGAATTTCTCAGCACCTTGCAGGTTTCACCAACTGGAGTGGTGAAATTCCTACTCTGCAATAATCCTAACACCCTCAGCGCCATCGCATTTGGAGAATTATTCAACCTACCATCTGATGGCATTCTAAATGAGACTGAGGTAGAATTCTTTGCTCATCCAGCATGGACACATTTTGGCACCGGTTGCAGCTGGGATGTAAAGAAAACTAAGAGCACACATCTCGTGGCTCCAGTACACAGGTATTTGTATAGGTTCCTAACTTATAGCATTTTTGCTCGGGGAGAAAGTAATGGAACTATTAGGAAGTCAGAACTCTTCCTATTTGAGATGGCTCGCAGGGGAGTCAAGGTGGCACTTTCCAGATGGTTTGCCAACCATCTTCTCTCCATTGCCACCAAGCCCACAGGAGATATTTTGATTGGGGCATATGTCACCCATATTGCAGTGAAGCTCAATTATTTGAAGCTAGATGACCATCACTTCAATATCATTCCTGCACATCCTCGAGATAGGCTGGATGTCGAGTCATTCATCAAGATAGGAGCGGCTGTCAAAATCGTTTTTTAGAACGATATCTTCTACCGCTTCACTGACACTGCTGGAGAGATTATCTGGGAAGATCATGACACCGAGGATTTTAAAGCAGGCCTCCAGGGAGTCCAGCAGAAAAAGAGGGCTTGGATTAAGGAAGCACCTCCGACAGTCGAGCAGGACATTGGACAGTCCTCAGCTTCCACACCATCCTTAGCGCAGCAGGTGGTCGACCTCTTGGCACCACGTTTTGAGCAGCTGCAGACTTCCATGGATGAGAGATTGGAGAACCTCAAGGACTTCATGGAGTCTCGGATGGACAGCCTTGAGGCTGAAGTAGCTAGGCTTCGTGATAGGATGTCTGGCTAGGAGATAGGCTAGAGTGTAGCCTAAATTTGATCATTTTTAGCTTGTTTGTCATTTTTATGTTTTGATTGTGTAGAAATTTTTAAATTTCCTTTGTGTATAAGTTTGTATCCTTTTCCTTTATGATATATATATTTGTTCTTGTTTACTTCAATCTTCCTATCCTTTTTGATTGATGACAAAAGGGGGAGAAAACTAGCAATATATGATAGGTAATATATGATAAGGGAGAATGGTATCAAACTAGCAATATAAGAATTGTGAATCAAAAAGTGAACGGACTTTGAATTGGTTTAAAAAGCTTGATTCAACATTTCATATGCAAAGTATATAATTGGAAAACTGAGTTTTTTTTATAAAAAAAAATACCCTAAGTATACTTTGCATATACCTTAAAAGCAAGTTACAAATAAAAACATGCCATGATATACCTTAAATATACCTCACATATACTTTATGTCTTGAAAAGGAATTATGATATGTATTGGATATACTTCTCATATAACTTGTATATACTTAAAATCTAGTTTAATGCTACATCATTATTTACTATTCTTGCACATTATAATTTTTATCCTAAGTATATTTTGAGGGGGAGACTTCTCAAAATCACATATTGCTAGATTATTTGTCACTATCAAAAAGGGGGAGATTGTTAACCTTTAGGGGTATTTCCGTCATTTTGATGATAACAAATAATATAGCAATATTGTATTTAACATACTTTTTTTTGTAAGTATATTATACAGGACATGAATTAAAATAGCAAGAATGGAGAATTGGAAGAATAATCCTTGAGAAACAAAAATCAAGTAGTAGCATATTCACTGCCGTGACTCTAGGAGTCACGAACATGAAGGAAGCTAACCATTACCAAAACCAACATTTGAAGTTCACGGCCATGAAGGAAAAACAAACTGTGAATCAGTCACCCCCGTGAATAAAGGTGTCACCCCCGTGAAGCTTCATGCAATTTCATCCAGAGAGCTTCACGACTAGAGTCACCACTTGGCTCACGGCTGGGAAGATTGTCACCCCCGTGAATAAATGTGTCACCCCCATGAAGATTCATGTAATTTCATCCAGAGAGCTTCACGACCAGAGTCACCACTTGGATCACGGCTGGGAAGAGTGTCACGCCCGTGAATGATTAATGTCACGCCCGTGACTCTATATGTCAAAACATTCCATAGAGCTTCACGACCAAGGTCACCACTTCAGTCACGGCTTGGGAAGAAATGTCACCCCCGTGACAAGCATAGTCACGCCCATGAACAATGAAAGAGAAAAATGTCAGACGCGATTTTTTGGTTGGTACAACGGTTAGTTTCTTATTTAATGCACCCCAACGGCTATATTTAGCCATGGGAGTATAAATGGAAGTCATTTATGCATTAAGAAATAAGAGGATGATAAGAAAAACAAAAAATTAGCATATACTTAAAATCACAAGCTATCTTGTACTTTCATACTTTGAGAACAAATCAATTCTCTATAAAAATCTTTTTACTCCTCATATTTGAGCAATAAAGATTTATAAGTGGTTCTCTCTGTAATCTTTACTCAAGTGAGCTTTGGGTAGTTCTGGGTTAAGAGTAGAACACTTGTAATGATTAGTTGTGTAAACCTCCAAAACACAAAGTGTAGGTTATTTGTGTGAGCCTGTAAAACACAAAGTGTAGGTTGTTTGTGTGAGCCTGTAAAACACAAAGTGTAGGTTGTTTGTGTGAGCCTGTAAAACACAAGGAATTGGTTATTGTGTGAGCCATTAAAACACAAGGGTTTTTTGGGTTAGGTGTGAGTCATTGTGAGAAACACCATAGTTGGGAGTGAGCTTGTAAAACTCCATTGTAACACTTAGTGTGTTAGTGAAACTCCCAATTGCGATTGGGGAGAGGAGTAGGGTTTGTTAATATCTGAACCTCTATAAATCTGTGTGTCAAATTTTTCTCTATCCTTCCTAAAATTAATTGTCTATTTCCGCACCTTAAAGTTTAATTTTTAAAACTCCAATTCAACCCCCCTTCTTGGCTTAATATCTGGGCAACATTCTTGATCCTATGAAATAGTGTGAGAAAGTTTTATGACTCATATTCGCACGAATATGGCCACATTCATGCAAACATGTCTTATGGAGTAAAGGATATTTCATCTTATGATCATATTTTTTCCTTGTTTTTTTTTTATTTTAACGATTTCTCATGTTAAATTATATTTGGCATGCTTCTAATGTCTTTTGTGAGTTTTTATATATTTTTATATTGATTAGTTTGATGATGAGTTTATGCCCGAGGGAGATCCATATGGACATGTGATTGATAATCATGCAGACATGGACTACATCCATGTAGATAGTAAACTTATTTGTCCCTTTTTTTTTATTTATAAATAATTATTGTGTATGAATGGCTTTAGAGTAGATCCCCCTAATTTGATGATGTAATTGTATTTTAGATTGGAATTCTAAATGAAAGTACCCTTTTTCTTATTGTATATCCCTTCTTTTTATTTTATGCCTTTAATTTTATTTATGTTGGATGAATGAAATAATGGGCATTTGTTGTGATGCAATTTAAATTAAAATTGCATTGTAGAATAATAATAAGTGAGTGATAATGAAAAAGAAAGAATGACTATACAAATCGGGAGTTAATAAGAAAATGAATCAAAACCTTTGTTGGATTTCACGCTCATAGATTTGATTTTCCTATATAACTAGGTAGCAACTCTTATTCAAACTACCAAATCGCTACACGCAATCTCATATAATACCAAAGTTGAAATTACTGACTTTGTTATCCATATCAATCGAAATATGAACATATGATATGAAACACATGTTACAACATTATTCTTCTTTTTCTCACAGAGAGTATGTATTTATTCTCATATATTGTTGTATAAGTGATAGTTCAAAAATACACTTAATAGTTTAACTTAAGTCTAGAACTCTATTTATCAAAACATAATTAAGAAAACTCCACTTGTCATATTAAGGCAAAAAAATAAATTTTGGGATTATTCATTTTTTATCACTAGATGTTTTAAATTTGTGATCTCATCTTGATTCTTTATTAAAGAGATTTTTTTTAGAACTTGATCCCTTTACTATGTCTTTTTAAGTTCAAAATTTCTTAATTCTACATATTACAAAAAACATAAAAGTGATTGCCTAAGTGAGAAGGCCAATCTTTTTACTCAATGTACCTTTCACAATATGCACTAAGCTTATTCAAAATGTAGGTGTCTTAAAAAGGTATGACATTAACTAAAATAATCATCTTTATTACAATTTATGATGCCTAGAGATCTAACATATTCTCAAAATGAATTGCTATTTTTGGTCATATAGTGATACTTGGGATTTTTTGTGAATGCAATTGCAATTTGATTGTCACAATTCACTAATAATGAGTTCAATGCATCTTTGTCCACTCTCAAATGATTCAAAAACCTTTTGCCTTTTACATTACTATTGAATGCAATACATATTCAACTTTCATTGCAAATAAGGTGATATATGTTTGCTTTTTAATACTCCATAATATAACTCCATTATTTAGCAAAAAAAACACATCCAGGTAGATTTTTTTCATCTAAATCTCCTCTCGAATTAGCATATGCATAACTTATTAGTTGTAGATTATTCAATTGATAACATAATGAATTATATGCAGTCCTTTTGAGGTACCTTAGTATTCTTTTCACGATTTTCCAATGAATCTTGACTTGGGTTTGATTGATACTACCTCACCATTCCAACAATGAAACAAATATCTAGCCTTGTACACACCATAGTATGCATAAGTCTAATTTCATTGGAATAAAGAACTTTTTTTTCAGTTGTTCCTTTTCTTCTAGAGTCTCAGTATATAATTTTTAACTTAAAACTTTGGCTTTAGCTGTATGAGTATTTATAGGCTTATATTGTTGCATATGGAATTGCTTATGAATCTTTTTGATGTATAGCTCTAGAGATAAAGGTAATTATTTCTTTCAATGATTTCCAATAATTTGAACTCTAAGTATATATGATGTTTCATCTATTTCCTTCATTTTAAAATTTAAAGACAACCAATTCTTTATTGTTAAAAAATATTTTTTTTATCATTTTCAGCCAACAATATATCATCCACAAAGAGTGCTAAGATTACAAACTTATTATTAAATTTGTTGACATTCATACAATGATATTTATCAATCAATTCAAAATTATATGATATTATTGCTTGATGAAACTTAATGTACCCTTGTCTAGAAGATTATTTAAAACCATAAATTGATGTTATTATTTACATAATTTATGTTCTTGTCCTTTATCTATGAAACCTAGAGGTTGTTCCAGATATATTTTTGTTTTTAGTTCTCTATTTAGAAATGTAATCATAACATCCTTCTAATGTAACTCCAAATCTAAATATGTAATTACAACTAAAATAAGGCTTATAGAAGTGAACCTCGCAACAAGGGAGGATGTTTCCTCATAATCAATATCTTTCTATTGAGTATATCCTTAGCTAAAATATGAATTTTATATCTCTCAACTGTCTCATTAGCCTTGCATTTTATTTTAAGTACTCATTTATTATTAATGGCTTTGTGTCTTTGAGGTAGATCAAATAATTTCTTTTTTTTATTACAATCTTCCATTTTTCTTTAGCAAGGCACTAAAGAGCTTCATGAACCATTTGAGGATTTTCTTCATCTTATGAAGTAATCAGAATTACCTCTTTCAATATCAAAACAACATTGTGGAATATTTCTATAACCACTTCATCTTAGTTGGGGTATTTGTGAAACAAATTCATAATTTATTGGTGAAGTTTGTGAAATAAAATCATAATCTCTTTCACTGTTCCCAGTTAGATAAAAAAAAACAATCTTTAATGCATAACTAGGTGTTTATGCCTGGCAATCTTAAAGGATCAAAATATATAGATCTACTAATTCATAAAGAGATGTATCCTGATCTTGATCTTGATTTATCTCTCTATTGATTGGAAAGTTTTTTTTCCATAAAAGTGGCATCCTTTTGGCTTAAATTTAATTACACAACCGTTTCTAACTCACCGATAAAAACATATCCTTCTGATAGTTTGGAGTATCTTATAAATATACTGTAATGGCTTTGGCTCAACTATCCTAAACAACTTAAAAATGACCAACCGTATCACTTAAAATGGTTAACCCAAATTTTTGTTTATAGTTGAACCATAGCCTTATGAATCTCTCTCTTTACCCATTCATTTTCATAAGATTCTGAAGCATTTCAAGCAAACATGTCAGGTTAGTACTTCTTTAAGTTTAAGCTTTTACATTTAACGGTAATATCTCTCTTATATACTTGCTGATGTAAGAGTCACCTATGGTGGGCACCATATAGGATTCAACTTCTTCATTGAAGTTTGCACCTATGGGATGTTGGTTTTGAGGTTATTAAGAAGAACTAAAACAAAAACTAAATCTTATTGAATATCAAGGGCATGTAGAACATAAGTCAAAGATTTATATGACACATTATAGAAATAACATATGTACAAGGTATGTCCTTCAACTTTGTGTCCATGTTTTCCATTTATAACCTCAAAACCAATATCCCAATTCCAAATAATATTGCACTACATTGAATTTTCAAAATTGTTAAGCAATGTCTTTCTTAATTTAGAAGACATGTCTTCTACCTAAGTAGTTGAGAATTGCCTTAATTGTGTTGTTTTGTTCATTATTTTGTGTCATATTTCTTTTTTATTAGACTTATGAGGGTTTGTGCCTAGGTTTTAAAAATCAATTAAAAGCCTCACACATATTATTTGAAATAATATCACAACTACCCATCTATCCTAAAAAATGCCCTACACTAAGTCTTTTTGGACAACCTTACAAATTGGTCTTTTAGTCCAAGTTCAAAACATGATTTCACACATCTCTAAAATTGCCTCCTTTCTTCACCTTTATACACCTTTTTTCAGTTGCTCCAAATATGCTTAGAACACATCTTATACTCAACATTAGGTAATAACTTTATAGTTATAGTTATCAATCCCTAAAAAGATAAAATTAGCTAGGTAAGCCTATTTACATACAGTGAAGATAACAAAGTTGTTAAAAATAAACAAGATATAACTAGTTTTTATTACCTTTTGCATACCTGTCACAATAATCAATTTTTTATTTGGTGAAGTTTAAAATCTATAATCAAGCAACTAATAAACCAACTCTAACTAACTTTGGATTCTTTATCCAGTACAACCCATGCAACTAGATACATTTACTGATTACCATCTCTTGAAACTGTAGCCAGTATCTCACCCTTACATATACTCTTTAAGAAACTTTCATTAAAGCCATGTATAGGTTTGCATCAATGCATCAAAGCTTACACAAAATCCTACAAATATCTTTTTTTCCTAGCTCAAATTCCTTATATGTTTTCATGATACATGTTGATCTAGGATTGGTTCTCCTAATCATATTAGCATTGTCATATAGCCTAGCAAGTTCATTTTGTTATCACCTACAAATTGCCCCATCATTTTCTTTTTGGCCATTCTACATATGGTTTTACCAATAAATCCATTGTAGTGCTTCTTGAGCAGTTTTAGTAGCTTCAGTAATGTGATTGTAGGTTCATAACATATCTTTTCTTTATATTTCCTAGCATTAAAGTAGAATTGCAAGCCTTGTTCTTGGTGACCTTACTTCATTTGTGCCTAGGAAGGTAATTATTTTTTTTTATAAAATCACTCTTTTTTTTGTTACTAATTTATTCATAAAGCAACCAAGGACAGCTTGGCTTACACTTAACCATCACCTTTGAGTTTCATTAGCCTTCAATATCAATTGGACTCTATTTTCAATTTTATAATCTTACATTGACTATGTCAATTGTATAGCATTCTCGAGAACCATTTCATTTCCATAACGTGATGGTTCAAAAAGGGTTATAGTAAACCTTCTCTTATATCTTCTTAGGGGCAACTCTTCTACTTCTTGCCCATCTGACTCAGCCTCTTTTATTGAAGTATCTTAACTACTAGGGTCACTATCTAGAAAAAGTTCATACCCTATAACAATGCTAACATATAGCTATCAGTTTCATCTTCAAAATTTTCAAATCTCTTTTCAATTCCTACTTCTTCAAGTGGAATTTCTTACGGATGAGTGCATTTCTTTCTTTATAAATCTTTTCTCATTTGTAATTACGTCTTTACTTGCTCTTAATTCTTCATCTTCACTAGATATTTTTGTATCATGCCTTTCATCATCATCATCTTCATCAAACTCACAACCATCTTCTTTACTACCATTCACACTATGGTCCTCATCATCAGAGTCAACTCCATCATGTAGTTGTAAAAAAAATGGTTTGTCTTTTGTTTTCCCTTGCTTTTTTATTGCCTTCCATTTATTCTTATATTTATATCCCAAACATATGAGGTCTTTCACTAGCATGATTCCCACTTGATGTCCTTTCTTTATCTTGCCATTATGCCCCACTTTTTCACCTTTTTTTTTTCCACAAATGGGTCCACATTTTCAACTCCACTCTCTCTATCAAAATATACAATCTCATTCACTAAATGTACACTACAAGAAATCACATATTTTATGACGAATTTCCTTGTCACGAATAAAATTTTCTCACAATTTGTTAATTAATAGTTATGAATTTCGTAGTCGTCACTATAATATTTCCTTTTCTGGACCATTACTCTTTTTGCTATAAATCTTTTATGTTGCACTAATTAGCATATTTAATGATGATATTAATAAATATGTCACATAAACTTTTAGATGTAGAATTTCACACCAAAATATTTGAGAAAAATATTTCAATGACAAATTCATAGTAATTGATGATGATTTTTTTGTCATCAAAATTTTCTTTTGTTGACAACTTTATATTTTGTCATTAATTAGTGGACCAAATTTGTGATAATATCATTTTTTCCACTGTTGTCCAGTGTAAGTGACGATGGATACAAATGCATCACAATTTTTTGCCAAAATATTTTGTCAAAAATTTTGGAGCCAAATTTTTTAAGGACAAAAGATATTAATTTACGAAGATATTAATTCTCACTAATATAAATTTTATATGACGAGATAATAATTTGTTATAATTAGTTGAATGGATAAGTGATGAAACAATTTCATCTTAAATATTTATATTTAGTCGCAATGCACACAAATCCATCACAATTTAATGCAGAGGCAAAATTTTATGTTCAAACTTTATGGAAGTAAATATTTTGAAAACAAAAAGATAATAAATTATAACAACTTTTATTGTCACTAATATCAAATTTATAAGATGAGATAATAAATTGTCATTAATTAGTTGACTTTATAAGTTACCAAACTATTTTGTCTTCCATTTGATATTGCATGCAAATTCGTCACTACTTTATTTGGAGACAAATTTAAATATAAAACTTTTGGAGGCAAATTTTTTTAAAAGACAAAAAGATAATTGATCACTATTTATTACAATTTTTAACATCATAAAAATTTATATTTAAACTGACAATTGATACAATTGTATCACTAATTGTTTTAAAATTTAATTGATGAAATCTATTTGTCATAACGCTTTCTGTTATATGACAATGAATACAACTTTGTCATAAAAAATAATTTCATTTTTATAATATTAAAAAAATTCAGTTGTATAAAATAATATTGTTTCAACTTTAAAAAGCATAGAAAATATAAAGTTAGATTTAATTATTTAAATAAATTTAATAAATTCATTTTAGCACAAGTAAAAAACCTTTCTACCTCATATCCATATAGTAGACATAGATCTAAAACATCTTCATTATTCAAATTAGTAGTTATTATCATCAATTCAACATTTGTTATAACTACACTAAAGTTTCCCTTGCTTGCAAGCAAATCATATCACAACCTTCTACCTAAGATCTTTAGCAGACTCTCTAAACACCATAATTGATAATTTATCCAAATCATACGAAAATGTGTCATCAATTAGTCCTCCTGCATATTTGGAGAGTGGATCAATGATAAAATTCCTTGATGGTGGACCCTAGATTGCATTTAAATGTCATTCATATATAATCGTACCTAAACAAAATTTAACATAAAGAAGCCCTAAAAGAAACAAAATCAAATAGAATCTCAACATCTATAAAACACATTTTGCAAAGGAACCAAATATCGCATCACAATAAAATAGAGAATTAAATAAAAAACCATAATTTTGTATAGAATCACAAAAAAAGCCACTACATATGGTCCCTAAACCCATTTTGTTTTACGGAAACCAAAAGTGAAGGATAAAATGAAGAAAAAAAAACTTTTTTCAAGCAACCATTTCCCCTTATATGTATATTTCACTTCCTTTGCAAAATCCCAAAACTAATATATATGATATAACCCATAAAAACTTAATGCATAGCTTAAAGAAAAAAACATTTCCCTTTAAATATTAGTAAACACTAAACCCTAGATATTTTGCAATTGATTTTGCCTAAATTATTTTTAGAATGAGATCCTCTCATATGTCTATAAATGCTTTTACTATGCTTAAGTAGAGATTAAAAGGAGGGAAACATTCGCCACTTGATAACCATCTATTAGTCATAATTATACAGTCAACACATGTGCAATCATATGCTTATCTTATGCCCATTATATGTCAAAAAGGTGTTTATTAGTTATAAAAATGCTAATTTCAGATGTTAAAATGAAAAACTTGAATGTTTAGAGATCACAATAGCAAAAGTTACCAAATTCATGAGCTAAATAAGATATTAAGCCCAAAATAAAACTAGATATAGTATATTAAAACTAAAAATGTTTTGTCAATTTAATTATACAATTCATCAATATGCATTTTTCATATTGAAAGATAATATGGTGTAATTTTATAGTTATATTTGAAGTAATTATTTAAGTGGAGGAAAGTCGAACAAGTTCATTTAAAAAAGCCAAAATTTACAAGAAAACCAATTAAAGATAACATAGGTAATAAAAAAAATACAAAATTACAACTTTAGTGAAGAAGTATAAAGATGCAGCAAACTTGATATGTGTAGTAGTGTTCGAGTGTAGTGCAAGATCAAAGCAAAAAGGGAAAGATGATTATCTGATTAGTACACACCATATCATTAACTCTAAAAAAGACAACAATCAGTCAATATGCTCCACTTCATTTAAAAGAGTTATAACGCCCGCTAAGTAAGGCTTAGTTAATAAGATGATTCAAAGAGGCATAAGTGTGTTTAAGGGAAAAGAGATGAGAAAAGTTATGTTTCCTATGTTCATGCCTATGACTTGAATGTCATGGTCGTGAATGATGGTTTGAGATGTTTCATGGTCATAACCAATCAAATGACGCCTATGAATGTTGTCAAGTACAAAATATGAACAATTCATTTTTTCTCTCACGCACGTTCCATTCTCGAAAGATACCCTTTTGATTTTTCTTAACACTAGAGACTATATCATTTATTTTCCTTTGATTCCAAGACCTAAAACACTTAAAACTAAAACAAAGATTGAGATTTCATCAAGTTCTAGAGAAAGAAGAGTGATGGAAGTTTTTATTCTTAAAGAGGCAGACTTAGAGAAGGGAAAAAAAGTCTGAAATCCATCATCTAAGTTGTGTTTCCTTCATTTCTGGTAAGGAATCATGTTTTTTTTTTCCTGTTTACCAGTTTTCATAGTATTTTACATGTATATCTCATATTTTGTAGAGACTCATTTCCAAGTACGTTACATTTTAGTTCAAGCTTAAGTTTTTATGGTTTAAAAGTCTCATTTAAGCTTGATTAAGGTTATAGTATGAGTTATAAAAGAGTTAAGTGAGATTAAGGTTAAAGAGGGTTTAAAGTTAGAGTTTTTATCATTATGGTTTAAGGTTAAGTTTATGGTTTGTAGACATTGATAAAGTTGTATTATATATGATAAAAGTTGGAAGATGAGGGGGTAAAACCCACTAAAAGGACAAGCAAGCTTGAATAAAGTTTGGTTTTAAGGCTGCAACAGAGATATGTACATATATGCATTTAAATTTCCAAATTTATGGCATGTTATGTGTTAAATGCTTATGAACACAATAAATATTGATTGTTGGTTATAATAAGTATGAAAGTGTAATGAATGCCATAATGACATGAGAATTGAATGAAATATGTATAAATACTAAATTAGACATGAAACGTATTGATAGTATGATATGAGATTTGTTCAATCAGGCCAAATGTGCATTTAATGGAATGTTAAATGATGATGGTTAAAAGGTAGGAAAAGGTATTAATGAAGGTATAAATTCATTAATGAGGTTCCAAAGATAAGTTGTGATGATTATGCACTCTTTTATGATTAAGTGATGTTATAGTATGTTAAATGCATGATTTGATTATAGTGTTGATAGGAAGAGGTTGCCAAAAGATAACCATTAGAGTCATTGTATGTGTTTTGCATTAAATGTCTTATTTTTATGATTGAATTGTTGGTAAACCTTGATTCACACCCGTGACATAGGGTTCACGATCATGAATCATCAACCTAGAACTACCCAGGATATTTCATTGTTTGAGTCACCACTTGACTCATGACCATGATTCACGATAGTCATGCCTGTGACTATTTCTTCACGTCTATGAAGAAATGTGCAATTTATGGATAAAAACTTTCACGACCTAGTTCACGGTTTAGTTCACGAATAAGGGTACCCATGAATCTTGTTTAATATGTTATATGTTATTTTCTTCTATGATTATAATGAAATGGCTATGCACATGTTTCTATAAATGTATGATATAAATAGAAAACACATGATTTCATGATTGTTCATGCATATATGATACATGGTGAAATTTCAAATGTTATGGCATAAGATAAAGGCTTATTATATGAGTGTAACAGAGGAATATGAATAAGTAAGCCTAGGCTCTATAATAGGACTAAAAGTAGGAAAAGTGGCATGTCATTAAAGGGGCATACAGTATCGTAGTTATATGTTATACAATTATCTTTTAAAGACAAAATGGCTTAAGCTCAAAGAGTATCTTTGATCCTATATTGCATGTGAATACTATATATTTTACTCAGTCAATGTGGCTTATGCCAGGAGAGTGCTCTTGACTTGAGGAGATAGGATGAGTACACATGATTATATACAATGGAAGGGTGGCTTAAGCTCGGAGAGCGCCCCTATTTACAACCCATATTCGAATAGTGTTTTAGAGAATTGTTGGGCGAAAAAGACTAAAGTTATTAACAAATATGGAATAATGAAAAGCTTTTAATGACATAAGTATACAATGATATATGGCTACATGTTATAGGTTATGAAAACGGTAAGTGTTAACTTATGCACATTACAAGAATATAATGTTATAATAGGTTTCTTGAGATAAAACATGTTATATGTCATTTATTTCATTATCATGAAGTGTTGTATATGATAAGATGCCATGAAGTGCATTGTATGAATGCATATTGAAATTTTATGCCTATATATACCACTAAACTTTCAGTATCTTAACGTGTGAGGTAGGTCAAAGCCTAGTAGATATAGTGAAAGTTGATCTAGAAAAGCCAACCCAAAATCAGAGTCAACAAAATAGACCTTAACGGATTGGTGATATATGTCATATTTTACATTTTTGTACATGACATATGGGATGTGGTTTGTTTACATTTGTACATGTCTTTTGTATTTAAGGAAATTTGTAATTTTGTTAAAGACATGTATTTTATAAACATCGAGCCAGTTGAGCCCAAGCATGATAATTTTATATATGATGATGAATCTTTGAATTAATGGTTTCATTGTGGATGTATATCTTATGATATGGTAAACAAGTTTTATATACAAAGGAGTTTTTATGACAAAGGGTTTTCTAAGAAAAATAAAAATTTTAAATTTTCACAAGTTTTCTGCAATAGGTACATATGACAGTCGCTCATTTAGTTGGGTTAATTT
The DNA here is from genome assembly GCA_023653625.1 of Triadica sebifera. Taxonomy (NCBI): domain Eukaryota; kingdom Viridiplantae; phylum Streptophyta; class Magnoliopsida; order Malpighiales; family Euphorbiaceae; genus Triadica; species Triadica sebifera. Next base: position 32,663,496 of record CM042895.1, read on the forward strand.
TGATTAAATGAGAGATGCTCTATTTAGTGGTATTAAAGTATAGGTTTAGGCGTTTCTAAACCTAAGTGGGTTAAGGGATATCATATATACATAGTACCTTTCTTATGTCTCTGATATAGGCTCTCTCTGTCGACCTGTAGGAGTGAATAGGTATAAATGGAATTGGAAGCGCACAATGTTGCTGAAAGCAATAAGTCTCCAAATTTGAAGCCTCTTAATCAGCCCATTGCTTCAAATGTGTGAGGTCCGAGTGCTACCCCAGTTCTTCATATGCAACCCGTCAAACAAGTAGATTTGAGTGTTATACTAATCATACAGTAGATGGCTGATATTTTATAGCAGTTGGGACAAACCATACTACAGGCACTGCCACAGCTAACTCCACAGCTGCCACCATAAAAGAAACCAAAGATAAAAATTCATATGGTCCAGAAGTATGGGGCCACTGATTTTGTTTAGTAGAAAAGAGGATGACTTAGATATAGTCGAGTTCTAGATAGAAAAGACCGAGAGGGTTTTCAATGAGTTAGAGTATGTGCATATAAGTGGTGAAAGTTGGTTTTGAAAAAGCCATAAACTCTACAGCCTCTAACTTGGGAGTATTTTATTGTTGAGTTCAAGAAGTAGTATGTACTCTAAGTCTATCGACAAAAAGAGAAAGAAATTTCTAAATCTACGATAGGGGAATATGGTAGTGTCTGAATATGGGAGAGAGTTCACATGGATGAGCATATATGCAATCAATTTAATAGTAGATGAGAGGGACAATTGTTATCGCTTTGAGTATAGTTTGAATGATGACATTGGGCATCATGTCATTTCCCTTCAGTTTGAGGACTTTTTTACAATTTTTTCCTTAGCTATCAGCATAAAGAAGAGAAGAAAATAAGAGCAAAAGAGAAATACTAGAGACCCACAACTAGTATGGCATAAACAACTGACAAGAAGAGTTACTTTTTCTCAAGACAGTTGCAAGGCAAGAGATAAAGCAAAAGACAGAGCCACTCTCAATCTAGTTCTTTCAGGAAGGGACTGTTCTTTAAGAGGAGAGTGTTAGTTGGCTATAGGTACTTACCTCAGGTATGGAGCTCAAGATCATATGAGAAAGGATTTCCCTTTGTTGATAAGTTCTACACCCACACAGATAATAGAATTAGCTCTAGCTCATATTAGGAATCAGACATGAAAAGGTCGTACAAGACCTTCCTAGATTGTTTCAAAGATGAAAACTCGTGAGGACTAGGGAGCCATAGATGTCATAGTGGGTATCTTCTCTTTAAATGGCTACAATATATATGCTTTAATAGACCCGGACTCTATACATTCTTATATTTACACGAGCATGCCTAGTTAGCACAATATGACAATAGAGAAACTAGAGTTCGAGATTGAGGTCATGAACTTTCAGTGTGGTTGTGGACCGAATATACAGAATTTTTCGTTCAATTGTGCATGGGAAAGAGTTTCCTACAAATCTCATTGAGTTTCTGTTTCATGAGTACGATGCCATATGAGATAAGGATTGGCTCTTATAGCATAAGGCAGTTATGGACTACAGGTCTAAGATAGTTGTTCTTAAGAATTCATAATAAAATGAGGTAGTAGTAGAAGGTGAAAGGTTTCCATAGCCTCCACATATGGTTTCCATGATGAAAACGCAAAAGATGATCCTAAAGGGATGTGAGGTCTATTTGACTCATGTGGTTGACACTAGAAAAAGGAGGTCCAAATCTTTAAGATATTACCATAGTAAAGGAGTTTTTCAATATCTTTCTAGATGATTTACCATGATTACCACTGAATAGAGACGTTGAGCTATCTATAGAGCTCACACTAGCCACAACACCGATATCTGCAACACTTTATAGAATGGTGCCATCAAAGATGAAAGAGTTGAAAGCTTCGTTTCAAGAGTTGTTAGACAAAGGTTTCATCAAGCCGAGTGCATCTCAATGGGATGCACCAATTTTGTTTGTAAAGAAGAAAAACGAGTTTATAAGGTGGTGCATAAATTACAAATAGCTGAGCAAGGTGATTATTAAGAATCTATATCTGTTGCTATGGATTGATGATCTTTTTGATTAGTTGAAAGTTGCAAAAGTCTTCTTTAAGGTTGATTTGAGATCAGTTTATCATCAGCTAAGGATAAAGGAAGAGGATAGAGCAAAGACAACCTTCAAAACAAGATATGGCCACTATAAATTCATGTTTATGCCTTTTGGGTTAACTAATGTCCCAATAAATTTTATAGACTCGATGAATCAGATATGTAGGCCATATATGGATCAGTTCGTAGTTATTTTCATCAACAACATCTTAATATATTCTAAAAACCAATCAGAGCACAATAAATATTTGAGAACAATGTTGTAGATTCTTAGGGATCATAACATTTATGCCAAGCTCTCCAAATGTAAGTTTTGGCTTGATAAACTGACATTCTTTGGACACACATGTACCAGCAAAAGGAATCAAAGTTGATCCCAGCAAGGTTGAGACAATCTTGAATTAGAATCCTCCCTAAAATATGACTAAAATTAGGAGTTTTCTTGGTTTGGCAGGTTATTATAGGAGGTTTGTGAAAATTTTTTCTGTGATTGCTTCTTTTTTAATCAAGCTTTTAAGAAAAGATATGAACTTTGAGCGAAATGACAAGTGTCAAGTTAGTTTCTATAAGCTCAAGTGTATGTTGATAGAAACTTTAGTCATGACACAACCAATACTTGATAAAGAGTATGTCATCTACCGTGATGCTTTTCACAATGGTTTGGGATGTGTTTTGATATAAGAGGAAAATGTTGTTACTCATGCTTTTAAACAATTGAAACCGCATGAAAAGAATTACCCCACATATAATCTTGAGTTGGCAACCATCGTGTTTGCTCTAAAGATATGGCATCACTACATATATGGAGAAAAATATTTTATCTACACCGACCATAAGAGTTTAAAGTGTCTCTCAACACATAAGAAACTCAATCTGAAATAGAGACAATGGTTAGAATTGATCAAAGACTATAATTGCATCATCGATTATCATTCAGACAAGACTAATGTTATGGCTGATGCTTTGACCAGAAAGACCATAGCGAAATTACATAACTGACATACGTTTAATCAGAAAATCAAAGATGCATAGAAGCAAGCTAGTTGAAATTATTGAGTTGGTCTTTAAGGGGGAGAGATTGGAGAACACAATTGAGTTAGATGATAGTTTATTTTACCAAGGCCCCTTATGCGTGCCTAATGTTGAAGAGTTGAAACAAATGATCTTAAAGGAAATGCATGAAACCAAATTTGTCATGCATCCAAGAAGTAATAAGATGTACCATAATCTGAAAAGGAAGGTTTTGGTGAAAAAATTTAAAAAGGGATATCATAGAGTTTACAACAAGATGTTGGACATGTCAACAGATCAAGGTAGAACATTAGTGCCTTTAGATACTTTTAGAATTGATGCAGTCAATCACTATACCAAAATGAAAATGAGAGCGGATCACAATAGATTTTGTGATTGAGTTGCCTCTGACATCAAGAAAACATGACTTCTTTAACCTATCTACTATGATCCAAACGATGGTGATATAGATTTTGGGTCATGGTGGATAGGTTAACGAAATCAGTGCACTTCTTACTTATCAGAAGGGATTATCTTTTGAACAGACTAACAGAGTTATATGTGAATGAAATAGTATGACAATATAGAGTGACATCTCTATTATATCGGACATAAATTTAAGGTTCACATCTCAATTTTGGAAAAATTTTCACCAAATTTTGAATATCAATCTTAATTTCAGTATTTCTTTTAACCCACATACAAACAACCAGTCAGACATGATGATATAATAAAAAATTGTGAGATCGAATTTGATACGGTACTATGCCAAGATCTTCTGATATTAAATATAGGAGTATAGCTATTGCAGTTTTTTTTTTTTTTTTAACTCCAATAGGTGACTTAACTTTTGCAATAACTTCAACTTCATGTACATCAACCCATTTCCCTTTACCGTGACAATCAAGTTGCACTTCACATCACTCCCAACCCTATTTCACATGAGAGAACTAAGCGTTTTGGCATTGATTATTATATAGTACGGGAAAAGTACAAGACTAGTTTGATCATGCTTCAACATGTTTCTTCCTCTTTACAATTAGCTGATATTTTTACTAAAGCACTGTTTGCACGTCATTTTTGCAGTGAACTAATTCTTTGTTGCTAATTTGTATGCTGCATCGCTTTGTGTTCTAAGAGCTGTAATTCATCATGGCAAGAAAGTTTGTAAAAGTAGTTAGAGTAGTTAGTTTCTCTTCCTAGTTTTCCGGAGACCTTTGTTTTCTTCTTCAATGATATCATAAAAGTATTATTCATCAATTAAACTGCTTTCAAACTTTTGATCGTTTAGGAAAATGACCTCAATAATAATTAACCATTGAATTTTTTTTAATCTTGGAAATTAAAAATTCTTGCCGCCTGGTTATAATAAACAATTATCTGATACTAGTTGCATCAATGTAACTTAATAAACAATTATCTGATACTAGTTGCATCAATGTAACTTATATATATATATATATATATAAAACCAAGCTAATTTACAGAAAGGAATACTATAACATTAAGAAACTAAATTAATTAATAATCCACTTTTGCGTGTATAATATTTAATATTAAAAGATAGATGCATGCATACAATGACGAAGGCATATTGATAAAACTTAAGGCTTAATTTATAAATAAATTCTTAAATTTATTTTTTTAAAAAATTGTTTGACATCTTATTTAAATTTATTTAAAATACGCTTATTATTCACTGAGAACATATAATAATTAGTATGATCTCTTTATTTAATTTTAAATAATTTAACTGTTTAATAAATTATTAAAAAATATAAAATACTAAAAAAGTTTTAAAAAATGTATATATTAAAGCGATGAAACGTAAAAATCAAATAGATGCCGTCGTATGGAAGGAACTCAAGTTTCTTTAAGAACAATAGTGATTAAGGATAGAGAACCCACTTGTGATTTGACAATTCCCCACACAATTAGGTTGCGTCAAAGCAATTATTGTAAAGTTAGTACTTTTGTGTCGACAGAAAAGACTAAGTGAGCTGTGGAAATTTCCATTATTCCATAGAAAGATAAGAGTCTTTGTCGTACTAAGTGGAAAAAGTTCCTTCAGGACAGCCCCATTGATAAAACGTTATTGTTTGATTTTGATTTTTTTTTTTCCTATGAAATTGGTGTAATGTTTAAAAGAAAAAAGCTCAAGTGGAAAAAATTTCTCAGTTTTTAATCTTTTTATTATTATTTAGTATATCATATGTCAATTGAGAGAAGTGAAATTTCGAAATTGAGACCACTCACTCAACGATATAAATTCTTTGTCATATAGGGATGACTATGGACCGGTTAATCGTTCTATTGAAGTTTTATATTAATCAATCTATTAAAAGTAATCCTACATAATTACTAACTATTAATCATTTTAATTATCTCAATTTTTTAGTTCGATTATTGATTTTTAACCAATTAATTATTAAAATAAACTTATTTAAAATTTAATAATAAATTACAGAAAATTACTGTAATTTAACAAATTACAATTAAAAATAAATTTTTAAAAATCTAACAATTTATCTAATTTTTTAATAAAAATATTGTTTGAAATAATAGTTAAAAAAATTGTGATTTAAATATATTGACTATTTTACAGTTACAGTGATTGGTAACGCGTATAACACTAAATCTTTATAAAATATTATTAAATTATACATAAAATTTTAAAAAATTTACACTAAAATATATAAAATATAGAAAAATCATATGATATATTGTATTACAATATTTAAAATTCATAAAGTATCAAATAAATTGACTTTATTTTAAATGATATGATATAAAATGTTAATTTTTTAAAAATTTATTTTTAATTTCTATAATTTATTTAAAGTTGAAACAATACATATAATTAACTGGTCTATATAAATCAATCTAACAAAATTTCTAACAGTTAATCAGTCGGCTAATAAGATTAATCAGTCAATTGATTTTTTTTTACCGATCTATGATCTTTCGGACTTTTTTTTTTGTGAGCCCCACGCAGGACTGCCCTTGTTGGACAATGGTCATTGGTGCTTGCGCAAGTTGCATTTCATAAATGCGGATGTGATGGCTTTCTTTTCTCTTAATTTATCAATTCTACTATTTAAACGAAAGGCAAATGTCAATCTTGTCCAGAAATTTTTTTAAAATGTATATAATTTAGACATTTTGTACGCATTATTTGATTTTTTTTTTTCCTTATTATCACCTTTGTTTTGTTCAAGAAGTTTATTTGAAATTTATATTAAGTTTTGTTTGGTTTAATTGACTATAAGATGTAAGAAATCCTACTAAACTTTGAAAGAGATTTAAAAATTAATGAGGTAACACTCGTCCAAATATAATTATGGTATGAATTTATATAAGTTGAATTAGTTACTTATTTCATTGTCATCCATAAATTCAATGGAGCCTCACCTTTGATTTGTTCAAGAAGTTTATTTGAAATTTATATTAAGTTTTGTTGGTTTAATTGACTATAAGATGTAAAAAATACTACTAAACTTTGAAAGAGATTTAAAAATTAATGAGGTAACACTCGTCCAAATATAATTATAGCATGAATTTATATAAGTTGAATTAGTTACTTATTTCATTGTCATCCATAAAATTCAATGGAGCCTCATAATTAATCGATATGATTTGGCTTTGGAGAAACAATCATCACTACAATACATTAATTGAGTGTTTTAGGGCTTAAGTACTAAAACTTCAGACATTTAAGATAATTGATATTTGTGATGCTCTAAAAATATTTAGTAAAACATTATAATAAGTAATTTTAATAATTCTATTTTAATTTTTTTTCATAAGTTTGGTAACTAATTTAATTATATTTTTAATTTAAACTATTTTTTATTTTTTTTTTATCAATCAAAAGAATTTTATTAAGCTCAAAAATAGAATACAAATACATCAAGCTGTGGAACAAAACAAAAAGAACCAACTTGCAAAGAGATTTTACCAGTTATTAAGAATATCAATGTTTCAATAACTATACTGCACATCTTGCATATACATGAATATGAATAAAATGACCTATCTAATCCTTTGTACAATCCTTATCACACAAGGATTTTAGTTTTGAAAAATCACTTCATTTCGGACTCTCCAAATATGATACATTGCAACACTAGATGCTAATATCCAGAGCCTATCGATAAATGTTTTTCCCGACACCTTTCTAGTTAACCAGCTAACCTCACGCCTCTAAGTGAAAGCTAGTCTAGATATGCCACAAGCAACTAAGATTAAATCCCAAATTTGCTCAGAAAAAACACAATCAAAGAACAGCTGACCAATAGTCTCCACCTCAAATTTACAAAGTGCACAACTATTGGAATCACAACAATGCCACCCAAACAGTTTTATCTCTTCTATATAATCTACCTTTTAAAGCTAGTCAAGTGATAAAAAAAAAAAAAAAAAACTGGGAATTTATTGAAGAAACCACAACAGTCTATACCAAGCAACATGGTGTCTTTTAGCCATCAAATCATTCTAAGTACTAATAACAGAAAAAAAAAATTCCAAATCTCTCCAATCTCCATTTGATAGTGTCTTCATACGTTCTCAAAAAAAGAAAATGAGAAAGAATATAGGTCCAAATATTAACAGTATACATATCCAGAGGTTGGTGAAATCTCCATAAACCATCTCTATAAACCTTACTCACCTTAACATTTCTATCAATTCCAATATCCTTGAAGTTAACATTAGGAAATCAATCAAAAAGAGACATGCCATGTGCCCAATGGCCATATTAGAAATAAAATTTGATGTCATTAACCAAAATATACTCAAAGAAACACTTTACTGAAGAGCGAAACTTTAATAACCATCTCCAACTCCAGCTTGAGTCATAAGGTTTTAAGATGCCCAAAAAACTCAAGCTCTTGAGTTTATTAGCAGAAACACAAGTTGCCCAACGAGTATTTTTAGCATTCACCAAATCCCAAATGTGTTTACCAACAACAACTTGGTTCCTGTCGTACAAGTTCTTCAAATTTAGACCTCTTGCTTTCTTAGAGTAGCAAACATTGTCCCATGCAATAAGACCAACTTTCCCACTAGACCCTGTATCATTCCAAAGAAAATCCCTGCAAATGACTTCAATGCCTCACATAATAGACTAGGGAGGAGGAAAATATTACACAAATAAGAAGTCATACTGAAAAGAACAACATTGACCAGTTACAGTCTACCTACATAAGATAAATACCGAGTAAACCAGGACTCCAACTAGAGGTGATTCTCCTAATCAACACATTATAAACAACTTTTGAAAGCCTGGTATAGATAAAGGGATGCCAATATATTTTACCGAGGTTGACCCTTTTGAAATTGCAAGACTTGTAGGATTCCATGTCTAATATTGTGGTCCACCCCATCAAAAAAAAAAAAAAATAGAGCCCTTTACTGGATTAGGTTTAAGGCTAAAAACAAGAGTAAGGTGACTGAGCCTAGAATGGATTTTCTTGACTAAATGAATATCACCACGATAGAAAATAAAGAAATCATCAACAAAGCAAAGGTAAGTGAGCTTCATAGCTTTGCAGCTTTTATGGTAACTGAAATAAACTTTTGCTGACTTCTACAAAGTTCTAGAAAAATACTTCATTGCTAAAACAAAGGAAAAAGGTGAAATTGGATCACCTTGTCACAATCCTTTCCTTCCTGATAAGAAGCCTTCAACATTACTATTAACAATGACTAAGAACATATTAGATCTAATGCTAGCTATAACCCAAGTCACAAATTTAGTAGAGAAATTAAACCCATATAAGATTTTCTCAATAAGGTCTTGGCTCAAAGAATCATAAGCTTTTTGAAGATTAATTTTTAAGGCACATATGGAATTGAAGTAACTAGGCGACAATTTATTGTCCAAACAACTAGAGTAGTAAAATTAAGAGTTTTAATAACAAGTAGTTAAGCGGAAAATAATAGAATGAAATCGCTAGTTTTTTAAAATAAATGCTAAGATTCCATTGATTTAAAAACTTGATGTGTAAATATAATTAAATATTTAATTACTTTTATATGTGATATGATTATGTCATTTTTTTTAAATAAATTTAAAAATGTGAAATTTATATTTGGAAGTGAGTAACTATATAAACATAATTTTGTTTTGGAGAATCGATATGAAAAGTATTTTATTGGCCCATTTGCATTTTATATGATATACGAGGAAGTTCAACTTCCAATATGATGAATTGATGAAAATTTAAGAAGTTCTACTTTCGAATTGACGAGAATTTAGGAAGTACTACTTCGAATTGATGAATTGATGAAAATTTAAGCAGATTTACTTCTAATGATAAATTGAAAGAAAATTAAAAAATTGTACTTCCAATGTTATGGAAAGTTCTACCTCCAATGTATTATATTAGGGGCCCCAAGTTAGCTTGCCACCAACGTATCAAGGAGGTTCACCTCCAACGCATTCTTACACATTCCGATGACAATATGTAATTTATCTCCAATATTTATTTATATATTTGCATCTTGTGCATTTTGCTTAAATTTACAAAATGTCAATTTTGATCTATATATATATATATATATATATATATATATATATGAATAAAAAGAACGAGTTAAATGATGTGATTTGCTCAACTGATTTTAAATGGAATTTTGATTTCTATAAAGGTGTTAAATGTGTCAAATTATGTGAATCGCTCAAAATTATTATGTCTTTTATATTGAGTATATACCTATGTTATAGTATCTTGACAGGATTATGTTTTGTAAACATTTTTAATATTTTAATTATACTTGCTACAAAATGTTATGTGAAATTTATGCATTATACTCACTCAATTCTGAGGATATTTTACGTACCTACTCAAAGAGGTCTAGGATCAAAGAAAGACAAGTTTCCAGAAGATAAACATAAGGTAGTTACATACATGAGAAGATCATAGTGGAAATGAACTTTTGGTGACAAGGGCTTGTACTCAGTGATACATATGCATTTTACATATTTATACTTTATCTTACTTTAATTTTTGATATATACACTTAATTAATTTGTGATGTAATTATTCTTTTTGATGTGGTATGTATAATATCATATCCGCTAACTTAGACACTGAGTCACACGTGTCGCGAAATTGACGCGTTTGATCAATCGGAGTCTAAATTCGGATTTTGACATGGATTAATCAAGTAATGATTTAATTATGTTGATATATGCTTAATAAAGTATATAAAGAGTTTAAAAGATGTTAAAAATGTAAAGGGTTAAATTACAAATTTGACTAGTTTTGAGAGTCAATTTGCAATTTACCGAGAATTGAAAGATCCTATTAGTTGTTTATTGGTTAAAAATAAGTTATGGACATGATTATATATATATATATATATATATATATATATATATATATATATATATATATATATATATATATATATATATATATATATATATATATATATATATATGACCGATTTTCTTTAGGAAAGAAAGAGGATTAATGTGTTATTATGCTAATTGATCAAGTTTTGATATATAAGTCAAAGGTGTGAGTCCCTAGTTGGACTTTTTCTTTTTCTTCTTTCTTTTCTTCCTTAATATTTCTTCTTCTTCTTTTTTTCTCTACCCAAACCAGTTACGCCATCCACCTTTGTGAATCCTCCATAACCAACCTTGAGTTCTAGTGATAGAAAGGAAGGGAAGAGAGGGAAAAGAACAAGACAAAGTGATTTTCATGATCTACAAAGTCTTAAAGAAGTTTGGAAGAGCAAGAAAGAGGAAGAACAAACAAGTTTTGTGGAGAAAGTGAATCTCCAAGATTGTGATCAAGTGAAGAAAAGTACAAAGGTAAGAAGTTTTTCTTCTTCTCTTTCATCTTTTCTTAAGGAAGTTGGGGTTTTAAACTCATTTAAAGTTTATATGGAAAGAAAAAGAGTTTAGAGTTTTGTGAGAGAGAGTTTAGGGTTTATAAAGTTTTGAGAAAGTAATGTTTTGATGATGATTTTATGATGTTATAAGAGTTCCAAGTGACAGAACAAACTCAATGGAGTAAAGGCAAAAAGAAAGCTACCTAGAAGAGTGAAAGAGAAAAATAGAGGTTTGTGCATAATTTAAGGCAATAGTCTATCTTTATTTGAAATAATGCATATTTAATATAATAATTAATGATTGAATTGCACTAATGATGATTATGGCATGAAACCATAGGTTTAGATATAAATAATAAGATTTTGTGATATATTGAGTTAAGTAATTTATGTTAGAGAATTGAGTTATGATAAAGACATTTATATGTATTAGAACATGATATATTGAGTAAAAGACTTTAGAAATACATGAGTTTGTATTTGGTATAACTTGGGGCAACTAGAAATGAATAAGGAAAGTGAATATGCAGGTTTCCCACAGATAGTCACAAGCATGAACCTGCTAAGTTCACGGGCGTGACTGAATTGTGTCACAGTTGTGACTTGTATGTGTTAATGACACTATTTATTTCAGAAGCATTCACGGTTTTGAATCACATACGTGAACTAATTCACGGGCGTGAATGAGTAATCATGGTCATGAATGCTATATTTTTAGTAAATTATTAATATTGTTAACTAATGAAGTATTCAAGTAAGTAAATGAAAATATATTATTTATCTAGTAAAATAAGAATGTTGATATGTTTGGAAAAGTAATTAAGTAATGATATATGAATAATGTGGAAATGTGGAAATGTCCATTACTCTAACTCTGGACTAGAAACAAAATAGATGACATGTCATTATGAGGGTGATCGATACCGAACTATATGAGATATTTCTCAATTAATGTGGTTTTAGCTCTGAGAGCGCTATTGACTTGAAATGCTCAGTTAAGTATATATAAATCGAGGACAATATGGTTTTAGCTCTAAGAGTGTCCTTGGACTGATAATTCATATATGATGATATATTACTCCATCAATGTGGCCTTAGCTCTGGGAGGTTATTGATTTGAGAAGCTCGGATGAGGCAGATAGTGGATAAGATGGCTATAGCTCTAGGAACGCCCCTGATCCATAACTCGTATCCAGTTAGTCTAAGTTTAAGTGATGTGGGCGAACTAATGAAGTTAAGTTGAAAAATAATGCAAAATAATATGAAATTAATATAGAATATTAAAGAGATGAAAAAAATAACTTATAATTAGAGATAAATGAAAATAACATTGTATATGTATGCATGATGCTCATAATCGTATGAAATAGGGACATGAGGAGAAGAATAATATGAAAAGATATTAATGTGTAAAATGACATATGTTAATGTTTGTTACATAACATAGTATATTACTTTATTTATATGTACCACTAAACCTAGAGTTTAGCGTGTGAGTTTTGCTTCCGCACATATATAGAAATGTATTAAATATAGTAGATAAAACAAACGATAATCATAGTCAATTAAAACAGCCGATCTTGAAATAGTGACAATTTTTGAATTTTTATATTTTGTTTTTCATATTATATACTTTCAGATTTGTAAATTGACTTTCATAATTTGTTAATAATTAACTTGATATTTATAATTACTATCGTACATAAATAAAATGTACATTATTTCTTATATATCTATGAGCTAAGAGTTTAAAAAAAATTATGTATGACTTTTTAGCATTTATTAAAATAGTAATTTGAATAAGTTAATGTAGCGCTCTTTTATTCGGGCACATACTGTTTGGGTAAGGGATGTTACATACAATTTTTATATGTTAGAGATTATGATTTTATAAACCCTTTTTAGAATAGTACTTTTTGGATTATTGTAAAAGTTATTTATTTGTTTTCCTTTTAAGAATTATAGTATATAATGTTATTTATTTGTTTTCCTTTTAAGAATTATAGTATATAATGTTAGACATTAAAATAATAAAATGAAAATGTGCTAAAGTTGATAAATTGGATGTTAGAATATTTAAATATGGTTGTATATCAGAAAAAAAAATATTGTCACAGTTTTTTTATTACTTGCATTTTAATAACACTGCTAATCAGTATTATTTATTAAAAACTTGCATATTAATAACACGTCTAATCAAAATTAATTACTAAAAGTGATTAGTTTGTGAAAAAAAGTTTAAGGTGTTACATTGGATTTTGTCAGCTAACTTGACCTGTAACTGTTTTTTAGTTAAGTTTTTATGGCGAAAAAAGTACACATTAAGTTTGAAATGACAGCTAGCCAACTATAATACTGATATACTTATCGCTAAGATCCAAATATTTAAATACTTTAATGGAAAAATTAAAAAAAAAATCCCAACACTTTTTTTCAATTTAGAGACAATAAGTCCTATATGATTAAAAATGTAATTAAAAAATGTGACATTTGAAATTTTTTCTATTTAAATTTAATTTTTTAATTAATTTGAATCTTAATATTTATTGGAGCTTGTAATTTAAATTCTCATACGGTGTCATGTTATACTTCATTCTAATAAATGGATGGAAGTTTGATAAAATAAAAAATAAAACATAAACTTATAATTTTCAACAAATATTGGAGTTTGAATTAATGAAAACAAAAAAAGGCTTAATATAAAAATTCTACCCTGAACTTGTTTCTAAAAAGCCATTTAACACCCTTTACTTTTTAGGCAACCCATTAGACACCTATTTAAAATGACTCATTAAATATCCTATAATCTATTAAACATTTGAAATTATTCATAATGATTTATTCCTTAGACAGTTAAATTTATTTATAACAACTTATTTATAAAATTCATGGTCGTTATCATTTGTCCTTTAAGTGTGTAATAGGTACATTTTCGATAAGTTCAAATATCTAATGGGTCACCCAAAAATACAAAGTTTCAAATGATTTTTAGAACAAGTTTAATGAAGGATTTATGCATTATGCCTAGAAAATATTTTGGGGTTTTAATTGAAAAAAGTTCCCATAGATTTTTTTTTGTTTTTTGAAATTTTTCCTAAAACGTTAAGATGTCTAATTTGATTTAAAATAAGCATTATTTATATTCTTATGACTATTTATTAATATCAGTGCATACATTAAATATTCATGCATAAAATTATTATAAAATTGAGAAATTCTTAGATAGATTCAATATATCATGTTATTTGTAAATTAATTCAATTAAATAGCGATATGCTTTTATTGTTTTATTCATATATATATATATATATATATATATATATATATATATATATATATCAGTATATGATTAGATTAATGTAATAGACTATAAGAATTTCTATCTAAACTTATATTTCTAATGTTACTTGGACCATTTCAAATAACTTAAGGGTGTGACATATAAGTTATGAAAATTATATATTTATTTTTATCTAAATCCTTAATTTCTAACATAAAAATTAATAGATTTATTATTCTTTAAATTTTAATTGTAGAATATAAGATATAAATTCTAGAGTTATAACAACACTATATATTTTATTAGTTAGTTTATGTTCCATTTGTTTTCCTTTATATATTTTTTTTAATTTTAAAAGTATAAGGTAAAAGGAATTATTTGCTTTTTTTTTCTAGATCAAGAAATATATGCTTGTAAACAACATGTATCCCTCTAAAACCATATATTCCAAAGAAAGTATGATCCGAAAAAAAATATTTCTTATGATCATCTGCAAGTATGTAGTTGCAAGACTTTTGTGCATATTTCCAAGTGTTGCCCAAACAATGAACCAAGAAGAGGGGGTTGAATTTGTTATAAAAAAATCTTAACCTTAAAAGCAGAATAAAATTAAATAGAGTAGAGATGAAGATATATCACACACAAGATTTATAGAGATTCGGGTATCAACAAACCCTACTTCTCTCCCCAATCTCAATTGGAAATTTTACTAACACACTAAGTGCTACAATAGAATTTTACAAGCTCACTCCCAACTATGGTGTTTCTCTCAATGGCTAACACTTAACCCATAAAATCCCTTGTGTTTTAATGCCTCACACAATAAACCAATTACTTATGTTTTATGGCTCACACAATAAACCCTTACAAGTGTTTCAATCTTAACCCAATATACCTAAATTCACTTGAGTAATAGATTACAATTAAAACACTCACCAATCTATAATTCTCAGAAATTATGAGCAAATAGGTTTTTACAAAGAATAAATGATTTGTTGAAAGTAATTAATACACAATGACTACAACAAGATTTTAGATTCAAAGTAATTGTTGTTCCTCTTGTTAGGATTCATAAATGACTTGCATTTATACTTTCTCAGCGAATTATAGCTGTTTGGGTGTATTTAATGTGAAAATAGCCATTGAACCAACTCTTAACTTTGCGTCTGACATGTTTCTCTATCCTCATTCACATGCGTGACTATATGTGTCACTGTCATGAATATTCTTTCAAGTCGTGGTTCAAGTGGTGACTCTAGGCGTGAAGCTTTTTGAAAGAACTTAAAGTGTTTGATCACGGGTGTGACTTTATACTTTCACGGGTGTGAGTTTGTACTTTCACGGGCGTGAACATTCTTCCAAGCCATGGTTCAAGTGGTGACTCTAGCCGTGAAGTTTTCTGGAAGAACTTGACATGTCGTTTCATGGGTGTATCTTTATTTCATGGGCGTGACCAGTTTGATCATTCATGGTTAGTAAGATCCTTCATGGCCGTGAACTTTGAATGTTGGAGAGTTGACGCTAAGCTTTATCACGGGCGTGACATAAGTAGTCACAGGCGTGAACATGATATTTCTTTTTATTGTGATCTTCAAAATTTTTCTTTCAATCTTGCATCTATTTTATTCAAGATATATCCTATTCAACAAACTTAGAACACATATTGTTAAATACATTATTGCTATTTTATTTGTTAGCATCAAAATGATGAAAATACCCTTCAAGTTTCTCAAGGTTTAACAATATCCCAGTTTTTGATGGTGACAAATAATCTAGCAATATGTGCTTTTGAAAAATCTCCCCCTCAAAAGATGATGAAGACAAAAATAGTAGAGTGCAAGAATTGAACGACATAAAGCATGGATCTTTGCAACTAGTTAGGTATATGCAAGGTATATTCAAAGTATATCAAATTGTTTGCTTAACTAGTTAAGTATATGCAAAGTATATGTAAGGTATATTCTAAGTGTGTCAACTTCTTTGCTTAACTAGTTAATTATATACAAAGTATACGTGAGGTATATTCAAAGTATATCAAATTGTTTGTTTAACTAGTTAAGTATACAACACATATATGTTATACAATACATTTGCATATATTCATATATTGCTAGGTTCTCCCCCTTTTGTCATCAACAAAAATAAATCATAAAATGATAATGATGTAATTATATTAATACGAAAGAGAGGAAGTACAAAGTTTAACAATGTGAATTAAAGTCCTACACTCATAATAATAAAAACTAGTACATAAACAAAAATATGAAAATGCTAGGACTCTAACTAGGCTTTGAGCCTGACAGACCATCTCTAAGGCGTACTACTTCCGCCTCGAGGCTATCCATACGAGATTCCATGAAATGTTTAAGGTTTTCCAACCTCTCATCGATGGAAGCTTACAATAGGTCAAAGCGAGGTGTTAAAAGATCAACCACCTCTTATGTCAAGCTAGGTGTAGAGGCCGATGATTGACCAACCTTTTGCTCAACCTCTGGGGTCGCTATCTTGACTCGAGCTTGTTTCTTTATTGAATTCCTTGGAGGCCAGCTTTGAATTCATCTGAATCATTGTTTTTCCAATCAATTTCACCAGCTAGAGTGGTGAAGCGGTAATATACATTATTCTCATAGATTATGCGAACAGCTGCTCTCATCTTTATAAAAGACTCGACATCTAGCCGGTCTTGATGATGTGCTGGAATGAGATTGAAATTGTGCTCATCGAGCTTTAGATAGCCGAGTTCAATTGTGTTGAACCTTGAGAGGTATTTCTGTCATTTTGATGCTAACAAATAAAATAGCAATAATGTATTTAACATACTTGTTTTCTAAGTTTATTGAACAGGGTATGGAATATGATAGCAAGAATGGATAATGGAAGACTAACCTTAAAATGACAAAAAAAAATGAAGAAATAGTATGTTCACGCCCGTGATGAAGCTTAGCGCCAACTATCCAATATTTAAAGTTCACGGCCATGAAGGATCATAGCAACCGTGAATGATCATATCAGTCATGCCCGTGAAAGAAAGTCACGCCCGTGATAAAACATGTTAAATTCCTCCAGTGAGCTTCACGGCCAGAGTCACTACTTGAACCACGGCTAGGAAGGATGTTCATGCCCGTGAAATAATAATGTCATGCCCATGATCAAACATTTCAAATGCTTCCAGAATGCTTCACAACCAAAGTCATCACTCAAATCGCGGCTTAGAAGAACAGTCACGACCGTGACACTCATACTCACGACCGTAAAAGAGAAAAGAGAAACATGTCAGGTGCGAAATTAAGAGTTGGTGCAATGGCTATTTTCGCATTAAATGTAACCAAACAGCTATAATTCATCATGGAAGTATAAATGCAAGTCATTTATGAATCCAGAACAAGAGAATAGTTAATACTTCGAATCAAAATCTTGTTGTAGCCATTTGTGCATTTTAATACTTTCAAAACAAACATTAATTCTCTGTAAAAATCTTTTTGCTCATTATTCTCTGAGCATTATAGATTTGTGAGTGTTTCTCTTTGTAATCTACTACTCAAGTGAGTTTGGGTATTTTGGGTTAAGAGTAGAACACTTGTAAAGGTTATTTGTGTGAGCCTTTAAAATACAAGAAATTGGTTTATTGTGTGAGCCATTAAAACACAAGGGATTTATGGGTTAGGTGTGAGCCATTGTTAGAAACACCATAGTTGGGAGTGAGCTTGTAAAACTCCATTGTAACACGTAGTGTGTTAGTGAAACTCCCAATTGAGATTGGGGAGAGGAGTATGGTTTGTTAATACCCAAACCTCTATAAAAATTCCTGTGTGATTTCTTCCTTTCCCTACTCAACTTAACTTTTCTTTCCGCACTTAAAAGTTAAAATTTTAATATCCAATTCAACCTCCCTTCTTAGTTCAATATCTGGGCAACAATTGGTATCAGAGCTTAGTCTAGTATCGAAGCCTAAAAAGCGCTAGTAAAGATCAAGATATGGCCAATGAAAGATTCCAAAGTTTCAAGCCTAACTTGGATGGAGCAAAGTATTCTCATTGGAAGTTTCAGATGGAGACATATCTGGATAGTGAAGGAATTAAAGTCTGGGATAGTGTTCGAAAAGAATGGACACCACCAACTAGAATATGAGTTGATGGTGAAGAAGAAATCCTATCAAGAGATGATTGGACAAAGCCTCAAAGAAGAGCAAACTTTAAAAACAAGAAGGCAATGATAATTCTCTCAAGCTCATTATCCATTGAAGAATGTGGTAGAATACAACACTGCCCAACTGCTTACAACATGTGGAAAACATTGGAAAACTATCATGAAGGAACAAAGCAAGTTAAATCCAAGAAGATTCAATTTCTCACTTCAGAATATGAACTTTTCAAGATGAAATCCAATGAGTCAATTACTGACATGACCACCCATCTTCTAGCCATCATAAATGGCATGAGAAAGCTTAGGAAACACCTGAGCTTGGAAGATGTAAATAACAAAATTCTGAGAAGTCTTCCTCTCAAAGATTATGGTTCAAGAGTTGTCGGTATAGAAGAGGCAAATGAAGATATGAGCATCATGAATACCGATGTGCTTATTGGCAAACTTCTTACACATGAAATGGCAGTGAAAATAAATAGAGAGCTTGAAAAAAAGCCAGAAAAAAGAAAGATTCTAGCACTAAAAGCTCTACTTTAAAATTTCAAGAGGAAGTTGAAGATGATGAAGAAAAGAGTGATGATGCAAATGAGGACATTGTTATGCTCTCAAGAAGGCTGAAAAGAATTATTGAGAAGAGAATGAGCAACTCTAGAAAATTCAGGCAAAGAAACCTCAATCAAACTTCTAATGACTCACAAAGAAATAAAGAGGAGGTAAAGTGCTATGAATGTGGGAAGAAAGGGCATATTAAACTGGAATGTCCAAAACTCAAGAAGCACAAGAGTAAATACCAAAGAGACAATAGGGAGAAAGCTCACAAAGACACATGGGATGACGAAAGCTCTTCAAGTGAAAAAGATGACAATGAAAGTGAAGAGGTCAACCTATGCTTCATGGCTATAGAGGATCACTTCTTGGATAAGGTAGGATCATTTCACTCATACTCTTTCAATAATGATAGTAGTGATAATGATAGTAATAGTGAAGATGATGATGAACAAAGCCTAATAGAATTATTGAATCTAGAACTAGAGAAATATAAAAGTAAATTCAATACTTATAAGAATAACATTTCTAATTTGAAAATCAAAATGGATGCTTTAGAAAAGGAGAACTTTAAGCTTAAATCATCTAATGAATATCTTCAAAAGTCATTAGATGAATACTCTTCAAGACCCTCAACTAAATCCTTGCTTAAAGAAAATAATATTTTGAAAAATGAAGTTGAGGAACTTAGAAACTCCATTTCAAAATTTCACAAGGGAAATGAGAGTTTAGATACTCTCATTGTGTCTCAAAGACCACCCTTAATTAGACATGGTCTAGGATTTAAGGGTACATCATCATCTTCTCATAAGACTACTTTTGTTAAGTTAAGTGAACCTCACATCTCAACATTTGTTGTAACAGCCCCAAGGGCTAAGTGCACAAAATATACTAAATCTTCAATACATAAGAGGGATGATCAAGGATTGGTAAGCCTAAAAAGGAAACCTCAAAAGGCTAATCATGTCTTTATGTATAAGAAGCATGCACCTAGATAAGCATGAATTCATCATACTTGTGCATGCCATTGCTCTCAAAATTAACCTAATATAAATATGACATTCAAAAGCATTGTAAAACCAAAAAGCATATTTAGAGCTAAACAATGTAATTATTGTATGAAATTTGGTCACATAAATAAATATTGCTGGATAAGGAAGGCTCATTCGGAACCTTCATGTGCTAACCCCAAGCACCCATCATACTTGAATTGTGATTCTATAAGTATGCCTCAAGTCCACAATAAACAAAAATACTTGGCTAGTAGACAGTGGATGCTCAAGGCATATGACAGGAGACAAAGAACTTTTCAATAAAATCAAAAGTATTGATAGAGGTAAAGTTACCTTTAGAAATAATGCTAAGGATAAGGTAATTGACATTGGCTCTATTGGTACTAATGGTACTACTTTCATTAAAGATGTCTTACTTGTTGATGGCTTGAAATATAACTTGTTAAGTGTAAGTCAATTATGTGATAAAGGAAACAAAGTTATTTTTACTTCCAACGACTGTCTTGTAACCTCTATTAATGACCAATAGATATTTAAAGGAAATAGAGATGTCAATACCTACATAATAAACTTACACAAAATATCTAACTATTCCTCTAAATGTCTTGTGACTACTAGTGATGAATCTTGGCTATGGCATAAAAGGCTTGGTCATGCAAGCATGGATTTAATTCAAAGCCTCAGCATAGGAGAGCTGGTAAAGGGACTGCCAAAAGTGAAATTTGAAAAAGACAAGACATGTGAACCTTGCCAAAGAGGAAAACAACACAAGTCATCCTTCAAATCCAAAAACATTGTAAGTACCTCAAAACCTTTACAACTCCTGCATCTAGATCTTTTTGAACCTACTAGAATTGCTAGCTTATGAGGTAAACACTATGCTTTTATCATCGTTGATGACTACTCTAGATTTACTTGGGTAATTTTCTTAGCTCAAAAGAGTGATGCCTTTGAAACTTTTAGAAACTTTGCTAAAAGAGTTCAAAATGAAAAAGGATATTGTATTTCAAAAATAAGAAGTGATCATGGCAAAGAATTTGAAAATGAAAACTTTGAAATTTTTTGTCTAGAACATGACATTCCGCAGAATTTTTCATCTCCTAGGACACCTCAATAAAATGGGGTAGTTGAAAGGAAAAAATGAACTTTAATTGAAATGGCTCGAACAATGCTCAATGAGTATGGTTTACCAATTTACTTTTGGATCGAAGCTACAAATGCTGCATGTTATATTTTAAATCGAGTTTTCAAAAGACCTCTCTTAAACAAAATCTCATTTGAGCTATGGAATGGAAGAAAGCTCTTGATATCATACTTTAGAGTATTTGGATGAAAGTGTTTCATATTGAATACCAATGATAACCTTGGAAAATTTGCCTCTAAATCTGATGAGAGTATCTTTTTAGGATACTCTACAACTAGAAAACCATATAGAGTATTTAATAAAAAGTCATTAACTGTTGAAGAATCTATGCATGTTGTTTTTTATGAATCTAATAAGCTTGACCTTGTGAAAGGTAGTGTTCTTGATGATGTTGTAGGTACCATGGAAAGAGAGAAGAAAAAGATTAAGAAGATTCACATCAAGATGATTCTCTACCTCTAACTCAAGAGGAAAACAGGCAAGAGCTTCCAAAGGAATGGAGATTGATAAAAGATCACCTCAAAGAACAAATCATTGGTGATTCTACAAGGGGAGTAAGTACTAGATCTCATCTTAAATATTTAGTTTCTGATCTTGCTTTTGTTTCTCAAATTGAGCCTAAAAATATTGATGAGTCTCTTAATGATGAAAGTTGGGTGATTGCTATGCAAGAGGAACTCAACCAATTTGAGAAAAGTAAGGTATGGACCTTAGTACCTAGACCTAAGGAGCATCAAATCATTGGAAGCAAATGGGTATTTAGAAACAAACTAGATGAACAAGGTTCAATAACTAGGAATAAGGCTAGGTTGGTTGCAAAAGGATATAATCAGGAAGAAGGAATAGATTATGATGAAACCTATGCTCCGATAGCTAGATTAGAAGCCATAAGAATACTTTTAGCATATGCATGCCATATGAATTTCAAACTCTTTCAAATGGATGTAAAAAGTACTTTTTTAAATGGCTTTATAGAAGAAGAAGTTTATGTAGAACAACCACTAGGTTTTGAAAGCTATAATTTGCCCAACCATGTATTTAAACTTTCGAAAGCTTTATATGGTTTGAAACAAGCTCCAAGAGCTTGGTATGAAAGACTAAGTTCTTTTCTCTTAGAAAATAATTCATTAAAAAGCATAAGCATAATACTCTAATTGTTCAAATTTATGTTGATAACATCATATTTGGGTCTACTAATAAATTGCTTTGCCAAGAATTTGCTAAGTGTATGACTAGAGAATTCGAAATGAGCATGATGGGTGAGCTAAAATTTTTCCTCGGTCTACAAATAAAACAAGGCAATGAGGGCATATTCATTAACCAATCCAAATATTCCAAAGACTTACTTAAGAAATTTGGAATGGAAAGATGCAAAAATGCCAAGACTCCAATGAGCACATTAACAAAATTGGACAATGATGAAAAGGGTAAGAGCATTAATGAAAAGCTCTATAGAGGTATAATCGGATCACTTTTATATCTTATTGTCTCTAAACCCGATATAATGTATAGTGTATGCTTATGTGCTCGCTTTCAATCATTTCCTAAATAGTCACATTTAAATGCAGTATTAAGAATTTTAAAATATTTACATGGCTCATTGCATCTAGGTTTATGGTATCCTAGAAATTTATCCTTTCACATTATAGGATATTCAAATGCTGATTATGCTGGAAGTATTTTAGATAGAAAAAGTACTTCAAGTACTTGTCACTTTATTGGAGAATGGTTAGTTTCTTGGTTTAGCAAGAAACAAATTTCAGTTGCTCTTTCCACTGCCAAAATTGTCGAACCTTGATTGATAATTTTGTGTTTTTTGTCTCATCTTTTTAGATATGAAGTAGCTAACTTGATAGAAATATATGTTATAGGTGATAGAAGCTCCTTAGAAATGCTTTAGTCTTGTTTTAGACTTAATTTTATTTAATGAGGATTTTAGACAATTCACGCCTGTGACATATATTCACGGTCGTGATCATAATCGCCAAAAGCTCCAGTAGCTTTCATGTCTTGCTTCACGACATGCTTCACGGTTGAAGGTAGTGAAGACAATGTTTCACGCCCGTAACCTTTTTCTATCACCCCCGTAAAATGCTTTGTTCATGCCCGTGATGTTGATTCATGACCGTGAACATTTCCACTAAAAACTTACAGAAGCGTTCACGCTTTGTGTTACGCTCTGTTTCATGGTCACAAAGTAGTGAAGATTGTACTTCACACCCGTGACTCTTTTGTCACCACCGTGATATTTCATCATTCATGCCCGTGACCTTTAATTGTCACGACCGTTAATCATTTCACATCCCTCATCATGGGTAGAGCATCTTTTCAGCAAACCGTGAATACGACATTTCACGCTCGTGACTTAGCTTTCACGCCCGTGAAGATGTCGGCTATAAAACATTTTCTGTCGTTATTTCTCTCATTTCCAACTCTCCAACTTCTCTTATTTATCACCATTGAATACCATTTTAAAGATTTTGACCCCCTAGCAACTCATTCCATCTTTAAATACCTTTAAAAACTTTCTCCATCATTAGAAATCAAAACACCTTAGGTTATATTCCAAAATTCCATAAGATTTTCTCTCTTCAAAAATGGAAACCGGCTCCTCCAAAGGTACCAGAAAGAAGTCTCATGCTCTAAGAAGGTACACGGACTACCTTCTAACATTATTCCGGAGCATTATCATCCAAGATACACGATTCTCAAGCAAAGACCACTTTTTTCCTCTCGATCATTTGAGTGGCAAACTATCAGAACACTTGGTCTCGAGACAAGCATGATGGAACAACTCCAGGCTTGTCATCTAAAAGATTTCGTTGATATCCATCAACCGACACTGAGGGAACCAACTCTAGAGTTCCTAAGCACCCTGCAAGTCTCTGCTACCGGCACGGTAAAATTCCAACTTTGCAAGCATCTGAACACCCTCATTGCCACAGAGTTTGGTGACATGTTCAACCTTCCCTCTGACGGTATCCTTAATGAGAGTGAGGTGGAGTTCTATGCTACTCAGGCATGAACTCACTTCGGGCTTGACTGCAACTAGGACATCAAGAAGACAAAAAGCACCCACCTTCGATCCCCAGTGCACAAATACTTGCATAGGTTTCTAACCTATAGCATTTTTGCCAGAGGAGATAGCAACGGATCGATTCAAAAGTCCAAGCTCTTTCTCCTAGAAATGGCCCGAAGAGGCCTAATGGTGGTTTTATCTCGATGGTTTGCAAACCATCTACTATCAATTGTCACCAAGCCCTTCGGACACATTCTGATTGGTGGGTACGTGACTCACCTTGCTATCAAGCTTGAGTATTTAAAGCTAGAGGAGCACCATTTCAACCTTATACTAGCACATCCTCGATACTGACTAGATGTTAAGTCATTTATCAAAATGGGAGCGGCTCTTCGTATAGGTCATGAGAACAACATCTACTACCGCTTCACCAACACTGCTGGTGAAATTATTTGGGAGGACAACGATTCAGATGACTTCAAAGCTGGCCTCCAAGGAATCCAGCAAAGGAAGAGAGTTCGAGTTGAGATGGTGACTCCAGAGGTTGAACAGGAAATTGGACAATCCTTTGCCTCCACACCAAACTTGGCTCAGCAAGGCTGATCTCTTGACACCACGGTTTGAGCAATTGCAGGCTTCGATGGATGAGAGGTTAGAGAACCTCAAGGATTTCATGGAGTCTCACATGGAGAGCCTTGAGGAGGAAGTAGCTCGCCTTAGAGATGGGATTTCCTGCTCCAAATCTAGCTAGACTATATTTTAGCTATGCTATTTTCTAGCTTGTTTGATGCAGGACTTTCAATCACTTTTCAAATCCTTGTATTCTTCTTTTCATATTGATATAATTTCTTTTGTTTTCCATTATGATTTATCTTTTTTTTTATGACAAAAGGGGGAGAACCTAACAATATATTATATTTAAAGTTAAATGCAATATATTTGAAATACTTATTTGAATCAAATGAATATGCAAGTATGCAAATGAGCTGATATACCTTGAATATACTTTGCATATACCTTGATGCAAGTTACATGAATGAATATGCATTTGATATACTTTGAATATATCTTAAATATACTTTGCACATACTTAACTTGTTTTAAGTAAAAATTTGGTATACATTGGATATACCTTGCATATAACTTGCATATACCTAAACTAGGAAGCATATTTTGATGTTATACATCATTCTTTACAATTCTTGCACTTCAATAATTTTTTTATCCTAAGCATCTTTTGAGGGGGAGACTTCTCAAAAACACATATTGCTAGATTATTTGTCCACATTAAAAAGGGGGAGATTGTTGAACCTTGAGGGGTATTTTCGTTATTTTGATGCTAACAAATAAAATAACAATAATGTATTTAACATACTTGTTTTCTAAGTTTATTGAATAGGGTATGGAATATGATAGCAAAAATGGAGAATGGAAGACTAACCTTAAAATGACAAAAAAAAATGAAGAAATAGCATGTTTATGCCCATGACCTTGTATGTCACGCCCGTGATGAAGCTTAGCACCAATTATCCAACATTTAAAGTTCACGGCCATGAAGGATCATAGCAACCGTGAATGATCATATCAGTCACGACCGTGAGAAAACATGTCAAATTCCTCCAGAGAGCTTCACGGCCAGAGTCACTACTTGGACCACGACTAGGAAGGATGTTCACGCCCATGAAATAATAATGTCATGCCCGTGATCAAACATTTCAAATCCTTCCAGAATGCTTCACGGCCAAAGTCACACTCACGTCACGACTTAGAAGAACAGTCACGACCGTGACACTCATACTCACGACCATGAAAGAGGAAAGAGAAACATGTCAGGCGTGAAATTAAGAGTTGGTGCAATGACTATTTTCACATTAAATGCAACTAAATGGCTATAATTTGCCATGAAAGTATAAATGCAAGTCATTTATGAATCCAGAACAAGAGAATAGCTAATACTTGGAATCAAAATCTTGTTGTAGCCATTTATACATTTTAATACTTTCAAAATAAACATTAATTTTCTGTAAAAATATTTTTGCTCATTATTATCTGAGCATTATAGATTTGTGAGTGTTTCTCCTTATAATCTACTACTCAAGTAGTTTTGGTATTTTGGGTTAAGAGTAGAACACTTGTAAGGGTTATTTGTGTGAGCCTTTAAAACACACGGAATTGGTTTATTATGTGAGCCATTAAAATACAAGGAATTTCTAGGTTAGGTGTGAGCCATTGTTAGAAACATCATAGTTGGGAGTGAGCTTATAAAACTCCATTGGAATACTTAGTGTGTTAGTGAAACTCCCAATTGAGATTGAGGAAATGAGTAGGGTGTGTTAACACCCGAATCTCTATAAAAATTCCTGTGTGATTTCTTCCTATCTCTACTCAACTTAACTTTTCTTTCCGCACTTAAAAGTTAAAAATTTTAATATCCAATTCAACCCCCCTTCTCGGTTCAATATCTGGGCAATAAATTACAAGGTGAGTCACATATCCACCAATCAAGATATCTCCCGATGGCTTTGTTGCAACTGAGAGAAGATGATTTGCAAACTAGTGAGACAGAGCCACGGTTTGACCTCTTCGTGCCATCTCCAAGAGGAAAAGCTTTGATTTTTGGATTGCACCGTTGCTATCACCTCTTGCAAAAATACTATAGGTAAGAAACCTATGTAAATATTTATGGATGGGAAACCGAAGATGGGTGCTCTTAGTCTTATTTACATCCCAACTACAATCCAACCCAAAGTGAGTCCATGCCAGATTGGCATAGACTTCCACCTCACTCTTATTAAGAATACCATCTGAGGGAAGTTTGAAGATTGTGCCAAACTCCACTATTGTGAGAGTGTTTGGATGCTTACAGAGTTGGAATTTGATTGTTCCAGTAGGAGAAACTTGCAAAGTGCTAAAGAACTTGAGAATTGGTTCCCTTAAAGTTGGTCGATGAATATCCATAAATTCCTCGAGATGAAAAGCTTGTAATTGTTCTGTCATGCTTGTCTCAAGTTTGAGAGTCCTGGCAGTGTTCCATTCGAAGGAATGAGAAAAAAGTAGGGGCCTTTTCTTAAGAACTGCATATCTCGGATGACAATGCTTCAAAATAATGTTAAGAAGGTAGTTCATGTGGCATCTTAGAGCATGGGATTTCCTCCTTGTGCCTTTTGATGAGCCAAGTTCCATTGATAATCTCGGATTAAAGATTTTGGAGAGTGATTTTTTTATCAGGGTTTTTGAGAACAACCTTGTATGTTGTGATTTTTCAAAAAGAAGGAGTTTTAAAGGATTTTATAGATGAAAAAGAATATGAGGAGGCCGGATTTTATGAGAGATAATGAATGGGAGCTTTAATTGAGAGAATTTTTAAGGTTGAGAATGACAAAAAACAGTAAAATTTTATTTTATAGTCGACATATACACGGTCATGAATCGTCCATCACGAGCGTGAATAGTCATGGTCACAGTTTGTTGAAGAGGCGTTCTAGCCTTGACAAAGGATACGAATCAGTTCACGGTCGTGACATTAAATAGTCATGGGAATTACTTATGAATTTCATGGTGGTGATAAAATGAGTCACGGTCGTGAAGTGCAATCTTCACTACTTCTAACCGTGAAGCAATGCATGAAACAAAACGTGAACAGTTCTGTAATTATTTGATGTTTATATTCACGGTCATGAAAAGTGTAACGGGCATGAATGAAGAGTTTCATGGGAGTGAAAGAAAAATGTTAAAGGCGTGATACATAGTCTTCACTACCTTCAGTCGTGAAGTATGTCGTGAAGCAAGGTGTGAAAGCTACTGGAACTTTGGACTATTATGATCATAGCCGTCAATATATGTCACGAGCATGAATTTCCTTAAATTTTCAATAACTAAAACTGAGTCTAAACTAAGACTAAATATTCATTAGATGTTTCTATGCCTTATAACATGTATTCCCATTATGTTAACCACTTCATACCTTAGAGATTAGACAACAATAAACAACATATGAAGGAAAATTAACATTCAAGGTTTGACAATTTTGATAATCATGCTTAAGATAGGGTTAATCCATTAAGCATATTAAGCTCTCTTCTTATGAAGTTAAATCTTTCTTCATTAAGAGACTTGGTGAAAATATATGTCAATTGATTATTTGTATCGATAAATTCTAATTCAACATCTTCATATTGAACATGATCTCTAAGAAAATGATGTCTTATGTCAATATGCTTGCTTCTAGAGTGTTGAATAGGATTCTTAGATAGATTTATGGCACTTGTATTGTCACATTTGATAGGTATATGGTCCAAACTGTGACCATAATCCTTAAGTTATTGTCTCATCCATAGGATTTGAGTACAACAACATCCTACTGCTACATATTCCGCTTTAGGGGTAGAAAGAGTAACCGAAACTTATTTCTTGCTAAACCAAGAAACTAAGCATTCACCAATAAAGTGACAAGTGCCTTTCCTATCTAAGAAACTACCGGTATAGTCTGCATCTGAATATCCTACCATATGAAAAGATGAATTTCTAGGATACCATAAACCTAGATGCAATGTGCCATTTAAATATTTTAAGATTCTTTTCACAACATTCAAATGTGATTCTTTAGGACATGATTGAAATCTAGCACATAAGCATACACTATACATTATATCTGGCCTAAAAGCAGTAAGATATAAGAGTGATCCGATCATACCTCTATAGAGCTTTTCATTAATGCTCTTACCATTTTTGTCTTTGTCTAATTTTGTTTAGGTCTTTGGCATACTTGGATTAGTTGATGAATATGCCCTCATTGCTTTATTTTATTTGTAGGCCAAGAAAGAACTTAAGCTCACCCATCATGCTCTTTGACTTTTGGTAGTCCTCTTACTAGCTCTCCATTGCTAAAGCTTTGAATTAAGTCCATGCTTGCATGACCAAGCATTTTATGCCACAATCAAGATTCATCACTAGCAGTCATAAGACACTTAGAGGAAAGGCTAGATATTTTGTGTAAGTCTATTATATAGGTATTGACATCTCTAGTTCCTTTGAATATCTATTATCCACTAAAAGAGGTTACAAGACGTTTATTAGAGGTAAAGATTACTTGGTTTTCCTTATCACATAATTGACTTACACTTAAGAAGTTATGTTTCAAACCATCAACAAGTAAAACATCTTCAATGAAAGTAGTATTATTAATACCAATGGGTCCAATGCCAATTACCTTACCTTTAGCATTGTTTCCAAAGGTTACCTTACCACCATCAATACTTTTAATGTCATTGAATAGCTCTTTGTTTCCGGTCATATGCCTTGAGCATCCACTATCCACAAGCCAAACATTTTCTTTTATAATGGACTTGAGGCATACCTATAAAATTACAATTTAAGTATTATTTTTAGGTACCCAAATGAACTTGGGTCATTGGAGGTTAGCATATGAAGGTTCCCAATGAGCCTTTCTTATCCAACAATGTTTATTGATATGACCAAATTTCACACAATAATTACATTGTTTAGCTCTAAATATGTTTTTCGGTTTTACCATACTTTTAGCTACCATTATCCTATTAGATGGAGTTTGTGAGCAGTGACATGCACATGCATGATGACTTGGTGCTTTCCTAGGTGCATGCCTCTTATACATAAAAGCATGATTGGCCTTTTAAGGTTTCCTTCTTAGGCTTACCGACCCTTGACCATTCGTTTTATGAATAGAGGATTTAGTGTGTGTTGTGCACTTAGCCCTTAGGGTTATTACTTCTAATGTGGAGATATGAGGTTCAATTGACTTAACAAAAAGTGGTCTTGTGAGATGAAGATGATGTTTCATTAAATCCTAGACCATGTCTTAATAAAAGTGATCTTTGAGATACTATGAGAGTATCTAAACTCTCCTTGCCTTTATGAAATCTTGAAATGGAGTTTCTAAGTTTCTCAACTTCATTTTTCAAAACATTGTTCTCTTTAAGTAAGGATTTAGTTGAGGGTCTAGAGGAGTACTCATCTAATGATTTTTGAAGAGATTCATTAGAATATTTAAGCTCAAGATTTTCCTTTTCTAAAACTTCCATTTTGTTTTTCAAATTAAAATATTATTTTTATAAGTATTGAATTTACATCTATATTTTTCTAATTCTAGGTTCAATAGTTCTATTAGACTCTGCTCATCATCATCTTCACTATCACTATTATTATCACTACTATCATTATTATCACTACTCATCCGTGACGTGATCCTCTAAAACCATAAAGCATAGGTTGACCTCTTCACCTTCATTGTCATCTTTTTCACTTGAAGAGCTTTCGTCATCCCATGTGGCTTTATGACCTTTCTCCCCATTATCTTTTTGATGTTTTTTCTTGTGTTTCTTGAGCCTTGGATATTTTAGTTTTATATGTCCCTTCTTCCCACACTCATAACATTTTATCTCCTCTTTATTCCTTTGAGAGTCATTTGAGGAGTGTTTGAGATTTCTTTGTTTGAAGTTTCGAGAGTTGCCAATTCTCTTTTCAATTATTATTTTCAGTCTTCTTGAGAGCATTGCAATGTCCTCATTTGCATCATCACTCTTTTCTTCATCATGTTCAACTTCTTCTTGAGATTTTAAAGTAGAGGCTCTTAGTGCTAAAGGCTTTCTTTTTTCTGGCTCGATTTCAAGTTCTCTCTCTCTCTTCACTGCCATTTCATGTGTTAGAAGTTTGCCAATAAGCACATCGGTATTCATGACGTTCATGTCTTCATTGGCTTCTTCTATACCAGCAACTCTTGAACCATAGTCTTTGAGAGGAAGGCTTATCAAAATTTTGTTGTTTACATCTTCCAAGCTCAAGTGTTTTCTAAGCTTTCTCATGCCGTTTATGATGGCTAGAAAACGGTTCGTCATATCGGTGATGGATTAATTGGATTTCATCTTGAAGAGTTCATATTCTGAAGTGAGAAGTTGAATCTTCTTGGATTTAACTTACTTTGTTCCTTCATGATAATTCTCCAATATTTTCCACATACTATATGCAGTAGAACAGTGTTGGATTCTGCCACATTCTTCAATGGATAGTGAGCTTGCAAGAATTGCCATTGTCTTTTTGTTTTTGAAGTTTGCTCTACATTAATCTGTCCAATCATCTATTGAAAGGATTTCTTCTTCATCATCAACTCCTATTCTAGTCAGTGGTATCCATTCTTTCTGAATGTTATCCCAAACTTCAATTCCCTCACTATTGAGATATGTCTCCATCCGAAACTTCGAATGAGCATAGTTTGCTCCATCAAAGTAAGGCTTGAGACTTTGAAATCCTTCATTGGCCATTTCTTGATCTTTGCTAGAGCTTTTTAGGTTTTGATGTTAAACTAAGCTCTGATACCAATTGTTGCCCAAATAATGAACCAAGAAGGGGGGGTTGAATCGGTTATAAAAAAAATCTTAACCTTAAATGCGGAATAAAATTAAATAGAGTAGAGATAAAGAGATATCACACATAAAATTTATAGAGGTTCGGGTATTAACAAACCCTACTCCTCTCCCCAATCACAATTTTTAGTTTTACTAACACACTAAGTGCTACAATAGAATTTTACAAGCTCACTCCCGACTATGGTGTTTCTCTCAATGGCTAACACCTAACCCATAAAATCTCTTGTGTTTTAATGCCTCGCACAATAAACCAATTACTTGTGTTTTATGGCTCACACAATAAACCTTTACAAGTGTTTCAATCTTAACCCAATATACCCAAATTCACTTGAATAATATATTACAATGAAAACACTCACCAACCTATAATGCTCAAAAATTATGAGCAAATAGGTTTTTATAAAGAATAAAGGATTTGTTGAAAGTAATTAATGTACAATGGCTACAACAAAATTTTAGATTCAAAGTAATTGTTGTTCCTCTTGTTAGGATTCATAAATGACTTACATTTATACTTTCTCAGCGAATTATAGCTGTTTGGGTGCATTTAATACAAAAATAGTCGTTGAACCAACTCTTAACTTCACGCTTGACATGTTTCTCTGTCTTCATTCACAGGCGTGACTATATGTGTCACGGTCGTGAATGTTCTTCCAAGTCGTAGTCCAAGTGGTGACTCTGGTCGGGAAGCTTTCTGAAAGAACTTGAAATGTCTGATCACGGGTGTGACTTTATACTTTCATGGGCGTGAACATTCTTTCAAATCGTGATTCAAGTAGTGACTTTGACTGTGAAACTTTATGAAAGAGCTTGACATGTTTCATCGGCGTGACTAGTTTGATCATTCACGGTTAGTATAATCCTTCATGGCCGTGAACTTTGAATATTGGAGAATTGACGCTAAGTTTTATCACGGGCGTGACATAAGTAGTCACGGGTGTGAACATGCTATTTTCTTTTTATTTTGATCTTCAAAATTTTTCTTTCATTCTTGCATCTATTTTATTCAAGATATATCCTATTCAACAAACTTAGAACACATATTGTTAAATACATTATTGCTATTTTATTTGTTAGCATCAAAATGACGGAAATACCTCTCAAGTTCCTCAAGGTTTAACACTAAGGATGGGAGGTTCAAGCTAGATGTCAAAATACGACAATATACTTTTATTGGCTATGACAAATATCAACTTGCCTATATATCTTATGATCAAGTGGAATAAAACCAGATTGATTGTTAAAGAGTTCAGCCAAAGAAAAAAAATTGACTTTGATGAAAATTTTCTCACCAATTGTGAAAGTAACATTTATTTATAAAGTGTTGGGATTAGCAGCAAGTTTTGAGTTGGAGGTTGATGTGAATATAATAATTAATAAATCTACATATATATTGCTGTGTGATTAAATTAATATAACAGACTATAAGAATTTCTCTGTAAACTTATATTTCTAATGTTACTTGGACCATTTTAAATAACTTAAAGGGTATGACATATAAGTTATGAAAATTATATATTTATTTTTAGTATGACTCTAAATCCTTAATTTCTAACATAAAAATTAATAGATTTATTATTCTTTAAATTTTAATTGTAGAATATAAGATATAAATTCTAAAGTTATAACGACACTATATTTGTTATTAGTTAGTTTATGTTCCATTTGTTTTCCTTTATATATTTTTTTAATAATTTTAAAAGTAGAAGGTAAAAAGAATTATTTTCTTTTTTTTTCTAGATCAAGAAATATATGTTTGTAAACAACATGTATCCCTCTAAAACTATATGTTCCAGATAAAAAATATATTTTCTATGATTATTTGCGAGTGTCTGATTGTAAGATTTTTGTACATATTTCTAAGGATGATATGTTCAAGCTAGATATCAAAATACGGCAATGTATTTTTATTGGTTATGACAAAGATCAACTTGGCTATAGATCTTATGATCAAGTGGAACAAAGTCAGAATGATTGTTAAAGGGTTCAACCAAAGAAAAAAAATTGATTTTGATGAAAATTTTCTCACCAATTATGAAAAGTAACATTTATTTATAAAGTGCTGGAATTAGCAGCAAATCTTGACTTGAAGGTTAATATGAATATAATAATTAATATATATATATATATATATATATATATATATATATATATATATTACTGTGTAATTAAATTAATGTAATGGACTATAAGAATTTCTCTGTAAACTTATATTTCTAATGTTACTTGGACCATTTCAAATAACTTAAAGGGGTGTAACATTTAAGTTGTGAAAATTATATATTTATTTTTAGTATGACTCTAAATCCTTAATTTATAACATAAAAAATTAATAGATTTATTATTCTTTAAATTTTAATTGTAGAATATAAGATGTAAATTCTAGAGTTATAACAACACTATTTTTTTAATTTGTTAGTTTATGTTCCATTTGTTTTTCTCTATATATTTTTTCTTATAATTTTAAAAGTAGAAGGTAAAAGAAATTATTTGTTTTTTTAGATGAAGAAATACATGCTTGTAAACAATATGTATCCCTCTAAAATTATATGTTCCAAAGAAAGCATTATCAGAAAAAAATATTTCCTATAATCATCTGTGAGTATCCGGTTATAAGACTTTTGTGCATATTTTTAAAGATGAGATGTTCAAGTTAGATGTCAAAATAAGACTGTATTTTTGTTGGCTATGAAAAAAATCAACTTGGCTATAGATCTTATGATCAAATGGAACAAAGTCAAATTGATTGTTAAAAGGCTCAAGCAAAGGAAAAAAATTTGATTTTGATGAAAATTTTCTCACAAATTGTGAAAAGAAATATTTATTTATAAAAATACTGGAATTAGCAGCAAGTCTTAATTTCGAAGTTGAGCAAATAAATGTCAAAACTGTATTTCCACGTGATAATTTGGAAAATGAGATATATATGGGGCAAGCATAGAAAAGATTACTTTATTTGAAAAAGAAGCATAATAATTAAATTTTTATGATGTTTTTGGTCAAAAACATGAAAAATTGCAGCCTATTTAATAATATAACCTAATTCACCTCAACACATTTGCGGCGTTTATTAAAAAGAATACCGCCGAAGAAAATGGTGGCCAAGAAAAGGTTTCCGCCTCCCTATTGGTTGTACTTGTAGCGGTTGAGGTTGTAGAGGTCATTGTAGTTAGATGTATTTATGGGTCAGGGTATTCACTCAACCCGGCCCATTTGTTTTTTTGGGCTCAGAAGAGAAAAACTTTTAGTTCAGTATTAATGTTCCTATTTGGATTTTGGGTTATTTATGTTCAAGGCTATATGGGGGTTTTTGGTTGAAATTTATTTTGAGATGAATGTAAATCCTATTGTTATTTTTAGCTTAATTATTATTCTGACCCTTGTATGATTTGGTGGTCTCCTCTCCTATGTGACGACAGAGGCCTTGATTCAAAATCCATTTCTTTCAATTACATTCATATGTTTTGGTTTGTCTGGATGAGTTATTTCATTTCGAATTTGGGATTAGATTATGTTACTATTTGCTAATTTCCCCAATTTGTTTCTTGATTTTGTCTTGAGGCCACTTGAGGGCTTAGTTTAATTTGAAATGCTTCTTTTGGAGTTATGAGGATGCCTGCAGATGAGTTTTATTTAGTATGTGAATATTAGGGTGATTCTGGTTCAATTGGATGGGATTAATTATTGTGGAAGATTAGAGAGTTAGAGTTTTTGTGTTGTGGCTCTTTTATGTGAAAAATGGAAGTCTGGTTTTTTGGTTTTTACATAGGAATTGAGTTATTGGAGGTCTTCAACTGTTTCTGATGTTCTTATGTCATTACTGTTGCAGACTTCGTGATGAACGACCAATTTTATTTTTGTATCTTTTGAGTTTTGATTGGAAGCTCCTTTGAAACAAAAAAAAAAAAAGCTCCTTAATTGGTTTCCTTTAATGTTATTAGAGACTTTTGCAAAGTCATTTAGCCAAATACTCGGCTGTGAGACCTCCAAAAGCAAGTAATAGAAATAAATCAAACCAACACACAAACACCTGGCAATCGGTTAGATTTGGATTGATTCATTAGAATTTAGATAATATTTTGGTTATGATTTTCATATTAACAAATCTTCAAGTTTGCCCATCTTTTAAAACTAAACATCTGTTTAGTTTAACAGTAACTATCAGCTGTAAACAGATAACAGTAATAATTAGTATTTAATAACTAACTATCTCAATGTATTTCTTTAGATTTAAAGTTGAGTTCGAATCAAATTTTTTTGAACGAATTTATATCGGACTTTCAAACCGAATAAAAAATTACCAGGTTTAATAATATTAATCAAACACACCATCAAAAAATAAAACTTTTAAGTGAAATTAATAATTTTATTAATTTTATTCTCATTTGATTTAAATTTTTTTTAGATTCATGTGACACTGCATTTTAGTGTAATTGAATGGCACTACTTTATCGATCGGTGGGTAGCAAGTAATTATCATGATTTTTTTTTTCTCTCTCTTTTGATAATCATGCACGTTGATGTACATGAACAATATAAAAATCTCAATTGTCAACTTAACTCTATTTCCTCCCCTCTCCCTCTATTAAGCATTTCTAATGTGAACATAAGATTTCAATTGTCATATTTAGCAATTTCCAGACCATAACCAAATCCATAAAAGACAAAAGAAAAAAAAAGAAAAAGAAACTGAAAGCAAAATCCTTCATTTTGATTGGAGTATTCACTGTTATTATTATTGTCATTTGCTTTAGTTCAACTGAAAAAAAAAAAAAAAAAAAGAATGAGAAAGCTAATGGATGATGATAATTAAGGCCAGAGGGAGAAGAAAGTTAAGGATTTCACATTTCGAAAAAGAAAATTCAAACAAAAGAAAAAAAAAAACATAAAGATGATAATAATTAATGCCAGAGGGAAAAGAAAGTTAAGGATTTCACATTTCGAAAAAAAAAATTCAAACAAAAGAATACAAAATAAACATAAAGCTATAAAAATATGCAAATAAATGAGATTATTCCTAAAAATATTCAATCAATGGCAACACAAACAATAGATAATTATGTGCTAGTTCACACACCGATCTAGAAACAATAATGTTATTTATATATCGAAAAAGGTACAATTTATAATTTGGTTATTGTATTTTTTACTTTTTTAATATTTTCCGCTGTACTTTTATTTTGATGATTTAAGTTTATATGTTATTATTTCATTAACAATTGAATTATATATATATATATATATTTTAAAAATTAGACTAATACCATTAATCAATCAATTAAAATTGTCTCTTTTGTAAAAAAAATTTGAATTGAATGTGATATGCATGTAGTAACTGTATAATACGTAATTTAACTACTAATAATATATAAATTATAATCCATATCATGTTTCATTTAAACTTAGACATAATTAAAGGACAATTAAAGAACAATTCTATATCAATAGATTAATGATGCTAATATAATTTTTAAAAATTTATCAAAAAATACTTTAATTGTTAATAAAATAATAATATAATAACTCAAATTATCGAAATAAAAGTACAGAAGCTACGTTGAAAATTTTGAAAAATAAAGGGACGAAATACGAATTTAATGAGAAAAATTAGAAGGAAAAAAATTGTGAAGTCCGGCTGCGAGAAACAATGTTGTCCAAAGTTCCAAATAGCAAAACGCGGTTTGCAATTAATTAGAGATCTCATCTCCCTCTTCTTTTAAATGGGTTTCAGGTAGGTCCAGTCAACTAAAGACTCCAAATTTCTCCTTTATACCCTCCATTTCCCAAGAACAATCCCCCCTATGTTAACTCCAATTTGGTCAATTTACTCAAAATATTAAATCCCAAAGAAGATGACCGAAGGACAGTTAACAATCCTTGTCTTCCTCCTAAGCTCTTATATATATATATATATTCATTCCCTTTGTTAAATACGTAAAACATTTACATATAAGAAGAAGAAGAAGAACAACAACAAGAAATAATGGCAGAAGGTGTGAATTTGGAGTATACTCCAACATGGGTAGTGGCAGTAGTTTGCAGTATTATTGTTGGTATATCTCTTGCTGTTGAAAGGATCCTTCATTATCTTGGCAAGGTATATTATATATATAATACAATTTATGCATTAATTATATAACTTAATCTTGCTTTTTGGTTTTTAATTCTCTTACTATCATTTAAAAAAATTGTAGTTATTTAAGAAAAAGAAGCAGAAACCTCTCTTTGAAGCCTTACAGAAAATCAAAGAAGGTAAGTGATTATAGAAATATAATTAATTTTTGAATTCTCTTACTCTTGTTTATGGAATTACCCCATATATAAAAATATATTTCAATTCATATCATATAACATGAAGGTAGAATTTCAAAATATCAATTTAGCAATATCATTCCGTTCTTACCAAAGGTGCCCTTAATTTATTATTATTTCGATGATAATTATATCTCATAAATTAATTGATGATGCAGAGTTGATGCTTTTGGGGTTCATATCACTATTGTTGGCAATATCTCAAACAAGCATTAACAAAATCTGTATACCAGAGGATTTGGCCGACAAATGGCTGCCTTGCAAGAAAAAATCTGATGCCAATGTCACCTCTCATTTTCAGACTTTTTTCTCTTTTAGCTCTGGTGGTTCTGCTCGTCGCCTTCTGGCTGAGTCTGCTGATTCCAAGTCTAGTTGTGCCAAGGTATAACCACTAATTAATCTAATATATTTTTTTACATTGCTTCATTTTACTTTAGCTTACTTCCTACTCACAAAAAATATTATTAAATGCCAATCACCTAATCCTGCTATTAAAATACCAATGCCCCTCACCAAATCCTACCTATTA
The DNA here is from genome assembly GCA_023653625.1 of Triadica sebifera. Taxonomy (NCBI): domain Eukaryota; kingdom Viridiplantae; phylum Streptophyta; class Magnoliopsida; order Malpighiales; family Euphorbiaceae; genus Triadica; species Triadica sebifera. The sequence continues at coordinate 32,701,845 of CM042895.1, forward strand.
AAATACAAAATGGGGTGTGCATCTTCAACCTAAACTGAATCGCAATGCAACAATTCAAACCTTAATTGTGATGTCAGTTCTTCCAAAATTTTACTTCAGATCGAATTGAATAAATTAAAATTTTGATTTAAATGTGGTTAAACACTAGTTTTTGAATTAAATAATAAAGGTAAATGTCTTCTTTAACTGCACCTGAAATATGATAGTAGTCTTCCTAGAAATCTAATCCAAACATAATAATAATAATAATAATAATAATAATAATAATAATAATTTGTTCATTAATCATTTAATTCAAAATAAAGGATAAAAAGTATATGCCAGACTTCAAATCTTTCGAACTCCCTATCTTAGTTACTGTGGCAGCTTGATAAGTCTAACCCAAGTTTGCATTCGGAAACAATTCTTTCAGATTCATTTTACATTATAAACTCAACTTCTTTTTAATATATATATATATATATATATATAATTTTTTATTATTTAAAATATACTAATATAATTTGCGTATTGGAAAAATGTGGATCAAATTAAAATTTGGACTTGAATAAGATAATATGTTTTCAAGATGGCCCAAGCCTTTTTGGATATTACCTGCATTTGGTTATAAATTGAAACAAATGTGGGTTTGTTTTTTATTCTAAAACTTATCCTCAAGTCTAACTGGCCATTGGACTTTGATACTAGCGTTGGAGCTTGATGAGCCCAGTCAACACTTCTCTTCGAGTATAACTAGCCTTCTCAGACATTTTGGAACTCCATTTTATTTCATCTTGGATCTTGAATCGTAATAGCCCGTGAGGCTTCTGATATCGCTATTGGAGCTTGAAGAATCCAGTAAATGCTGGATTGAAAGAGTGTGAACTACAATGTAACTTGAGCTTGAATAGGGAGAGTAAAATGGCCTAAGTCATTATAGATATTATCTCCATTTGTTTATAAATTGTCATTTTTTGCTTTGCCCACTAACATGGGATTGTTTTTATTCCAACAGATATTCTCCAATGCTAATCAAAGAAGCTTCATATTACAGTTAATATTAGAAAAAAAAAGTCATTTCAAAATGGAAGTATTATCAGTAATAACTAATATTTAATCTATAAAAATTATTGGGATTAAACTTAAATTTTTGAAAAATAATTTAGGATGGGAATGCTAATTATATTTGTTTTGTGAATTCTGATCACTTTCAGGGAAAGGTTCCAATATTATCTACAGCAGCATTGCATCATCTTCATATATTTATCTTTGTGTTGGCTTGTGTACATGTAACTTTCTGTGCTCTAACAATTCTATTTGGAAGTGCAAAGGTATATTAATTTCTACTTATTTAACTTGTGTATATAATATCCATTAATATATATCATCTAGAGTTTTTTTTATACTTGATATATTTCTATGTGATTTTAATCTTAGATAAGACAATGGAAACCTTGGGAGGATTCTGTCTCCAACAAGGAATTAGATTTAGAAGAAGGTACTACTTGCTGAGCATTTATTCAAATTCCTATAAATACTTTCTCAATATTCAAATTCCTACTTTTCTAATGCAAATATCCATGCTTGGATTAATGCTTACACATGTTCATGATCATGATTACACACATTCAAATTGCTACTTTTCTAATCCAAATATCGATGCAAATATATTTTTTGCAGCACAAAATATAAAGCTTACACATGTTCATGATCATGATTTTATCAAGAAACGCTTTCGGGGTTTCGGCAAGAATTCTTACTTGCTAAGTTGGGCAGTAAGTCAGGATTTAGTCTTACAAATTTTATTGAGTAATTCAATTAATTTCTTTGATTTTAATGGATTATTATCTCTTCTTTTTGTATTTTAGATTTCATTTTTTAAGCAGTTCTATGGGTCTGTAACCAAATCTGATTACATCACATTGAGACTAGGCTTCATTATGGTACGTTCTATACAGTTCTATAAATTAATTGAGTTGTTAACAAATGAAATAATTTTTCTTTTATAGACTCATTGCAGAGGGAACCAAAAATTTAATTTTCACAAGTACGTGATGCGTGCCCTCGAAGCTGACTTCAAGAAAGTTGTTGGAATAAGGTTTGAACATGTATAAAATTTTATATATCAGAAAGCTAGTATATCTAATTATGATTTTGTAAAATATAACATGCTGAATCAATATCATCTCACTGATTGCAGTTGTTATCTTTGGTTATTCGTTATCGTGTTCTTGCTGCTCAATGTTGCTGGTAATTAAGTGCAGAGTTCATGTGTATATTCTGTTAGTTTTGGCATTAGGAACTTTGCTTTATTGGTGATTTTTTTATGCAGGTTGGCATGCATATTTCTGGATTTCATTCATTCCCTTAGTTGTAAGTCTGTTAAATTGTCAGATAGAATGTATTGTATTCTATAAGGAATTAAATCTAGCATTTGATATTGATTTTCAATTTTTGCAGCTTCTGCTAGCAGTGGGGACAAAGCTAGAGCACATAATTACCCAATTAGCACATGAGGTTGCAGAGAAACACACAGCAGTTGAAGGGGATTTAGTTGTTAAACCTTCAGATGATCATTTCTGGTTCAACAGGCCTCAGATTGTTCTCATTTTGATCCATGTCATCCTATTCCAAAATTCTTTTGAACTTGCATTTTTCTTCTTTATATGGGTAAAAATAACATTTTCATACAATGCTCTTATAAAAACGAGCTAAAAGATTATATGGGTATGAATGACTACTTGCTGACTATATTCATTGATTTTTAAAATTTATTGCAGCTTCAATATGGTTTCAACTCCTGCATAATGGATGAAGTTGATTTCATTATCCCAAGAGTTGTTATAGGGTAAAAAAAAATGATTTCAATGTTCTTTCACCTCATTCATAATTCAATGCACAAAATCTTATTAAACTTTGTATTTTCTGAATGTTGATTCTATATGTTAGGGTGTTTGTTCAGTTCGTCTGCAGCTATAGTACCTTGCCACTATATGCAATTGTCACACAGGTAAATTGAACTCTTTCACTTGTGTTAGTTTTCCGAAACATATTTCGAATTCCATGAGAAAAAGAAGTTCAAAATTCTATGGTGTTTGATTATTGCAGATGGGAAGTTCATTCAAGAAAGCAATATTTGAGGAACATATTCAAGAGGGTCTTGTTGGATGGGCTAAACAAGCCAAAAAGAAGACAATTCTTAGAAAGGCTGCTAATGGCTCTAGCAAAGTAGGTCACAAGGATGATTCACCTGGCTCACTTCATTTGACAAGCATAACGGCTGCTAATGGCTTTAGCCAAGTTGGTCATCAAGATAATTCACCTGGGTCACTTCAGTTGACAAGCACAACAACAGAAGAGAGAACAAATTTAGATGCTGTGAATGAAATTGTCTCTGATAGTCCTACTTGAAGACATCTTCGTCTTTTTACAAAATAAATGGTTCGTCTGTGTATTGACCACCGGAATTTCTGATACATTTCTTTTCTTCTTTTAGAAACTTGAGCCAATAACTATTATGCAAGAAACAAGCTATTTCTGTCACCCATCTCTTTCATCTGAGAAGTAAATTTGTTGTGGAAACCATTCGATTGCACACGATCACAGAAAGTACAGAGATATAAAACAAAAATTCATACAAGATTTAGGTAATTCGTCCAATAATGTCTATGTCCACAGCACAAACAGAAAATTCATACAAGATTTTTATTTCACTAATTGTTTCGTGGGAAAGCTAGAATAAAATTTGACTCGGATAAGGAAGTTAGATTTTCTTGTCATCACTTGCGATTAAAATTCTCCAGAGTTTTTATTTTCTCCATTTTCTTAATTAGTGTTTTTTGAAATATTAAATTCTGTAGATTTAGTATTTGGAGTTTCAAAAAGTGGGATCTCAAGTTTTCTATTTAGTCCTTAAATTCACTTTGCAGATGATCGATGGTTCAGTTACCCCAAACCTCATTCACAAGGAACAAGAAATGAGAAATATTTATTTGATAAATTGTGCACACTTGAGTTTTCACATTTGAAAAAGGATAGACATCTCGCATGAGGAACTGCAAGTTAAAAACAATTGAGAAATCTTTATTTGATAAATCATGCACACTTGAGTTTTCAAATTTGAAAGAAGACAAATTGTGTTGCAGATGATAGCGGTTGATATCCAGGAGCTGCTCTAACAGTGTGAAGAAGTCAATCACTTATGGCAGAGCAGTATTCAGCTGCGTATATCCAGTAAGCTGAGCAACAACTTCAGTGAGCTTTAATTCGAAAAATCTTCGGAAGTGTACAAATGCTGACTTACAGCTGTGCTTTCAACTCATATCGATTAATCAATCAATATAAATTTGTCTTTTTTTTAAGAAAAAAATTGAATTGAATGTGATATGCATGTAACTGTATAATATGTAATTTAACTAATAATATTATATATATTAAAATCCATATCATATTTCATTTAAACTTGACATAAAAGACAATATTTTATTGGTAGATGAATGTTATTCTAGTTTTCAAAAATTTATCAAAAAATAGACTTAATTGTTAATAATATAATAATATAATAACTCAAATTATTGAAATAAAAGTATAGAAGCTACATCTAAAAAGTGAAAAATACAGCCACAAAATATGAATTTATTGAGAAAAAATATATATTATGATTAAAATAATCAGCAAAAATAGTATTATTAATTTAACGTAATTCACCATTTAATTTAGGTTACGTCCACGGTATAAATTCCAAATATTTTTTTTCTACTAATAAAAATTAATGAGTACAAATAGAGAATTTTTCCTATATATAAGCTAGAGGTTATACAATAATGTGAGATAAATTCAAAAATAGTGGCACACAAGTATTTATCAAAAGCACCTCAAAAATATTTTTTTACTATTTTTGTTACTCGCTAATTTTTGAAAAATTTTCAAAAATCTAAGGGTGTGTTTAGTTTGACAAAAAATTTTCTGTTTTCTTTTTTAATTTTCATTTTCTTTTCATTAGTTTTCTTATTTTCTATTTTCTAAATAGAAAATTAATTAATAGTTGTAGAAAGCTTGTTTTTCAAATTAGAAAACAGTGTCCTTTTATAAATAGAAATAAGACAATATATTTTTTGAGTTTTCCAGCTACTATTTATAACTTTATAAATTTTGGAAATGTGTTTCTAATTTTTCAAATTAGAAAATAACACAGCTAAACAATAAATTCTAATTTTCAGTTTTCTTAGACTAATTTTCTAAAAAATTGATATTATTTTCAATAACTAAATACATTATGACTCTTTCAAACATTCACCATAGAAAGCTTTTCTCTAACTTTCTCAACTACTCTTCCTTTATAGTTTATAGTGTATAACTTGATACCGAAAATTGTCTTTCATAGATAAAGAAAGTTATCACTTTGTCAAGAAATCATGATCATCTTTCAATGGTAAAATTAATAAGATTGATTTTTTTTTTTTTTTTGATAAATGGTGACATAGGTGAGATTTTGTGAGTGTATCACCACCTAACAAGAAATGTTAATAGTATTTCTCAATTTGTAATTAATTAGATATCTCATCTCCCTCTTTTTTTGAATGAGTTTTAGGTAGTTCCGGTCAACTCAAGACTCCAAATTCTCCTTTATACCCCCCATTTCCTAAGAACAATCCCCTCCAATGTTAACTCCAATTTGGTCATTTTACTCAATATTAAATCCTAAAGAAAATGACCGAAAGATAGTTGATAATCCTTATCTTCCTCCTAATTAGCTGTACATTTTACATACAAGAAGAAGAAGAAATAATGGCAGGAGGTGTGAATTTGGAGTATACTCCAACATGGGCAGTGGCAGTAGTTTGCAGTATTATTGTTGGTATATCTCTTACTGTTGAAAGGATCCTTCACTATCTTGGCAAGATATATTTGGGTAATTGGTAGACTAGAGGCGGGCAGTCTGGGCAGCCATGTGACAGCGTTACCTGTAAATTTAGTTTCTTAAACAAAATTATTCACTTAATTTTATTGATTTTGTTAAAAATAAATACAGTAAAAACAAATCCAACACTTCTGTAAAACTAATATTAACTGACCTAACAAAATTTTTGAGTAATTAATTTAGCAACTAACTTACTTGTTTACCTTAATAATTAATTTATGCTAAATTTAATTTTTGTGAGCAAATATTTTGCAATATTTTTTATGGTAATTTTTTTTTAATATTGCAGTATTTTTATATTTTGAAATTGAATATATTCTATTTTATAGTTTTGTTTTTATCACTTTCGTTTGTTTAAACTAAATAGAAATAAAAAAAATGTTATTCAACAACAGAAATTTGAATATATTACTTTCTTTTTTCATTGGAATTAATATTTCGAGAAAAAAATTTAATTTTCCATTATACTTTTAATAATTTCAAATTCTTGTTGTTATTTTTAAAGCTTAATACATAAATTCACACCTAAACTTTACCATAAAAATTTGATTAGGGAATATTTAATATATGCAGCCTATTTTTTTATAGGTTTTTGAGTTGGGAATAATTGATAAATGCAACCCATTTTACTGTGTTGAATCTTAAGAGATATTTCCATTATTTTGATAATAATAAATAATTAGCAAACAAGGAATTTAACCACATTTGTACTCTAAGTGTGTTAGATAGATTATGCATTCCTAAAATCTTGAAGCAAGTTGAAAGATAAGAATTGAAGTTCAAAATATTGAATATAAGCAAAGAGTCATGCTTGTGGTAAAAAATCGTCACTTATGTAAAAATAACTCTTCACGTCCATGAAACTAGTAATCGCCAAGACTATTCATTCAAACATTCACGACAGTAAAACATTGGCTCAATCGTGAAGATTGATCAAGTCACGCCCATGAAAATTTTGTCACCCCCCTGAAGATTTTGTCACACCTGTGAATTACCACTCATTTTTAGACAGAATGAGTCACAACCAGATCCACCACTTTTATTGACAGTTATGAAGAACGGTCACACCTGTGAAGATACAGTCACGCTCATGAACCTAAAGAGAGAAACTTGTCATATGCAAACAGAAAAGCAGTTGAACGGTTATTTTCAGATTAAATTCAAGATGAAAATTTATTTTGATAGTGAAGGAATAGATGTTTTGGAGTTCGTTCGGAAAGAATGGACACCTCCAACAAGAAGGAATTCTGAAGGAGAAGAAGAAATTACTCCAAAGGATGATTGGACAGAAATTCAAAAAAGAGCAAATGGCAAGAACAAGAAAGTCATGACTATCCTAATAAGCTCTTTATTTCTTGAAGAGTGTTGTAGGATTCAACATTGTCTTACTGCCTACTCTATTTGGAAGACTTTGGAGAACTACCGTAAAGGCCCCAAATAAGTTAAGTCCAAGAAGGTTCAATTTCTTGTCACTGAGTATGAGCTTTTCAAGATGAAGCCAAACGAAACCATAATCGAGATGACATATCATCTTCTTGCCATTGTCTTAAATGTGATCCCCATCGACGTACTAATTGACAAACTTCTCACTTATGAGATGACTCTAGTAAGAGATAAAGAGAATGAAAGAGAAAAAAAAAAGGAGAAAGCCAAATGCATTCAAAGCATCTACTTCCATACCTATAAATGAAAATCTTCTTAGTGATGAAGAATTAGTTGATGAAAGAGATGAGTAAATAGCCTTACTTTCAAAAAGGATCAAGAGATTGATCTCCAACAAATATGGCTCAATCAAGAACTACAAGCAAAAGGCTTCAAGATTCCCTCCTAAAAGCTTCTCATCCAACAAAGACAAGGAGGAAGTAAAATGTTATGAATATGGGAAAAAAGGTCACATCAAATCGGAGTGTCCCAAGCTCAAGAAGTACAAGAGGAGACCCAATAAAGAAGATGATGAGAAGGGTCACAAAACCACTTGGAATGATGACTCCTCCTCATTCATTGAAGAAGAAGAGGAAGAAGATGTGGGTAACTTGTGTTTCATGGCTATTGAGGATGACTCCACTGATGGGTATGTTTTACATCCCAACATTGTGATTATTTATGTAATTTAATTGATGATGATGATGATGATGATATAGTTGAAATCTTAAACCTTGAAATAGAAAGATACAAAAAGAAACTAGAACTCTATAAAAAGAATATCTCAAATCTTAGAAATGATTTTAATGACTTTTAAAAGGTAGTTAAAGAGCTAAAAATTTCAAATGACTCTTAAAAAAGATCATTGGATGAAATTTCTTCAAAACCCTCAACAAATTATTTTTTAAAAGAAAATAATGCTTTGAAAAATGAAGTTCAAGAGCTTATAAATTTTATTTCTAGATTCCACAAAGGGAAGTAGAGTTTAGATACTTTAATTATATCACAAAGACATCTCTTAGTGAGATATGGTCTAGGTTTCAATGGAGCATCATCATCCCCCTCACCTAAAAATATATTTGTTAAATCAAACACACCACAAACCTTTAGTATTGAGGTAATAGCCCTAAAGGCTAAAGGAAACGCGCACACAAAACTCTCTACTAAAAAGAAAAGTAATCAAAAGTCACTTGGCTCAAGAGGGAAACTTCAAGAAGCCAATCATGTTATCTTATACAAGAAGCATGCACCTATAAAAGCACCAATCTTAAATGCATGTTTATGTTATTGTGCAAAAACACCACCTAAGAAAATAACAAAGCTTAAACACATGGAAAAATGGAAAAACATATATAAGTCCAAACAATGTCACTATTGCATGAAATTTGGACATATAAACAAATATTGTTTTATAAAGAAGACTTATTGGGAACCTTCTAGTGCTAACTCCCAAGGACCCAAGTTCATTTGGGAACTTAAAAACCAAATTTTAATTATGGTTTTGTAGGTATGTCTGAAATCCATATCAAAGGAAAATGTTTGGCTAGTGGATAGTGAAGTGACAAAAGTCTTTTTACCCATATAAAAAGGATTGATAGTAGTAAGGTAACTTTTGAAAACAATGTCAATGATAATGTAATTGACATTGAATCTATTGGTTTAAATAGTTCAACTTTAATTGAAAATGTTTTGCTCATTGATGGTTTAAAACACAACCTATTAAGTGTAAGTCAATTATGTGATAAGGGAAACTAAGTCGCCTTGATCTCTAATGAATGTCTTGTAATCACTCTAAATAACCAAGAAATATTCAAATAAGATAGAGATCACAATACTTACATAATAGACTTACACAAGATATCTAACCTCTCCTCTAAGTGTCTTAAGACTATTAGCGATGAGTTTTGGTTATGACATAGAAGGGTTGGTCATGTAAACACAAACTTAATTCAAAGCCTTGATAAAGGAGAACTAGTCAATGGATTACCAAAAGTCAAATTTAAAAAGTATAAGACATGTGTACCATATCAAAGAGAAAAATAATACAACACATCATTCAAGTCTAAAAATATAGTAAATACCTCTAAACCACCACAACCTTTACATTTAGATCTTTTTGGACCTACTAAAATTGCTAGTTTATGAGGCAAATACTATGTATTTTTTATTGTTGATGATTACTCTAGATTCACATGGATAATTTTCTTAGCTCAAAAGAGTAACGCTTTTGAATCCTTTTAAAAACTTTGCCAAAAGAGTTCAAAATGAAAAAAAATATTTTATTTCTAAAATAAGAAGTGATCATGGAAAAAATTTTGAAAATAAAAATTTTGAAAACTTTTATTTAGAATATGATATTTCTCATAATTTTTCAATTCCTAAAACATCTCAAAAAATGGGGTGGTTGAAAGTAAAAATAGGACTTTAATTGAAATGACTCGAACAATGCCCAATGAGTATGGTTTACCAACCTACTTTTGAGCCGAAACCACAAATACTGTATGTTATATTTCTAACTGTGTTTTCAAAAGATCTCTTTTAAATAAAACCTCCTTTTAAGCTATGAAATGGAAGAAAACCTATGATCTCATATTTTAAAGTATTTGGATGCAAGTTTTTTTATATTAAACACCAAGGATAACTTTAGAAATTTTGTCTCTAAATTCGATGAAGGTATCTTCTTATGATACTCCACATCTAGCAAAGCTTATAGAGTTTTTAATAAAAAATTATTAGTTGTAGAAGAGTCTATGCATGTTGTTTTTAATAAATCTAGTAAACTTGATCTTGTGAAAGGTAGTGCTCTTGATGACATTGTAGGAACAATTAAAAAACTTGATCTTAATCATGAAAAGAATGATGAAATCTCAACGAAAGATGATGATTAAGATGAGCAACAACAAGATAATTTACTACCTCAAGCTCAAAAGTAAGGGACCCAAGAGCTTCCAAAAGAGTAGAATTTATAAGAAACCATCCCATGGAATAAATAATTGGTGATCCTACCAATGGTGTAAGTACTAGATCTAATCTTAAACTCTTAGATTCTAATTTTGGTTTTATCTCTCAAATTGAGTCAAAGAATATTGATGAGGCTTTAAATGATGAAAATTGGGTAATTACTATACAAAATGAGCTTAACCAATTTGAGAGAAATAAGGTTTAGACCTTAGTTTCTAGACCTAATGACTATCCAATCATTGGTAGTACATAGGTGTTTACAAATAAGTTAGATGAACAAGGTCTTATAACTAGAAATAAGGCTAGATTAGTTGTTAAAGGATACAATCAAGAAGAAGGCATATATTATGATAAGTTTTATGCTCCGGTTGTTAGATTAGTTGCTAAAGGGCACAATCAAGAGGAAGGCATATATTATGATAAGTGTTATGCTCCAATCTCTAGATTAGTTGTTAAAGGGTACAATCAAGAGGAAGACATATATTATTATAAGTCCTATGCTCCAGTCGCTAGATTAGAAGCAATTAGAATATTTTTATCTTTTGCATGCCACGTGAATTTTAAACTTTTTCAAATGGATGTCAAAAGTGCCTTTTTAAATGACTTTATAGAAGAGGAAGTTATATTAAACAACCTCCCGGTTTTGAAAGTCATACATTGCCAAATCATGTGCTTAAGCTCACTAAGAACGTATTATGTACTTAAGCTCACTAAACCTTATATGGTTTGAAACAAGCTCCAAGAGCTTGGTACGAAAGACTGTGCATTTCTATTAAAAAATAATTTTTCAAAAGGATATCTAGATACAACTTTTTTTTATTAAAAAATACAATTTCAAATTTATGTTGATGATATCATTTTCAGGTCTACTAATGATTTTGCCAAGAATTTGCTAAGTGTATGACTAGGGAGTTTGAAATGAGTATGATGGGTGAGCTGAAGTTCTCCCTTGGTCTTCAAATCAAGCAAAGCAATGATGATATCTTCAACAACCAATCAAAGTACACCATAGAGCTATTAAAGAAATTTGGAAGGGAATAGTGTAAGAATGCAAAGACTCCAATGAGCACATCAACCAAATTGGACAAAGATGAGAAGGATAAGAGTATAGATGAAAAGCTTTATAGATGTATGCTTAGATCTTTGTTATACCTTATCGCTTTTAGACCTGACATTATGTACAGTGTATGCTTATGTGCTAGATTTCAATCATGTCCTAAAGAATCACATTTGAATGTTGTTAAAAGAAACTTAAAATATTTACATGGCACTATGTCTAGGTCTATGGTATCCTAGGAATACTTCTTATCATATCATTGGCTTTTCAGATGTTGATTATGCCGGCAGTCTATTAGATAGAAACAACACTTTAGGTACTTATCACTTCATTGGAGAATGCCTAGTTTCTTGGTTTAGTAAGAAACAAGTTTCAGTTGTCTTATCAACAGCTGAAGCGGAATATGTGGCAGCAAGATGTTGTTACACTCAAGTTCTTTGGATGAGACAATAACTTAAAGATTATGGTAAAATAATACATCATATTCCCATCAAATATGGCAATACTTGTACTATAAATCTTTCTAAAAACCCTATCCAGCACTCTAGAAGCAAATATATAGACATTAGGCATCATTTTCTAAGAGATCATGTCTATAATGGAGATGTTGTATTAGAATTCATTGACACAAACAACCAATTGGTTGATATTTTTACCAAGCTTCTCAAAGATGAAAGATTTTGCTTTATATAAAGAGAGCTTGGAATACTTGATGGGACTACATTGTCTTAAATGATAATTTTTATGTCATGGGTATACTTTGACATTTTGATAATTCTTATATTATGAACCTTGAGTGATATTTTAATTATTTGATGATTTGCATGATCATATTATATGATAAAGTGTTTATTGTTATGTTTAAAATGTTTAGGAAATATTTAGGTATCACATACTTTTGAATGAGACTTAATTTTATTATTTGATAAAATTTTAGATATTCATGCCCATGAATAAATCTTCATGGTTGTGAAAATAGTAGCCAAAACTAACAGATTCAATCACGGCTTGTTTAACATCTTGGATCATGGTTTGATTCCGTGATAGCCTTTCTTCATGCCTATGACTGCTCAACATCATGACTGTGAAAATGCCTCTATTTGCAGATAGTCTCGTTCACACCCTAGTTCACGGTTTAAGTCACTATTTTGCATAACCGTGAACACGATTGTTCATGCCTGCAGACATTCATTCACAGTCGTGAATCGATCAAAATAAAATCTAAAATTCATTATTTTCTCTCACTTTCTCTCTCTTCAACCTCGCAATAATCGTGACTCCTCACCCTCTCCAGCCAAATCTGGCCTCCCAAACATCGTTTTACCATAAATCATTGTCAAAATCAATCACCAAACACCTTAATCACTCTTTCTCTAACGTTCTATTCGAGTTTTTGGTAAAGCTTTCAACCCAAAGTTGGTGCCTCTTTTCTCTCTCAGACCTTCAATCTTTTCAATGGCCTCAGGTTCCTATTAATTAAAAGGGAAGAAGAAGAGTAAGTCTCTAAAGCTCCACATAGATTTTTTACTCAGTGTCATACCCCGACATTGCTATCTGAAATACGCTTATCTCAAAAAATGACCTCTCCTATCAACAAGGACCTTCGATTTAGGGTGTGTCAAGGCATTAGGCCTTACCTCTAACATGACAGTTTGGAGACGCAAGTGTGGCATGCTAGAGTTTGTTAATATTTATCAACCCACCTTCCGGGAGCCGACTTTGGAATTTCTCAGCACTATGCATGTCTCTCCGGTTGGAAAAGTCTCATTCCAACTTTGCAAGCAGAAGAAAACCCTGACCGTTGTTGAATTCGGAGCAATTTTTAAGCTCCCACACGAGGGATTGATCCATGACAATGAGGCTGGATTTTACCCTTACAATGTTTGGTCCACCTTTAGCAGTGACTGCAGCTGGGACATCAAAAAGATGAAGAGCGCACATTTGAAATCACTAGTGCTTCACTACTTTCACCGATTTCTGACCTACAACATATTTGCTCATGGTGATAGCAATGACTCAATTCAGAAGTCTGAATTATTTATGTTTAAGATGGTTCATAAGAGTGAGCCTATAACATTATCCCAGTGGTTTGCTTCTCACATTCAGTCCATTGCCTTTAAGCCTTTAGGAGAAATTTTTATTAAAGGTTATGTGACTCATTTGGCAGTAAAGCTGGGATGTCTGGACCTCAACAATAATATATACAATATCATTCCAGCTTCTCCTAGAGACCGACTCAACATTGAATCATGCATCAAAATGGGAGCAGCAATAAGAGTTTACTATAAAGATGAAGTCTATTATCGCTTCATCACCTAAGCAGGTGAGATGGAATGGGATCCTGAAGACCTAGAGGAATTCAAAGCGGGACTTCAAGGGTCCCAACAGAGGAAGAGAGCCAGGGTTGAGACTCTAGCTCCAGCTGTTCCAGATGCCCCTTTTACTAGCGAGACATCCTCGGCACCTCTACCGGACTTGGCATAGTAGATCACTACACTCTTGACTCCTCACTTTGCCATGCTTCAAGAAAGCAATGACATCTCGAGTGATGCAAGGCTAGAAGGCCTTAAAGACTTTTTCGAGTTTAGGATTGATAGCCTCGAGGAGGAGGTAGCTTGTCTTCATGTTTAGATGTCTGGCTTCAAGCCATGATTCCTATTACCTTAGTTTTACTTTTTCTGTCTTAGGATCCTTAAGATCATGTTATCATAGCTTTTTTTTGGTCCTAAGATAATTCTAGAAAAGTCTATTTTATATTTACAACTCAAATCTTGTAAATCCTTTTGTTAATGCAATGACATATATCTTTTGATTCTCTATTGTCTTATATCTCTTTTTGATTGTGACAAAGGGGGAAGATAAGTAAGCATATGTTGATGTTGAATTCAATGCAATATGTTGATGTTGAATGCAATATATGTCAATTATACTATGACAATATACTTTGAAATATATGTTACATATACTTTGTCATATTCCTTGCATATAAAGCATAAAATGCCTTATCAACATATCATGTACTTAAAATATATCTTTCATATATTTGGCATGAATACTATGTTTATTGCTTATCTTAATCTCTTTTGAAGTTTCTCTTGCATCTTGTACTTCTTATGATTCATGTTTATTAAGCATCATTTGAGGGGGAGAAATTTTATTTTCTTTTTAGGCAACATATTGTTTAATTATTTATTACCATAAAAAATGGAGAGATTGTTGAACATTTAGAGATATTTATGTCATTTTGATGATAACAAATAATTAGACAATAAAGAATTTAACCACGTTTGTACTCTAAGTGTGTTAGACATATTATACATTTCTAAAACCTTGAAGCAAGTTGAAAGAAAAAAAATTGAATATAAATAAAGAGTCACGCCCGTGAAACTAAAAGTCATGCCCGTGACTAATGTCATGCCCATGGTGAAAATCACTACCTCCGTGAAAATAGCTTTTCACGTTTGTGAAATTTTAGAAATGTCTGTGAAACTAGTAAGTGCCAAGACTATTCATTTAAATATTCACAGTAGTGAAGCATTGACCCAACTATAAAGATTGATCAAGTCATGCCCGTGAAAATTTTGTCATGCCTGTGAATGATCATTCATTTTCAGACATAATGAGTCACGGCTAGAGTCACCACTTTCATTCATGGCTATGAAGAATAGTCACACTCGTGAACCTAGAAAGAGAAACTTGTCAAATATGAACAAAAACGCGGTTGAATGACTATTTTCATATTAAATGCACCCCAAACAACTATATTTGATATGAAAGTATAAATACAATACATTTATTATATAAGTTAGAAAAACAATCATTCAATCTTTTAATCTTGTATAAACTTTGTGTATTTATTTTTTATTAAATAATTTTCATTATTTGTGATTGTAAAACAAAAATTGTTTATAATTGTTGAACATTTTGGTTGGCAAGTATTTTTATCTTGTAATTAATTGCTCAAAAGTGAGTTTGAATGAGTTGAGTTGTGAGTGAAACATTTGTAAGAGTTTTTGTGTTAGCCAATAAAAAATATAAGGATTTAGCTATTGTGTTAGCCATTAAAACACAAGAGTTTTTTTGGATTAGATGTTAGTTAAGAGAGAAATATCATAATTGGGAGTGAGTTAGAAAAAAACTTCTTTATAACACTTTAACTATTACTGAAACACTCAATTGAGATTGAGAAGAAAAATAGAATTTGTTAATACCCGAATCTTTATAAATTTTATATGCACTATATCTCTATTTCTTTCACCATTTATTATTTATTTTTTTTAAGTAATTTTTATTTGTCAACCAATTCAATCTCCTTTTTTGATTATTGTTTTAAGCAATATACTGCAATTTGATTTGGAAATAATTGGTACTATAAAATCAGTTTTTACATGTTTTAATTCTCTTACTCTCATTTAAAAAAAATTGTAGTTATTGAAGAAAAAGAAGCATAAATTTCTCTTTGAAGCCTTATAGAAAATCAAAGAAAATATGCTTGAAACCCTAGAAATATTTCGGCCAACAATCAGTAGGTCATCCACATAGAGCAAAAGAATAATGCAATCTTCATCAGAGAATATTTCCACAAAACACAATAGTCTTCTCGTATCCTTTCTCAACTGTAATTTTCTCGTATCTTTGCTCTCATATAACAAACTTAAACTTCTTGTACCATTGTCTCAGTGTCTGCTTTAATCCATAGATATTTTTCTTTAATTTACAAATATATTCATATTTTCCCTTATGTTTGAAATCCTCTTATTGCTCCATGTATATCTTCTCTTCCAAAATACCATATAAGAAGGAACTTTTGATACCATTTGTTCAACCTTCAGGTCAATACTTGCTGCTAACCTTAGCACTGTATAGATATATGTCATTTTTACAACTGGTGAGAAAATCTTATCAAAGTCAATCATTTTCCTTTGGTTGAACCCCTTAACAACCATTCTAGTTTTGAATCTTAGATGTGAACTATTCTCTTCATATTTGATTTTGAACACCCATTTATTTTTCAAAGCTCTCTTACCTTTGGGTAGCTTCACCAGTTCAAATGTCTTATTCTCATGCAAGAATTTCATTTCATCTTGCAATACTTCAACCCATTTCTGCTTGTGTTCATCATCCATAGCTTCTTCAAAAAATTTTTGTTCTCCTCCATCAGTGAGTAACACATACTCATTTTTTGGATACCTTGTAGAAGATTGTCTTACTCTATTGATCATTCTCAAGGGAATTTGGGAGGATACAAGTGTTGGTTAATGATGAACATTATCATCTTATGGGTTATCGATGAGAGCATCATTTACTTTCGACAAATCAATATGATCTCCATCTTCAACCTATCTTGACACCAATGTTGAAGAAATCAATTCCAAATCTGTTGAGTCATCATCAAAATTAGAAGCATCCTTCTTTGTTCTAACAATATCTTCAATGGTCTTATTCTTAATGAAAATAACATCATGACTTCTAACAAGTTTCTTCTCCACTAGATTATAAAATCTGTAACTAAGCTGATATTTGTCATAGCCAATAGAAACACACTATCATGTTTGACATCTAGCTTAGACCTTTCATCCTTTAGAATATGGACAAAAGCCTTGCAACTAAATACTCATAAATTATCATAAGAAATATCTTTTCCTAACCATACTTTCTTTGGAACATCTAGCTTTAGAGGGATACAAGGTGAAAGATTCAAACATACATAACCATAAGTAGAGCTTATACCTAAAATGTTTTAGATAACTTTGCATATGAGAGCAAACATCTGACTCTCTCCATCAAAGTCTTGTTAATCCTCTCAGCCAAGCCATTCAACTGTGGTATTTTTGGAAATATTGTTTGATGCCGAATACCGTGCTCTTTGCAGTAGGCATCAAACTATCCAATGTATTCTCTATTGCTGTATGTTCGGATACATTTCAACTTTTTCCTAGTCTACTTTTGAACTAAGGCATAAAATTCTTTAAAGACATTTAACACCTAATCTTTTGTCTTTAAAATAAATACTCATGTCTTCCTTGAATGGTCATCAATGAAAGTCACAAAGTACTGAGCACCACTCAGTGACTTTGGCATTTACCCATATAAATCTGAATGGACTAGATCCAACACATTCATCATTCTAAAAGGAGGAAACTCTTGAAAGTAACTCTATTTTGCTTTCCTGCCAAATAATCAGCGCATTTCTCCAAATGCACTTCATCCATTCCGGTTAATATCTTTCTACTAATTGGTCATCCATTTTTACTTATGCGGCCTAGTCTCTTGTGTCATAATTCAACATCACTGTCTTTCTCCACAACACTTACAATGTTGTTAGAGAGCCTTACATGCATCACATACAAGGTAGCAAGCCTTATACCTCTAGCCATTACTAAATAACATTTGGTGAGCTTCCATTGGTTATTGAAAAAGGTACCACAAAAACCTGCATCATCCAGTCTTCCTGTAGAGATCAAGTTCAAGCGAATATATGGAATATGTTTGACATCTCTTAGGACTAATTTGGTACCATTCCCACTCTGTAAATAAATATCTCATATGCCAACAACTTTTGACAAATTATCATTTCCCATCTTTATAGTGCCAAAATCTCCTGCTGTGTAAGATGAGAAGAATTCATTCCGAGACATGGCATGAATGGTAGTGTCACTATCAATTGCCCAACTGGTCTCATAAGATGTGAAATTGATAGTATCATCACAAACGATATTGAATTCATTCATGATGTTTGTCACGTCATCATCACTACTGTCATCTCGTTTTACTTATTTGACTTTTATGTTTCTTCTTGAACTTTTGACAATATTTCTTGATATAACCTTTCTTTTTGCAGTAATGGCATTCAACATTGATATATTTGTTTGACTTGCCTCTGCTTTTTTCTCTAGACATCTGTTGCCTAGACTGACTCATTCCTTTAGAATATGTAACCAAAAATCTGACTGTAATGAAAAAGATGAGTTCTAAGATCTCCTTTTCATTTCTTCATTTAATATACTACTTTTAACTAATTCCATATTGACTACACCATTGGGTGCAGTATTAGTAATTGAAATTTTCAAAGTCTTACATGACTCTGGCAGAGAGCCCAATACTAGCAGAATGAAAACTTTATCATCTAACTTTATGCTCATTCTAGATATAGCTGGGTCATGATCCCTTGCATCTCATTTAGATGATCTGTTGTGGAAGTCTCTTTTTGGTGTCTCGACTGCATCAATTTTTTCAAATAAAATAATTTATTGTTGTCAATCTTTAATGCTAAAGTTGTTCAAGCTTATTCCATAAAATCCGAACATGAGTCTCATTACAGATATAGTTGTATACATTATATTCGACGAACTGTCGTATATAGCCGCACACTTGCCTGTACTCAAACTCTCATTCCTCATTTATCTTGCATTCGGGTTTAGTTGTAATAAACATCAACATATGTATTTTCATCACAAATAGGAGATCATTCATTTTTCTTCTCCATATGTGATAGTTTGTAACATTTAAGCTTATCATTTTAGCATCTTTTGTTTCCATTAAAAAATTGAAACTCTTTCAGCTCACAATAATCAAATAAAATCTTTTCAGATATGGAATATCAATTAATACTGCAACCACAGAGCATACTAACAAGTTTTTACCACTTATTGGGTACAACGGGTAAAATAACTCAAATAATATAGAATAAAAATAATGAGTAAAAATAATACTAGCAATTTAATATGACTCACCTTTAATTTGGGCTACGTCTACATGACAAATTTCTAATATTTTTTTTATTAATAAAAATAAATAGGTACAAAGAGATAATCTTCCCTAGACACAAACTACAGATTATATAACGGTTGTAAGATAAATTCAAAAATAATAATACACAATTATTTTCCAAAAATATTTTTCTCATTATCTTTATCACTCTCTAATTTTAAAAAAATTTCAAAATATCTAATTATTTTATGCATTCATCAAATAAATTTTTTGTCTTGCTTTCTAAACTACTCCTCTTTGCTTAAGTTTGTTGTCTCGATTATATATTTTGAAGGCAATAATGTAACCCTTTTATAGGTACGGAGTGCCTATTATTCAACAAGTTGGAGGCAAATTTCTCAAATTGGGTGCAAAAATTTGACTTTTCTTTAATAATTAATTGGTGTAGGTCCCACATATTGAAGGGCATGTCTACACCATTCCTGTTGAAAAAAGCTAACAATCAATAACTTATTCTAGTATCAATCAACTAATAAAAGGCATATATGACCTTCATGTTACGTTACAAAATCAGTCTCAATAGATTTAGTCTCCTAAAAAGGTGCAGGAAAAATTATGTTTCTTTTTTCCCGTATTTGGCATCATTAAAACCATTAAGATACTTACTCATTGTACAGAAAATTATTTACTGGGTCTTCGCGAAAGGGATGGGAAGAATGAGGTGTTGCAGCTGTTAGAGATTATAGGTATAACAAAAGTTAATTTCATCTTTGGAACATGTGGTCAGCATCTTTAAATTCTTAGGGAGCAAAGAAGTTTGTTTTGGCATTCAAAGAATGTGTGGCACATCAATTACAATTTTTATTTTTCCTAATGTGGAGAATCTTAATTTTGTAAAAATCTATTGAAGTCTATAAAATTAATTACATGTGGCTACTCAAAAAGGAAATACGTTTGCTGAATAAAATAAGATTCGCTTTTACATCACTGAAATTTTGCTTGTATTTCTTTGTCTAAGTTATGACATAATTCTCATAAATTAACCTTTTTTAAAGAAATAATACTGAAATTAATAGAATTTGATTGTGTCCAGTGACTATATCATCGGCCATTCTTTATTATAGTTTACTACATATTGCTTAATTATAACTTTGTTGTGTTGCATTTCTTGTTTGATTTCTTTCTACCTTGTATGTATTCTGATTTATTACCATGCTAAACATGTAGGTTATGATTCAAAGAATATCTTAATTCCCATGCTTAGTTATCCCAAATTTAGAGGTGAGGAACTTCCCATGAAAAAAAAACACTGCTTGAAGCTATAATACTTGGATGCATATTAGCTTCACATGTTGGTCAATCGCTTCTTTATAATAGCTGCATTTGCTATCCAACTGTGTTTAACATGAAACCTTCCTTCCATCCATTGGTTTTGAAGGTTTTCAGGAAATGCTTCCAATTGATTAGTAATTTAGGATTTTCCATCTTCATAGAGTTTAAATGTATTTTGTTCATTTGGGTTGGTTATTTTGTCGTATGGGCTATTTTCTGTTAATCTCCCTCTTACTAAATACTTAGTGGACAATCTTCAAAATGTGATGTAATGTAATTGAAGCAAGAATTTGAATGAGAATCTTGCTCTTACTTGAGATTCTAATTTAATTCCTATATGTTCTTTCCAAGCTTTTCATGTTCTCTTTATCTTAACTAAGATGCATGTAGATCTTGATTGAACTGGTTGACTGTACGAAAATTGTAATTTTTGTCTGTCAAAATTGCAAAAAAATCGTGCGGAAGCAATAGACTATTTGAGGGGTTGATATACCGAATGGAAGATGTAGCTACAAGAGTGGTTGAGAACTCAACACATAGCAGTGATGTTTTGGATTTTTTTTCAACGAATCATAACATTATGAACAACTTTATTATAAGACTATCATATATTTCTAACCATTAAGATAAAATTAAGATATGATAAGGATAAATATTAGATCTATCGTATATCCTTAAAAATAAGGGATTAAAATCAAATCAAGATATGATCAAATATTTTTTTATGAGCAATGTTATTGTCTCAACTTATTTTGTACTAATTTGTTTCCATTGCACTAAAATACTAATATTTTAATATAAACTGAGCAAATAGATAAATTGATAAAATATAAGTATTTTAATATATATTGGACAGAAATTAAAAAAAAAATAGTTGAAACAAGTAATATTTTCCATTCTTTATTTTATATTTCCTAAATTTAAGGATTGTATATGGCTTGACATCTTTATCGGTTTAATTTTACTGATGTTATTGAACTTTCACTAACTTTCAGTAAAATAAATATAATTTTTTTTTTTCCTCACTATACTCACTGAAGAGTCAGATACCGGAAAGTTGACCAGTAGACTTAGGTGACATCCGACTTTTTCCACATAACACCAACTCATCTAACATATGACACATCAGTTGTCACATAAGATGCCACATCATCAAATTATTATTATTATTATTATTATTATTATTATTATTATTATTATTCAGCACACAAAAAAATATTCTCAAATTCTTCAAATTCCAAATTCGAAGAACCCTAATCCAAGCAAGACAATTACTCTCTTCACTCTTGATTTCCTTATCCATCCACAAGGAGGAACAACATATTTTCCGGTAGAAATGAATTGTAGAAGCACCTTTTGAGAGAAGTCAATCAATACCGCCTAGGGTGACAGCTCCTTAATCGGTTCCGGCGATGTCAAGAAGAAGAGAAGATTTTTTTTTTTTATTTGTTGTAGGGTATAGATGGATAAAGAGAATAAGGGTGTTTTATGGAATCGAAGAATTGGGTTTTTTTTTTTTGAAGAATTGAGTTATTGGTTTTTTTTGTTGGCATTTTTTGGTTTCTTCTAATTGAAGAATTGAGTTTGAGTTTTTATTTTTTGTTTTCTTTCTTGGTTTTCTGCTTTCTTCTAAACGAACAATTCTTGGTTTTTTTTTTCCTGGAATTCTTCTAATTGAAGAATTGAATTTTTGTTTTCTTTTGGGTTTTCTGGTTTCTTCTAATCTAAAAATTTCTACTTTTTTTTTTTAATTCTTCTAATTGAAAAGTTGAGTTTGAGTTTTTAGCATATCTTAAAGTTTTGGGTTTCTTCTAGTTGATGATACCCAATTTTCTATGAAATTGAAATAATATTTTTTAAGGTCTTCCTCATATCTTTGGCAATTTTTGGGTTTTTTTGGTTTGAAGTTTTTGTTTATTTTCGGCATCTCCAGAACCTCATATATATATCAATAGTAACCTCCGTCAACCACAATTTCAAGAATATTATCATAGTATTAATATTAATATGGGAATGGAGAAATAAGTTGTCAGCAAAGAAAGGATGGAGAGATATGTAAAAAATATCTTCCAAGATGATAATAATAATAATAATAATAATAATAATAATAATAATAATAATAATAATAATAATAATAATAATAATAATAATAATAATAATAATAATAATAATAATAATTAAATTAAATTAAATTAAATACTATTTAAAGGATATCTAACGTGTCGCTGAACTTACATTTTATGTGGTAGAGTGAGTTGGTTCTACATAAGCAAAATTTAGTGCCACCTAAGCCTCCAAATCAGTTTTCCGATATCTGACTTTCCTCAAGTGCCGAAAGTGACAATAATGGAAAAAATATTTTTTGTTTCTATGGTGTGACAAAATTTTATATTTGCTTCACTACATTAACGAAAGTTTATCGACTATCATTGAAATTAATCCTATTTTTATCTTATTTTATCACATCTTATTTTTAGCTTACTTATCCATGGTAAGAGTATTTTCTTCTTTAATTATAGATCTCAAATTCAACCTAAATATGAAACATTTTTAAAATTTGGGAGCCAACATTTTACTCTTTTTAATTGAGAAAAATAGTCTTACTAATGGGTCCGTTCAAAATAAAACATTATGAATGGTCCAATGGATTACCAAAACCCATAATCTGATATTATTTGTGTCGGGTGATTGGGAGAAAAGCCTGGGTTTTGATATGGGACTTTACATGTTTCAATGATCTGCATCATATTATGTTCGTAATTTTTAAATGTAAACTGTTGATTAATTATTAGACATTTGGACTGGCTTTGATTCTACTCATGTCTCCAAATGAGTTCTTTATTCAATGTTTGCCTTCCCGAGCAATCTCAATATCACTAGCCGATTCTTGACTATGCTGTCATGTAATTCAAAAAATAACATCATATGATTATCATATTTCCCATGGCTATTTACTCTATAACAAAGACATTTTTAGAAATATTTGCCGTTAGTAATCCTTGCTAAATTTGGAATCATTTTGAGTTTTATTTTCCCGTATTTGATTGACTCACTGAATTTATTCTTCTAAACATTTTTCTCTCTTTCTTTCTTTCTTTCTTTTTTCAATTCATTTGTGTTCTTCAGACTAATTCATAAACCACTTGATTTGTACTTGAAAACGATGACTAAATAACTGTATTTATGTGCAAATTTTATCGCATCAATTTTATTATGATACTATTTTTCCCTATTGTTAAAGTTTGCTGGTGCAGATGATATGGATATGCTCAATGAAGTGAAGATATTAAATTTGACGCTTACAACAGCCATGTATGATGCTATAATGACAAGTAACATGCTCAACCTGTGCGATATTCTTGTTCCACTTCAATATAGTTTGGCCTATTGCGTGCTTTGTGTCGCCCTTGTGCTCTATTGTCTGTCTCAGTTGGCATAGCACTCTTTAAATTAGATTGCTTTCTTTTAGTAAAATTTATTGGTTCAGAATTATTCTCCCACATTCATTATCAAACTTTTCTAGTTGAGTTGAAAGCACAATTTCATGAATTCTAAACCTCGCTTAAAATTTTGGTGTCACAGTGTCCTGCACAATGGCATTCTTGTTTTTCTTATTTCACATGTCATGAAGTTGGTGCAAAACTGTTTAAAAGTTTTTAAGGACGATTTGTTCTTTTTTATGCATTTTCTTTTGACTTGCATGTCTATGTAATGCTTGCAGAAAAACGTTAAAGATGGATTAATGGTTCTCCAGCAAATGAAGCCCGCTGATGTCAAACCTGATTGTTTAGTTTTACCACTCCCGGCAGTATTTTAATCACTTGCAAGCTCAACATCATGCATGAAAGAATCTAAACTACCAATAGAATCCAACCACTTGATTTCTTCCATCATTTCACCCAATCTTCTGAAATATTTCATCACAATGAGGGTGGGATGATCAGCATTGAAAGCATGAACCTCATTATTAACCTCTATCCAACTCCAACTGAGTACCTTCCTCACCTGCCTCTCCCTCATCAACCTTCTTATCCAAGTTTTTTCATCCGAAGATGTCCATACATGTTGGAGAGGATAACATAAGTGCAATGCTCTTCAGGCTCCAACTCCAACAGATGGCTTGCATCCTGAGTGGCTAATTCTATGTCACCACAAGCCCTGCAGCACCTAATAGGGTTTTCCACACCATTGCATCAGGTTTAAAGACATTGATTTAATAATGATTTTTCCATCATCTAGATGCCCAGCCCGCCCAAATAGATCAATTGCACAAGCATAATGCTCCATCCAAGGAGAAATCCCGTAATCAGCTGCCATAGATTTTAGTAAATGAGGCCCTGATCGACCAGTCCAATATGGCTGCATGCAGTCAGAGCTGCAACAAAAGTGATATGATCCACTTTCGCCTTTTCTCTCTGTCATTTTGAAAAATAGGTCCAGCGCAACATCACCCTGTCCATGCTGTGTATATGCAAACATAATGGAATTCCAAGTCATTGAGCTATCTTTGGTAGTCTCTTCAAAAGATTTTCGAGCATCTTTACATAAAAATAAACGAACTGGCTACAAAATCATTAAACTCAAAGCTGGACTTAATTGTTAAGGCATGAATCTGCTGGCCTAGTTGCAGAGTAGCTAAATCTGAGCAAGATCTAAGGACTGCCGAGAAGGCATAATCATCAATTTCCATATCTAACAATCTCATTTGCTCAAAGAATTTGAGGCATCTTCACTAAACCCATTTTGTGACAATCCGGTCAAAATGGAATCCCAGGAAACTCGGTCCTTCAATTCCATGGAGTGAATACATTTAATGCATCGTCCACAGAATTATTACTTGATTCAAGATACATAGCTATTACAGACTGTTGGAATATTGATAGGTACAGACTGTTGCAAGCCCCTCTAGATCACCAAGCCACGTAAGGATTTTCCAAGGTCTTTATGGGAACTGGAACTCATGATGGTTGTGTAATTATAGAGTCTGGCTCAAACCTAAGCCTCTGCATGTCAAGAAATAGTTTACTCCTATATCTATCCTATCATGTATCAGGTAAGCTGCTAGCTTGGAATTCCATGTAACCAAATCTCGAATGCCAATAGCACCATCAAAAACTCTTTCTGCATCCTCTAATGAACCACACTCTGAATAAGAAGTAATTGCGGCATCGCATACAGTTTTATCAAATTCCTCACCACGTTTTATAATCTTACAATGGCGCTCTATAATCTTACAATGGAGCTGCATAGTTAACCTCTATAACTTATCATCATCAAGCAAAGTAAGAAGCGGAGCAAATGTTCCATCATCAAGTCTCAAACCTTCCTTCTCCATGCAACTCAGAAGCCAAAAATGCATTGTCAAGATCACCTTCTTGCACAAATCCAGCTATAAGTGCATTCCATGAGACAGAGGAACACTGAGGAATCAACTGAAACACCATAAGTGCATCTTCAATCCTCTCACACTTAGGATACATGCCCAGCAGAGCACTTCCTGCATAAACATTTTCTTCATTACCCACCTTAACAATCAAGGAATGCAGCTGTTGACCCAGATCAAGTGCACACAAGTATACTTCCAAATGAATACGCATCAGCTTCAAACCCATATCTTTTCATAGATTTATGCAACTCCCAAACAGTCTCCAAGTCGCCATAGTTCACGTACCCAGCAATCATAGTGTTCCAAGTAACGGTATCTCTGTTAAACATTTCGTCGAACAGCTTGCGAGCGTTTAGAAGTCCTAAGAAGTTACATTTTGCCTATTGACCATGTTGTTGGCGTTGTAAATACCTGAAACACAACATAATTTGATTGCCGGGCAATGGGTTAAGAAGGTGCTATACAAAGCATGGCCGGTGCTCTCAAATTCAATGACCTCATTCATTTAAAGATTGGTGACAAATTGGACATGTTTTAGAGACATTAATACACTGTTCAAAGCAATGTTTTCATACCCGGCACGTAACCGAACAAGTTATATGATAAAAAATTAACGTTTCAATTAGAATTGAAGTGGTTTAGGTGTAATTCTTTTAAAATATAATATTTAATATTTTTATACATAATAAAATATAAAAAATATTAACAATAAATATATTTTATGTATAATAATATGTAAAAAAATGTTAAATATTTAAATTCAAAATAATATTCAAATATATTAAAAATTATTTTCAAGTATAATAATATCTATATTTATATATATTATTTTAAAATAACAGAATTTATTTATTTATATATTCTTTAACTTTAAAAACAATAATAAATAATAATTTTTAGAAAATGAAATTCAACATGCATTAATTTTTCAAGCAAATTTTTTTATAGGAAAAAAAAATAGTGTAAGAGCTATATGGAGAAAAAAGCTTAAAATGCAGAGGCCAATTTTTGTCTAATAATATCCATAATTATAATTGTTAAATAAATAGAATAATAGAATTTATTTATTAGCATTTAAAATTTAAAATAGGCTATAACTTTTTAAAAATTAGATTACAGTATGTATTGTTTTCAGTTAAAATAACATTTTTTGATAAAAATTAAAATACTTTAGAAGAAAAATAATGAAATTGTAAAATATTTTGTATATTCTATAAAGAAAGTTGTGTCATTCATGACAGTATGGCTCAGTGGCCAGAGGAGAGAGCCTCTTTGCAAAGGAGTAGAGTTCAATTCTCTCATTTTTCAAATTTTCACCATTTCCATCAACACAGTTTTTTCGGTCCGGATTTTACAACTATGATTTAAAAGGTTAAAGTTCCCATTAATGCATAATAATATCACTAAATTTCCATCAATACAGTTTTTCCGGTCTGAATTTTACAATCATGATTTAAAGGGTTTAAGTTCCATTAATGCACTATAGCTAAATTTTAATTTATAATATTAATATCTCCAACTTTAGTGAGAAATTATAAGTGCTTTCAGTTTATAAGTTAACATGCTAAAACTAATTTTGTTTGTACCGGATAAAATTTCAAAAAATAACAAAATACTCTGTCAAGAATTTTAAAGTAACTGCATATCTAAAATTTGAATTTGAGACATCTGTTTAAACTGAAAGAATTTTGTATTAACTCATTAACACCTTCTTAGGTTATCTACAACTCTAATTCATGTAATAGAAATGTTATTTTTATTTATTTTTACCGATTTGTATAGGTGTTCACTTATATGAATACATATTTTTTAAATAATTGTGTTTAAATGAATTTTATTTTGCTATTATGGAATTTTGCTCAGACAATTTTTTTAAATTCATTATATTGTTTGATTAATATAGTATAAAAAATCACTAAAGCACAAAAACAAAATTCATTTAAGTATAATTTTTAAAAATTTATGTATTTCATATAAATAATAATTTGACGTCTACTCATTATATCTATTTCACGTAGTGTCTATTTATAAAATATAACATGTAAACCTGAAAACATATGTAAGAGAGACATATGAATTAATGTTAATGAATATTAGGATTCTAAGTTAAAGTTAAAGAATATTATTATGCGTTAGTACTAAGTTAAAAGACGATATGTAAAATTTATCCATCAAAAGATACTACAATACAATACAACCACAGGTGACTAAAGTAAACATATATTTTTTTAGAAAAAATTACTATTTACCTTCTGAGATTTGACATACTACACTAGTATATTTAGAAGTTTAAAAATTATACTATTTACCTAATTTGTTTTATCTCTATTAAATTATATAATTATTCTATTAAATTTTAAAGTATGGTAAAAAATATTTTCTTTTGCTTAGAGGGTATTAGTCCAATAAATCAAATTTTAAGGAATACTAGTACAATACATCAAATTTCAGGGTGTAAATAATAATTTTTTGTCATTTCACTGTAATTTAAGTCTTTCTAACAGAAAATTTAACTGAAAGATATAAAAAATATATTAGTAAAATATGATAAAACAGAGATGATAGATAATATAATATTTAAAATTCGGAGGTACTAGTGTAATATGTCAAATCTCAATGGTTAAATAATAATTTTTTATTTTTTTATTGTAATATTGATAATTTATGAATTAATATGAATATAAAAACTGGTTGAGTTATTATGAGGCTTGAAATTGAGAAAAGCTTAAAATTTTGAGGCTTGATTGCGGTTATATTTGGATTTTAATGTATAAATAAAATCTATACGTGCATATACATAGTATTTAACTACATTATATTAATAGATTTATCTTAAAAAAGTCATTTGACTTGTAATTATTTTTGAATAATCCATTAAACACTAACTTTTGAACAAATTATAGTTAAGTCTTTTGAGATTTTAATTCTGACGGATAAAAATGAAATTTTAAAAAACTAACAGGGTATCTCATATTATTTGATAAAAATGTCATTTGAAATAACAATTAGGAAGAATTAGGGCTTGAATATATTGGCTACCGTGCAGTAGAGGTGTAATCGAGTCGAGTCGATATAGTGTCAGGCTCGAGCTCAACTCGATTAAAATACTCGAAGCTCGAACTCGACTCGAGCTCGATCGAATTTTTTTTTTAAATATTCGAAACTCGACTCGACAAAAATTCGAACTACTCGAACTCGACTAGATAAAACTCGAATCAATAAAAAATTAATAAATAATATACTTGACTCGCAATTGACTCGACTCGATTAAATTCGAATATAAGGGTATAAATATAATTTAATTGAGCTCGATTAAGCTCGCGAGTCTTACAAGTTGAGTATTATGATTCTGGAACTCGACTCGACTAACTACTCAAGATTGAGCTCAATTTGATTAACTCCGAGTTGAATTCGAGTATTTTTCGAGTCGATCTCGAGTATCTGACGAGTAGCTTGACTCGTTTATACCCCTACCGTGCAGTTATAATCATTAATAATAAGCAGAAAATTGAAACTGTTATAAAAAGTTATTAAACTGTACATAAAATTCTAAAAAATTCATATAAAAATATCTCAAATATAGAAAATTCATGTAATGTATTGCAATGCAATATTTGAAATTCATACAGTATCAAATGAATGATCATTATCTTAACCGATCATGTAGTGTATTGCAATGCACTATTAATTTTTTAAAAGTTTGTTTCCAACTATAATTTATTAAAATTTGAAAAAAGTAATCTGCAATTTATCCTAACTTTTTCTTAAAACACAAACCTCACGTGGTTTATACATTTTTTGCATTTAATTTCTTAAAAGAGGGATGGATTTTTTTTATTATATTAGTCAATAGGCACCTCAGAAGCTGCCATTGAAAAACAATCACAAAAAAATCATCATTTTCTATGTGAAGGATAAATAAAAATCACGGAAACTCTCTTAGTCCAAACAAAAGAGCTCTACTATCAAAAATCAATATTTACAACATTTATCTCTTTGTTTTGTTTGCTGAATGGGAGTGTGGTTTTCAAAATATTGAAGTTGACTCAAATACTAAGGCAGTTATCTCCATGGTCAATTCGCCTATTCCTAGAGATTTTAATAAAGTTGCATATGATTTGGCATATTGGGCTTTGTCCTTGAGTGATATTTAGTTTTTGATGCAGAAAGTTCCTCCCTTAGCTCAATGAGCAGTCTTAAACGATGTTCTTTCTTTAAGTGTTTAATGAAGCTAATTCTCCTTCCAAAAAAAATAATAATTACAACATTTATAAATTAATACAACAACAATCTACCTTCAAAGTCTCAACAACCAGCCAATAACAAATAAATAAAAGATATGGAATGATATTACCAAAAAAAGGTAAGTTAGTGTTCACACAAATGGATGAGTTTTTGTTGTCCAAAGTGATCTTCATTGTTCAGATTAAAGAACATCCTATCTCCAATGTCCTCAATCAGTTCAATTCACCACAAATAACTATTCAATTGTCATATTAAAGTTTGAGCGGAAAACTTTCCCACTTTTTTAATTTTTGTTCTCTTTTTTTTTTCGTGGCTAAAAACTTTTCTTAAGCGAGTTGAGACACATGTGACATATGTTTAAAGCATTAATAATCCGAATTGGCTAAAGCAAGTAGACTCAAATAACTTTGTACTTTAATCATCTTAAGTTTATTAGGATTGTATACGGATTATGGATATTCCCAAACTATACCGAATAATCGAGGAAAAGAATCAAGAACTAAATTATTCTGTTAATTTTTACCGAATTGTATTATTGATTTTAATTTTAATAAATCTGGATCTTTTAGTGATATTTGAACAAAAAATTTTACTGAATTGTACCAAACTATTCTAAAACTGAATTGTACTAAAAGTGTAAAATAAACTTATCATCAAGTTAATCAACTATCTTTGTTATTAATAAGCAAATAACAAATATAACAAATCTATTTTTTATTTTTTGACCCTATTTTTTTTATCACTAATTATATTTTTTTAGTATTTATAATTTCTTCTAATTGTAATTTATAATAATTATATGATAAATCAATCTAAATTATCATTTGTTCTAATTATATTATATGATTTTTTTTATCAAATTAATAATATATTATTATATATATATATATATATATATATATATATATATAATTTCCCAAACTTACTTACTTTTACTTCACAATTATATACTTATAGTTACATATTTATACTTTATATTATTAGTTAATAGACCCACTAATTTAAATTTTAAATATTCTTATATGCATCACATTAACTTCAACATTAATCTAAATTATATTAATAGAAGAAACATATATATAATTAATATAATTAATAAAATTATATATTTATATATTTTATAATTAATGTAAACAATAAATTAAGAAAACTCCATGGTTTAGATCTCCTAATCCTTATGCTTATGGCATACCAAAGAGACTACAGTTAGTGAATCTATTCTAAACTAGCAAACATATAATGCTTTTGCACAAAACACAGTCCTTGAAAGGATTATAGAAAAGTGGAACAAGTATGACAAAAGATATATCAATTGGAAAATAATGTAAATAATAAACTCAGTTGGCAGCAAGAGTTTATGCTCAGACTTCATAAGCATATTATGGCTTTAAATTGGAAAATATTGGATATGATATAAAAATCAAATTATGGGGCCTCTCTTATAGAAGAAACAAGAATAGATAATAAATCTGAAACAACAATTTTCTCAAATCGATAATTACTGAGAAAAACCCCAATTACTGTGATCTATTGCCTTAGTCATTATGATGCTTATAATCAATCTAATTCTTCCTAAAAAATCAATATAAAATCTCTTGTTAAAAGAACTTCCAAATCAATAAAAAATTATGTTCAATTGTTTTCTTTAATCATTGTACTATTAAAGCAACATGAGCAAAAAATTTTAATTTTATGGAAACGCGATGGATACTCTCATCTTCATTTTAGAGCAATTAAATTAGCACTTTTTTGTTTTTACTAATATAAGAAATGTCTTCCTATTTTTGCTAGAATTGCTATTTTGGTATAATATATTTACAATATCAACATGTTATTACTAGTATTATAGAAACAATTATGAATCCAAGAATAATTATGTTTACATTCTTTCTAAATTTCAATTTATCTTTGGATGATCCTCATGTACATTAAGCATTGATGGTGCAAGTTCAAATTTCTAGTATTTCACAAGTTATGATGGCCACTGCAGCAATCCTTCACTATCAACTGATCTATAGGGTTCAAAATCATACTCTAGATCTAGTCGTTCAATTGTCTAATGATGTCTTGCTCATTGTAGCACATGCCTAGAAAGTTCCTACTTGTGTCTATGTCCTAGACAAATTTCTCGTTATGAGCTTGTAAACCTGAAACTTGGGTGACAAGTTATGAGAAAATTCAAAGAACCTCTCAGTATATTCAACAATAGGAATCTTATTTCCTGAAAAAACCATATGACACTGTTAAAACCAAGTGTGTCCAACTTGTAGAATCAAGTTCTAACCCTTTTATGTTTGCTACTCAAGTTATGATTGAGCAATGCAAAATAGAATAAACTCTTTCAGTCACTATTTTGGCTCAAGAGGAAAGTCAATCTATGTTATGTATCAGGGAAATCATAAGGTGTTAGATATAGATTGTGATTGTAAAGATTGTGAGAGATGTTTATAGTGATTCTTATGAAGAAAAAAAGTCTCAAATTAGAAGAGGGCAAAAAAAAAAGAAATATTCTTTTAAAAAGAATATGAGGTGAAGGTTTGATGATGATGATCCTTATATCGATTTGCTAGGACAACCTTTAGGAAAATATGACTATCTTGTCAAATTTTCAGAACCAGATTCATTCAAATCTAAAATATCTACTCCACCATCACCACAGTGGGATGAGCCTATGTTTGGTCCTCCTAAGCTAGATCTACCTTTAACACTAATGTAACTTAAAGTGTCTTCGCAAGTGCACGAGTCAATTGTAATATTGGCAAGTTACTCCCGACGTCGATCTCTCAAGGAATTGTTCACTTAAATCCTTAGTTAACTATAAATTATCAAAAGACAAGAAAATTAAATCATAAACACTCTAATCAAGTTTCAGTAAATTTTAAGGGTGCACTAATTAAATGAAAACTAAAGAAATAAGGAAGTAATCAAATTTAATGAATTAAAATCAATGATACAAAATAGATATTTAGCTCACCTCTCTAATTTGCAATCACTTCCCTAATTCAATTAAGCATTATTCAATGGTTCTTGTCTTAATTCACCAATTACCCAAACTAATGAAGTAACTAATATCCAATTCAATTTTTAGGTTAAATTAAAGATGGTATTTCTAATAATATAACCTTAATACGTTCATTCCAAATTAAACAAAAATGGTCAATATATCATTCAATTCAAAACTAAATAAGTACAATTGAAATTGGAAAATAAATCATATTTCATTAATAGTAAGGGAAGTTTATACAAATTGAGTTAGCTCACTAAATATCTAAATAAAGTTAGCCTAGCATTGATATGACAATGACCATATCAATATCAAATATTATACTAAACATGTAGTAATAAAAGAAAGAAAGGACTAAGTTGCTTCCCTGAAAATTGATGAAATTTTTAACTTAAGACCGGTTGGTCCCCGAATCTTTAAGTTATACTTCCAACCAATCCTCAAGTACCACAATTGCTTCTTTCAATGATGAAAAGTTTGCTAGAATAGTATAGAACAAGGTGGCTTATGAGTTCTCTTCAACCACCCTCTCTCAAAAGTAACAGAACGTCTCCCCCCAATAATCCTAATAAAAGTTAAACTATACGACTCATAGTTTTAGTTGCATTCTAATTGTAAAAAGATACAATATATTTCCTCTAAATATGTCAATAAAATCCCCAAAAATAAGCTCTAGAAGTAATCATGCATAATTTGGGCCCAATTGCAAAAGGTAGGCTTTTATCGCATATTGGACTCTACAGGATCAATGGTCATCATGCACGCAGCAATTTAAGAAGGCACAACTAGCTATGTCACGCTTGTGACACTTTAGAACGTTCATGACAATTCCTTGAAGCTTTGGCCTCAACACACTCGTGCTAAATTTGCACTCCTGTAACAGGAGGTTGGGCTTTAAATTAAAACTAAAATGTTGGGATTTAAGATCCTCATGCATGTATTAGAGTCTTACACCAGTGATAAGAATAAAGGGATCTTTCACGCTTGCAACAAGCTCTCACACACATGACAAGGCCCTCATGCACGTGATGTGTTAGTGGTAAAAACACTCATCATGCATGTGACCTAGCACTCATGCATGTGACACTTGCTCTATGCTAAAACTTGTCTTTCAACTCCTACAAACACAAAATTAAAACCACTAAGTACTTAAAATATGATAAAAACCTATAATTAAATATTAAAATATGAATAAAAACTAGACCAAGTCATACACCTTTTCTTCCAATTTATAAAAAAAAAAGGATTAAAATGGATTAAAAGAAATGAGCCACAAAAATGGTACCTATAGCTTGTGCTACCCAAATCACAAAGAAAATTGCAGATTATTCCCCTATTCCAACAATTTGTATGTTCCAACCATTTTTTCACCTTTATAATAAACGGTCGATCTAAACAAGCAAGTTATGAAAACTCCAAGGATCAGATCTTCTAGTCCTGATACTTGTGGCAAACCAAAAACGATCACAGTTGGTGAATCTATTCTAAACTAGTAAACATATAATGATCTTGCTTAAAATAGAGTCCTTGAAAGGATTGATGGAAAGGTGGATTAAGTAACACAAAAGATAGATTAGTTGGAAACTAGTGTAAATAGTAATCTCAGTTGGCAGCAAGAGTTTATGCTTAGACTTTAGAAGCAAATTATGGCTTTACATTAGAAAATCATATAGATGATACAAAATCAAATTAATGGACCACTCTTTCAGAAGAAACAAAAAGAGATAACAAATACAAAACAACCTTTTTCTCAAATCGAGAAAGACTTGCATGTTCAAACACCTTTTAACCATTTTTCCTTTATTAGATCCAGCAATCCCAAATACTTTAGCTCAACTAAAAATAGACCATGTCTTACTTCAACATGAAAATTTTTAGAAAATGTAAAGAGCTAAAATTGTTTCCTCCAAACCACCAAAAAAGAAACTTACAATTTCTACTACAACAATATCTACTTCCTCCATATCAATAAATTCTCCTCTAGAAATGCAATCTATTCCCATAAAACCAAATAAACAGCCAGCCTTAGATCATTTCCAAGATTCTTAAGACCCCTACTAGTGTATGGCCCAAACACCTTCAAACCATATCACTTACTTTTCACAATCCTACACAAATAACCTTCCAAAAATCCATCAAATTAACATGAAAAAGAATCATCTTTTAATTAAAAACTTGTCTCTTCTAAAAATTCAGGTACCGATGTATCTGTGGACTCATCAATTCCATCAATCAAAATGGCGAGCCCTCATCTCCTCTTATAGTACAATCTATTCAAA
The DNA here is from genome assembly GCA_023653625.1 of Triadica sebifera. Classification (NCBI taxonomy): domain Eukaryota; kingdom Viridiplantae; phylum Streptophyta; class Magnoliopsida; order Malpighiales; family Euphorbiaceae; genus Triadica; species Triadica sebifera. Next base: position 32,737,140 of record CM042895.1, read on the forward strand.
CTGAGTCTGCATAATACTCAACCCCAATAGAATAAAAACCTTCTAATGAGGAAATGAATACATCTTCTTATTATCCAAAAGCATCAAATGATCCTTGGTTTACTATGGATGATGTTTTACCAAATCAATAAAAAGCAAGATTGTTAAAAATGTATGCCTGGATGGAAATAAGGATTCAGTTAGGATCTTAATGAATTCATTCAAAAGCTCACTCCCAGATTTATTGGTAGTCTGAGGGAATAGTGGTTAAGAGTTCCAAAGTACAATAAATTGCAATTTGTACAACTAACAACAATTGTAGTTGCTCTAAAATATATTGAAATAGAGTTTATTGGAACTTCAGAAGATTCCATAGAAATTGCTAAGAGTGATGTCTTTCAACTCAAATATTGTTTGTTGAAAAGGAAAGATCTTGATAAACATTACATGTGAGTTTCAAATAGATATTAACAAATCGGATTTGGTTATATCAATTTAAAGCAACAGTTTATCAATTCAATTCCAAAAAAAACTCGAAGATGCCACTCTTTGTTATTTCTAAAAGATAGAAAAAGCTTAAAATATTTCACTTAGGCACAGATCTATCAAAAGATACTCATTGTTCTTGAAGAACTTTGTGCCTTTAGAAGACAAGTTAAAGAAGCCCAAAAATGGACCGACAATAAAAGTTTTGAACCTGTTTGTAGAAGACTAGATCTTACTATCATGTGTTCAAACAAGAACTGTGATTGCAAACAATGTAAAAAAAAAAAAAGGAAAGCATTACAAAAAATATAAATACAAATTCAGTTTTTTCCACAAATCACATGAGGAAAATTCAAATATTTCATGAAGAAACATTGCATATAAAAAAAATCTAATCGGTGTTATCTCTATAAAAAAAAGGATATTTCTCAAAGAAATGCCCAAACAGACCAAAGTAAGAAGTTCAATTGGTCCAACAATTGGAAAATCAATATAATGTTGATCTTGAAAATGTAGATATTGAATGTATGTTCTCTATTGATGATGAACTCATAGAAGATTCTCTCATGGGAATTGAAGTTTTGTCTTTCTCTTCAGACTTTGAGGAAGAATGCTTTTCAATTGTAAATTTAAGCCCAACTTCGACCCAGACCATTACAACAGCCCAAATATCCAAAAAGCAAACAGTTATTTACTACCCAATCTCATTGTTCAAAGATAAGTATGATTGGCCTATTAAAGTTATAGTTTTAATTAATATTTGAGCTCATAAAACTATTGCAAATCCGAAACTCTTTCCATATCACTTTTGGAAATCCCATGAATAATTCTTTAAAGTAGCAGATGGGGAATTATTTTTAACAAATTAGATCACCACAAAGTCTATTAAAATCTAATCTTTCCAAATTGTTCTGTATGGATCAAAATTGTAGGTTCATATATGTCCAAAAAGGACATTCTTATTGGGTTTCATATAATCATCCAATTACTCCAACTATCCACTGGGGTTATTGGATTGAAATCCAAAAAATGGTTTATACCATACACTTTTAAAACAAACTCATTTCAAGAAATCTAGGTCTAGATCATTCAATAAAATTATCCCGAGTCATACTAAATTCCTCAGAAAATATCAAAATCCTTTATGGACTTGTCAAGAATTTTACATCACTTTACCATTTAAGAAAAATGAGAAAATCAATCCCACAAAAGTAACCCATTCAGAATGAATCATAATGATCAGTCATTAGTTGTCCAAGAATGCTCATAATAAGGAGTTATTGAACCAACCAAGTCTGATTATGCTTGTCAAGCATTCTACATCAACAAAATATTAGAACAAGTGAGAGGAAAGAAAAGACTTGTTATTGATTACAAGCCTTTGAATCATTTTCTCATATATGATATATTTCCTTTGCAAAAAATTTCATCATTATATTTCTTCCTCAAAGAAGCAAAGGTCTTTTCTAAATTTGACTTAAAATCAGGATTTTGGCAACTTAGGATCCAACTTGAGGATCATCACAAAACAACTTTCTATATTTCTCATCACCATTATTAATGAACAATAATGTGTTTTAGCTAGAAAGTTGCTCCATCACTATTCTAAAAAGCAATGACTAAGATCTATGAACATATCTTGTCTTTAGCATTGATCTATATTGATGACATTCTGCTTTTCTCAAACAATGAAGCCAGTCACAAGCAATTGCTCCAATAACTTATTGATTTGACGGCTCAATATGGAATCATAATTTGTGAAAAAACGATGCACTTAGCTAAAGAAGAGATAAAATTTATGGAGATGAAGTTTAAAGAAGGTACATATCAGTCATGTCCATTCATTGGGCTTGAATTATTAAAGTTTCCTAACATTGACTTAACAACAAAACATATTTGACAATTTTTTGGAATTGCTAATTATGTCAGCGACTTTATTCTACACTTTTCCAAAGTTGCTCAACCACTACAACAATTATTAAGAAAGAATGTCTCATCATCGTCACAGGAGCAAACAACAACTATAAAGTAGATAAAGCAAATTTGTAAGGATCTTCCCCATTTGTACATACCAATAGAAGAAAAAAGAATCCTTTAGATAAATGCTAGTGATAAATACTAAGGAGCTATCTTTTTGGAGGAAAATGGAAAAAAACAAGTATGTGTTTATGCAAGTAAACAGTTTAAGGATTCAGAATGCTGCTATCACTTTACGTTTAAAGAAATCTTGGAGGTCAAAAATGGAATCCAAAAATTTGAATTCCATTGGATAAGATATCACTTTATAGTCTTGATGGACTATTCTTCCTTTCCAAAGATCCTAAACTTCAAATAGAAACAAGAGCCACATATTCAATTATTGAGATGAAATGATTGGTTTTCAAAATATAGTTTCATAGTGAGCATATAAAAGGAGACAAGAACTTTATACCTAACTTCCTATCAAGACCTTCAACAAAAAGTTTTAATCTTATCACAGAAGTCCACACACTTCCATTTATCTTCATGGCTAGTCCTCTAATACCTCATTACCCTAGTAGCACGTGCTCGGATCAGAGAACACTATGTTATCTTATTCATATCTTTGTTTAATAAGTATAAGCAAGTGGTACATATATTTTAAACTCCAAAAATATAAAAGAAATAACGCGTCTTATTTATAAAAAATAATTTACAAAATATAGATTTAATTTACAAAACTATTAATAAAACAATTTACAAAAATAAAGTACAAAAGAATGTGATCCATTATTTCCAAAATCAGTTGTTTTATTGGATCAGGTCACCATTAGCTTTATCTACTGGTAATGTCTCCATTTTTTCTAGATTTATGTGAGAGAAAACTCTCACACTAAGCTTGAAGCTTAATGATGCATATAATTAAAACAATATACTATTTTTATGCACCATGCAATATCATGTTATCATTCAAGTATAATAAATTATTTTAATATTAAGACATTTATTTTCCTTTCATATTATCTTTCTTTTTATGACATTCTTTTATCTATGCACACATCACATAATTTACTTATATTATCACATATTTTTACATAAGAACAACTAATTTATCACATTCACAAAAAAATTTCCATTATTATATATTCATTTTATTTATGCTCATAACACCTAGAAAATCACTAAGATAATGAGGTTGTCATCTAGGTATTTAAGAGTGTCACTCGGACAATATGGTATGCGCATAGAAGTGATATCACCAGCTTTAATAATAGTGTCATCACCGGTTTCAATAATATTGTTATCACCGGCTTTAATTAAACCCCTGATTGGCATGTTAAACTAACCAAAAATTTTAGTTCTAAACTAGATGTTCTAAGGCTTAATGCATTTCTTTATTCTTTTATTTTCATGTCTTTCTTATCAATCTCATATCTCTTTTTTCTTATTACATTTTCATATACATCATATTACATTGCAATCCTCATTTAAAATCTTTATTATTCATTAAATAATCCAATTATGAAAAATAGAGTATTCATGGTCGTGACTTCTCCTTCATGCCCGTGAACAATGTCCGTCATATAGCCTCACAATTGTAAGTTAAGTGTTCATGCCCGTAACCAAAATCGTGACTCAAGGCGTGAATGAATCTAGATGAAAAATGATATTTTGATGCAAAAAGTCATATCTATGAGTAATTATTTACGCCCATAAATTTACACTTTCATTACCTTTCTTCATTTCAAACTTCTATAAGTTATTTGGACATCACTATCATTTATTCTCAAGTTATTAAAATTACATACAATATTTTTATCAACATTTTCATGCCATTATCAAAACTCAAATTCTAACATGTAACTATAAAAACAACCAAGCACACAACGTCACCCTCTCATATAAATTCTATAGTTTTCATGCAATCATTCATTGTTACATGCATTTAAATCACTAATTAACACTTCTAAAATGCATATTATGCAGTTTATATCAAAAGATAGGATATTCCCTAAAATTGTGCACAAACCTCTCTCTTATTCTCTTTCACTTTTCTATGTTTTCTTTTCTTTGCTTTTTCTTCCTTGGGTTTGTTCTTTATCAATTGGAGCTCCTATAACATCATAAATCATAATCAAAACCTTTCTTTTTTTTTTTCATATCTCTACTATCACACCCTTTTACCCAAACAACACGTGCTCAGATAAAAGATTGCTACACTTACTTCTTCAAATCACTATTTTAATAAATGTTAGAAAGTCATACATAATTTATTTTAAAACTCTTAGCTCATAGATATACAAGAAATAATGTATATTTTATTTACATAATATAGTAATTATAAATATCAAGTTAATTCTTAACAAACTATGAAAGTCAATTTACAAATATGAAACTATACAATATGAAAAGAAAAATATAAAAGTTCAAAAGATTGTGACCCACTATTTTAAGATCAGCTGCTTTAATTGACTAGGATCACCGCTTGCTTGTTCTACAATCTTCAGCTATCTTTCTATATTTGCGCGGAAGAAAAACTCTTACGCTAAACTCTAGGCTTAATGGTGCATATAACTAAGGCAATAAACTATTTTATACAACATGCATTGTCATATAACAATTTATGCCTACATATCTTTTATGCAAATATAGCTCACATTGTATTCTAGCATGCATAAATATCAAATTATATTATTATATCTCATATTTGTTTTACTTTATCAACTCATCATTATTATCCATATCACAATTCATGATTCCCTTCTGATTTTCAATCTCTTCTTTATAGCTTTTATTTTCAATCTCATCTTTATAGCTTTTATAGCCCACAACACCTATAAACCCCTGACTAGGATAACAGAGTTGTCATCAGACACTTAGGAGTGTCACCTGGGCAATATGATGTGCATATACAAGTGCTATTACTTGCTTCAATAATAGTGTCATTACCAACTTCAATAATAGTGTCATTATTAGCTTCAATAATAGTGTCATTATCAGCTTCAATAATAATGCCATTACCGGCTTCCATAATCATACCATTAATGGATTTCATCATACTCCCCCCTATTTGGCATGCCAAACTATCCTGAGTCTAGTTTCAAGTTAGGTGTTTTATGGCTTACTCAATGTCATTAAAATTCATAGCATATCCATATTTCCATATTATTCATGGCATATCCATATTTCCACATTATTAATGGCATATCCATATTTCTTATTTTACTGGATAAATAGTATCTTTTCATTTACTTACTTGAATATTGCATTAGATAACAATATTCATAATTACTAAAAACAGAGCATTCATAGCCATGATTACTAATTCACGCTCGTGATTCAAAGCTGTGAATGCTTTGAGAATAAATTGTGTCATTTCTGCATAGAAGTCACAACTGTGATACAATTCAATCATGCCCGTGAACTAGCAAGTTCACGTCCGTGACTATCCACAAGAAATCTACATATTCACTTTGTTATTCATTTATAGTTGCACCAAATCATACCAAATACAAACTCATGCATTTCTAAAGTCTTTTACTCAACATCTCATGTTCTAATACATATAAATGCCTTTATCATAACTCAATTCTCTAACATACATTATGTTGCCCAGATATTAGACCAAGAAGGGGGGTTGAATTGGAGTTTCAAAAAAAAAACTTTAAAATGCGGAAATAAATAATTAAATTTAGGAAGGATAGAGAAAATCTGACACAAATATTTATAGAGGTTCGAGTATTAACAAACCCTACTCCTCTCCCCAATCGCAATTGGGAGTTTCACTGACACATTAAATGTTACAATGGAGTTTTACAAGCTCACTCCTAACTATGGTGTTTCTCACAATGGCTCACACCTAACCCAGAAATCCCTTGTGTTTTAATGGCTCACACAATAACCAATTCCTTATGTTTTACAGGCTCACACAAACAACCTTCACTTTGTGTTTTTACAGGATCTCACAAACAACCTTCACTTTGTGTTTTTACAGGATCACACAAACAACCTTCACTTTGTATTTTTACAGGCTCACATAAACAACCTTTTAATTTGTGTTTTGGAGGCTCACACAACTAACTCTTACAATTGTTCTACTCTTAACCTAGAAATACCCAAAGCTCACTTGAGTAATGATTACAGAGAGAACCACTTACAAATCTTAATTGCTCAAATATGAAGAGCAAAAAGATTTTTACAGAGAATAGATTTTGTTCTCAAAGTATGAAAGTACAAATAGCTTGTAATAAGAATTAAATTCGAAGTATATGCTATTCTTTTGTTATTCTCTTCATTCTCTTGTTCTTAATGCATAAATGAATTCCATGTATACTCCCATGGCTGAATATAGCCGTTGGGATGCATTAAATACGGAACTAGCCGTTGTACCAACCAAAAAATTGCGTCTGACATTTTTCTCTTTCATTGTTCACGGGCGTGACTATGCTTGTCACGGGAGTGACATTTCTTCCCAAACCATGACTGAAGTGGTGACCTTGGTCGTGAAGCTCCCTAGAATGTTTTGACATATAGAGTCACGGGCGTGATAAGCTTCCCAGCCGTGATCCAAGTGGTGGCTCTGGTCGTGAAGCTATCTGGATGAAATTGCATGAATCTTCACGGGGGTGACTAAAATGCCCACTTCACGGTTTGTTTTTCCTTCATGGCCGTGAACTTCAAAAGTTGGTTTTGGTAACGGTTAGCTTTTTTCACGGGAGTGACTCATAGAGTCACGGCAGTGAACATGCTACTTCTTGAATTTTGTCTTTCAAGGATTATTCTTCCAATTCTCCATTCTTGCTATTTTAATCCATGTCCTATATAATATACTTACAAAAACAAGTATGTTAAATACAATATTGCTATTTTATTTGTTATCATCAAAATGACGGAAATACACCTTAAGGTTTAACAATCTCCCCCTTTTTTATGGTGACAAATAATCTAGCAATATGTGATTTTGAGAAGTCTCCCCCTCAAAATATACTTAGGATAAAAAAATTATAATGTGCAAGAATAGTAAATAATGATGTAGCATTGAAATAAACTTACTAGATTTTAAGTATATGCAAGTTATATGAGAAGTATATCCAATATATACCATAATTCCTTTTTAAGGCATGAAGTATATGTAAGGTATATTTAACGTATATCATGGCATATTTATATTTGTAACTTGCTTTAAGGTATATGCAGAGTCTACTTAAGGTATATCTAAAGTATATAAAGCTCAATTTTCCAATTATATACTTTGCATATGAAATTTTGAATCAAGATTTCTAATCCGTTTTAATCTATTTCAAAGTCAATTCAATTTTAATTATTTGATTCAAAATTCATTTACCTTAATATATATTGCTAGTTTGATACATTTTTCCTATCATATATTGTCAGTTTTCTCCCCCTTTTGTCATCAATCAAAAAGGATAAGAAGATAACAGAGAGATAAGAAAAACCAAATTCATTAAGTAAAGGAAAAACACACAAACAAAGATAAATAATGTTCAGAAAGGAAATTGAAAATTTCCTACACACTAGCAAACATAAATATAATAAACAAGAAAAAAGCAATCAAATTTAGGCTACACTCTAGCCTAACTCCTAGCCAGACATCCTATCACGAAGCCTAGCCACTTCAGCCTCAAGGTTGTCCATCCGAGACTCCATGAAGTCTTTGAGGTTCTCCAACCTCTCATCCATCAAAGTCTGCAGCTGCTCAAAACGTGGTGCCAAGAGGTCGACCACCTGCTGCGCTAAGGTCGGTGTGGAAGCCGAGGACTGTCCGATGTCCTGTTCGGCTGCTGGAGGTGCTTCTTCAACCCGAGCCCTCTTCTTCTGCTGGACTCTCTGGAGGCATACTTTAAAATCCTCCGTGTCATTATCTTCCCAGATGATCTCCCCAGCAGTGTCAGTGAAGCGGTAAAAGATATCGTTCTGGAAAACGATTCTGACAGCCGCTCCCATCTTGATGAACGACTCAACATCCAAACGATCTCAAGGATGTCCAGGGATGATGTTGAAGTGATGCGCATCCAGCTTCAGATAATTAAGCTTCACTGCTATATGGGTGACATATGCCCCAATCAAAATATCTCCAGTGGGCTTGGTGGCAATGGAGAGAAGATGGTTAGCAAACCATCTGGAAAGTGCCACTGTGAGTCCTCTGCGAGCCATCTCAAAGAGGAAGAGTTCTGACTTTTTGATTGTCCCATTGCTCTCTCCCCTAGCAAATATGCTATAGGTTAGGAACCTTTGCAAATATATATGCACTGGGGCCACGACATGAATGCTCTTTGTCTTCTTCACGTCCCAGTTACAATTATAGCCAAAATGTGTCCAGGCTAGAGGGGCAAAGAATTCTACCTCAGTATCATTCAGGATGCCATCAGATGGTAGGCTGAACAATTCCCCAAATTCGATGACACTAAGGGTGTTGGGATTGTTGCAGAGTTAGAATTTCACCACTCTAGTAGGTGAAACCTGCAATGTGCTGAGGAATTCCAGTGTTGGTTCCCTCAGGGTTGGCTGATGAATCTCCACAAAATCTTTGAGATGACAGGCTTGTATTTGCTCTGTCATGGCCGTCTCAAGCTCGAGACTTTAGACTGTCTGTCATTCGAAGGACCTTGATGACAGAAGAGGTATCTTCTTCAAAGTTGCATACCGAGGATGGCAATGCTCTGGAATGCGGTTCATGAGGTAAGCTGCATACCTCTTAGGAGCATGGGACTTCTTTCTCTTTCCCTTGGAAGAAGCAGTCTCCATTTTTGAAGAAATTGGTTGGAAATGAAGTTGGAAAATTTTTTGACATAAACTTTATGGAAAACCCTAGAAATGTATGATTTTTTATGAAGATTCAAACTTTTGGTGGTATTTATAGGAAAAGTTTAAGTCTTTGGGGCCGGAATTTTCAATGTCTCAATGAATATGAGTAAATGAGAGCGGTTTTGAGAGTTGGAGAGTTGAAATGAAAGTTGTAACCGACTGTTCTATTATATATTCGATACATTCACGAGCGTGAAATAGGTGTTCACGAGCGTGATTGGTCATGTTCACGGTTTGTTGAAGGAGTGTTCCACTCATGAATGAAGGCGTGAATACATTCACGGGCGTGATATTTAAATATCATTGGCGTGAATGATCGTACATCACGGGGGGTGAATAAATTGTCACGGACGTGAAATGTTGAATTTCACCACTTATGCCTGTGAAGCAAGCCGTGACTCAAGGCGTGAAAGCTTCTGTGAGTTTTGGGGTGTAATTGTTCACGGGAGTGAAAATTCATCACGGGCGTGAAAGTCTCTTTTCACAGGCGTGACTCAAGTCGTGAACGACACTGCCTCTTTGGGTCATTTAAGTCACGGGCATGAACATGTGTCACAGGCGTGACTCCCTAAAATTTTTCATCAAATAAAAATTAAGTCCTAAAACTAGACTAAATCATTTCAACATAGATTCTATTCCTTAAAACATGAATTTTTTATCAAATTTTCTATCTTATATCTTGTGATATGATTTACGATCAACAATTAAAATTTCATATTTTTGCAATCACAAGGTTAATCCATCAATCATACCAAGTTCTTTTCTAATGAAATTAAATCTTTCCTCATTTAGAGACTTAGTGAAAATATCTGCTAATTTATTTTTTGTGCTTATAAATTCTAATGCAACATCTCCATATTGAACATGATATCTCATAAAGTGGCGTCTAATGTCAATATGCTTGCTTCTTGAGTGTTGAATAGGATTCTTTGAAAGATTTATAGCACTTGTGTTGTCACATTTGATAGGTATATGGTTCATCTCATGACCATAGTCCTTAAGTTGTTGTTTCATCCAAAGAATTTGTGTACAACAACATCCAGCTGCTACATATTCTGCTTCAGCAGTTGAGAGAGTAACTGAAACTTGTTTCTTGCTAAACCAAGAAACTAAACATTCTCCAATGAAGTGACAAGTACCTGAAGTACTTTTCATTTCTAAAAGACTACCAGCATAGTCTGCATCTGAATATCCTATAATATAAAAAGATGAATTCCTAGGATACAATAAACCTAGATGCAATGATCCATGTAAATATCTTAAAATGTTTTTTACAGCATTTAAATGAGATTCTTTAGGACATGATTGAAATCGTGCACACAAGCAAATACTATACATAATATCGGGTCTAGAAGCAGTAAGATATAAAAGTGACCCGATCATACCTCTATAAAGCTTTTCATTAATGCTCTTACCCTCTTCATCTTTGTCCAATTTTGTTGATGTGCTCATAGGAGTCTTGACATTTTTGCATCCTTCCATACCAAATTTCTTAATTAAATCTTTGGCATATTTGGATTGGTTGATGAATATGCCATCATTGCTTTGCTTTATTTGTAGGCCAAGGAAATACTTAAGTTCTCCCATCATGCTCATTTCAAATTCCCTAGTCATACACTTAGCAAATTCTTGACAAAGCAATTCATTAGTAGAACCAAATATTATATCATCAACATAAATTTGAACAATTAGTATATCATGCTTATGCTTTTTGATGAAAAGTGTAGTGTCAACATTTCCCTTTGTAAAGCTATTTTCTAATAAAAAGAACTTAGCCTCTCATACCAAGCTCTTGGGGTCTATTTTAAACCATACAAAGCTTTTGAAAGTTTAAAAACATAATTTGGCAAATCATAGCTTTCAAAACCTGGTGGTTGTTCTACATACACTGCTTCATCTATATAACCATTTAGAAATGCACTTTTCACATCCATTTGAAAAATTTTAAAATTCATATGACATGCATATGATAAAGTATTCTTATGGCTTCTAATCTAGCTACAGGTGCATATGTTTCATCATAATCTATACCTTCTTCTTGATTATATCCTTTTGCAACTAGTCTAGCCTTATTCCTGGTTATTAACCCTTCTTCATCTAATTTATTTCTAAATACCCATTTGCTACCTATGATTTGATGATCCTTGGGTCTAGGTACTAGGTTCCATACCTTATTTCTCTCAAATTGGTTGAGTTCCTCTTGCATGGCAATTACCCAACTTTCGTCATTAAGAGCCTTATCAATATTTTTAGGCTCAATTTGTGAAATAAAAGCAATGTCAGTGACTAGATGTTTGAAATGAGATCTAGTACTTACTCCCCTTGATAGATCACCAATTATTTGCTCTTTTGGATGATCTTTCGTCATTCTCCACTCTTTTGGAAGTTCATGATCATGTTGTTCTTGATTTTGAGGTAGAGAATCATTTTGCAGTAAATTTTCTTGATCATTTTCTTCTTTTTCATTTCCAATATAAAGTCTTTCCATATTACCTACCTTTCACAAGATCAAGTCTACTAGATTTATTAAAAACAACATGCATGGAATCTTCAACCGTTAATGATCTTTTATTAAATACTCTATATGCTTTGCTGGTTGTAGAGTATCCTAAAAAGATACCTTCATCAGACTTAGAGGCAAATTTTTCAAGATTATCCTTGGTATTCAATATAAAACACTTGCATCCAAATACTCTAAAGTATGATATCAAGGGCTTTCTTCCATTCCATAGCTCAAATGAGGTTTTGTTTAAAATAGGTCTTTTGAAAACTCAATTTGAAATATAACATGCAGTGTTTGTGGCTTCTGCCCAAAAATAAGTTGGTAAATCATATTCATTAAGCATTGTTCTAGCTATTTCAATTAAAGTTCGATTTTTCCTTTCAACTACCCCATTTCGTTGAGGTGTTCTAGGAGATGAGAAATTATGTGAAATGTCATGTTCAAGACAAAAGCTTTCAAAGTTTTCATTTTCAAATTCTTTCCCATGATCACTTCTTATTTTTGAAATACAGTACCCTTTTTCATTTTGAACTCTTTTAGCAAAGTTTTTAAAATTTTCAAAAGCATCACTCTTTTGAGGTAAGAAAATTATCCAAGTAAATCTAGAGTAATCATCTACGATGACAAATGCATAATGTTTTCCTCCTAAGCTAGCAATTTTAATAGGTCCAAACAAGTCTAAATGCAGGAGTTGAAGAGGTTTTGAAGTACTTACTATGTTTTTGGCTTTGAAAGATGACTTATGTTGCTTTCCTCTTTGGCAAGGATCACATGTCTTGCCTTTTTCATATTTAACTCTTGGCAGTCCTTTTACTAGTTCTCCTGTGCTGAGACTTTGTATTAAGTCCATGTTAGCATGACCAAGTCTTCTATGCCACAGCCAAGATTCATCACTAGTAGTCATAAGACACTTAGAGGAATGGTTAGATAGTTCATGTAAGTTTATTATGTATGTATTGATATCTCTATTTTCTTTAAATATTTCTTGACCATCGATAAAGATTACAAGACATTCATTTGAAGTAAAGATTACTTTATTTCCTTTATCACATAATTGACTTACACTTAACAAGTTATGTTTCAAGCCATCAACAAGTAAGACATCTTTAATAAAAGTAGTACCATTAACACCAATAGAACCAATGCCAATTACTTTACCCTTTGCATTATTTCCAAAGGTAACTTTACCTCCATCAATACTTTTGATTTCATTGAAAAGTTCTTTGTCTCATGTCATATGCCTTGAGCATCCACTGTTTACTAGCCAAGCATTTTTGTTTATTGTGGACTTGAGGCAAACCTATAGAATCACAATTCAAGTATGATTTTTAGGTACCCAAATGAGTTTGGGTCCTTGGAGGTTAGCACATGAAGGTTCCCAATGAGCCTTCCTTATCCAGCAATGTTTATTTATGTGACCAATTTTCATACAATAATTACATTGTTTCGATCTAAACTTGCCTTTTGGTCTTGCAATGTATTTGAATGCCATAATTCTATTAGACTGATTTTGAGAATAGTGGCATTCACAATCATGATTAATTTGCATTTTTCTAGATGCATGCTTCTTAGACATAAATGCATGATTATTCTTTTTATGTATAGAAGTTTTAACATGCTTATTTCTTGGTTCTGTCCTAACAGGTGTGGAGATGTGAGATTCTTTAGATTTAATAAATATAGTTTTGTGAGAAGATGATGATGTGTCCTTAAATCCTAAACCATGTCTAATTAAGGGTGATCTTTGAGACACAATGAGAGTATCTAAGCTCTCTTTACCTTTGTGAAATTCAGAAATGGAATTTCTAAGTTCCTGAACTTCATTTTTCAAAGTATTATTTTCTTTTAACAATGAAGCTGTTGAGGGTCTTGATGAGTATTCATCTAATGACTTTTGAAGAGATTCATTAGATGATTTAAGCTTTATGTTTTCCTTTTCTAAAACATCTATCTTATTTTTTAAATTAGAGATAGAATTTAATTCTTCTATAAGGCTTTGCTCATATATTTCTCTAATTCTAAAACATGTCTAATTAAGTACTAAATTTAGTTCTATATTTCTCTAATTCTATATTTAATTCTTCTATAAGGCTTTGCTCATCATCATCATCACTATAATCATCATTATCACTACTATCATTATTCAAGGAGTATGAGTGTAGTGATCTTACCTTATTCGAGACGTGATCCTCAATAGCCATGAAGCATAGGTTGACTTCTTCACTTTCATTATCATCTTTTTCACTTGAATAGCTTTTGTCATCCCATGTGGCTTTGTGACCTTTTTCTCCATTGTCTCTTTCGTATTTGCTCTTATGCTTCTTGAGCCTTGGACATTCTGGTTTGATATGTCCTTTCTTTCCACATACATAGCATTTTACCTTTTCCTTACTTCTATATGTGTCATTAGAAGTTTGTTTGAGGTTTCTTTGCCTGAATTTTCTGGAATTACTCATTTTCTTCTCAATGATTCTTTTTAATCTCCTTGAAAGCATAGCGATGTCCTCATTTTCATCATCACTCATTTCTTCATCATCTTCACTTTCTTCTTGAGATTTTGAAGTAGAGGCTTTGAGTGCTAAGGGCTTTCTTTTCTCTGGCTCTGCTTCAAGCTCTCTATCTCTCTTCACTGCCATCTCATGTGTGAGAAGTTTGCCAATCAGCACATCAGTATTCATGATGCTCATATCTTCATTTGCTTCTTCTATGCCAGAAACTCTTGAACCATAGTCTTTAAGAGGAATACTTCTCAGGATTTTATTGTTTACATCTTCCAAACTCAGATGCTTCCCAAGTTTCCTCATTCCATTTATAATGGCTAGAAGACGGTTGGTCATGTAAGTGATTGACTCATTGGATTTCATCTTGAAGAGCTCATATTCTGAGGTTAGAAGTTGAATCTTCTTAAATTTGACTTGCTTAGTTCCCTCATGATAATTCTCCAATGTCTTCCACATATTATATGATGTTGAGCAGTGTTGTATTCTCCCACATTCTTCAATAGATAATGAGCTTGATAGGATTGTCATTGCCTTCTTGTTTTTGAAATTTGCTCTTTTTTAAGGCTCTGTCCAATCATCTCTTGATAGGATTTCTTCTTCACCATCAGCTCCTTTTCTGGTTGGAGGTGTCCATTCTTTTCGTACTCTATCCCAGACTTCAATTCCTTCACTATCCAAGTATGTCTCCATCCAAAACTTCCAATGGGCATAATTTGCTCCATCAAACTAAGGTTTGAGACTTTGGAATCCTTCACTGGCCATATCTTACTATTTACTAGCAATTTTTAGGCTTCGATGCTAGACAAGGCTCTTATACCAATTGTTGCCCAGATATTAGACCAAGAAGGGGGGTTGAACTGGATTTTCAAAACAACAATTAAACTTTAAAGTGCAGAAATAAATCATTAATTTTAGGAAGGATAAAGAAAATATGACACAAAGATTTATAGAGGTTCGGGTGTTAACAAACCCTACTCCTCTCCCCAATCGCAATTGGGAGTTTCACTAACACACTAAGTGTTACAATGGAGTTTTACAAGCTCACTCCCAACTATGGTGTTTCTCACAATGGCTCACACCTAACCCAGAAATCACTTGTGTTTTAATGGCTCACACAATAACCAATTCCTTGTGTTTTACAGGCTCACACAAACAACCTTCACTTTGTATTTTTACAGGATCACACAAACAACCTTCACTTTGTGTTTTTACAGGATCACACAAACAACCTTCACTTTATGTTTTTATAGGCTCACACAAACAACCTTTTAATTTGTGTTTTGGAGGCTCGCACAACTAACCCTTATAAGTGTTCTACTCTTAACCTAGAAATACCCAAAACTCATTTGAGTAATGATTACAGAGAGAACCACTTACAAATCTTAATTGCTCAAATATGAAATGCAAAAATATTTTTACAGAGAATAGATTTTGTTCTCAAAGTATGAAAGTACAAATAGCTTGTAATAAGAATTAAATTCGAAGTATATGTTATTCTTTTGTTATTCTCTTCATTCTCTTGTTCTTAATGCATAAATGACTTCCATTTATACTCTCATGGAGGAATATAGCCGTTGGGGTGCATTAAATATGAAACTAGCCGTTGTACCAACCAAAAAATCGCGCCTGACATTTTTCTCTTTCATTGTTCACGGGCATGACTATACTTGTCACGGGAGTGACATTTCTTCCCAAGCCGTGACTGAAGTGGTGACCTTGGTCGTGAAGCTCTCTGGAATATTTTGACATATAGAGTCACGGGCGTGACAAGCTTCCCAGCCGTGATACAAGTGGTGACTCTAGTCGTGAAGCTCTCTGGATGAAATTGCATGAATCTTCACAGGGGACACCTTTATTCACGGGGGTGATTGAAATGCCCACTTCACGGTTTGTTTTTCCTTCATGGCCATGAACTTCAAATGTATGTTTTGGTAACGATTAGCTTCTTTCACGGAAGTGACTCATAGAGTCACGGCAGTGAACATGCTATTTCTTGAATTTTGTCTTTCAAGGATTATTCTTCCAATTCTCCATTCTTGCTATTTTAATCCATGTCCTGTATAATAGACTTAAAAGACAAGTATGTTAAATACAATATTGCTATTTTATTTGTTATCATAGAAATGACAGAAATACCCCTTAAGGTCAACACATTACTAAACTCAACATATCACAAAATCTCATTCTTTATATCTAAACCTATGGTTTCATGCCATATTCATCATTAGTGCAATTCAATCATTAATTATCATGTTAAACATGCATTATTTCAAATAAAGATAGGCTATTGTCTTAACTTATGCATAGACCTCTATGTTTCTCCTTCATTCGTTTAGGCTATGCATAAGTTTTCAATCTCATCTTTATCTTTGCCTTTACTCCCTTGAGTTTGTTCCTTGTCACTTGGAACTCCTACCACATCATAAAATCATCATCAAAACCTTATTTTCTCAAAACTCTTATGAGACTCTA
Source organism: Triadica sebifera (assembly GCA_023653625.1). Taxonomy (NCBI): domain Eukaryota; kingdom Viridiplantae; phylum Streptophyta; class Magnoliopsida; order Malpighiales; family Euphorbiaceae; genus Triadica; species Triadica sebifera. Next base: position 32,753,865 of record CM042895.1, read on the forward strand.
AACTCTCTCCACATAATCAAACTCTAAATGAGCTCAAAACCCCAATTTCCTTAAGAAAATATGAAAGAGAAAAAGCAAATCTTCTTATCTCTACACTTTTCTTCACTTGATCACAATCTTGGAGATTTTATCTCTCTACTAAACTTGTTTGTTCTTCCTCCTTCTTGCTCTTCCAAGCTTCTTTAAGACTTGTAGATCATGAAAATCACTTTGTCTTGTTCTTTTCTCTCTCTTCTCTTTCTTTTTCTCTCTAGAATTCAAGGTTGGCTATGGAGGATGGTGAGAATGGTTGGTGTGACTGGTTTTGGGCAGAAAAAAGAAAGAAGAAGAAATGAAATAAGAAGAAGAAAAAGAAAATGAAGAAATAAGAAGAGAACAAAAATTCTTCATGCAGGACTTACCAATCTTTGACCATTTCTTTGATACTTAGGCTTAATTAAAACATTAATCTCATTCCATCATGCTATGGTGCTATGGCCGGCCAACCCATTTTTTATGTCCAATTTTAATATGTTAAATAGCAAATATCTCATTAAATCCTCAAAATTTTGGTAAATTGCAAATTGACCCCAAAACTTATCAAATTTTGCAATTTAGTCCTTTTTCTGTAAATCAACTTCTTTAAGCATTATAAATACTTTATTAGGAATATATCATAATTATTAATCATTATCTTGATTAATTTTGATCAAAATCCGAATTTAGACTCTAATCGGTCAAATGCGTCAACTTCATGACACATGCGACTCTGACCTAAATTTGCGGATATGACATTCTCTCCCCCTTAAAATAAATTTTGTCCTCAAAATTTACCTATTTATTCTGGGTTGAACAACTGGGGATACTGCTTCTTCATCACTTCTTCACTTTCCCACATGGCTTCTTCCACTGCATGGTTCTACCATAAGACTTTAATTAGAGGAACTCTCTTATTCTTGAGAACTTTATCTTCATATGCTATTATAGCCACTGGTTCCTCTTCATAATACATGTCTGTCCACACCTTTATCTCTTCAATCGGTATAATGTGGGTCGGGTCTGAGAAATATCTCCTTAACATCGAGACGTGGAACACGTTATGAATTCTTTCCAGCTTCGAAGGAAAAGCTAATCGGTAAGCCATTGTTTTTATTCCTTCCAGAATCTCATAAGGACCAATAAACCTTGGACTCAACTTTCCCTTTTTGCCAAATCTCAACACTTCTTCCAAGGTAAAACTTTAAGAAAAACCTTATCATCTACAACATATTCCATGTCTCGCCTCTTTAGGTCAGCATATGACTTTTGTCGATCTTATGCCACTTTCAATCTTTCTTTGATCACTCTAACTTTTTCTTCGGTTTGTTAAACTATCTCTGGTCTGATCAACTTCTTCTTGTTCAACTCGATCCAACAAACTGGGGTCCTACACTTTCTTCTATACAAAGATTCATAAAGAGCCATGTCAATGCTTATCTGATGACTATTATTGTAGGTAAACTCCATAAGAGATAAATATCGATCCCAACTTCTCTTAAAATCGAGTACACAACTTCTCATCATGTCTTCTAATAACTGAATAACTCAGTCTGATTGTCCATCTATCTACAGATGAAAAGCTGTGCTGAAACTAAATCGAGTTCCTAAAGCCTACTGTAAGCTCTTCCAAAACTGCGATGTAAATCTAGGATCTCTGTCAGAGATAATAGATACAGGCACTCCGTGAAGTCTCACAATCTCATTCACATAAATCTCGGCTAGGTTGTTCAAATTATAGTCCATCCAAACTGGTAGAAAATATGCTGACTTCTTTAGTTGATCCATTATCACCCACATTGCATCATACTTCCTCTGGGTTACCGGTAAACCGGATACAAAATCAATCGTGACTCTTTCCCACTTCCATTCTAGTATGGAAATTGGTTGCAGTAATCCTGTGGGTAATTGATGTTTAGCTTTCACTTGTTGACAGGTTAAACACTCAGTAACATACTCAGTGATATCCTTCTTCATCCCTGGCCACCAATATTGTGCTTTCAAATCTTGGTACATTTTGTTTCCACCTGGATGCATAGTATAAACCATTTCATGAGCTTCATTTAAAATATATGACTTCAACTCTTTTATACTTGGTACACAAATCTGATTCTTGAGATACACGATACCATCATCTGTTAAAGAAAATTTTGACTTTTTTTCACAGCTTTGACTATCTTTACTAGCTTTTTATCTTGCTTCTGATTTGCTTTAATCCTCTACATCATAGTAGACTCCATTTATAACTCGGCTAACATCTTTCTGCTTAAGACATTAGCCACCATATTTGTTTTTCCTGACTGGTAGTCAATCACACAATCATAGTCTTTAATTAACTCTAACCATCTTCGTTGCCTTAGGTTCAACTCTTTCTGTGAAGGCAGGTACTTAAGACTCTTATGATATGTATAAATGTAGCATCTTTCTCCATATAGATAATGTCTCCAGATCTTGATAGAAAATATTATCGCTTCAAGCTCTAAATCATACATCGGATAGTTAAGCTCATGAGACTTGAGCTGTTTAGAAGCATATGCAATCACTTTTTTCTCTTGCATAAGAACACAACCTAGCCCATTGTGACTTGCATCACTATACATAACATAATATTTTCCTAGAGTAGGTTGAGTTAAGACTGGTGCTTCAGTCAATGTTGCCTTGAGTCTATCAAAACTATCCTGATACTTATCTGTCCATTCGAACTGAATGTCTTTCCGCAACAATCGGGTCAAATGAGTCGTTATGGATGAAAATCCCTTGACAAACCTCCTATAATATTTGTCTAATATGAGGAAACTCCTCATTTTAGTCACATTACGAAGTGGTTAAAATTCATAGCATATCCACATTATTCATGGCATAACCATATTTCCACATTATTCATGGTATATCCATATTTCTCATTTTACTGGATAAATAGTATCTTTTCATTTACTTACTTGAATACTGCATTAGTTAAATATTTATAATTACTGAAAATAAAGCATTCACAGTCATGATTACTAATTCACACCCGTGAATTAGTTCACGCTCGTGATTCAAAGCCATGAACACTTCTGAAATGAATCGTTCCATTTCCACAAAGAAGTCATAATCGTGAATAATTCAGTCACGCCCGTGAACTAGCAAGTTCACACCCATGACTATCTACGAAAAATCTGCATATTCACTTTCTTATTCATTAATAGTTACACTAAATCATACCAAATACAAACTCATTCATTTCTAAAGTCTTTTACTCAACATATCAAGTTCTAATACATATAAATGCCTTTATCATAACTCAATTCTCTAACATACATTACTAAACTCAATATATCACAAAATCTTATTCTTTATATCTAAACCTATGGTTTCATGCCATAATCATCACTAGTGCAATTCAATCATTAATTATCATTTAAACATGCATTATTTCAAAAAAAGATATGTTATTACCTTAAATTATGCACAAACCTCTATTTTTCTCCTTCACTTTTCTAGGTAGCTTGATCTTTCCCTTTACTCTCCTGAGCTTGTTCCTTGTCACTTAGAACTCCTACCACATCATAAAATCATGATCAAAACCTTATTCTCTCAAAAACTCTTATGACACCATAAAATATTTCTCATGAAACACTAAACTCTCTCTATATAATCAAGCTCTAAATAAGCTCAAAACCCTAACTTCCTAAAGAATAAGAAAAGCTTTTTACCTTTACACTTTTCTTCACTTGATCACAATCTTTGAGATTTTCTCTTTTTACTAAACTTGTTTGTTCTTCCTCTTTCTTTCTCTTCCAAGCTTCTTTAAGACTTGTAGATCATGAAAATCACTTTGTCTTGTTCTTTTCCCTCTCTTCTCTTTCTTTCTCTCACTAAAATTCAAAGTCGTCTATGGAGGATGGTGAGAGTGGCTAGCATGACTGGTTTTGGGCAGAAAAAAGAAAAAAGAAGAAATGAAATAAGAAGAAGAACAAAAGGAAGAAATAAGAAAAGAACAAAAGTCCTCATATGGGACCCACCAATCTTTGACCATTTCTTTGATACTTAGGCTTAATTAACACATTAATCTCATTCCATCATGCTATAGTGTTATGGTGCTATGGCCAGCCTACCCATTTTTGATGTCCAATTTTAATATGTTAAATAGCAAATATCTCATTAAATCCTCAAAATTTTGGTAAATTGCAAATTGACCCCAAAACTTATCAAATTTTGCAATTTAGTAGTAAATTAACTTTTTTACGCTTTATAAATAATTTATTAGGCATATATCATAATTATTAAGCATTATCTTGATTAATTTCAGTCAAAATCTGAATTTAAACTTCGATCTGTCAAGTACGTCAACTTCGTGGCACGTGTGACTCGAGCCTAAATTTTTGGATATGACATCTACGACCCTATAGTCTCTCTTAAAACCCTAATCTCTCTTTCTCTCTCATATAAGCTCTAAATGAGTTCAAACCCATATCTTACTTTAGAAAAGATTATAGAAGAGAAGAAAAACATTTTACCTTTACTCTTTTCTCTTCTTAATCTACACTTTAGATTTTTCTCTCTCCTCTTCCTTTTGCTCCCTTTAGCCTCTCCAAGCCTTGTTGTGCATGAAAATGGCTTTGTCTAGTCTTTTTATCATTTCCCTTTTCCTTTTTTTCCTAGAATGAAGCTTTTTCTATGAAGGGAATACAAGGGATATTGGAGCTGGTTTATGAGCAGAAAAGAGAGTTAAAGAAAAGATAATGAAGAATAAGAAATGAAAAGAAGAAGAAAGCCAAATTTCAACACATGAGTCTCACCATTTTGATCCCAAACTTAGTATTGAGCTTAATGAACATTTTTAATCTCTCTTTTCCTAATGATAATTGGCCCTCTCACTTAAATTATGTCCAAAATAATATTTAAATGGCATATATCTCAATTAATCATCCAATTTTCTATAATTTACAAAATAACTCCAAAACTTACTAAATTTTGCAATTTAGTTATTTTGCGTAATTCAATTTCTTTACATTTTTAATGTGTTTAATTTAGCATATCTCATAATTATTAATCATTATTTTAATTAATTTTAGTCAAAATCCGACTTTAGACTTTGATCAATCTATCACGTCAACTTAACGACACGTGTGACACGGGGCCTAAATTAGCAAATGTGACATTCTCTCTCCCTTAAAATAAATTTTTTCATCGAAATTTTACCTCTTCATTCTGCATTGAATAATTGGGATACTGCCTCCTCATAATTTCCTCATTTTCCCATATGGCTATCTCAATAGCATGATTTCATCATATACTTTAACTAGAGGAACTTTCTCCTTCTGAGAACTTTCTCTTCATAGGCTAATATAGTCATCGGTTCCTCTTTGTATGTCATATATGTTTGTACTTCTATCTTTTCGACTGGAATGATGTGAGTCGGATTGGACCGATACGTTTATAGCATCAAAACATGGAACACATTGTGGATTGTATCTAACTTTGGTGGAAGAGCTAATCGATATGTCACTAGCCCAATTCTTTCTTGAATCTCATAATGACCAATGAACCTCATACTTAACTTTCCTTTATTACCAAACCTCAATACTTTCTTCTAAGGCAAAACCTTAAGAAATACTTTATCACCTATAACATACTCTATGTCTCGCCTCTTTAGGTCAATATACAATTTCTATTGAACTTGAACTGCCTTCAATCTTTCCTTGGTAACTCTAACTTTCTCTTATATTTGTTTTACTATTTCCAACCCTTCAACTGTTTTTTCCACTCAACTCAGCCCAACAAATCGGTATTCGACACTTTCTTCCATATAATGACTCATAAGGAGTCATGCCTATGCTAGTCTAATGACTATTATTGTAGGCAAACTCTATAAGAGGTAAATATCGATTCTAGATTTTTCAAACTCAAGCACACAATTTCTCATAATATCTTCTAACAACTAAACAACACGCTCAGATTGTTCGTTAGTATGTGGATGAAAAGTTATACTAAAATTTAGTCTAGTTCCCAAAGCCTATTGTAAGCTCTTCTAAAATTGTGACGTAAATATGGGATCTATATTGGAAAGAATGGACATTGGTACTCCATGTAATCTTACTATCTCTTTTACATAAATATCTACTAACTTATTCAATGGATAGTCCATCCTAACTGGTAGAAAGTTAATTTCATCATTTGATCCACTATCACTCATATTGTATTACACTTTCTCTAAGTCAATGGTAACCCTAACACGAAATCCATAGTGACTCTCTCCCACTTCCATTCTGTTATCGGTATCGGTTGCAATAGTCCTATGGGTAATTGGTGTTCAGCTTTCACTTGTTAACGTATTAAACACCTTGCCATATATTCGTTAATATCTTTCTTCTTTTCTGGCCACCAGTATTAAGTTTTCAAATATTGATACATTTTGTTCCCACCTAAATGCATAGTATATATCGTCTCATGTGCTTCTTTTAAGACATCTAAATTCAAATCTTTTATGTTTGACACACAAATTGTGTTTCCATAATATACCATATCGTTTTTCCTTCATTAAAAATTTTGACTTTTCTCATTCACCACTTCTGCTATCTTTCTCAGTTTCTAATCTTGCTTTTTAGCCTCCTTAATCTTCTGCATTAAGGTAGACTCTACTCACATCTCAGCTATCATCCTCTACTCAAAGAATCAGTTGGACTACAATCATAATTTTTAATTAACTCTAACCATTTTCATTGCTTTAAGTTCAGTTATTTCTATGAAGGCATGTCTTGAGACTCTTGTGATCTATGTAAATATAAAACCTTTATCCATATAAATAATGTCTCTAGATCTTAGGAGCAAAAACTATCACCGTAAGCTCTAAGTCATGTGTTGGATAATTAAGCTCGTGCAGCTTAAGCTGTCTAGAGGCATATGCAATTACCTTCCCTTCTTATATAAGAACACAACCTAAATTGTTTTGACTAGCATCACTGTACAAAACAAATTCTTTTCTTAGAGTAGGTTGAGTCAAAATTAGTGCTTCCATTAATATTGTTTTAAGTCTATCGAAACTTATCTAACCCTTATCTGACCATTCAAATCAAACATCTTTCCACAACAATCATGTCAAATGAGTCATTATGGATGAAAATTCCTTTACGACCTCCTTTAATATTCAGATAATCCAAAGAAACTTCTCACTTATGTCACATTACAAGGTGGTTTCCAATTAAGGATAGTCTCAATCTTGCCAAGATCAACTCGGATACCTTCTACTAAAACTATATAGCCTAGAAAACTAACTGCTTCTAACCAAAACTCACATTTAGATAATTTCAAATACAATTGTTTCTCTCTCAATGTCTACAGCACTATTCAAAGGTACTGATTATGCTATTTTCGATTTCTAAAATATAACAAGATGTCATCGATAAACACAACCACAAACTAATCAAGATATGATTTGAACACTCGATTCATCAAGTTCATAAATATTACTGGTACATTCATCAAACCAAATAGCATTACCAAAACTCATAATGATCATATTGAGTCCTGAATGTCGTCTTAGATATATTTGACTCTTTAACCTTCAGCTGATAATATCTTGATCGAATATCTATCTGGATCGACGGCTTTACTGGATCGGATTATCATTAGCTTTATCTATTAATAACGTCTCCCTTTTCTCTAGATATGTGCGAGAGAAAACTCTTACACTAAACTTGAAGTTTAGTGGTGCATATAATTAAAACAATAAACTATTTTCATGCACCATAAAATATCATGCTATCATTCAAGTATAATAAATTATTTTAATATTAAGACATTTATTTTCCTTTCATATTAGCTTTCTTTTTATGACATATTCTTTTATCTATGCACACATCACATAATTTACTTATATCATCACATATTCTTGCATAAAACAAGTAATTTATCACATTCACAAACAATTTCCATTATTACACATTAATTTTATTTATGCCCATAACACCTAGGAACCACTAATTAGGATAATAAGGTTGTAATCCAGGTATTTAAGATTGTCATCTGGGTACTATGGCATGTGCATACAAGTGTCATCACTGGTATTAATAATAGTATTATCATCAGCTTTAACAATAGTATCATCACCGGCTTTAATAATAGTGTCATCACTAGCTTTAATTGATCCCCTAATTGGCATGCCAAACTATCTAAAATTTTAGTTCTAAACTAGATGTTCCAAAGCTTAGCGCATTTCTTTATTCCTTTATTTTCATGTCTTTCTTATTAATCTCATATCTTTTTGTTATTTGTTCTTATTACATTTTCATATACATTATATTACATTGCAATCCTCATTTGATATCGGTATAATTCATTCAATAATCGAATTATGAAAAATAGAGTATTCATGGTCGTGACTTTTCATTCACGCATGTGAACAATGTCAGTCACACAGCCTCACGGGCATGAGTTAAGCATTCACACTTATGAATAAGCTCACACCCCTAACCAAAACTATGACTCAAGTCGTGAATAAATCTGGATGAATAGTATTATTTTAGTGCAAAAATTCATGCTCATGAGTAATTATTTACACCTATGAATTTAGACTTTCACGCCCAAAAATAAGTCTTCACACCCATGACTAACTGTTGAGAATCTGCACTTTCACTACCCTTCTTCATTTCAAACTTCTTCAAGCTATTTGCACACCACTATCATTTATTATCAAGTTGTTAAAATTACTATTAAACTTTGAGGGGTATTTCCATCATTTTGATGATAACAAATAAAAGAGCAATATTGCATTTAACATACTTGTCTTCTAAGTCTATTATACAGGACATGGATTAAAATAGCAAGAATGGAGATTGGAAGAATAATCCTTTAAAGACAAAAATTCAAGAAATAGCATGTTCACTGTCGTGACTATATGTGTCACGCCCGTGAAAGGAGCTAACCGTTACCAAAACCAACATTTGAAGTTCACGGCCATGAAGGAAGAACAAACCGTGAAGTGGGCATTTCAGTCACCCCCGTGAATAAATATGTCACCCCCATGAATGTTCATGTATTTTCATCCAGAGAGCTTCACGACCAAAGTCACCACTTGGATCACGGCTGGAAAGTTAGTCACGCCCATGAATGAGTATGTCACGATCGTGACTCTATATGTCAAAACATTCCAGAGAGCTTCACGACCAAAGTCACCACTTGGATCACGGTTGGAAAGTTAGTCACGCCCGTGAATGAGTATGTCACGCCCATGAATGAGTATATCACGACTGTGACTCTATATGTCAAAACATTCTAGAGAGCTTCACAACCAAGGTCACCACTTCAGTCATGGCTTGGAAAGAAAGGTCACTCCCGTGACAAACATATTCATGCCCGTGAACAAATGAAAGAGAAAAATGTCAGACACGATTATTTGGTTGGTACAACGGCTAGTTTCATTTTTAATGCACCCCAATGGCTATATTCAGCCATGGGAGTATAAATGGAAGTCATTTATGCATTCAGAAAAAAAAAACAACAATAGAATAGCATATATTTCCAATTTAATTCTTATTACAAGCTATTTGTACAATCATACTTTGAGAACAAAATCTTTTCTCTGTAAAAATATTTTTGCTCTTTATTTATTGAGCAATTAAGATTTGTAATTGGTTCTCTCTGTAATCTTTACTCAAGTGAGCTTTGGGTATTTCTAGATTAAGAGTAGAACACTTGTAAGGGTTAGTTGTGTGAGCCTGTAAAAACACAAAGTGAAGGTTGTTTGTGTTATCCTGTAAAAACACAAAGTAAAGGTTGTTTGTGTGAGCCTGTAAAACACAATGAATTGGTTATTGTGTAAGCCATTGAAACACAAGGGATTTCTGGGTTAGGTGTGAGCCATTGTAAGAAACACCATAGTTGGGAGTAAGCTTGTAAAACTCCATTGTAACACTTAGTGTATTAGTGAAACTCCCAATTGCGATTGGGGAGAGGAGTAGGGTTTGTTAACACCCGAACCTCTATAAAAATCCTTGTGTCAAATTCTCTCTATCCCTCCAAAAATTAATCTTTTATTTTCGCACCTTAAAGTTTAATTTTTTGAAACTCCAATTCAACCCCCCTTCTTGGTTTAATATCTGGCCAACAATTGGTATCAGAGCTTTGTCTAGCATCGAAGCCTAAAAAGTGCTAGTAAAGATTAAGATATGGCCTATGAAGGATTCCAAAGTCTCAAACCTTACTTTGATAGAGCAAATTATGCCCATTGGAAGTTTGGAATGGAGACATACTTGGATAGTGAAGGAATTGAAGCCTGAGATAGTGTACAAAAAGAATGGACACCACCAACCAGAAGAGGAGCTGCTGGTGAAGAATAAATCCTATCAAGAGATGATTGGACAGAGTATCAAAGAAGAGCAAACTTCAAAAACAAGAAGGCAATGACAATGCTATCAAGCTCATGAATACTGATGTGTTGATTGGCAGTCCTTTTACTAGAAGACTTAGTCATGCCAACACGGACTTAATACAAAGTTTCAGCACATCACTGTCAATCAACACATCAGTATTCATGAGCTTGATAGGATTGTCATTGCCTTCTTGTTTTTGAAATTTGCTCTTCTTTGAGGCTCTGTCCAATCATCTCTTGATAGGATTTCTTCTTCACCATCAGCTCCTCTTTTGGTTGGTGGTGTCCATTCTTTTCGTACACTATCCCAGACTTCAATTCCTTCACTATCAAAGTATATCTCCATCTGAAACTTCCAATGGGCATAATTTGCTCTATCAAAGTAAGGTTTGAGACTTTGGAATCCTTCACTGGCCATATCTTACTCTTTACTAGCACTTTTTAGGCTTCGATGCTAGACAAAGCTCTGGTACCAATTGTTGCCAAGATATTAGACCAAGAAGGGGGGTTGAATTGGAGTTTCAAAAAATAATTAAACTTTAAAGTGTATAAATAAATAATTAATTTTAGGAAGGATAGAGAAAATCTGACACAAAGATTTATAGAGGTTCGGGTGTTAACAAACCCTACTCCTCTCCCCAATCGCAATTGGGAGTTTCACTATTACAATGGAGTTTTACAAGCTCACTCCCAACTATGGTGTTTCTCACAATGGCTCACACCTAACCCAGAAATTCTTTGTGTTTTAATGGCTCACACAATAACCAATTCCTTGTGTTTTATAGGCTCACACAAACAACTTTCACTTTGTGTTTTTACAGGATCACACAAACAACCTTCACATTGTGTTTTTACAGGATCACACAAACAACCTTAACTTTGTATTTTTACAGGCTCACACAAACAACCTTTTAATTTGTGTTTTGGAGGCTCACACAACTAACCCTTACAAGTGTTCTACTCTTAACCCAGAAATACCCAAAGCTCACATGAGTAATGATTACAGAGAGAACCACTTACAAATCTTAATTGCTCAAATATGAAGAGCAAAAAGATTTTTACAGAGAATAGATTTTTTTCTCAAAGTATGAAAGTACAAATAGCTTGTAATAAGAATTAAATTCGAAGTATATGTTATTCTATTGTTATTCTCTTCATTCTCTTTTTCTTAATGCATAAATGACTTCCATTTATACTCTCATGGCTGAATATAGCCGTTGGGGTGCATTAAATACGAAACTAGCCATTGTACCAACCAAAAAATCACGCCTGATATTTTTCTCTTTCATTGTTCACGGGCGTGACTATGTTTGTCACAGGAGTGACATTTCTTCCCAAGCCGTGACTGAAGTGGTTACTTTGGTCGTGAAGCTCTCTGGAATGTTTTGACATATAGAGTCGCGGGCGTGACAAACTTTCCAGTCGTGATCTAAGTGGTGACTTTGGTCGTGAAGCTCTCTCGATGAAAATGCATGAATCTTCATAGGGGTGACACATTTATTCACGGAGGTGACTGAAATGCCCACTTCACGGTTTGTTCTTCCTTTGTGGCCGTAAACGTCAAATGTTTGTTTTGGTAACGGTTAGCTTCTTGCACGGGAGTGACTCATAGAGTCATGGCAGTGAACATGCTACTACTTGAATTTTGTCTTTCAAGGATTATTCTTCCAATTCTCCATTCTTGCTATTTTAATCCATGTCCTATATAATATACTTACAAAAACAAGTATGTTAAATACAATATTGCTATTTTATTTGTTATCATAAAAAATGACAGAAATACCCCTTAAGGTTTAACAATCTCCCCCTTTTTATGGTGACAAATAATCTAGCAATATGTGATTTTGAGAAGTCTCCCCCTCAAAATATACTTAGGATAAAAAATTTATAATGTGCAAGAATAGTAAATAATGATGTAGCACTGAAATAAACTTCACTAGATTTTAAGTATATGCAAGTTATATGAGAAGTATATCCAATATATACCATAATTCTTTTTTAAGGCATGAAGTATATGTAAGGTATATTTAAGGTATATCATGGCATATTTATTTTTGCAACTTGCATGAAGGTTTATGCAAAGTATATTTAAGGTATATCTTATGTATATAAAGCTCAATTTTTCAATCATATACTTTGCATATGAAATTTTGAATCAAGATTTCTAATCCCTTTTAATCTATTTCAAAGTCAATTCAATTTCCAAATTCATTTACCTTAATATATATTGCTAGTTTCTTCTTATATTGCTAGTTTGATACATTTTCCCTATCATATATTGCTAGTTTTCTCCCCCTTTTGTCATCAATCAAAAAAGGATATATATATATATATATCAATGAGAAAAACAAAAGCAAATATATTAATTAAAGAAAAAGATTGAAAGAAAGTTAAATGTTCAGAAAGGAAATTTAAAAATTTCCTACAAACCAACAAGCATAAACAAAATACATAAGCAAAAGACAAACAAATTTAAGCTACACTCTAGCCTAACTCCTAGCCAGACATCCTATCATGAAGCCTAGCAACTTCAGCCTGAAGGTTGTCCATCCGAGACTCCATGAAGTATTTGAGGTTCTCCAACCTCTCATCCATCGAAGTTTGCAGCTGCTCAAAATGTGGTACCAAGAGGTCAACCACCTGCTGCACTAAGGTCGGTGTGGAAGCCGAGGACTGTCCGATGTCCTGCTCAGCCACTTGGGGTTCTTCCTCAACCTGAGCCCTCTTCTTCTGCTGGACTCCCTGGAGGCCTGCTTTAAAATCCTCCATATCATTATCTTCCTAGATGATCTCCCCAGCGGTGTCAGTGAAGCGGTAGAAGATATCATTCTGAAAAATGATTCTGATAGTCGCTCCCATCTTGATGAACGACTCGACATCCAAGCGATCTCGAGGATGTCCAGGGATGAGATTGAAGTGATGCGCATCCAGCTTCAGATAATTAAGCTTCACTGCTATATGGGTAACATATGCCCCAATCAAAATATCTCCAGTGGGCTTAGTGGCAATGGAGAGAAGATGGTTTGCAAACCATCTAGATAGTGCTACTGTGAGTCCTCTCCAAGCCATCTCAAATAGGAAGAGTTCTGACTTCCTGATAGTCCCATTGTTTTCTCCCCTAGGAAATATGCTATAGGTCAGGAACCTATGCAAATACTTGTGCACTGGGGACCTGAGATGTGTGTTCTTTGTCTTCTTGACATCCTAGCTGCAGTCGGTGCCAAATTGTGTCCAGGCTCGAAGGGCAGAGAATTCTACCTTAGTGTCATTTTGTATGCCATCTGATGGTAAGTCGAACAATTCCCCAAAGTAGATAACTAAGAGGCAGACCTTTTGACTGCTTCGAAGAGGTCGTGTGTTAGCTAGCATACATATTATTTGTACTAAGGTATCAAAGGAAGTCAACAGGGGACATTTTGGTAGAGCCTCAGAATTTGAGCATAAGATATATATATATATATATATATATATATATATATATATATATATATATATATATATATATATATATATATATATATAGTAATTGCATTAATTATGAAGTGTATATATATATATATATGAGATTGATATTCTGGGTAAAGATTTTAATATTGGGAAAATGTGATCTTCAATATCAAAAAGGGATCTCTGTCATTTCTATTCTCTCATCTTTTACTGAATCAATATTTTCAATTATTAAGCATTCGTTTTCTTTTTTAAATATAAACTATCTTTTATAATTTTTTTCTAAATATTATTTTTTCCCTTCTTTGTATTCTCTTTTGAGTCTCTTCCAAATTTTTCAAAGTAATTTCAAGAATAGCAAAGAGATTGATAAATGAAGAGAGGGATGGGCATATATGAGTGTTACCTAAACCTTGTTTTTGTAAAAAAAATGTTAATCAATTAATAAAATATATTTATTAATTAAATTAGTAAATATAAAAACCTTCATGCCAAAATATTTGCTCGAGTATACTCTCTATGCCATGTCAGCAACAAATAGTGGAATATTTATTTTTTAAAACTTACTAAGTGGCAAGGTAGATCAAAAAATGGAATATAAAAGGAAAAGTGAATCAAAAACTATTTTTAAAGAAAAAAATAACGAAAATAGACAATATCAAGAGGTTGGGTGTGTCTTTTACCTTTTAAAAAATAGATTTTACATTTCTTGAGACTTCTTACCTTGACATTGTATCCATTTATTTAAGGTGATAAGAATCTCTTTTTTTTTTAATCTCATTGATTTGTTTTTTTTTTATCTTTCATAAAAATTACATTTTGCAACAATATTTTTAAAATTTATTTTAACTATTTATATTGATATCATTAACTAACTTGCATTACTTAATATTTCTCAACTACTTTTCTAGATTTTAACTTGTACAATGGAGCTTGTTGCATGATAATCAAGATTTTGTCACTTTTTTTTAATATTTTGTAACTCTTTAGAATTTTATTATGTTTTAGACTGATTTTAATGTGGTTGTAGATTGTGGATCCACAAAAAGTAGTGAAAATATGCTATTATTCCATTTATTTTGCTATTTAATTATTTAAAAAGTGGATTGAATGAAATATAAATTCTAATTATAATATTGTGTAAAACAAGTGATAAACTAATACTTGAATGTAAAAACAAAAAGTGAAAATTGGTATTGAGCTGAAATTATGAGAAGTAAGACCTTTAAAAATGATAGTATGATGGATAGTCTTATAAACATATTCAATTGTTGGATTAGTAAGTTCAAACAGACCTAAATTGAATCTTTTGGGTTGGATTAGTTTTTAGCAAATAATTCATTTACTAATTGTTTTGAGGTTGGGTTTATTGTAATTTTTTACCAATTCGGCCCATAAACATACTTAAGAGGCGGTAAATAAGAAAATTCCTTCCAAATTTTACCTAGAATATTAAAAGTTGATATTTTGGTTATTTTTTAGGGAAAGTTCCAATGTTATCTAGGACTGTACTGCATCATCTCCATATCTTTATCTTTCTACTAGATTGTGTGAATGTCACTTTTTGTGCTTTAACAATTCTTTTTGGAAGTAAAAATGTGTCATCTAATTAAGTGTTGTGATAATTGATATTATTTTTAGTTTTCATTATTTCACAAAAAAAATATTGTTTGTCTTGTAGATAGCATAATGGAAGCATTGAATGGATAGTGTGAGAAAGGAACATGACTAAGAATAAGGTATTAATTCGTTGGAGAATATTGTCCCACATAGCTTGGGAAAATATTTGAAGGTATCTTTAAGTGTAGGATAATTTATGTATATTAAAATAATTTAATATCATTTTGGGAAGTTGATGACCCATTTAAGAAAGTTTAATTCAAAAACTACTTATTGGTAAAGAGTGGTATCACTAATGGAGAAGTTTGATGTTAGTTGCTCAATTCCTACACTTTGTTAAGTTGTCAGAATTTGATATATAATTCTTGTTATCCAACACAAAACACAAAATTTATATATGTCAAAGAATATGATTTTATCAAAAGAAGATTCAGGTGTAACAGCCTCCAATATAGTCAAGAAAACCTCCAAACTATATTGACGGATGTTATTAGTTGTTTTGAAAAAACTGGTTAAATTAAAATTTTCATATTTAAAACATATTTAAGCATAATTATGTATTTAAAGCATTAAAATTCATCATAATTTTAAAATATTGATCCAACAATTAATATAATACAAACATAAAATATGTTTTTTGGCTTTCCTGGCCTCGTATTACGAATACATCAAAATAAAAATCATTATTGTTCTTAATGTAAACAAATATGTAAAAAAAATTCCAAATCCCATAACATAAATAATATACAAAATTTTCTATGAATGTAAACACACTCCAAAATGGATGCACTCTGACTGATCTTTGATGTGCTCGTTACCCTTCTAGTTAACTCTTTTCTATCGGCTCTAAACCTGCTTGTAGGAAATTCACATGATGAGCAAACTAATATTTAGTGGTACATATGTATATAAAAATTCTACATTTATATAATGGCAAACAATGTCATGTCATTTATCTCATGATCGTACATAGAATTATACATTCTAGTCATTTCATACTTTAATATCATATCAATATGTCTATCTTATAATAGACATACCATATAAAAATATATTTATGTATAAAGTACACATATACGTATCCATGTTACCATTCCATATCATGTTACCTAATATTAACATTCATTTAGCTCGAGACTCCAAGCAATAACCAATACATTTTATTACTTTTAGTGATTTATCATTCATTAGCTGGCCCAAGACTCTCTAAACTTTCATTATTACGCATATTTCTGCCCGAAAATACTAAACTTGAGGCGTTCACAATCCGAACCTAAGCCACCGGCTCATAACATACAACAGTTCATTTGAACTCCTCAAGTCAATGGTACTCAAGAATATAAGTGTAAGTCACATTGACTGAGAATAATAATTCATGCTAGCAAATCTAGGATCAAGTGTGGTCATATCCCGACCTTTAACCACTTGTCCTCGTATCATATCAAAGTAGCTCATACAGTACTGTTCACCTTTGTTAAATCTTGAGGGGTATTTCCATCATTTTGATGATAACAAATAATGTAGCAATATTGTATTTAACATACTTGTTTTTGTAAGTATATTATACAGGACATGCATTAAAATAGCAAGAATGGAGAATTGGAAGAACAATCCTTGAGAGACAAAATTCAAGTAGTAGCATGTTCACTATCGTTACTCTATGAGTCACTCCCGTGAAGGAAGCTAACCGTTACCAAAACCAACATTTGAAGTTCACGGCCATGAAGGAAAAACAAACCGTGAAGTGGGCATTTCAGTCACCCCCGTGAATAAATATGTCACCCCCATGAAGATTCATGCACTTTCATCAAAAGAGTTTCACGACCAGAGTCACCACTTGGATCACGGCTGGGAAGCTTGTCACGCTCGTGAATGAGTATGTCATGCCCGTGACTCTATATGTCAAAATATTCTAGAGAGCTTCACGACCAAGGTCACCACTTCAGTCACGGCTTGGGAAGAAATGTCACCCCTGTGACAAGCATAGTCACGCCCGTGAAAAATGAAAGAGAAAAATATCAGGGGCGATTTTTTGGTTGGTACAACGGCTAGTTTCATATTTAATGCACCGCAACGGCTATATTCAACCATGGGAGTATAAATGGAAGTCACTTATGCATTAAGGAAAAAGAGAATGAAGAGAAAAACAATAGAATAGCATATACTTCGAATTTAATCCTTATTACAAGCTATTTGTACTTTCATACTTTGAGAACAAATCTATTCTCTGAAAAATCTTTTTGCTCCTCATATTTGAGCAATTCAGATTTATAAGTGGTTCTCTCTGTAATCTTTACTCAAGTGAGCTTTGGGTATTTCTGGGTTAAGAGTAGAACACTTGTAAGGGTTAGTTGTGTGAGCCTCCAAAACACAAATTAAAAGGTTATTTGTGTGATCTTGTAAAAACACAAAGTGAAGGTTGTTTGTGTGATCCTGTAAAAACACAAAGTCATGGTTGTTTGTGTGATCCTGTAAAAACACAAAGTGAACGTTGTTTGTGTTAGCCTGTAAAATACAAGGAATTGGTTATTGTGTGAGCCATTAAAACACAAGGGATTTCTGGGTTAGGTGTGAGCCATTGTGAGAAACACCATAGTTGGGAATAAGCTTGTAAAACTCCATTGTAATACTTAGTGTGTTAGTGAAACTTCCAATTGCGATTGGGGAGAGGAGTAAGGTTTGTTAACACCCGAACCTCTATAAATCTTTGTGTCTGATTTTCTCTATCCCTTCTAAAATTATTTATTTCCGCACTTTAAAATTTAATTTTTTTTGAAACTCCAATTCAACCCCCCTGCTTGGTCTAATATCTGGGCAACAATTGGTATCAGAGCCTTGTCTAGCATCGAAGCCTAAAAAGCGCTAGTAAAGAGTAAGATATGGCTAGTGAAGGATTCCAAAGTCTCAAACCTTACTTTGATGGAGCAAATTATGCCCATTGGAAGTTTAGGATGGAGACATACTTGGATAGTGAAGGAATTGA
This sequence comes from Triadica sebifera, assembly GCA_023653625.1. NCBI lineage: Eukaryota > Viridiplantae > Streptophyta > Magnoliopsida > Malpighiales > Euphorbiaceae > Triadica > Triadica sebifera. Next base: position 32,772,281 of record CM042895.1, read on the forward strand.
AGTCTGGGATAGTGTACGAAAAGAATGGACACCACCAGCCAGAAGAGAAGCTGATGGTGAAGAAGAAATCCTATCAAGAGATGATTGGACAGAGCCTCAAAGAAGAGCAAATTTCAAAAACAAGAAGGCAATGACAATTCTATCAAGCTCATTATCTATTGAAGAATGTGGGAGAATACAACACTGATCAACAGCATATATCATATGGAAGACATTGGAGAACTATCATAAGGGAACTAAGCAAGTCAAATCCAAGAAGATTCAACTTCTAACCTCAGAATATGAGCTCTTCAAAATGAAATCCAATGAGTCAATCACTGACATGACCAACCGACTTCTATCCATTATAAATGGAATGAGGAAACTTGGGAAGCATCTGAGTTTGGAAGATGTAAACAATAAAATCCTGAGAAGTCTTCCTCTTAAAGACTATGGTTCAAGAGTTGTTGGCATAGAAGAAGCAAATGAAGATATGAGCATCATGAATACTGATGTGCTGATTGGCAAACTTCTCACACGTGAGAAGGCAGTGAAGAGAGATAGAGAGCTTGAAGCAGAACCAGAGAAAAGAAAGCCCTTAGCACTCAAAGCCACTACTTCAAAATCTCAAGAAGAAAGTAAAGATGATGAAGTAATGAGTGATGATGAAAATGAGGACATCGTTATGCTTTCAAGGAGATTAAAAAGAATCATTAAGAAGAAAATGAGCAATTCCATAAAATTCAGGCAAAGAAACCTCAAACAAACTTATAATGACACACATAGAAGTAAGGAAAAGGTAAAATGCTATGAATGTGGAAAGAAAGGACATATCAAACCAGAATGTCCAAGGCTCAAGAATCATAAGAGCAAATACCAAAGAGACAATGGGAAGAAAGGTCATAAAGCCACATGGGATGACGAAAGCTCTTCAAGTGAAAAATATGATAATGAAAGTGAAGAGGTCAACCTATGCTTCATGGCAATTGAGGATCACGTCTCGAAAAAAGTAAGATCACTACACTCATACTCTTTCAATAATGATAGTAGTGATAATGATAGTAATAGTGGTAGTGATGATGATGATGATGATGATGATGATGAGCAAAGCCTAATAGAAGAATTAAATATAGAATTAGAGAAATATAGAACTAAATTTAGTACCTATAGAAATAATATCTCTAATTTGAAAAATAAGATAGATGGTTTAGAAAAAGAGAACATAAAGCTTAAATCATCTAATAAATCTCTTCAAAAGTCATTAGATGAATATTCATCAAGACCCTCAACAACTTCATTGTTAAAAGAAAATAATACTTTGAAAAATGAAATTGGGGAACTTAGAAATTCTATTTCTAAATTTCACAAAGGTAAAGAGAGCTTAGATACTCTCATTGTGTCTCAAAGATCACCCTTAATTAGACATGTTCTAGGATTTAAAGACACATCATCATATTCTCACAAAACTATATTTGTTAAATCTAAAGAATCTCACATCTCCACACCTGTTAGAATTGCACCAAGAAATAAGAATGTTAAACCCTCTATACAGAAAAAGAATAATCATGTCTTTATGTATAGGAAGCATGCATCTAGAAAAATGCAAATTAATCATGATTGTGCATGCCATTGTTCTGAAAATAAGTCTAATAGAATCATGGCATTCAAATACATTGCAAGACCAAAAAGCAAGTTTAGACCGAAACAATGTAATTATTGTATGAAAATTGGTCACATAAATAAACATTGCTGGATAAGGAAGGCTCATTGGGAACCTTCATGTGCTAACCCTCAATGACCCAAACTCATTTGGGTACCTAAAAATCATACTTGATTTGTGATTCTATAGGTATGCCTCAAGTCCACAATAAACAAAAATGCTTGGCTAGTAGACAGTGGATGCTCAAGGCATATGACAGGAGACAAAGAAATTTTCAATGAAATCAAAAGTATTGATGGAGGTAAAGTTACCTTTGGAAACAATGCAAAGGGTAAGGTAATTGGCATTGGTTCTATTGGTGTTAATGGTACTACTTTTATTAAGGATGTCTTACTTGTTGATGGCTTGAAACATAACTTGTTAAGTGTAAGTCAATTATGTGATAAAGGAAACAAAGTAATCTTTACTTCAAATGAATGTGTTGTAATCTCTATCGATGGTCAAGAAATATTTAAAGGAAATAGAGATATCAATACGTACATAATAAACTTACATGAACTATCTAACCATTCATCTAAGTGTCTTGTGACTACTAGTGATGAATCTTGGTTGTGGCATAGAAGAATTGGTCATGCTAACATAGACTTAATACAAAGTCTCAGCACAGGAGAGCTAGTAAAAGGATTACCAAGAGTTAAATATGAAAAAGGCAAGACATGTGATCCTTGTCAGAGAGGAAAGCAACACAAGTCATCTTTCAAAGCCAACAACATAGTAAGTACTTCAAAACCTCTTCAACTCCTGCATTTAGACTTGTTTGGACCTACTAGAATTGCTAGCTTAGGAGGAAAACATTATGCATTTGTCATCGTAGATGATTACTCTAGATTTACTTGGGTAATTTTCTTAGCTCAAAAGAGTGATGCTTTTGAAAACTTCAAAAACTTTGCTAAAAGAGTTCAAAATGAAAAAGGGTACTGCATTTCAAAAATAAGGAGTGATCATGGGAAAGAATTTGAAAATGAAAACTTTGAAAGCTTTTGTCTTGAACATGGCATTTCACATAATTTCTCATCTCCTAGGACACCTCAACAAAATGGGGTAGTTGAAAGGAAAAATCGAACTTTAATTGAAATGGCTAGAACAATGCTTAATGAATATGAATTGCCAACTTATTTTTGGGCAGAAGCCACAAACACTGCATGTTATATTTCAAATCGAGTTTTCAAAAGACCTCTTTTAAACAAAACCTCATTTGAGCTATGGAATGGAAAAAAACCCTTGATATCATACTTTAGAGTATTTGGATGCAAGTGTTTTATATTGAACACCAAGGACAATCTTGGAAAATTTACCTCTAAATTTGATGAAGGTATCTTTTTAGGATACTCTACAACCAGCAAAGCATATAGAGTATTTAATAAAAGATCATTAACGGTTGAAGAATCCATGCATGTTGTTTTTAATGAATCTAGTGGACTTGATCTTGTGAAAAGTAGTGCTCTTGATGATGTTGTAGGTAATACGGAAAGACTTGATATTGAAAATGGGAAAGAAGAAAATGATCAAGAAAATTTACTGCAAAATGACACTCTACCTCAAAATCAAGAACAAATTGATCAAGAACTTCCAAAATAATGGAGAATGACGAAAGATCATCCAAAAGAGCAAATAATTGGTGATCTATCAAGTAGATCTCATTTCAAGCATTTAGTCACTGACATTGCTTTTATTTCACAAATTGAGCCTAAAAATATTGATGAGACTCTTAATGATGAAAGTTGGGTAATTGCCATGCAAGAGGAACTCAACCAATTTGAGAGAAATAAGGTATGGAACCTAGTACCTAGACCCAAGGATCATCAAATCATAGGTAGCAAATGGGTATTTAGAAACAAATTAGATGAACAAGGGTTAATAACTAGGAATAAGGAAAGACTAGTCGCAAAAGGATATAATCAGGAAGAAGGTATAGATTATGATGAAACATATGCACCTGTAGCTAGATTAGAAGCTATAAGAATACTCTTAGCATATGCATGTCACATGAATTTCAAACTTTTTCAAATGGATGTGAAAAGTGCATTTCTAAATGGTTATATAGATGAAGAAGTGTATGTAGAACAACCACCAGGTTTTGAAAGCTATCATTTGCCAAATCATGTTTTTAAACTTTCAAAAGCTTTGTATGGTTTAAAACAGGCTCCAAGAGCTTGGTATGAGAGACTAAGTTCTTTTTTATTAGAAAATAGCTTTACAAAGGGAAATGTTGACACTACACTATTCATCAAAAAGCATAAGCATGATATACTAATTGTTCAAATTTATATTGATGATATAATATTTGGTTCTACTAATGAGTTGCTTTGTCAAGAATTTGCCAAGTGCATGACTAGGGAATTTGAAATGAGCATGATGGGAGAACTTAAGTATTTTCTTGGTCTACAAATAAAGCAAAGCAATGAGGGCATTTTCATCAACCAATCCAAATATGCCAAAGATTTAATCAATAAATTTGGTATGGAAGGATGCAAAAATGCCAAGACTCCTATAAGCACATCAACAAAATTGGACAAAGATGAAAAGGGTAAGAGCATTAATGAAAAGCTTTATAGAGGTATGATCGGATCACTTTTATATCTTACTGCTTCTAGACCCGATATTATGTATAGTGTTTGCTTATGTGTATGATTTCAATCATGTCCTAAAGAATCTCATTTAAATGCTGTAAAAATAATTTTAAGATATTTACATGGATCATTGCATCTAGGTTTATGGTATCCTAGGAATTCATCTTTTTATATTATAGGATATTCAGATGTAGACTATGCTGGTAGTCTTTTGGATAGGAAAAGTACTTCAGGTACTTGTGACTTCATTGGAGAATGTTTAGTTTCTTGGTTTAGAAAGAAACAAGTTTCAGTTGCTCTCTCAACTGCTGAAGCTGAATATGTAGCAGTTGGATGCTGTTGTACACAAATTCTTTGGATGAAACAACAACTTAAGGACTATGGTCATGAGATGAACCATATACCTATAAAATGTGACAACACAAGTGCTATAAATCTTTCAAAGAATCCTATTCAACACTCTAGAAGCAAACATATTGACATTAGAAACCACTTTATTAGAGATCATGTTCAATATGGAGATGTTGCATTAGAATTTATAAGCACAGAAAATCAATTAGCAGATACTTTCACTAAGTCTCTAAATGAGGAAAGATTTAATTTCATTAGAAGAGAACTTGGTATGATTGATGGATTAACCTTGTGATTGCAAAAATATGAAATTTTAATTGTTAATCTTAAATCATATAACAAGTTATAAGATAGAAATTTTGATGAGAATTCATGTTTTAAGGAGTAGAATCTTTGTTGAAATGATTTAGTCTTGTTGTAGGACTTAATTTTAATTTGATGAAAATTTTAGGGGAGTCACGCCCATGACAAATGTTCATGCTCGTGACTTAAATGGCCCAAACAGGCAGTGTCATTCACAACTTGGTTCACGACATGGTTCACGGCTTCAAGTGGTGAAACTTATTTTCACGGCTTGAGTCACGACCGTGAAAAGAGACTTTCACGCCCGTGATGAATTTTCACTCCCGTGAACAATTACACCCCAAAACTCACAAAAGCTTTCACGGCTTGCTTCACGGGCATAAGTGGTGAAATTCAATATTTCACGCCCGTGACCATTGGTTCATCCCCGTGACGGATGATCATGCATGCCCGTGATATTCAAATATCACGCCCGTGAACTTATTCATGCCTTTATTCATAGGTGGAACACTCCTTCAGCAAACCGTGAATATTACCATTCACGTCCGTGAATACTTACTTCATGCCCGTGAATGTATCGAATATATAAGAGAACAGCCGATTACAACCTTCATTTCAACTCTCCATCTCCCAAAACCGATCTCATTTACTCTCATTTATTGAGACATTGAAGATTCCGGTCCCAAAGACTTAAACTTTGCCTATAAATACCACCAAAAGTTCGAATCTTCAGCAAATATCATACATTTCTAGGGTTTTCCATAAATTTTCTGTCAAAAATCTTTCCAACTTCATCTTCAACAAATCTCTTCAAAAATGGAGTCTGCTTCATCAAAGGGTAAGAGAAAGAAGTCTCATGCTCCTAAGAGGTATGCAGATTACCTCATGAACCGCATTCCGAAGAATTGTCATCCTCGATATGCAACTTTGAAGAAGAGACTTCTTTTGTCATCAATGTCCTTCGATTGGCAGACAGTCTGAAGTCTCGGGCTTGAGACGGCTATGACAGAGCAACTACAAGCCTGTCATCTCAAAGATTTTTTTGAAATTCATCAGCCGAATCTGAGGGAGCCAACACTGGAATTCCTCAGCACCTTGTAGGTTTCACCTACTGGAGTGGTGAATTTCCAACTCTGCAACAATCCCAACACCCTCAGTGCCATCGAATTTGGGGAATTGTTTAGCCTACCATCTGAGGGCATCCTGAATGATACTGAGGTAGAATTCTTTGCCCCTCCAGCCTAGACACATTTTGTCACCAATTGCAGCTGGGATGTCAAGAAAACAAAGAGCACACATCTCAGGGCCCCAGTGCATAGGTATTTGCATAGGTTCCTGACCTATAGCATATTTGCTAAGGGAGAAAGCAACGAGACTATCAGGAAGTCAGAACTCTTCCTATTTGAGATGGCTCGGAGAAGACTTACAGTGGCACTTTCCAGATGGTGTGCTAACCATCTTCTCTCCATTGCCACCAAGCCCACAGGAGATATTTTGATTGGGGCATATGTCACCCATATCGCAGTGAAGCTCAATTATTTGAAGCTGGATGAACATCACTTCAACATCATCCCTGTACATCCTAGAGATCGCTTGGATGTCGAGTCATTCATCAAGATGGGAGCGGCTGTCAGAATCGTTTTCCAGAATGATATCTTCTACCTCTTCACTGACACTACTGGGGAGATTATCTGGGAAGATAATGACACGGAGGATTTTAAAGCAGGCCTCCAGGGAGTCCAGCATAAGAAGAGGGCTCGGGTTGAGGAAGCACCTCTAGCAGCCGAGCAGGACATCGGACAGTCCTCAGCTTCCACACTGTCCTTAGCGCAGCAGGTGGTTGACCTCTTAGCACCACATTTTGAGCAGCTGCAGACTTCAATGGATGAGAGGTTGGAGAACCTCAAAGACTTCATGGAGTCTCGGATGGACAGCCTTGAGGCTGAAGTGGCTAGGGTTCATGATAGGATGTCTGGCTAGGAGATAAGCTAGAGTGTAGCCTAAATTTGATTGTTTTTAGCTTGTTTATTATATTTATGTTTGCTTGTGTTGGAAATTTTTAAATTTCCTTTCTGAATATTTTAACTTAGTTTGTATCCTTTCCTTTATGCTATATATATTTGATTTTGTTTACTTCAATCTTCATATCCTTTTTTATTGATGACAAAAGGGGGAGAAAAGTAGCAATATATGATAGGGAGAATGGTATCAAACTAGCAACATAAGATCAAACTAGCAATATATATTAAGGTAAATGAATTTTGAATCAAATAATTAAAATTGAATTGACTTTGAAATGGTTTAAAAATCTTGATTCAACATTTCATATGCAAAGTATATAATTGGAAAATTGAGCTTTATATACCTTAGATATACCTTAAGTATACCTTGCAGCAAGTTACAAATATAAATATGCCATGATATACCTCAAATATACCTTACATATACTTCATGTCTTAAAAAGGAATTATGGTATGTATTGGATATACTTCTCATATAACTTGCATATACTTAAAATCTAGTTTAATGCTACATCATTATTTACTATTCTTGCACATTATAATTTTTATCCTAAGTATATTTTGAGGGGGAGACTTCTCAAAATTACATATTGCTATATTATTTGTCACCATCAAAAAGGGGGAAATTGTTAAACCTTGATGGGTATTTCCGTCATTTTGATGATAAAAAATAATATAGCAATATTGTATTTAACATACTTGTTTTTGTAAGTATATTATATAGGACATGGATTAAAATAGCAAGAATGGATAATTGGAAGAACAATCCTTGAGAGACAAAATTCAAGTAGTAGCATGTTCACTGTCGTGACTCTATGAGTCACTCTCGTGAAGGAAGCTAACCATTACCAAAACCAACATTTGAAGTTCACGACCATGAAGGAAAAACAAACCGTGAAGTGGGCATTCCAGTCTCCCCCGTAAATAAATGTGTCACCCCCGTGAAGATTCATGCAATTTCATCCAGAGAGCTTCATGACCAGAGTCACTACTTGGATAATGGCTGGGAAGCTTGTCACGCCCGTGAATGAGTATGTCACGCTCGTGACTCTATATGTCAAAATATTCCAGAGAGCTTCACGACCAAGGTCACCACTTCAGTCACGGCTTGGGAAGAAATGTCACCCCCGTGACAAGCATAGTCACGTCCGTGAACAATGAAAGAGAAAAATGTCAGGCGCGATATTTTGGTTGGTACAACAGCTAGTTTCATATTTAATGCACCCCAACGGCTATTTTCAGCCATGGGAGTATAAATGGAAGTCATTTATGCATTAAGGAAAAAGAGAATGAAGAGAAAAACAATAGAATAACATATACTTCGAATTTAATCCTTATTACAAGCTATTTGTACTTTCATACTTTGAGAACAAATCTATTCTCTATAAAAATCTTTTTGCTCCTCATATTTGAGCAATTAAGATTTAGAAGTGGTTGTCTCTGTAATCTTTACTCAAGTGAGCTTTGGGTATTTCTGGGTTAAGAGTAGAACACTTGTAAGGGTTAGTTGTGTGAGCCTCTAAAACAGAAATTAAAAGGTTGTTTGTGTGATCCTGTAAAAACACAAAGTGAAGGTTGTTTGTGTGATCCTGTAAAAATACAAAGTGAAGGTTGTTTGTGTGATCCTGTAAAAACACAAAGTGAAGGTTGTTTGTGTGAGCCTGTAAAATACAAGGAATTGGTTATTGTATGAGCCATTAAAACACAAGGGATTTCTGGGTTAGGTGTGAGCCATTGTGAGAAACACCATAGTTGGGAGTAAGCTTGTAAAAATCCATTGTAACACTCAGTGTGTTAGTGAAACTCCCAATTGCGATTGGGGAGAGGAGTAAGGTTTGTTAACACCCGAACCTCTATAAATTTTTGTGTCTGATTTTCTCTATCCCTTCTAAAATTATTTATTTATTTCCGCACTTTAAAATTTAATTTTTTTTGAAACTCCAATTCAACCCCCCTTCTTGGTCTAATATCTGGGCAACAACCTTCATCAATGGTATACCATATATCTTATGTCAAGTCCAAGACTAGAGAACTTGACATTTAACTCATAATCATTTATCTTTCATATGATTTTAACACATGTTATTACTAACATTATATATCATTTATGCATTCTCATACCAACACATAAATATCATATCATATAATCCACATGTTATATTTCATATAGATATACATCCCATAATATGCATATAACTGACATACAACTTATAACACGCATATAACCAATCTATCACATAAGGTATAAGGTTATAAATCAAATCATTCATATTATACATTCCTTCTTCTTTACGGGAATGAATTACTTATTCACAGTCGTGAAGGTGTTCATTCAATTTACTTTACCCGTGAATCATCACGTGAATCAAAACATAACATTCACGGGCATCAATTGCGTATTCATGGTCGTGAGGCCCATGACATCACATCATCACAGCTTCCCAAACGTGACACCAAATTGTAAAATTTTAGGTTCATACAAGTTCATTAGTCTAGACATTCTTGATCATAACATCCTTATTCACAAGCATGAATAATGCATTTCTAGCAATCTGAAAATAGAACATTCAATCATTTCGTGCAAAATCTTTAAAGATTGACCAATGTCAGTCACTCCTATCAACACTTTCATTCGTATACCATGTTTACAACATGTTTAAACAACATTTAAATGATTAAATCCATTTCTAGGTCATGTTAAACCATAACATATTACATGTTATTTTAACACTTAAAACCATATAACCATATTATTAATCAACCATAACATGTCATTTTACCATTCTTTCAATTTACATACAAAACATATCAAGATGCATGATAAATGAATTAATATATCTATATGTACATACGTTTTACCAAAAATATAGCTTTAACTAACTTTTCAAGTTTTTCAAGCTTGTTTTCCCCCTTGTGATGTGGTTCATTGCCCTCCAACAGATCTTAGCATCAAAAATATATTCCTATCAGAACTATGTAACATAAAATGAACCAAAGCTAACTTAAAAAATGAGTTCTACCTCTACTTAGCAAACTCATTCAAACTTCCATAACTTTTAAGCTTTTCAATCTTAAACAATGGTGTTTTAGGGTTTAGAGAAGTGGAGAATATGACCAAAAAGTCTCTGAGTGTGTCAGAGGTTGATCTGGGAGCAGTGGAGATGATTTAAAACAAGATATGATCCACAGAAAAGATAAAAGTGAGGCTGCTCATGGCCAAACGACTTGTATTCATGGTTGTAAAAATCCTTTATTGGTGTCCCTTTTGTGATATGGTTCCTTGCTCTCCAGCAGATCCTAGTATTACAAAAATATTCCTATCAGAACTATGTAACATAAAATGAACCAACGCTAACCTCAAAATTGAGTTCTACCTCTACTTGGCAAACTCACTAAAACTTTCTTAACTTTCAAGGTTTTCAAGCTTCAACAATGGTGTTTTAGGGTTAAAAAGAGTGGAGAAGATGACCAAGAAGTCTTAAAGTGTGTCAGAGGATAATTTTAGGCAGTGAAGGTAATTTAAAGCAAGATATAATGCACATAAAAAAAACTATGGATGCCCTTGACCAAACAACATGTGTTCATAGGCATGACACTTACCTTCACAGGTATGCAACGTCATTCACAATTGTGAAAATCCTTCACTGGCATGAATGTCATCTCTTCTCAAAATAATCCCATGTTCAAAACTATGTTGTTTGAACCATAACACAACTTTCACAGGCATGAAAGCTTTCATTTTCACAAACTTAAACTTAACTTTACACATTTTAACATCATTGTTTTCCTTTCTAAACACATAATTCATAGACCCAACTATATGGGTGTTACAGATGGGCCATAGAAAGGACTCTTACATTTTAGGATGGATAGTAAGTCATGATTAAGAGCTATAATTAAGTTGTATCAACTCAATTAATTTTCTTAATTTTTTCATGCTTTTGTAACAATATAGAGGAAAAATACTCTTGTATTTATTGACTTTGGCAATTCAATATATGAATTTTTATTTGATAATACTAATCTCATAATTATTACTGTTATCTATTGAACCTTATCTCATAAATTTTCAAAATTTGGACTCACATTATCAATCTATTAATATCATTTTATTGTCCGATAAGAATATTATAAAAACAAATTTCAAAGCCATAAAAAAATATCTTCTCTTTCATTTTGGAGACTTGTAACCAGCCATTGTTCTCCTACTCCAAAGAAAGTATTCTCTCATAATTGACCATAACATTAGTCTGCTTTTAGAAAATCATTTGTTGCCCATATATTGAACCAAGAAGGGGGGTTGAATTGGATATTAAAAAATTTAACTTTTAAGTACGGAAAGAAAAGTTAAGTTTAGTAGGGACAGAAAAATATGACATAAAGATTTTTATAGAGGTTCGGGTGTTAACAAACTCTACTCCTCTCCCCAATATCAATTGGGAGTTTCACTAATACACTAAGTATTACAATGGAATTTTTCAAGCTCACTCCCAACTATTATATTTCTAACAATGGCTCACACCTAACCCAAAAATCCCTTGTGTTTTTATGGCTCACACAATAACCAATTTCTTGTGTTTTACAGGCTCACACAAATAACCTTTACCTTGTGTTTTAAAGGCTCGCACAAATAACCTTTCTTTATGTTTTAGAGGCTCACACAACTAATCCTTACAAGTGTTCTACTCTTAATCCAGAAATACCCAAAACTCACTTGAGTAGATGATTACAAAGAGAAACACTTACAAATCCATATTGCTCAATAAATGATGAGCAAAAATATTTTCACAGGGAATAAATATCAAATGCATAAAATGGCTTACAACAAGATTTTGTTTCAAAATATTTGCTATTCTCTTTCATCTTTCGTTCTCCTTGTTCTCTCCTTATTCTGGATGCATAAATGACTTGCATTTATACTTCCATAGCAAATTATAGTCGTTAGAATGCATTTAATATGAAACTAACCGTTACACCAACCCTTATAATCACGCCTGACATGTTTCTCTTTCATCTTTCACAGTCGTGACTATGTGTGTCACGGCCGTGACTGTTCTTCCAAGCCGTGAATGAAGTGGTGACCTTGGCCGTGAAACATTCTGGAAGGTTTTGAAGTGTTTGTTCACAGGCGTGACATTTTATCTTCACGGGCGTGACATCCTTCTACGCCGTGGTCTAAATGGTGACTTTGGTCGTAAAGCTCTCTGGAAGAATTTGTCATGTCTTCTCACATGAGTGACATTTATTCACGGGCGTGACTGAAATGTTCATTCACGGTTGCTATCTTTCTTCATGGCTGTGAACTTTAAATGTTGAATTGTTGGCGTTAAGCTTCATCACGGGCGTGAACATGCTATTTCTTCAATTTTATCTTTTTAAGATTCATCTTCCATTCTCCATTCTTGCTATCATATTTCATACCCTATTCAATAGACTTAAAAAATAAGTATGTTAAATACATTATTGCTATTATTTGTTAGCATCAAAATGACGGAAATACCCCTCAAGGTTCAATAATCTCACCCTTTTTTATGGTGACAAATAATCTAGCAATATGTGCTTTTAAGAAGTCTCCCCCTCAAAATATGCTTAGGATAAAAAATTTTGAAGTGCAAGAATTGTAAATAATGATGAAGTGTAGCATCAAAAATATAGTTTCAAGTATATGCAAGTTATATGCAAAGTATATCTAATGTATACCAAAATTTTCTTTAAAGCAAGTTAAGTTTATTTAAGGTATATTTAAAGTATATCAAGTACATATTCATTCGTGTAACTTGCATCAAGGTATATGCAAAGTATACTTGAGATATATTTAAGGTGTACAAAGCTCATTTGCATACTTGCATATTCATTTTGATTCAAAATTAAGTATTGCACTTAACTTTAAACAATATATTGCTAGGTTCTCCCCCTTTTGTCATCAACAAAAATAATATCAAAAAGATAAAACATAATGAAAACAAAAGCAAATATATTAAATTAGAAAGAAAAGTACAAGAGAGATTAAAAATTCTGAAAGGAAATTAGAATTTCCTACAACAAACACGCTAGAAACAAACATAACATCTAACATAACATCTAGCCGGACATCCTATCTCTAAGACGAGCAACTTTCACCTCGAGGCTATCCATGTGAGACTTCATGAAATCCTTGAGGTTTTCTGACCTCTCATCCATCGAAGCCTGCAATTGCTCAAACCGTGGTGCCAAGAGGTCAACCACTTGCTGAGCCAAGTTTGGTGTGGAGGTAGAGGATTGTCCAATTTCCTGCTCAACCTCTGGAGGTGCCACCTCAACTCGAGCCCTATTCCTCTGCTGGATTTCTTGAAGGTCAGCTTTGAAGTCCTCCGAGTCATTGTCCTCCCAAATGATTTCACCAGCAGTATTGGTGAAGTGGTAGTAGATGTTGTTCTCAAAAACAATTCGAACAGCCGCTCTCATTTTGATGAAGGACTCAACGTCTAGTTTGTCTCGAGGATGCCCTGGGATGAGGTTGAAGTGATGTTCATCCAGCTTCAAGGCGATGTGAGTAATGTACCCACCAATCAAAATGTCTCCGGAGGGTTTTATGGCAATTGACAAAAGATGGTTTGCAAACCATCGAGATAAAGCCACTATGAGGCCTCTTCGGGCCATCTCCAAAAGAAAGAGTTCTGAATTCTTGATTATACCATTGTTGTCTCCTCTGGCAAAGATGCTATAGGTTAGAAACCTATGCAAATACTTATGCATTGGGGATCGAATGTGAGTGCTCTTCGTCTTTTTGAAATCCCAGCTGCAATCAAGACCGAAGTGAGTCCATGCCTGAGTAGCATAGAACTCCACTTTACTGTCATTCAGGATGCCATCAGAGGGAAGGTTGAACAAATCTCCAAACTCTGTGGCAGAGAGGGTGTTCAGATGCATGCAAATTTGGAACTTCACCATGCCAGTAGAAGATACTTGCAAAGTGCTCAGAAACTCTAAGGTTGGCTCCCTCAGAGTTGGTTGATGAATATCAACAAATTCCTTCAGATGATAGGCCTGGAGTTGTTCTGTCATGGTTGTCTTGAGGCCGAGTGTACGAACGGTTTTCCACTCAAATGATCTAGAGGAAAGGAATGGCCTTTTCTTGAGCACTGAGTATCTAGGATGGCAATGCTCTGGAATGATGTTCATAAGGTAATCAGCGTACCTTCTTGGAGTATGAAACTTCTTCCTAGTACCCTTGGAGGAACCAATTTCCATTTCGATTGAAAAAATGAACTTTTGAAGAGTGAAAATTTTTGACAGAAATTCTGAGTAAACCCTAAGGAGATATGATTTCTGATGATGGAAGTGGTTTTTGAAGCTATTTATAGATGGAATTAGTGGCTAGGGGGCTAAAATCTTCAAAATGACATTCAATGGTGATAAATGAGAGAAGTTGAGAGAAGTTATAGAGTTGGAATGGGAGAAATAATGGCAAAAATGTTATATAGCCAACATCTTCACGGGTGTGAAAAACATAGTCACAGGAGTGAAGTGTTGTGTTCATAGTTTGCTGAAGAGATGCTTTACCCGTGAAGAGAGACGTGAAATTGATCATAGTCGTGATATTTAAAGGTCACGGGCGTGAATGATGAACTATCTTGGTGGTGACAAATGAGTCACGGGCGTGAAGTGTTAAACTTCACTACTTATAGTCATGAAACAAAGTGTGACACAAAGCGTGAATGCTTCTGTAAGTTGTTTTTGGTGGAAATGTTCACGGTCGTGAAAAGACGTCACGGGCATGAACAAAGGTTTTCACGGGGGTGAATAAAAAAGGTTGTAGTCATGAAATATAGTCATCACTACCTTAAGCCGTGAATCATGTCGTGAAGCAAGTCGTGAAAACTACTGGTTCTTTTGGCGATTTAGTTCACGGTCGTGAACATATGTCACGGGTGTGAATTGCCTAAAATTCTCATTAAATAAAATTAAGTCTAAAACAAGACTAAAGAATTTCTAGAAAGATTATATCCCTTATAACACATATTTCCATCAAATAAGCTACCTTATATCCAGTAAGATGAGACAAAAACAAGATTATCAATTAAGGTTTGGCAATTTGGAAATCACAAAGTTAATCCATCAATCATACCAAGCTCTCTTCTTATGAAATTAAATCTTTCCTCAATTAGAGACTTAGTGAAGATATCTGCCAATTGATTATCTGTGCTTATAAATTATGTCAGGTCTAGAAGCAGTAAGATATAAAAGTGATCCGATCATACCTCTATATAGTTTTTCATTAATGCTCTTACCTTTTTCATCCTTGTCCAATTTTGTTGATGTGCTCATTGGAGTCTTGGCATTCTTGCATCCTTCCATTCCAAATTTCTTAAGTAAATCTTTGACATATTTGGATTGGTTGATGAATATGCCTTCATTGCCTTGTTTCATTTGTAGACCAAGAAAATATTTAAGCTCACCCATCATGCTCATTTCGAATTCCCTAGTCATACACTTAGCAAATTCTTGACAAAGCAATTCATTAGTAGACCCAAATATGATATCATCAACATAAATTTGAACAATTAGAATATCATGCTTATGTTTTTTAATGAATAGTATAGTGTCAACATTCCCCTTTATAAAGTTATTTTCTAAGAGAAAAGAACTTAATCTTTCATACCAAGCTTTTGGGGCTTGTTTCAAACCATATAAAGCTTTTGAAAGTTTAAAAACATGATTTGGCAAATCATAGCTTTCAAAATCTGGTGGTTATTCTACATAAACTTCTTCTTCTATATAACCATTTAAGAAGGCACTTTTTACATCCATTTGAAAAGGTTTGAAATTCATGTGGTATGCATATGCTAAAAGTATTCTTATGGCTTTTAATCTAGCTATAGCAGCATAAGTCTCATCATAATCTATTCCTTCTTCCTGATTATACCCTTTTGCAACCAATCTAGCCTTATTCCTAGTTATTAAACCTTGTTCATCTAGTTTATTTCTAAACACCCATTTGCTACCTATAATTTGATGATTCTTGGATCTAGGTACTAAGGTCTATACCTTACTTCTCTCAAATTGGTTGAGTTCCTCTTGCATTGCAATCACCTAACTTTCATCATTAAGAGCCTCATCAATATTTTTAGGCTCAATTTGAGAAATAAAAGCAAGGTCAAAGGCTAAATATTTGAAATGAGATCTAGTACTTACTCCCCTTGAAGGATCACCAATGATTTGCTCTTTGGGGTGATCTTTTATCAATCTTCATTCCTTTGGGAGCTCTTGCCTGTTTTCTTCTTGAGCTTAAGGTAGAGAATCATCTTGATGTGAATCTTCTTGATCATTTTCTTCTTTTCCATTTTCAAGATCAAGTCTTTCCATGGTACCTACAACATCATCAAGAGCACTACCTTACACAAGATCAACTCTACTAGATTCATTAAAAACAACATGCATAGATTCTTCAACAGTTAATGACCTTTTATTAAATACTCTATATGTTTTGCTAGTTGTAGAGTATCCTAAAAAGATACATTCATCAAATTTAGAGGCAAATTTTCCAATGAAGGTTAACGTTTCTGCCGGTTATTTTTCACATTTCAACTCTATAACTTCTTGCAACCGCTCTCATTTACATACATTGAATGTCATATTGAAGATTATGGCCCCCTAGTCACAAATTTCTTCTATAAATACCATCAAAAACCCCTTGCATCATCACAAATCATCTTTCCTTAGGGTTTTCTCTCAAATTCTGTCAAATTTCTTCAACTCTTCATAAGTTCATTTCTTCAATCAAGATGGAAACCTGCTCATCAAAGGGTACTGGGAAGAAATATCATGCTCCCAAAAGGTATTCAGATTACCTAATGAACATAATTCTGAAGCATTGCCATCTTAGGTACTCTGTGCTTAAGAAAAGGCCTCTCATTTCATCAAGGTCTTTTGAGTGGCAGACGGTACGTACTCTCAGGCTCGAGATAGCGATGAAAGAGCAACTCTAGGCCTGTCACTTGAAAGAATATGTTGACATTCATCAGCCCACCTTTCAGGAGCCCACTTTGGAATTCTTGAGCACTCTGCAAGTGTCTCCTACTAGCATAGTGAAGTTTCAACTGTGCAGGAATCCGAACACCCTCTCTGCCATAAAATTCAGAGATTTATTCAACCTACCCTCGGATGACATCCTCAACGATAGCGAAGTAGAGTTCTATGCCACTCTAGCATGGACTCAATTTGGTTTGGATTGCAGCTAGGACGTAAAAAAACCAAGAGCACTCATCTCCTATCTCCAGTGCACAAATATCTGCATAGGTTTCTAACCTATAGCATATTTGCCCGAGGAGACAGCAATGGCACCATTCGGAAGTCTGAACTTTTTCTCTTGGAGATGGCCCGAAGAGGCCTCATAGTGGCACTATCTCGATGGTTTGCAAATCATCTCCTGTCCATTGCCATCAAGCCCTCTAGAGACATTCTTATTGGTGGGTATGTAACCCACATGGCTTTGAAGCTTGGATATCTAAAGCTGGATGAACATCACTACAATCTTATCCCAGGGCATCCTCAAGACCAATTGGATGTAGAGTCTTTCATCAAGATGGGAGCGGTTGTTCGAATTGTCTATGAAAACAACATCTACTACCACTTCATCGACACTGCTGGCGAGATCATCTGGAAAGATAATGACTCAGAGGACTTTAAAGCTGGCCTCTAAGGTATCCAGCAGAAGAAAAGGGCTCGAGTTGAGATGGCTCCTCCTGAGTTTGATCTGGACATCGGACAATCCTCTGCCCCCACACCGAATTTGGCTCAGCAGGTGGTTGACCTCCTAGCACCACGATTTGAGCAGCTGTAGGCTTCCATGGATAAGAGGTTGGAGAACCTCAAGGACTTCATGGAGTCTAGGATGGACAGCCTCGAGGCAGAAGTTTCTCGTCTTAGGGATAGGATGTCTGGTTAGATATTAGGCTTTTCATGTTCTTGTTTGCTTGTTTGTTTGTTTGTAGGAAATTTTAAATTTCCTTTCTGACTTTTAATTACTTTGGTTTGTAATTTTTTTAATAATTAATATAATTGCTTTGTTTTTCCATTATGGTTTATCTTTATTCTTTTTATTGATGACAAAAGGGGGAGAAACTAGCAATATATTAAGATAAGTGCAAGGAATACTTAATTTTGAATCAAAAGGGAGAAACTAGCAATATATTGAGTTAAGTGCAATATTGAAATTTTGATTCAAAATGAATATGCAAGTATGCAAATGAGCTTAATAAACATTACATATATCTTAAGTATACTTCGCATATACCTTGATGCAAGTTACATAAATGAATATGCACTTGATATACTCTAAATATACCTTACATATACTTTATGATTTAAAGAGAATTTTGGTATACAATGGATATACTTTGCATATAACTTGCATATACTTAAAACTATAAAGTTTATTTTGATGCTACACTTCATCATTCTCTACAATTCTTGTACTTCATCATTTTTTATCCTAAGCATCTTTTGAGGGGGAGACTTCTCAAAAGCACATATTGCTAGATTATTTGTCACCATCAAAAAGGGGGAGATTGTTGAACCTTGAGGGGTATTTCTATCATTTTGATGATAACAAATAAAATAGCAATAAATTATTTAACATACTTATTTTCTAAGTCTATTAAACAGGGTATGGAATAAGATAGTAAGAATGGAGAATGAAAGATTAAGTTTTGAAAGATAAAATTGAAGAAGCAGCATGATTCATGCCTGTGACCATATGTGTCACGCCCATGATTAAGCCTAGCGCCAACAAAACAACATTTAAAGTTCATGACCATGAAGGAAGACAACAAACCATGAATGAACATTTAAGTCATGCCCGTGAAAGAAATGTCACGCCCGTGAAAAGACATGACAAATTCTTCCAGAGAGCTTCATGACCAAAGTCACCACTTGGACCACGGCTTGAAAGGTTGTCACACCCATGAAGATATATGTCACGCCTGTGACCCAATATTTTAAAACCTTCCAGAATGCTTCACAACCAAGGTCACCACTTCAGTCACAGCTTGAAAGAACAGTCACGACCGTGACACACAGAGTCACGCCCATGAAAGATGAAAGAGAAAAATGTTAGACATGATTATTAGGGTTGGTGCAACGGCTAGTTTCATATTAAATGCATTCTAACGGCTATAATTTGCCATAGAAGTATAAATGCAAGTCATTTATGCATTCAGTACAAGAGGATAGCTAATACTTCGAATCAAAATCAGTTTGTAAGCTATTTGTGCATTTAATAGTTTCAAAACAAACATTTATTCTATGTGAAAATCTTTTTGCTCATCATTTATTGAGCAATAAAGATTTGTAAGTGTTTCTCTCTGTAATCATTTTTACTCAAGTGAGTTTTGGGTATTTCTCGGTTAAGAGTAGAACACTTGTAAGGTTAATTGTGTGAGCCTCTAAAATACAAAGAAACGTTGTTTGTGTGAGCCTGTAAAATACAAGGTAAAGGTTATTTGTTTGAGCCTGTAAAACACAAGGTAAATGTTATTTGTTTGAGCATGTAAAACATAAGGTAAAGGTTGTTTGTGTGAGCCTGTAAAACACAAGAAATTGGTTATTGTGTGAGCCATCAAAACACAAGGGACTTCTGGGTTAGGTGTAAGTCATTGTGAGAAACACCATAGTTGGGAGTGGGCTTGTAAAACTCCATTGTAACACTTAGTGTGTTAGTGAAACTCCCAATTGCGATTGAGGAGAGGAGTAGGGTTTGTTAAGACCCGAACCTCTATAAAAATTCTTGTGTCAAATTTATCTATCCCTACTAAACTTAATTTTTATTTTTGCACTTTAAAGTTAAAGATTTTAAACTCCAATTCAACCCCCCTTCTTGGCTCAATATCTGGGCAACGGAATTAAGTCCATATTCGTATGACCAAGCCTTCTATGCGATGATTTACTTCACGGGCGAGGTCTCTGGTTCAAGTCCAGGATCATAGCCAAGATTCATCACTAGTAGTCACAAGACACTTAAAGGAATGGTTAGATATTTCGTGTAATTCTATTATGTAGGTGTTGACATCTCTATTTCCTTTAAATATCTCTTCACCATCAATAGAGATTACAAGACATTCGTTGGAAGTAAAGGTTACTTTGTTTCCTTTATCACATAATTGACTAACACTCAACAAGTTATGTTTCAAGCCATTAACAAGTAAGACATCTTTAATAAAAGTAGTACCATTTATACCAATAAAGACAATGCAATTACCTTACCCTTAGCATTGTTTCCAAAGGTAACTTTACCTCCATCAATACTTTTGATTTCATTGAAAAGTTCTTTGTCTCTTGTCATATGCCTTGAGCAACCATTGTCTACTAGCCAAGCATTTTTGTTTATTGTAGACTTGAGGCATACCTACAGAATCATAATTCAATTATGATTTTTAGGTACCCAAATGAGCTTGGGTCCTTGGGGGTTAGCACATAAAGGTTCCCAATGAGTCTTCCTTATCCAGCAATGTTTATTTATGTGACCAATTTTCATACAATAATTACACTGTTTAGGTCTAAAATTCCTTTTTTGTCTTACAATGTATTTGAATGTCATAATTCTATTAGACTGAGTTTGAGAATAATGGCATGCACAATCATGATTAATTGATGCTTTTCTAGATGCATGTTTCTTATACATAAAGGCATGATTAGTCTTTTGAGGTTTCTTTCTTAGGCTTAGCAATCCTTGATTATTCCTTTTATGTATAGAAGGTTTAGTGTACTTACTCCTTGGTGCTGTTCCAGCAAGTGTGGAGATTTGAGGTTCACTTGACTTAACAAAAATAGTTTTATAAGAAGATGATGATGTGTCCTTAAATCCTAGACCGTGTCTAATTAAAGGTGGTCTTTGAGACATAATGAGAGTATCTAAACTCTCTTTTCCTTTGTGAAATTTTGAAATGGAGTTTCTAAGTTCCTCAACTTCATTTTTTAAAGTATTAGTCTCTTTAAGCAAGAATTTAGTTGAGGGTCTTGAAGAGTATTCATCTAATGACTTTTGAAGAGATTCATTAGATGATTTAAGCTTAAAATTCTCCTTTTCTAAAACATCCATTTTGTTTTTTAAATTAGAAATGTTATTCTTATAAGTATTGAATTTACTCTTATATTTTTCTAATTCTAGATTCAATTCTTCTATTAGGCTTTGTTCATCATCATCATCATCACTATTACTATCATTATCACTACTTTCATTATTGAAAGAGTATGAGTGTGGTGATCTTATCTTATCTGAGACGTGATCCTCTATAGCCATGAAGCATAGGTTGACCTCTTCGCTTTCATTGTCATCTTTTTCACTTGAAGAGCTTTTGTCATCTCATATGGCTTTGTGGCCTTCATGATAGTTTTCCAATGTTTTTCACATGCTATATGCAGTTGAACAGTGTTGTATCCTGCCACATTCTTCAATGGATAATGAGCTTGAGAGAATTTTCATTGCCTTCTTATTTTTGAAATTTGCTCTTCTTTGAGGCTCTGTCCAATCATCTCTTGACAGGATTTCTTCTTCACCATCAACTCCTCTTCTAGTTGGTGGTGTCCATTCTTTCCGAATATTATCCCAGACTTCAATTCCTTCATTATCCAGATATGTCTCCATCTGAAACTTCCAATGAGCATAATTTGCTCCATCAAAGTAAGGCTTGAAACTTTGGAATCTTTCATTGGTCATATCTTGATCTTTACTAGTGTTGTTTAGACTTTGATACTAGACTTTGCTCTGATACCAATTGTTTTCCAAATACTGAACCAAGAAGGGGGGTTGAATTGGATATTAAAAAATTTAACTTTTAAGTGTAGAAAGAAAAGTTAAGTTTAGTAGGGATAGAAAAATATGACACAAGAATTTTTACAGAGGTACGGTAACAAACCCTACTCCTCTCCCCAATCTCAATTGGGAGTTTCACTAACACACTAAGTGTTACAATGGAGTTTTACAAGCTCACTCCCAACTATGGTGTTTCTAACAATGGCTCACACCTAACCCAGAAATCTCTTGTGTTTTGATGGCTCACACAATAACCAATTCTTTGTATTTTACAGGCTCACACAAATAACCTTTACTTTGTGTTTTAAAGGCTCACACAAATAACTTTTGTTTATGTTTTAGAGGCTCACACAACTAACCCTTACAAGTATTCTACTCTTAACCCAGAAATACCCAAAACTCATTTGAGTAGATGATTACAGAGAGAAACACTTACAAATCAATATTTCTCAATAAATGATGAGCAAAAAGTTTTTCACAGATAATAAATATGAAATGCACAAAATGGCTTACAACAAGATTTTGATTCAAAATATTTGCTATTCTCTTTCATCTTTCATTCTCCTTGTTCTCTCCTTATTCTGGATGCATAAATGACTTGCATTTATACTTTCATAGCAAATTATAGCCGTTAGAATGCATTTATACTTTCATAACAAATTTCAAGCCGTGACTTGAATGGTGACCTTGGCCGTAAAGCATTCTGGAATGTTTTGAAGTGTTTGTTCACGGGCGTGACATTTTATCTTTACGAGCGTGACATCCTTCCAAGCTGTGGTCCAAGTGGTGACTTTGGTCATGAAGCTTTCTGGAAGAATTTATCATGTCTTCTAACGAGCGTGATATTTATTCACGGGCGTGGCTGAAATGTTCATTTACAATTACTATCTTTCTTCATAGCCGTAAACTTTAAATGTTGGATTGTTGGTGCTAAACTTCATCACGGGCGTGACTCATAAGGTCACAGGCGTGAACATGTTATTTATTCAATTTTATCTTTTTAAGATTCATCTTTCATTCTCCATTATTGTCATCATATTCCGTACACTGTTTAATAGACTTAAAAAAAAGTATGTTAAATACATTATTGCTATTATTTGTTAGCATCAAAATGACGAAAATAACTACAAAGATTCAACATCATTAAAAAGGGTTAACGAGATAATGGAATAATAAGTACAGGAAGTTCAATGTTTCTAATGAAAAGTTGAAAAATACCAAAACAAAATTACTGGTTTTTCCTATACTAAATCTGATTATACAGCATTCAGATTAGGTGTTGTTGTGTCTACAACTCTACTCAAATTGCAAATACAAAAATACATATCTTTATTTGTTTTGTATAATATTATTTTCCATCCTCTCACCAATAATATAGTGGTACTTATTTCTTATATTTGAGTCTATAAAATATACAATATATATATATATATATATATATATATATATATATATATATATATATATATCCAAGCATACCCGTAAACTAGGAAATTTCCTCTTTGATTATAGTTTTTTTTAAAGAATTGTATTTAAATGAATTTTTTTCTTTTATAAAATTGTGCTTAAATGAATTTTTTTCAAATACGTATAATTATTATTACATCACTTTATCAAAATCACTAAAACATAAAAATAAAAAAGAACCGTTTAAGCGTGATTGTAAAAAAAATTATATATCTATATAAGTAGTGATGTGGCATCTAATCAGCAAGTGTATTACGTAGGCGGTAATGTAGTCTAGAAAAAAAAATTATATATCTATATAATCAATAATGTGACGTCTAATTATCAAGTGTATTTTATGTAAACGATATAAAGTCTAGTAATCAAAAATAACTTATTAACGTATAAAATCATTTAAGAAGTGATATTTTTATTACATAAATTAAAATTGAAAGATTAGTATTACAAATTAAAGTTAATTAGACAGATTTTTTTAGCAATGAAGAGTTCTTAAATTTTGCAACAAATTGGTGTGTTAGGGCTTTTGTTTTTCTGATCATCGAGCTTTATTACTCTCTAATGGCAATGGGGTTATCCATCCCAATGACTATAGAGGTCCTTCCCGATTTCATTTTGAGTCTTGGTGGACTGAATTGGATGATTGTAGAGCCGTAATCCAGGGATGTTGGAATGAAGTGAGAGGGAGTAGTCCTACATATACCTTTTTTTTTAAAAAAAAAAAAAAAAATTAGAGCACACTGCAGTAAGTCTTAATAAATGGGGAAGGGGGTACTTAGAAGAAATCAGATAAGAATGAGATCCATCAGACGAAGACTAGAGTACTTATATGGTTGTGATGAATTTGAAGGGAACCTCTATGAAATATTGGGATTGGAAAAAGAGTTGATTGAACTGGGAAATCATGAAGAAAAATATTGGCATCAACGCTCTAGGGAACAATGAGTAAAAGAGGGTGATAAAAATTCTAAATGGTTCCATCTTAGAGCCTCTCATTGAAGAAAGAAAAATAAGATTCTCTCCCTTAAGAATGATGCAAATAATGAGGTGAGGGATCATGGTCAGCTGGTTAATACAATTGAAAAATTTTACAAAAATCTCTTCTCCTCTATCAACCCAGTTACCAGAGATATGGAGCCAATGTTGGGTAGTATGAGAAGGATACTCTCAGACTTTATGAAAAAAGTTTTGGAAGCTACATTCGCCCAAGAAGAGGTCCAATCAGCTCTCTTCGAGATTCCAAGTTCAAAATCCCCAGGACCAGATGGTATGCCTGCATTTTTCGGTCAAACTTATTAGTCTATTGTTGGTGCTGATTTTTGTAATGCTTGATTGTCCTCTTTAAATGAGAATGGGTGTCTTGATAGTTGGAATAATACAATTATTATATTAATTCCTAAGGTGGGTGACCCTCAGAGAGTCAACCATTATAGACCAATTAGCTTATGTAATGTCACAACCAAAGTGGTGGGTAAGGTTTTGGCTAATAGAATTAAACCATGGCTGAATGAGATCGTAGATGAAAATCAAGTACTTTTGTTCCGGAAAGATTAATCTCAAATAATGCCATTTTGGGACTTGAGTGTGTTTATTGGCTTAAAAATAGGAAAAAAGGTCAATTGGGTTTCTTAGTTCTAAAATTAGACATGAGCAAGGTATATGTCAGAATGGAATGGAGTTTTCTTGAGTGGGCCAAGAACATTTTTGGACTTAGTAGCAGGTGGATGAGTATTGTGATGAATTATTTGTCTTCAGTGACTTATCTTGATTAATATGCCAGTCTCTGGAAGGGTTAATCCAAGTCGGGTCCTTAGACAGAGTGACCTTTTGTCTCCATATTTATACTAAATTTGTTCTGAAGGATTGAGCTCTTTTCTCTCATATTTTGTTAGTTGTGACAGCTACATGTGATCTTTATTGTAGATGGGGCTCCCTAAATCTCTTACCTGCTTTTTGCTGATGATAGCTTGATTTTTGCGAAAGCTACTGTTGAATAATGTTATAGGCTAAAGCACTTGCTAAATCTTTATGAGAGAGCTTCCGGCCAAGTAATTAACTTTCAGAAATCAGATCTCACCTTCAGTCCTAATACCAATCCAGACATTTTACCCAACCTTAAAGCTATCTTCAATGTTAAAGTGGTTACCTGTCATGAATCTTACCTTGGGCTTCCTTCTACTGTGGGTAGTAATAAAAGGGATCAGTTTGGTTATGTCCATGATAGGGTGGCAAGACAACTGTCGAACTGGAAAAGTAAATTCTTCTCTTGGGGTGGTAAAGAAGTTCTAATTAAAGCTGTAGTCCAAGCTATACTATCCTATTTAATGTCTCTTTTTAAATTTCCTATTGGTATTTGTGAGGATTTTAAGCGAATATGTGCTAGATTCTGATGAGGTGACACTAATGACAAATGTAAGATCCATTGGAAAACCCGGAATTCTTTGTGCATGCCTAAGGAAAATGGGGGAATGAGTGTCAAAAAATTCTCTGATTTTAATATGGCACTCCTAGCAAAACAAACTTGGAGAATTATCCAAAATCCTAACTCTTTACTTTTTAGAGTTCTTTATGCAAGATATATTAAAGCATGCAGTTTTTTGGAAGCTAAATCTAGGCCAGGGTGTTCTTATATGTGGAGGAGTTTAATTTGGGGCATGAAACTTTTTAAAAAGGTATTGGATGGACTCTAGGCAGTGGTTTGAAAGTAAAATTGTTTGAGGACTACTAAATCCCAAGAACTTCTCCACCTTCCATTATTAATCAACTGGGTATCTACTCTAATCTACGAGTTAGCTCTTTTATTCTGCCAAATGGTTATTGGAATACCTCGCTCATTTATACTTTATTTGATGAAGCCACTGCTCATAATATTTATGTTATTCCTTGGCCCTTGTGCTATACAGAAGATGTTATTCATCGGAGACTTGAGAAGAATGAGTCATTTACAGTTAGGAGCGCCCATCATCTAGCGATGTCTATGAGATATTCCACCATTGAGACTGTTGATCGTAAGGCTTGGTGGAAATTTATTTGGGCCCTTTCCTTACCATCAAAAGTGAAAATATTTTTCTGGAGAATATTACATGATATCCTCCCTATAAAATCTAATTTGGCTACGCATCATGTTCCTTTGTAGTCCTTAATTTGCTACACGTGTGGATTGACTGATGAGACCGCCTTTCATTGCTTATGGTCTTACTCTTCATATGATAAGTTCTGGGTGGAGACTGATTTCCAGGCTCTTAATATGAACTAGGATATATCTAACTTCTAGGACCTTCAACGGGTTATAAGGGAGGTAAAAGGGAATGATGGGGTTGAGTGTTTTATTATTCTCTGTTGGACTAATTGGAATGCTAGGAATGCGGTCATTCATGGAGGGAGAGCTCATGATCCCAGCCTTCAAGTACAATGGGCTTGAAATTATCTGCAATAATTTCAAAAAGCTTTCATTTTGTCAGTGCCATCTGCACCGAAAAAGGGGATAGACCATCGAGTTAGTTCAGAATCAGATGGAATAAAGATTATTGTTGATGCCTCTTTTTATGCTTTCTACTGGAACTGGTGGAGCCGGAATTGTCATATTAAATGCAGACAATACTTACTTTTGTGCTAGTTATTCCTTTTGATCGGTTTTTGTCCACTCAACATGTTGAAGTTCATGCCATTGAGGAAGGGT
The DNA here is from genome assembly GCA_023653625.1 of Triadica sebifera. Lineage (NCBI taxonomy): Eukaryota > Viridiplantae > Streptophyta > Magnoliopsida > Malpighiales > Euphorbiaceae > Triadica > Triadica sebifera. Next base: position 32,799,159 of record CM042895.1, read on the forward strand.
TGAAGATGGCAACAGAGTTGAATATATCTAAATGCAGCATACTTTTTGATTGTGTTAACATAATTAATTTACTTTCCAGGTCTAATTTTTCTTTTCCTTTTCTATGCATTATTATTAAAAATTGTTATGTTATGCTAGAACATAGTATGAATGTTTCCTTTTGTAGTATAAGTCGTAAAGATAATTCTGCAGCTCATTGTGTTGCTGCTATGGCTCGATTGTTTCAAGAGTTGTTTTCTTGGCTTGATTGCTGTCCTGTGTGGTTGGGTGTTGTATCGTCACCTTCTTTGATCTTTTAATGAAGTTTCAATTACCCTTCTCAAAAAAAAAATTAAAGGATATTATTGTGCATTAGTGCTAAATTAAAGAACAAGCTATATAATTTACCCAGAAAATGAGAAAAGTTAGTGTTCAATATAATAGCTCCTTATCCTACAAGAACTGCAGTACTAGCTGAAAAATTATTTGTAGAATTCATTGAATGCCAAAGGAATAAACTTGATAGATTGATTAATCTTGATTCATCATTATCAGTTCCTCCTAAAGGAGTCGTAGTATTGATTCTTCTACTGCCGTTCACATTATACCCAAAATAAATTGAAAAAATAAATAAATCATCAATTATTGATATACCCCTAGGCAAAATGTTAAACCCACTTAACAATGAAGTATACTAGAGTTTCCAATCAACTAAATAAAAGAAAATTCAATTCCATTTTTTGCCATAATGCTTTATTTTTCTCATCTTGCATTCATGGATGACAAAAATACTGGGATCGGATTGGGATTTTCCTTCCAATCTGATCAACCCTATTCCCCCAATTTGAAAGATGGAATTACTTCTTATTGTTCATCGCCAGGCAAAGTCCATAAACAAGTACAAATTGGACAAAAATTGGAAGCATCCCACTCACACAATGAGGGAATCTGTGGGATACTATTATGATCATCTCGCAATATTGCCAAGTTTTGTTTACATCATTCCTCTTCCAACCCAAGCAAATAGAAAAATCATGAAATAAAATATCCTAAGGAACTGTTTCCTATTTCTCTATCACAACATTTCATTGACTCTTATTCTCAAATAAACATTTCATTGACTATTTCCTAATAGAAGGAGAACAGATTATAATTCAACTTTCTCATGGACAAAACATGGACCAATGACATTCATCGTGCTCCCGGTTGAAGTCAAAGATACCAATCTCCTCGAAGTATTGTCAAAAAGAACTGAACTTGAAGCTCTATCCGAAACTACAAGGTCTTTTTCGTATAATTCACCAGCTGCTCAACTGTTTCTGAATTTTAGAATTCTGAGAGGATTTACCGCCCTTGTCTTTGTAAGAATTCCTGGAAGCAAAACTCCTCCGTCCCCTATGAGCAGCTGCTATGGCACGCCTTCTCTGCTTGTTAAGACGTTTGCCCAGTTCAGCATCATTTTCATTGGCATCATCATTATCTTCTTCCTGGAAAATAAAACCACTATAAGAGATTTGCAATTCAACAGATATCTTCATATGGTAAGTTCCTATAACATGGATCAAAAGTTCAGCATTCCACTAAGACCTTTTGCAGAAAGAAAGAGGCAACGTGTATATCATGATGTGGGTCAAAAAATTCAGAACGAGTTTTTGCAATCACTAGGCAAATTTATCTAGCAAGTCTATATATCAACTCCCAACAGCTCTACTTTTGACTATCCAAGAAAGGAGAGAAGCCCTTTGGCAAGATAATAAAACCAATTCTATAACCAGGCATATTTCATACATCTAGCAGACTCAAATGCCAAGGGGTGAGGGAAGAAACAAAGTAAAAAGAAAAAATCCCAACAGAAACCATAGACGTATCTATTTCAGTAGATTTAAAAATTAAAGACCAGCTTGTATGATCTCCAAAGTTTGATGTTAATTTCTTTCCAAATTAATAAACATGAAAACCCTTGGTTGCTGTCTTCCAATATGCTTTTCTGAATTGCACATTTGACAGTAAAATTTTTTTTCACTGCCTAAAAAGACAACAGCTGAACGGCTAGAAGATTAGTTAGCTTTCCTTAGTAACTAACGGAAATACCTCCAATTACTACAAGAAAAAGCAAACTTTAACTCCTAGGTCAGTGCATGTTGTGAACAGTTCAAATTACAGATCTACATAAGATATTCAACTTGAACCAAAAGCTATCAACTTGTACCTTGTCACTCGCTTCTTTTGTTCCAGACCCATTGTTTCGATCTGCTTCACAGCTCTGTTGATTATCATCTACTGCATCAGAGCCTGAAGTACATTTTTCCTGTGTTGTATTTAATTAAATAAATAAATAAACAAGTTTATGACTTCAAGCAGGAACACAAAAAAAAAAAGACTCGCAGCTCATTACAAACATAAATAGAAGACAAAAACCAAATATTACAACCTCCAATGGGAAGAGAGAAAAGAAAACATAGAACACATTACAGGCTAAAGAAAAGATAAAAACCACATATATATTGGAGACAGCTCAGTTTAAGTTGTATCCAAAATATAAATTAAAAGCCTCTGAGGGTTATTAGACAAACTGTTTTCATGTAGCTTAAATTCGTTCTGATCCCAAAAATCTATCGTCAAAATCAGGTTACACAACTTTAGATTTATGTCAAATTTAGTACTTTTGCGGCTTCATCTTAATCTGATCAAATCATTACAGGCATGTTGATGTGGAAATCAAAACCTAACAAATTTTCTTTTTCATTTTTCTCTCCTCAGTATTTGGCTTGATGGCAATAAACATTGAGGTAAATAACTATGAGACTTCAATGAATTAAAAATGGGATTCAAAATACAGCAACAAAACAATGGGTCAGGATGGTGAGTAAAGAAAATACAAACTACAGAAGCTTATAGTGTAGAAGAAACATGAGTAATAGATAAAAGTATACATCAGAGTAAATTATGTTGAGCAATGTTTACAAACAGAAATCATTTTTCATTTAACTTAATACAAATGCCAAACTTTATGCTATGTGCCAAAATGGACTTTCTCTCATCTTGTAGAAGATGTGTAAACACTTCATAAGGAAAAAAAAAAGGTAAAAGAAGCAAAAAATTTATTGTGCAACTGAGGCAAGGAAAACAACTGAAGCAAATTTTGCAAATGCTTGAAAAGTTAAGAAAGATGGTTTGAAGAGGTGATTTTTCTCAATGGAGCTAATTCTTATAGATTTTAATCTTGAAAGCAATCCAAATTAAAAATATGATTACAATTTTATACCTTATTTTCTAAAAAATCATAAAATCACCAAACTATATATATATATATATACACACACACACACAAACTGCTGTGCTGGACTGATCTGGCCCCTATTACGTACACGAAGAGAGTTGATGTGAAAACCAAAAGAAAGGTACCCGGAGAGCTCTCTTGTGAGTTCTTCGTCAGCCAGGGCTAGTTCCTTGTACAGTGGTTCATTTCATGTCCTCGTTGGACTGACTAGTGTCACATATTGTTTTCACATAAGGAATCGAAAGCAGAATAATCCTTTAGGAAAGCATTTCATTTTCTAAAGAGAATTCTCTAACCACGACTAGCACACCAGCAAGACAGTTCCAGTTCGAGTACTTATATCTTCACCCTTCTAGCCTGTTGGAAAGCTATCAGGATGAAAATAGAGTGACTTCAATCAAAGCCAAAGCAGGAGATGCGGCGGCAAGTCAAATTAAAGTAGCAGGCAAGGGTTTGCGGAGGTTTTAGGCCACCTGCCAATGCCTATATATATATATATATATATATATATATATATATATATATATATATATAATGTTGTCAACATAGCTGCTAACTGCCTTATCTTTGCATGAGTTTTAACACTTAAATCCATTTTTCTTGGGAAATAAAATATCAATTGACCCATTCAGCTCATTTGGGTTGGTCATGAGTTAACCCAAATGGGTTAACCATTATCCAGCCCATCCCTATGATGGAATTTAAATATCATCGAGTATGGCTGTATGGCCACTACTTTTCACATGAAAATCTATCTTAACCATCACTCGATTAGATTCTAGCATGCTATTTTTCCGAATTTAGTAAGTACTGTATTTCATCAATAAATAGAATTAACTCCAAGATGTACGACACAAAAGACCATGCATCGTAATTTAAGAAGCAAAATACTAGTTAATAGCACAAGATTTCTATCCACAATAAATAGAAACCCACAACAGAATGACCTTGTAACATTTTTTTTTCATTTCCTTTCTCCACCCCCTCCCTCTTACTTCCTCTTCTGTTCTTTTCTTTTTTTTTCTTTCCTTTCTCCACCCCCACCCTCTTACTTCCTCTTCTGTTCTTTTCTTTTTTTATATTTTTTTTTTATTTTTTGTTGATTTCAGACTTGTAACTTCCTGATTCTGCATAGAATGTCAACAATTCTGACACTTGCTCAACAACACGTCACAAAATATTATTGATAGATTGAAACCAAACCCCTAATATATGAATCACACCATATTTTTTTCTTAGATTCCTAACCCTAAATTAGCATTTATATAAGCAAATAACAAATTTAATCCATAAAAGAAAATGAAAAAAAACAATTAGATTATTACTTATTCTCCCATCAACACTCCTTATCATTAGAAGAAAGTAACTTGCAAGGCACATACCTGTTCTGCCAAGTGAAAAGAATCTAAATTCCTGATGTTTGGCTCATTTGTCTCTGATGCATGTTCTTCATCTGTAGTTCCTTCAGTCTCAGAATCTGTATCCTTCTCATTCTCGCCTTCAATGAACTGTCATGGAAGAGAGAGAGCAGCGTGTTGAAAAATGGTAATACAGCAAAAATAACATTTGATAGAGCATGCTATAACAAAACCAAAAAAAACAAGCTAAACCTAACACACCACAAAACAGTTATAGCAAGCCCAATTTGTCTTATGGAATGGATAAAAGAAAATGAAATTTTTAAAGCCTATAATTCGGAGTGAGGTTAAAAATCCTAAATGGTACAGATGCCAAATATGAGGTTGAGAATAATATTAAACTGGGAAGGCCTAGAGATGCAAATGAATTTTTGAATCGACATTTCAACACCACATCTCCCAACCCACTATAATGGAGAAAAGAATGAACAGAAATAAAAATTAAAAGTAAACTTTCACGAAATTATAAAATGAAAGAAAACAGAAATAACATACACAGAAATATCAAGATAAAAGAGTTAAGAGATGGTGGGAGGAATAGCAACAGTTCATGCCCAATAATCTACCAAAGAAAGGACTGCCTTAGAGCAAGAAATGCATTAGGTCCAATGCATGGGAACTGCTTTCAGAATACAGTCATTACACATGTAGGAATATGAGGTATTAAAGATTTGATAGCTTAAAATAAAGTCCATACTGTCTTCTGAAAGTTGAATTGAAATTGATGATAAAACTCTATGAATCAGATAAATATCCAATGGGGAGAAATAGAAGAAAAAATAACACCAGCTAAACCACACACAGGAATTCAATCAAACATTTTTCACCGTACTTTCTCAATGTGATCCTGATCTTTCCTTGTAAACCCACTGGCAGCAAGTTCTTTGTCAAGAAAACCAGCTGATTTGGATATAGAAGAAAAAGAAGGTCTGCCAGTGTCATCTGCATCCAGGTCTGAACCATCATCTTCATCCACATGTTCTTGAAAGGACAGGTTAAATCTGGAGAAAAAAAATAATAATAAATCATGCAAATGGAATATATCTCAGCTCATGCAATTCCACAATAACATGATAAATAGGTACAACCACAAAGAAATTGTGATAGAGAGAATTCCTAGAAGGATTGATGGCAGTTTGACATCCAGAATTACAACAGAAAAATTAACATAAAAAACTGCTGAAGGAAATTTTTTTTTTTTTCCACTTCTTCATCAAGACAGGACTGGATGAAATTTAGGAATAATATCCCATAAATGCAGAAGAAATTTTGAAGGAATAGAACTGGAAGAATGAAGCTTTAATAAGAATAATCATCTAGAAAAGAAAAAAAAAAAAAAAACAGATTTTAAACTAGATTTCTCAAGAGACCAGCAAACATAGACCTTTGAATCTTCAGAGCGATCCAAAGTAGGTTAAAAGTTCTCTAGGTTCCAGAAACATAAGCAAAGTGGCCACTCACCTCTTGCTAAAAAACTTAAAGATACATTCAACATCACGATCAAAGTACCTGAAAATTGGGAACAAAATAACAAAGAAATAATATATGAACATACAATTGAAACAATAGTGAATAGTTGCAATGATTTAACAAGCAGTTAATAAGATCTAACAAAGCATTGGAGAAGGAATTAGTTTACATTTGAGCATTTCGATGTGAGACAGATACCATCTGGGGAAAATCAATCATCGTAACGCTCTCATTGTCATCGATCTATAAAGCACAATCATTGAGCCCCAAAAAATACTTATGAGTCAGCTGAAATTTGGATTTTATAAGATTTTTTACTATTAGAGTGAACAATGAACTAATCTAAAAATCGCACTCAACATAAATGACATGAAGGCATGAAAAACTGTACAAAAATTATATAGAAATGAAAAGATGCAGAAAGCATAAATGCATTACTAAATTGATCACATAGAGCTTTAGAGATGAGGAGTGGCCATCTGAAGTAGCTTAGACTCATACCATGATGTTAAATTCATTGAAGTCGCAGTGAATAAGACCATGTTCTGCCAGACGAACAACAAGATCAATTACTGTTTCAAAAACTGTTTCTGGATTTTGCAATTGCTTCACCTGCACACTGTTTGCTTAGAGAAACATTAAAACCCATTGTTTATGGAAATAAATTGAATAATTACTTCAGTAGGATAAAGCCAAAATATGAACAAGTTCTTCAGAAAAAGGGCGACAAATAAAGAGCAAAAGAAATGTACAAAATAACCACTAAACAGTTGATATCGAAAGGATCCTCATTTTTCATATAACATAAAATTCATTCACAATTCTTACTCACTTAACTTCTAGTATAGCACTACATTTTAGCTTCCCAAGATGCTAAATAACAATATAAGGATATATATTCCTAAGAAGTTTTTTTTTTTTTTTTATACATTCATCTTTTATGTCAAGTAATAACTGCAGTAGTTGTATCATAAATCCAGTAGAAAACAATCATCTTGCAGTAACTATTAGCATTAACAATCCAAATCAAAGACTGTTAAATTTTATTGTAATAAAAAAAAAATTAGTTAACAATTCAAATCAAAAAGTCTTCTTCTTCTTCTTCTTCACTATGAGATCTATCAAATCCTTTCGCTCTCTTATTGGATCACTATCAGTTCTCAAATCTCTCAATTTGCCAATGCTCACTTGAAACTCAGTTTCAAATGGTCATCAAACCATGAATGAGGATTCACAACCTTCCCAATTGAGAATGTCATTGATTGACTCTTCAACCTCCACCTCTAACCATCTCACCAAGCAATAATAGAATCAATTCCTCCTTAGCTAAAATTAGTCACCTGTGCCGGCATCCAGATTTGTCATCAGTTCTAAACAGTCTTCATGTTCTTAGATCTGGTGTCTATGGCCCTAATGGATATCGATAAGGTGATGGTCCTCTTCTACTTCCACAGCTCCACCAGAGTTTGGCCCATTGATCTCCAAAATCCAATTTCCAAACCAACTTGTCCTCCATTTTCCAAGTCCCATCACCAACTTTAGGACATAAGAAATCATACAAGCAAATAGGAAAATTTGGACTTGGAGAATATTGGCAGCCACAAGTAGCAACACTGTAATTTAAAGAATATTTTGCATTATAAGATGGGCCTATCTTCCACACGGATTGCACTTTCTCTAATGTATCAGAGAATGTGGTGTTGCAAGACAAAAATGTGCAGTATTTGGACACGGTAGAGTTAAACTTGGTGAAGATGATTTTGCTGCACTTTAATTCATTTTTTTGAGGCCCAAGAACAGCTGCAGGATCTCAACAGAATGAATTCAGGAGTTGAAAGAGACTATAAGGCTTTTGGATGCTACCAGAAGTAATATGTTGACTTTGTAGCATAAGCTGAGGGTTATATTATCCGTTAATCAAGCCCTTTCTGCTCTCAAATTGGGGAACTTCTATTATTTCAATTTATATACCTTAACCAGATTTTGTTTGATTATAAATTATAACCATGCCTTCTTGCATGTTCTGATTCTGTGCTGTAAGTGCCAGAAATGCATGCAGATTTTTTAATAACATTAAATGGTTATTTTTTTATTTATAATAAAAAAAAAATTAGAGTTTGTTTTGTAGGGTGCAAATGTGAGATAAAAGTTGGAGGATTAGATTCAGAAAATAAAAGTTTCAGGGACTAAAAGGAAAAAATGCAAAGTACAGGGGCCAAATACTGCTTTTTGCCAAATAGAAACAGTACACAAATTATAAAAAGTATACATAGCTAAGTCAAGACATCATGGGAATATGTGAGGTATATGTGGATTAATACAAAGGAAAATTAAATATTGAGGACTGAAAGTGATGAGAAAAAAATGGAGGTTAACTTACAGCGGATAACCTTGAACAAGTGACATTATAACACAATGCCTGTTACAGTCCACAGCCTTTGGAACTGGAAACCCATGTTCTTCCAAAGCCTGCAACAGCAAGCACATCAAATATACACCTGTTACTATAATAATCACCCAACAAAGTCAAAGAACTTTAAAGCAAACAAAAGTAAAACCTTCATGAAAGCAAATTCTTTCAGTGCAGCAAGCCGAGACAAGTAAAGCCAATTATAACTACTACGATGTCTTAAGTAATCACGTTTAGATTTGACAGCCCTGAAAGAAATTCTACCAAGTCTGTGCAACTTCATTGCCAATATTGTACCATCCTCCGTAGCAACCTCAAAAATATCTTCAACAAAATGAAAGGAATAAGATGTCTATAAACCATCAAAATAATATAAACGATTTAAAGATACACAAAAAATAGCAAAAATAAGAGTTAAAGGGGAAAAAAAATTCTTCACAGTATAAAAACATACCAGACTCTTTCCCCACTCCAATTTGACGGCCAACAGCTGCAAATACTCCACGATTAACCATTGTTTTAATTGCAAGGAAATCATAGCCAAGGTAAGTGAGCCGAAACCCATCATCTACATTGATATAACAAAGGTAACTAAATAAATTAGCAAATTCAAATAGTAAAATACATAGATACTACTGTGCATTTTAACTCACATTTTGAGGAGTCATGGTGCAGGAGCTTACGCTTGAGCAAGTTTTTTAAGACCTTGTAGGTGCCTCCATGTCTGCAGTAATTATTAAGTTAGCAACAATTAGACATGTTTAGTAGAAAGATGGAAATTAATATGAAAAAGAGCATACTTGAGAGAAGCTATACGATCAATGAGATCAGAAGGCACAATTTCATGCTGTCAGGAAAGGAAAGACTTATCAGACAGGATTAATTATCAAAGGAAATATTAAAAAATATAAATTTGAGAAATTAAGCACAGACATTCCTCATGCCCATCTCAACCGCAGTAAGAACCCTAAAATCATCTTTGGAGAGATATCTCAGCGCATCAACATCCAATTTCATGTTTGCTTATCTAATCACTGTCAAAAAAAAAAGAAGTGAGAAAAACAATAAAATAAAGGGAATTAAGCAAAAGTTATAAATTTTTTGCATAATTGAAATGACATTAAATTGACAGAAAACAGCTGCTATGTAAAAATTATACACACAAATATATAAGCCTCTATAAAGGGATAGAAACAGCGTTCTAAGTATCTGCAAACAAACATACAAATACTTAACCAGCTCCTTTTTTTTTGGGTTAATGAAACGAAGAATAATATTAGTAGAAAAACGCAGAATACAGTACAGCAGAACCAAAGTCAGACATCAGCAGCTTCACAATCTGCAGCTACAGAAAACAAGCTCTAGACAAGAATCCATGAATCCTAATATTGAGTAACCTATAATTACGGAATCTGAACAGGATTTTGCTCCTTATTAATCTAAAACTCCATTAGAGTTAATAGTCCTCCGTCGAAGCACCATTTGGTTCCTTAGTTGCCAGCTATAACAAACAATAGCAGCTAAAGCAGTCGATATGATTTTCGTCCCAGAAAATTATTGTGACTGTATCGGTTGTAGCCATTACAGACCATGTCCTCTGGTATATAACGGCCAATTAACCAAGACAGAGGAGATGGGGAAGAAAAAGAAGAATGAAGAAAGGAGCAAGAATTGCACACCGTGATATGCAGTGATGGTTCTGATGTCCAGAATTTTGAGGAGGGATGGCAAAGTCTAGGGTACTTGCAATTTGGGAATTTGGCGTCAAGGGTACTTGCAATTTGGGAATTTTGCATCTAGGGTACGTCCGGCGGCGGCAGTCACCCGTTGCTGGATGCCCAGAGCGAAACGAAAATCAAATTAAAAAAGAAGAAGAACAATAAATCTAAAGAGGGTGAAACGAGAGAGGCGCGTAGAATAAGGGCGAGAACCAAAATTTAGCCCCCTCACTTTTTATTTTGCCTATTTCTTTAACAAATTAATTTTGTATTATTATTTTAAGTTGGAGCAAATTTCACCGTCCTCCAACTCGTTACTTATGCACAGTAAAAAAAATCTCTCTAATTTACTATAGCAGATTTAGGTTAAAATGTTAATTAAACACTAAATGACACTTTTTCTTGTAATAATAATAACAGAATAATATATTTTCTTAGTTTATTGTCAGTCTATATAATTATCAACTATTTAGCTTCTGCGGTTGGTTATTATTTATAGAATTCGTCATCTGTATTTTTTATATCTGCAATTTTAAATTCCATGTTATTTAATAATAAATAAATAAAAATAATTTGTTGATTTTACTATTGAAAATTCTAATTTTAAATGCCTTAAAGAATAAAAATAATTTTATATCTCAAATTAAAATTTTCTTCTACTTGTGGCCAATTACATTATCCATTTACTTGTGGCCAATTACATTATTAATAATAGACATAACACATGTCTTGTATGTTGTTGTTGTTAGAGGTGTACACGGTCTAATCTAATTTGAGATCAAAAAATCTTCAGCATTATTTTGAAACATTAAGAATTTAAAAATACAAGTATGGTATTGTATTGGAAAAAATAAATTTGTATTGTATAATTCTAAAAATTTAGAATAGTTCGGTACAATTTTTCAGGTTTTTCGGTACTAAACAGTACAAATAATTCGGCACTCGAGTAATTTAAAATTCAAAAGAAAAATTAATTAGACTAGTTTCTAAAAAATTATACACTAAATTACTATATACCAATGTCAGTAGCATCTACCAAGATCTTCTAACAATTTTCATGTCTTTATATAATAGTATTTTCTCATGTCAAATCCTAAAAAAAAAAAGTGAATCCTGTTTTGAGAAATATTTAAAGAAAGAACTACTAATAATACCCAAAAAAGTCACAGAGTATGTTAATATACAAAGTCTTACGCAAATGATGTTCTAGTTTAAAGTGAACATCACAACTTTAGGTGTAAGGATATCATAACCAATATGGGATTTTTGTCAACTCATAAAATTTCATTTTTTTCATACAAATTATATCTCACAATAAACAAAGCCACATAAAAATTGAGCATAAGTAGTTAAGAGTGCAAGAAAAAGTCATAATGGCCAGAAAAACAACAATGACCACCAATAGAGCATTATTGCCAAAATACATTAACACAAAAGAATTATGTTACAATATGTTTTTCATAAATATAGCACCCTTGGTCTACAAAAAGTTTGCACCATAATCATATAAAACAAATTTGAGGAAGAAATCATTATTTAGAAATTTTTAACTTTAATTCCACTATCTTACAAAATACAATAATTGTTTCTTAAACAATAAAAGAAAAAATGAATAATTATTCAACAAATTCAGAGCATGATATTATTTATAGAAGTGCAGGGAGTTTGAGTAAGAGCGAATGAAAAAAGGGATCTGGAATTGCTGAAATTTCAATAAAAAAGACAATTCCTCGATTGGTTATTAACATTTTCTACAATTCTATCATATCTAGGAAATAAGCAAGATAACAATAAAGCTTAATCTAGTGTGTTTATGAAGCAAACCAAGGGAAAAAAAATATAAGGTTATCTATGAAGAAAAGTCTTAATAAAACCTCAATTAGATGATATGAAGACAAATAACAGGTAATTTATAACTGACAAAAACTTAGTTCCACGAATGGAAAATGCATAGAATAATTTTCTTGAAGACTAAAGTAAAACACCTATGAAATAAAGTAACAATTTAAATATGGTAAAATGCTTTTATTTTTCAAAAGAAAATTGTGTCGGTTTCAAGTCTAATTTTTATTTTCTAGATAACATAAACTAAGAAATGATGTATGTAGATGCTTTCAATTCAATTATTTCAGTCTGGATACACATTCAAATTATTTCTTATATTATTTTTCCATTAGGGAATTAGTTGCATAAATCCTAAAATCAATTTAAAATAAACAAAATGTGTCCCAAAAAAAAAGAACAACAAAGTGATTAAGGAATATGAAAATTTGATTAAGACGATAATAAAAAAATAATCAATTTTGAATATCAATCGAGCTGCACAAAATATATATTTGAATTTAAAAACAATAAAGATGACGTATTCTGGAGAAAAGAAAAAATCAATAGTAATCATCATAAATGCTAAACAATAAAAACATATAGACATACGAAAATAATCAAAGTCACATGACTAAACAATGTATCATAAAAGGTCATGAGACTTCTCAGCTCACTATCCAATCAACACATCGATATTCATGGCGTTCATGTCTTCGTTGGCTTATTCTATACCAATAACTCTTGAACCGTAATCTTTGAGAGGAAAATTTTTTAGAATTTTGTTGTTTACATCTTCCAAGCTCAAGTGTTTTCCAAGCTTTTTCATGCCATTTATGATAGCTAGAAGACGGTTTGTCATGTCGATGATTGACTCATTGGATTTCATCTTGAAGAGTTTGTACTCTGAAGTGAGAAATTGAATCTTCTTGGATTTAACTTGCTTTGTTCCTTTATAATAATTTTCCAATATTTTCCACATGCTATATGCAGTTGGACAGTATTGTATTCTGCCACATTCTTCAATGGATAGTGAGTTTGAGAGAATTGTCATTGCCTTCTTGTTTTTGAAATTTGTTTTTCTTTGAGGCTCTGTCCAATCATCTCTTGATAGTATTTCTTCTTCACTATCAACTCATCTTCTAGTTAGTGGTATTCATTCTTTCCGAACGTTATCCCAGACTCCAATTCCCTCACTATCGAGATATGTCTCCATCCGAAACTTTCAATGAACATAATTTGCTCCATCAAAGTACGACTTTAGACTTTGGAATCTTTCATTGGACGTTTCTTGATCTTTGCTAGCATTGTTTAGGCTTCAATGTTAGACTAAGCTCTGATACCAATTGTTGCCCAGTTAATGAACCAAGAAGGGGGGGTTGAATTGGATATTAAAAATTCTTAACTTTGAAGTGCGGAATAAAAAGTTAAGTAGATAGAGATAGGAAGATATCAAACAAGAAATTTATAGAGGTTCGGGTGTTAACAAATTATACTTCTCTCCTCAATCTCAATTAGGAGTTTCACTAACACACTAAGTGTTACAGTAGAGTTTTACAAGCTTACTCCCAACTATGGTGTTTCTATCAATAAATCAGACCTAACCAAGAAATTCCTTGTGTTTTAATGGCTCACACAATAAACTAATTCCTTGTATTTTATGGTTCACACAAATAACCCTTACAAGTGTTCTACTCTTAAACCAATATACTCAAACTCATTTGAATAATAGATTGCAAAGAGAAATACTCACAAATTTATAATGCTCAGTAATCACAAATAGTAATCCAATTATTTTAATTACAATAAATTTAGCAAAACAACAACCCATAACACAAATTCCAAGTGGTGTTCATCACAAATCTAAGCAAATATAACTCCAAAATAGAAACTTTTCTACCCTAAAATAAAGAAGCTTTTCTTAGAATATTTTAGAGGACCAGTTTACCTCTCAAGCCTAATAAAAAAAAAATATACACATTTTTTTCCAACATCAAATGAGCCACGCATTTTCAAATAGTTGATGATTTTTTGAATATGCACACAAATTATGGTTTTTTTTTTGGTATTTTACTTCGATACAAATATAAGTGAGTTGCATTTTCATACCTACATAAAAAAAATAATTTTTTTAGTGATAAATGAATTGATATTATTTTTTAATTATTTGTTTTCAAAATTTTAAAGAGTTGTTGTATTATTTTAATGTTTTCAACTTTGCTTGATGTGATTTTTAAGTTGTTGTGCCTCACTCATCGTCAAATTAGTAATAGCAAGGCTTAATGTTAGACAAAATAAAACAGTAAGAGTTGGTCCCAATAAAAAATCAAAAAACGTGAGAGGTAAAATTTTGGTTTTTGCCTAAAGTAAGGGCCGAATCTAAAGTAAATTTCATTGGAGGTCCCTTAACTTATAACTAATACTATAACACCTACTAATCCGAGCCTACATAATATTTTGAGACATTAAAGAGACGATTAAAAGATAATTAATCATAAGAGGGGAGATTAATCAAAATGTGTAGACTAATTAGAGATCTTTAGATTCACACCCATGAATATTATGTCACAACCATAAATTGCATGACACAGGTTCACACTCATGAAGATCATATCACAACCGTCAAAGTCTGTCAGTCATAAGCAAATAAAAAAGTCACACATTCTCTTTTTCCCATTCCTAATTTTTGTTAAGAACCTACTCCCTTTTCTCTTTCCTTACACACATCACTCTCCTCTCCCATTTTCTCCATATTTCCTTCTTCCTAACTTATAAAATTTCAAACTTTAATCTTGGTAATAACTAGGAATCAAAGAGAAAAGGAATAACATTCCTAAAGAAAGGTTTTCTTAAAGAGAAAAGCATAAGGACCAAGTTTGATAAGATATCATTCTTATTTTTGTAGGTTTAGGGCAAGTGAATGATTTTCTCTTTTTATTCTCCTTTTTCTACCTTCTATATCTCATTTCTGTGGTTCAAAGTTACTCCATGAAAAAGTTAGAGTTTTGAGTTTCAAGTTAGGATTTTTAAGCTAAAAACCCAACTATGATGTTTTTAAAGTAAAGGGGTATTTTGATTTTTATTAGGAAGAGATAGAGATCAAGGAAAAACACCAAGGGGGAGACTAAGCTTAAAGCAAGCTTTAGGAGGTTAAAAAGGTTAAAAAAATTTTGTTGTCTTCCTGATGTTTCCTAACATTTTCAATTAAACCTTCTTGTAAAAGTATTTTAATAATATTTTTGGTGATGTTAGTAGCAGCTTGGTCTTACTTCACCGTCGAGAAAGAAGATTTCCGTCGACAAGTTTAACTCATATGTAGCTCCTGAAAGAATTTCCCATTGGTAACAAATGACAAATGATTATCCAGTAAGCAAGAAAAATCTTATTAAAAGGCAACATCTAAGCATTCTTTTTCAATCATTTTGTCAATTGCATGTTATGTGTGTGTTTGATGACTTGAAATACATGTTAGGAAGTTAAATGCTTAGTAGTGAAGTGAAATAAATGTTAGTTATCATAAATGTTGTAATTATAATTTGAATGGTTTTGGAAAGTGATTTTGGTATGTTAAGGTGTTAAATGTGTTAAGAATGATATATTGGCATGAAATGAAGTATGTATGCACTTGTGTATTGATAGGAATGATTGACATTGACTAATTTTAGTGTTATGTGTGACATTGTCGAAATGCTATATTTTTGGATCATTTTCTGCATACAAGTTTTTCCAGATTCACGTTTGTAAACCTTATATCACAATCATGAATCATGAAACATAAAGGTTGTGGTTTTGGGTAGATTCATTCATGACCAATTTCATAATTAGAAAAGTTGTAAAGTATGGATTCACTCCAGTAAATATTATGCCACGATCGTGAACCATGAAAACTGAGACTTTGTTTTTAGGCAGATTCTTTATGCCTAGGATCATGGTAAGTTTCACAATCAAACTGTGAAAGAATTGTCACAAATGTGAATGAA
Organism: Triadica sebifera; assembly: GCA_023653625.1. Lineage (NCBI taxonomy): Eukaryota > Viridiplantae > Streptophyta > Magnoliopsida > Malpighiales > Euphorbiaceae > Triadica > Triadica sebifera. The sequence continues at coordinate 32,815,235 of CM042895.1, forward strand.
TTATTATATGTTTATTATATATCCATAATCCTTCATAGCTACAATCACGGTATGATTCACGAATACCAACATGTGAAAGTAATGTTCACAATCGTGAAACCATTTTCATGCTCGTGAAATAAAGTGAAAGAATATTGAATAATAGTTGAGTTACATGTTTAATATGATTCAAAATATGGTATGCTATAAAGTCTTATATGTCTAGAAATACGCTATGAGTATAATATATTCATGAACTATTACATATGGATGGAAAACAGATTGGGACTTACATATATGCATTGTTATGCTAAAAATGGATCATGAACATGTATATAATTATGGTAAGCATAATGATAAGAGATACAAGTATATGATGCTCATTTCTCTAACCTAAGACTAGAATATGATAGATTACATGTCATTAAAAAGACTAATGGTATCATAGAATAAGATGTTTAATAGAACTATATTATAAGAATAATGTGACTTAAGCTCATATGCAAACACTCTTGTTCTATAACCTGGATCTGAATAGTTCAACTTAAAATTTTAGGCAAAATTAAAAGTATATGATAAAACGGTTCATAAAACTTTATTGAGTTAAGTAAACAATATGGCTAATGTGAATTATATATTGAGCATGACCTTGATTATGAGTATGTTAGTTGTGAATCAAGATGTGTTTTGATGTATGATCACCTGATATGTATACTTTGTCATGAATGAATAATGTTATATATGAACACATAAAAAGAGGTATATACATAGAAATTCATGTGATATGAATGTATTGATATTTTATATGAAATTACATGTATATATATACCATTAAGCACTGTGTTGTTTAACACGTAAGTATTTTTTTCATACGCAGATTCAGAGTCTAAAAGTTAAAGTAACAAAGAAGGTAGCCCAGTACAGAGTCACAAGACAAGCCCTATTAGGTTTGATGATATGAACCATTAAATTTTATTTTTGTTGTACCATGGGATATGGGATTTGGCTACATTTTATACATGCTTCATTAAAAGGACCCTTAGTGCTAGTCAAAGCCCAAACATTCTTCATATTTAAAAGTATTGTTTTTGTTTCTTTTTTTTTTAGTATTTTAAAGAAGTAATCAAGGTCATAATGTATAAAAATTTTAAATTTATTGGATTTTATCATGTGCATTTATGATATTTCCTTATATAGTTGGATTATCTTACCTATATAACAGGGCGTTATAAAATGCATATAATTATCCCTAAAATTCAATTTTGAAGATTGTTTTGTGATTTTTTCCTAGTAGGTGATATTTAATGACTAAAATTGTAATACATCTTACCCTTCCATATGCCTCTCCGTATAATGGGTGAATAAAAAGTGCTACAGGAAATAAAATATTTTTTTTTCAAAAACATTCTTTTAAATTTTAAACATATCATATATACGAAATGTGAGATATGTATATAAAATAAAATATTATACATACACTCCCTAATCACAACCTATTTTTATATCTATATATATATGTCATAATGAAATTCAAAAACTTATATATATATATATATATATACAATAAAAGATCAACTCATTCGGGATGGCTATCGCTGTTATTGCTAGACTTCATCATGTGGGTCCACTACGCAGTGTCTCTTATCTACAAATTCATATGCTATCAGTTACTCTTGTAATCTGCGCGAGAGAAAACAAACTCTCGAGCTGAGTATATAACTCAATGGTGCAAAAATCTTATAATAATAGCTATTAGATTAACACATAAATTTAAAGTCAAAACAATTTAAAAATTTAAATCTATTTTATTAAAAGTAATAATATAAAATCATTTTCCTTTATCCATTTAAATTCATGATATATAATATCTCTGATTTCTTTATAATATATGTTTCACCTACCCATATATTATAACATTATATACTTGTTCCTAGAGAATTGAAGGGGTCTCATATCACATATCAACACAGGATTCACAGAAATGCACACGATTCAAATATAATATTACCCAATCCACATAAATGTATAGGACTGAAAAATGTATCAGGTGGTTCACAAAAATGCACAAGATCAAAATATATGATTGGTCCACAAAAATATATAGGACTGTAATTTCTACCATATTGACATGCCAACAGTACCCTAGTTCACATCCAGGCTAACATGTAGACAAAATTTCTCATATTCATAATTCAATTCATTTTCTATAAAATCAATAAATAAATTTTCCATGCCAAAATAAATATTAACATATCGTATATTTAACATTTAAATTATCTAAAAAAAATTAATAAAAATATTCTAAATTTAATAATTGTAAAAAATCCAATTTTTCACATAAAATATATTTTATGTAATATCATAAAACATTTGAATATAAGAATTTCCTTATTACCTCATAATTTCTAATTACTTACATATATATATATATATATATATATATATATATATATATATATATATATATATATATATATATATATATATATATATATATATATTAAGGACAATTGCACTAGTCTCTCTATATTTTACCCATGTTTGTTGGCACTTTTTTTTATCTCGAATAGGCGTTTGTCTCGGCGTCGTGCCTAATAAAAAGATAATTTCAATTAACTATTGACTCTCACATTATATAAAATTTAGCAAGACTTAAATTTTGATTATCTCCCGCTCTTACGTATATAGAGATCAAATAAGTAAAATTTTCTTATTATGTGTATTTAACGCATAGTTTACGGTTTCGATCGTCAACACGCTTTGTGGTGCAACTAAAAATTTAAATATTAATTTTTTTTATAATATTTTATTTTCTTTATTTTTCCACCTCCAAAACTATTTTTCTCCATTTATTTCTTTTATTCCTCTAATTTCCATTTCAAACTCAAAAATTCTCTTTAATTTAATAAATACTCTAAAAAATTCAAATGAATTCCTATAATCACTTTAACTTATTTTCTTTCATTTTTCATCACCAATTTCACCAAAATAATATTCAATAACTTCCAATAATTTTTTCTATAATTAGGCTAAAAATCTAAAAATTTACAAAATATCCTATTAAATATTTCTTCCATTCCAAAAGTTATTTTTCACTTCAAAACACTCCAATTAACTCTATTATCTTCAATTTAAGGCAAAATTCCTCCAAAATAAATTTTTAAAAATTTAACTATAATTATGAAAATTCTCTAAAAATTCCACAAAAATTCCTAAAAATATTTCCACCAATTTTCCACTAGATTCATCATCTTCATACCTGGTTCTTCTCATTTCATATTTTTATCTATTTTTTTTCTTAACTCAACTTTTTCACTAAATTAATTTTTATCACAACACAATTTCAATTTCTACTTTAAACAACTATCAAATCCAACATAAATCTATATAAATTTGAAAGAAAAGTGAATAAAAACTTGCCTCCAATTGTTTTTTAAATTTTTGGCCAAAGAAAGAATTTTTCTCCAATTTTTCTTTATTTTCTTCACCCATAAATTAATTTCCCTTGCTCCAAATACTTGATTATTGGTAATCTTGTGAACTTAAAGTGAAGGAAGAGCTTAATTAAGCTCTCATGGTGCACAACCAAGGAAAAAAAAAGATAGATATTTTGATATTTTAGTAGATTTTTATCTTATTTATACTCAAATAAAACTTAATTAATCATAATTAACTTTTAATCTATCTCATCATTTATCCATTAAAATTTAACTAGTCCCTTAGGTTGACAAATGACCCAATTATAGCTTAACTAATTTTGACTTAATCAAAATTTTCACCAATTACAAATTTTTCTTCCAATTAATTCATAATTAAATTTAATTCTCCAAAATTCAACCTCCAAACAACTTAATTACATAAAATTAAATATTCTAAAAATTATAAAATAATTTTCTCTTTGAAGCGGTCTTTTCGATTTTGTAAAACAACCACCGATGCGAAAATCTCATTTTTACGGTTTAATCATTTTTCTTAATTTAACCCATAAAAATTCATCCGTCGTCCGATTTCTAAGTTATCAGTTTTAAAAATCTTAAAATTATATTTCAATCACATCAGCATTATTGTAATTGTAAAGTCTCTCTCTAACTTCATATCCGAAAATCAGGTCGTAAACCCGCACTGATGATCATATTTCCACAATTCAAGTTCTTAACTTTAAAATGTTACCTTATAATTCTACCTATGACCTTAAAATAATAGTTTCTATATTTATGTATGCTTAAATTGTATTTACACTACCGACCGAAAAATCCAAAATTCGACCCAGTCTGTCACTTTGATTTGCGTGCATAACACGAAATCACATTATTCCATTTAATCAACTTCATACTCATATTATCATATTATTTTATATTTATTTTTTTATATTTAGACTTTGATCGGTACATCTCTATACTGCAGTATACACGACCACAATATACATATACGGTCAGGGTTCAAATCATAGATGTGACAATTCTCTCCCCCTTAAAAGATTTCGTCCTCGAAATCATACCTGTTAAGTCATTAATGAATAGTTGAGGATGTTGGCTCCTCATTATCTCTTCGCTTCCCTATGTCGCCTCCTCGGCTGAGTGTCTCCGCTAGAGGACTTTCACTAGAGACACTTGCTTATTCTGTAGTTTTTTCACTTCACTAGCTAGAATAACTATCGACTCTTCCTCGTAAGATAAAACTGGTTGTACCTCAATTTCTTCTACTTGAATGACATGAGATGGATTTGATTTATACCTTATAAGCATCGATACATAAAATAATTATGAATTTTCTCCAGCTCAGGAGGTAAAGTCAACCTATAGGCTACTGGTCCCACTCGCTCAATTACCTCAAAAAGCCTAATAAATCTAGGACTCAACTTGTCTTTCCTTCCAAACCGTAGTACTTTCTTCCAGGGGGATACTTTCAGGAACACTTCGTCACTAATTTTGTATTTGATGTCCTTGCATTTCAAGCCTGCGTAAGACTTCTGTCTATCACTTACTACCTTAAATATGTTCTTAATAATCCTTATCTTCTCCTCTATCTGTTGAACCAAATCGGGTCCCATTCTCCTTCATTCACTGAGCTCGGTCCAACAAATTGGAGTTTTACATTTTCTGCCATATAGTGCTTCATAAGGAGTCATGCCAATACTTGTCTGGTAACTGTTATTATATGCAAATTCCATCAATGACAAGTACTTATCCCAACTTCCTGTTAACTCAATCACACAATTTTGAAGCATATCCTCAAGCAATTGGATTACCCGCTCTGATTGTCCATATGTCTGAGGATGGAAAGTTGTATTAAGTGGAGGCGAGTACCTAAAGATCCCTGTAGACTCTTCCAAAACTGTCAGGTGAATCTGGGATCTCTATTGAAAATGATAGACAATGACACAGCATGCAATCATACTATCTTATGTACATACAATTTTGCTAACCAATCCATAGAGTAATCCATCCTGACTGGTAAAAAGTGTGCAGACTTCGTCAATCTATCGACAATCACTCATACTGCATCATTTTTTCTTTGAGTCAATGGGCCTCTAATAAGTTTTACCACCCTTGGTCCAGATCCTTGCAATAGGTTGCAGCAACACTGATGGTAACTCGTGTTTTGCTTTTACTTGCTGACAAATCAGACATCTAGTAGCATACTCTGTAATGTCTTTCTTCATACCTGGCCACCAATAGTATGACTTCAAATCTTGATACATCTTGTTGTTGCTAGGATGCATGGAGATAGTTGATTCATATGCTTCTTTGAATATCTCCTGTCTCAATTTTGTTACATCAGGTATGCATAGTCGACCTCTGTAATAGATACCACCGCCAGCTTCCATTGAGTATTCAGGTTTCTCCCCCTTAGAAATAGATTTTCTTATTTCAATTAGCTTGGAATCCTGCTTCTAAGCATCCTTAATCTGAAGAACTGATGTAGGTAGGATCCAGAGCTCTTCCAGAGTCTTTTGACTCAAAGTGTCAGCCACAACATTAGCTTGTCCAGGCTGATATTTAATAATAGAGTTGTAGTCTTTAATAAGATATAGCCACCGCTTTTGTCTCAAATTCAACTCTTTATGTGAGGGTAAATATTTTAAACTCTTATGATCTATATAGATGTGACACTTTTCTCCATACAGATAGTGTCTCCATATCTTTAAAACAAATACAATAGCCCCCAATTCCAAATCATTCATATGATAATTCCTCTCATGCGACTTCAATTATCTAGAGGCATACGCTATCACCTTACTCTATTACATCAGTACACAACCTAAACCATTCAATGAAGCATCGTCATATACCACAAACTCTTTTCCTATATTGGATTGCATCAGAATTGGTTCCTTTGTTAACATAGCCTTCAACCGATCGAAGCTTGCTTGACACTTATTTATCCATTCAAATTTAATATCCTTGTGACGTAATCGTGTTATGGGAGTGGCTATAGAAGAGAAACCTTTCACAAAAACTTCTATCCTTCGTTCACTGAGATCGGTCTAACATATTGGAGTTCTATATTTTCTGCCATATAGTGCTTCATAAGGAGCCATGCCAATACTTGTCTGGTAACTATTATTATATGCAAATTCCATCAGTGGCAAGTACTTATCCCAACTTTCTGTTAACTCAATCACACAACTTCGAAGCATATCCTCAAGCAACTGGATTACCCACTATGATTGTCCATCTGTCTGAGGATGGAAAGTCATGATGAAGTGGAGTACCTAAAGATCCCTGAAGACTCTTCCAAAACTGTGAGATGAATTTGGGATCTCTATTGGAAATGATAGAAAATGGTACACCATGCAGCTGGACTATCTTCTGTACATACAATTTTGCTAACTGATCCATAAACTAGTCCATCCTCACCGGTAAAAAGTGTGCAGACTTCGCCAATCTATTAACAGTCACTCATACTGCATCATATTTTCTTTGAGTCAATGGTAGTCTTGACACGAAATTCATAGTAACTCTTTTCCATTTCCATTCTGGTATGACAATAGGTTGTAGCAACCCTGATGGTAACTGGTATTCTGCTTTTACTTGCTGACAAGTCAAACATCTAGTAGCATACTTTATAATGTCTTTCTTCATACCTGGCCACCAATAGTATGACTTCAAATCTTGATACATTTTGTTGTTGCCAAGATACATGAAAATAGTTGATTCATGTGCTTCTTTCAATATCTCCTATCTCAATTTTGTTACATCAGGCATGCATAGTCGACCTCTGTAATAGATACCACTGTCATCTTCCATTGAGTATTCAGGTTTCTCCCCATTGGAAATAAATTCTCTTATTTCAATTAGCTTGGAATTATACTTCTGAGCATCATTGATCTGAAAAACTAATGTAGGTAGGATTCAGAGCTCAGTCAGAGTCTTTTGACTCAAAACGTTAACCACAACATTAGCCTGTCCAGGCTGATAGTCAATAATAGAGTTGTAGTCTTTAATAAGCTCTAGCCACCGCATTTGTCTCAAATTCAACTCTTTTTGTGACGGTAAATATTTAAAACTCTTGTAATCTGTATAGATGTAACACGTTTCTCCATATAGATTCAAAGCAAATACAATAGCCACTAATTCCAAATCATTCGTATGATAATTCCTCTCATGCGACTTCAATTGTCTAGAGGCATACACTATTACCTTTCCTTCTTGCATCAGTACACAACCTAAATCATTCAATGAAGTATCGCTGTATACCACAAACTCTTTTTCTGTAGTGGATTGCATCATAATTGGTGCCTCTATTAACATAGCCTTCAACCGATCGAAGCTTGCTTGGCACTAATCTGTCCATTCAAATTTAACATACTTATGAAGTTATCGTGTTATGAGAGTGGCTATAGAAGAGAAACCCTTCACAAAATGTCTATCCTTCATTCACTGAACTTGGTATAACAAATTGGAGTTCTATATTTTTTACCATATAGTGCTTCATAAGGAGTCATGCCAATACTTGTTAGGTAACTATTATTATATGCAAATTCCATCCCAACTTCCTGTTAACTCAATCACATAACATTGAAGAATATCCTCAAGCAACTGGATCACTCACTCTGATTATCCATCTGTTTAAGGATGGAAAGTTGTATTGAAATAGAGTCGAGTACCTAAAGATTCTTATAGACTCTTCCAAAACTGTGAGGTAAATATGGGATCTCTATCTGATATGATAGACAATGGCACACCATATAGCCGAACTATCTTCTATACATACAATTCTGCTAACTGATCCATAGAGTAGTCCATCCTAACTAGTAAAAAGTGTGTAGACTTTGTCAATCTATCAATAATCACTCATACTACATCTTATTTTCTTTGCGTCAATGGTAATCCTGATGCAAAATTTATAGTAACTCTTTCCCATTTCCATTTTGGTATGGCAATAGGTTGCAGCAACTCTGATGGTAACTGGTGTTCTGCTTTTACTTGCTGACAAGTCAGACATCTAGTAGCATACTCTATAATGTCTTTCTTCATACCTGACCACCAATAGTATGGCTTCAAATCTTGATACATCTTGTTGCTTCCATGATGCATGAAAATAGTTGATTCATGTGCTTCTTTCAATATCTCCTATCTCAATTTTGTTACATCAGATATGCATAGTCGACCTCTGTAATAGATGCCACTATCAGCTTCCATTGAGTATTCAGGTTTCTTCCCTATAGAAATAGATTCTCTTATTTCAATTAGCTTGGAATTCTGCTTCTGAGCATCCTTTATCAAAGAACTAATGTAAGTAGGATTCAGAGCTTTCCCAATGTCTTTCGAATCAAAGCGTCGGCCATAACATTAGTCTGTCCAAACTGATAGTCAATAATAGAGTCATAGTTTTTAATAAGCTCTAGCCACTGCCTCTGTCTCAAATTCATCCTTTTTTGTGAGGATAAATATTTTAAACTCTTGCGATCTGTATAGATGTAACACTTTTCTCCATATAGATAATGTCTCCAAATCTTTAAAGCAAATACAATAGCTGCTAATTCCAAATCATGCGTATAATTCCTCTCATGCGACTTGAATTGTCTATAGGCATGCGCTATCACCTTACCCTCTTGCATCAATACACAACCTAAACCATTCAATAAAGCATCATTGTATACCATAAACTTTTTTCTTGTAGTGGGTTGTGTCAAAATTGGTGCCTCTATGAACATAGTCTTCAACTGATCGAGCTTGCTTTGCACTTATCTATCCATTCAAATTAACATCCTTGCAAAGTAATCATGTTATGGAGCGGCTATAGAAGAGAAACCCTTCACAAAATGTCTATAGTAGTCTGTTAACCCAATAAAATTTCATATCTTAGTTATATTTCAAGGCGACTTCCAATTGAGAATGACTTCAACCTTACTAGGGTCAACTATAATCCCATCAATTGATACCACGTGACCCAGAACTCACATTTGGATAGCTTAGCATATAACTGCTTCTCAAGTAGCATCTAAAACACAATCTGAAGATGTTGATCATGCTCCTTTCTATTCCTAGAATATACCTGAGTATCATCAATGAAAACTACTACAAATTGGTCTAAATAGGGCCTGAAGATCTGATTCATCATATCCATAAATATTGTCGGTGCGTTCGTTAGCCCAAATGGCATGACTAGGAACTCATAGTGGCCATACCGAGTCCTAAAGGCAGTCTTATGCACATCACTCTCTTTGGCCTTTAACTGATGATATCCTGATCTCAAATCAATCTTGGAGAATACCCCTGCACCTCTCAATTGATAAAACAAGTCATCTATTCGTGGCAGTGGGTATCTGTTCTTCACTGTCACCTTATTTAACTGTCTATAATCAATGCACAGTTGTAGAGTGCCATCCTTTTTCTTCATAAACAATACAAGCGCACCCCAAGGTGATACACTAGGTCTAATAAATCTCTTGTCCAGTAACTCTTACAACTGTACTTTCAATTCTTTAAACTCTGCTGGTGCCATTCGATATGGTGTGATGGATTTTAGGTAACAACTCAATGGAAAACTCTATTTATCTGTCCGGAGGAAATCCTGACAAATCCTCAGGAAACACATTAAGAAACTTCCAAACTATAGGAATATCTTGAAGCCTTGGACTCTCCTTCCTAGTATCCACCACATATGCCAAATAAGTTTCATTGCCCTTCCTGACCAACCTTTGTGCCTTCATAGCAGAGATAACATTAGATGACATCTTCATTCTAATATCTTGTACCACTTTATCCTTGCACCTAGACTTCTTGAAAATTACCTTTCTGTAAGCACAATCCACTACTGTCCCATGCTAAGCTAACCAATCCATCCCTAATATGACATCATATTCATGAAATGATAGCTTAATCAAATCTGCGGGATATAGCTCACCTTGACTCACTGAAGGTAGTTGTCGGTGCACTCTGTTAACCCTGACACTATGACCTAAGGGATTCATCACCACTATATCATAATCTAAGGTCTCAATCTCTAAATGTTTCCCAAGCAATGGTGTAGTGCATATGTAAGAATGTGTAGATTCAGGATCAATTAAAGCATCTATATCAAAACTAAGTAAGGAAAATTTACCAACGATAACATCTGGAGCATCATGCTCATTTCGTGATCTCATGGCATATGCTATGGCAGGTGCAGTGTGGCTATCCCCTGGCCTACTAACAATCTCTGACTTGGCTTGCACTGATCCAGTCTGACATCCGTTAATCTGACCTCTGTCGAAACACTCTCTCTACCCTTTCCAGCCAATATTTTGCAGATGATGCGTCATCCTTCTTGCGACCGTAAAAATCTGGAGCTCCCAACTTTCGGAGCCTCTCAAATTTCATCTCAGTAATGACTGGTCTAGTAGAACGCCGTAAGATCTTTGTCGTAACCTCTAGTAGTTTCTCTCTAGTTGAACCTAGAACTGGAGCATGTCTATCTTGTCTATGTGGTATATCAGATCTACAGGTGAATGCACTGCCCTCAACTATCCTCTGTTGGGTTCAAGGATACGAGGCGTTTGTGCTAAACGACTCATAAGTATTTGAAATCTCTTCTCTAACACTCAACAATTGAAATCTATCACCCTATAAAGCACAACAGTAGCCCATATTAGGAAGCAGCAGCCGTTTAATTTATACATTCAAATCATTTTTCAAAAACTAATGCATGAGCAAACAATCCTAATTCTACCACTTGCTATCTTAGAACCGCTTAAACCTCGCTCTAATACCAATAAAATTGTAACACCCTTTACCTTTTCGTATGCCCATCCATATACTAGACAGATAAAAAGTGTCATAGGAAATAATTTTTTTTTTACAAAAACATTCTTTTAAATTTTAAACATATCATATATAAGAAATCTGAGATATGTATATAAAATAAAATACTATGCATACACTCCCTAATCACAACCCATTTTTATATCTATATATAAATGTCATGATAAAATTCAAAAGTTTTTTTTTATATATATATCCAACCAAATACAATGAAAGACTAACCCGTTCGAGGTGGCTACCACTGCTACTGCTAGGCTTTATCATATGGGTCTACTATGCAGCGTCTCTTATTTACAAGTCTAGACACTGTCAACTACTCCTGTAACCTACGCGAAAGAAAATAAAATCTCACACTAAGTATATAATTCAGTGGTATAAAAGCCTCATAATAATAGTTATTAGATTAACATATAATTTTAAAGTCAAAACAATTCAAAAATTTAAATCCATTTTCTTAAAGGTAATAATATAATATCATTTTCCTTTATCCATTTGAATTCATAATATATAATATCTCTAATTTTTTTATAATGTATTTTTCATTTACCCACATATTATAACATCATAGACTTGTTCATAGGGAATCAAAGGGGTCTCATATCACATATCAATATAGGATCCATAGAAATGCACATGATTCAAATATAATATTACCCAGTCCACATAAATGCACAAAACTTAAAAATGTATCAAGTGATTCATAGAAATGCACAAGGTCACAATATCTCATTGGTCCATAGAAATGCATAAGTTCGTAATTTTTACAATGTTGGCATGCCAACAATACCCTAATTTACGTCCAGACTAACATGTGAGCAAAATTTCTCATATTCATAATTCAATTCATTTTCTATAAAATTGATAAATATACTTTTCATGCCAAAATAAATATCATCATACTGTATATTTAATATTTAAATTCTCTAAAAAATAAAAATATTTCAAATTCAATAATTACAAAAACTCCAATTTTCACATAAAATATATTTTATGTAATATTATAAAATATTTCAATATAATAATTTTCTTATTACTTCATAATTTACCAATTTTCTATATATATATATATATATATATATATATATATATATATATATATATATATATATATATATATATATATATATATATAACTAATATTATAAGAACAATTGCATTAACCTTTTTATACTTTACCGGTGTCTGTCGGCTCTTTTCCTTTATCTCGAATTGGCGTATGTCCTAACGTCGTACCTAATAAAAAATAATTTCAATTAATTACTCACCCTCACATAATATAAATTTATCAAGACTTAAATATAGACTATCCTTATTCTCACGTATATCGAGATCTTATAAGTAAAATTTTTTCATTATGTGTGTTTAACGCATAGTTTACGGTTCGAGTCGTCAATATGTTTTCCGGTGTGATCGAAAATTCAAATATTAATTTTCTTTTATAATATTTTATTTTCTTTATTTTTTCACTTCCAAAACTATTTTTTTTCATTTATTTCTTTTATTCCTCTAATTTTCATTTCCAACTCAAAAATTCTCTTTAATTCAATAAATACTCTAAAAATTTCAAATAAATTTTTATAATCACTTTAACTCATTTTCTTTTATTTTCCATCATCAATTTCACCAAAATAATATTCAATAACTCCCAATAAATTTTTTCATAATTAGGCTAAAAATCTCAAAATTCACCAAAAATCCTATTAAATATTTATTCAATTCCAAAAGTTATTTTCCACTTATAAACTCTCCAATTAACTCAATTATCTTCAATTTAAAGCAAAATTCTTTCAAAATAAATTTTTTAAAATTTAAACATAATTATGAAAATTCTCGAAAAATTCCACAAAATTTTCTAAAAATTATTTCCACCAAATTTTCACTAGATCCATCATCCTCAAACCTTGTTCTTCTTATTTCATATTTTTATCTATTTTTTTCCCTAACTCAACTTTTTCACTAAATTAATTTTCATCACATCACAACACAACTTCAATTTCTATTTTAAACGACCATAAAATCTAACATAAATCCATATAAAATTGAAGGAAAAGTGAATAAAAACTTACCTCCAATTTTTCTTGAAATTTTTGGCCAAATAAAGAATTTTTCTCCAATTTTTCTTTATTTTCTTCACCCACAAAATTAATTTCTCTTGCTCCAAATACTTGATTATTGGTAATCTTGTGAACTTAGAGTGAAGGAAGAGCTTAATCAAGCTATCATGGTGCACGACTAAAGAAGAAGAAGAAGAAGAAGAGAGAGATGTTGATATTTTGGTATATTTTTGTCCTATTTATACCCAAATTAAACTTAATTAATCATAATTAACTTTTAATCCATCTCCTCATTTGTCCATTAAAATTTAATTAGTCCCTTAGGTTCATAAATGACCCTATTATAGCTTAACTAATTTTCACTTAATCAAAATTTCTACTAATTACAATTTTTTTCAATTAATTCATAATTAAATTTAATTCTCTAAAATCTAACCTCCAAACAACTTAATTACATCAAATTAAATATTTTAAAAATTATAAAATAATTTTATCTTCAAAACGGTCTTTTTGATTTCATGAAACGACCACTGATGCGAAAATCGCATTTTTACGATTTAATCATTTTTCTTAATTTGACTCGTAGAAATTCATCTATCGTCTGATTTTTAATTTATCAATTTTAAAAAACTTAAAATTCTATTTCGATCACATTGACATCATTGCAATCATAAATATCTTTCTCTAACTCCATATCCAAAAATCAGACCGTAAATCCGCACTGATGATCATATTTTCACAATTCAAGTCCTTAACCTTAAAATCTCACTTTATAACTCTACCTATGACCTTAAAATAATAGTTTTTACATTTCAATATGCTTAAATTGTATTTTTACTGCCGCCCGAAAAATCCAAAACCTGACAGAATCTGTCACCTTGATTTGCGTGCATAACACGAAATCGCATTGTTCCATTTAATCAATTTTATACTTATATTATCATATTAATTTAACATGTCTCTATACTGTAGTATACACAACCGCAATATACGTATACGATTAGGGTCTAAATCGCGGATGTGACAAAACTAAAGTTGATTTTGTATAAATTTATATTTATATAAAATGAAATTTTTGGATGTGAAAATTCTTGGTTATATAAAAGTGATTTTATGTAAGGTTTTGTGAATTTATGAAGAAAAATTAAATTAATGGATATATTAAATTGAATCTTAAAATTATGAATATATCTACCATAAAATAGTTATGATAAATATGGAATGTTATGAATTAAATATCCTATCTCTAAAGTATGTCAAAGAAATCTTAAAATTATGTTAAAAACTCAACTTCTCAATTTGGTTTGGAAAGATAAGAATTACATTGAGTGTTGGCATTAGGGAATAAGGAGTCCACAATGAATATGATCATATTATACCTTATGAAAAAATAATTGCAAACAAAAAACAAAGTAATTAGCTTATTTATAAAAAAAATGGAGAATATCAAAGTAGTCTATGTGTGCATTGTGGGGGTGTATCTCCACAATTTCATTATGAGATCAACAATGGCATGAACAACAAAGTTTATGGGATCACCCACAATTGGGAACAAAAAACTGATAAATTGTTTTTCAAGTAAATTAATCAAGAGAAAGATAAAAATGTTTTATAAAAGAAAAAGAGTAAAGTGTTTCATTCATTTAAAAAAAAAGTAATGTTTTATGAGAGAGAAATTATAGCAACAAGGTTAGGTTAGAGAAATTATAGCAACTCATTTTTTCCTCTCTCAAAATGTAAATGTCATGCGTATAATAGCTCATCAAGTCATAACCATATCTGCCAAAAAAGGTAAACAGTATAAATTGCACGCTATGGTTGGATTCTAAAATTAAATAGCGCTCCATAGTCGATCTTGGGACCATTAAGCTTTCGTGGTTCAGTTCTAGGATAAAACCAACTTCGTTATTAGATTTTTACCTCTAACATTTATTGTTTAATAATTTTTGCTTCCCAGTTAAAATAACATGTGGAACTTTTAGGTCTCACAATTTTCTTTTTCTCTCATTTTTCCTATATCATCTCTTCTTCTTCTTCTTCACTTTTTTATTCTCTCTTTCTTTGTTTTCTTTGATAATCCCTTCTTTTCAGGTGCGATGAGACATAACTGATAGTTTATTGTATAATATTTATGAGAATTCCAAAAAAAAAAATATGTGAATGTTCATATTGAACATGAAACTTTTAATTCTTCTTCTATTCCTCCTTTTTGAATTTAAATATTTATTGAAATTGATAGAGGTTTTTAAAGAGATTAATGAGCATTAGAAGGATAATAACTCAAATTTGGGTGGAAAGGGCAAAGGAATTTACCTAAAAAGTGTTAGTTTTTTAGAGCAACCTTAAGTAATAAAATAAAGAAAGTATGAATGGGAGAAATTTCATAATTACTAGGCCAATGAAAGGTAAAATTTTGTCCTATAAATTTTTTTATATGGTATCCAGCTGAGTGAAAATTATGTGTATTACATGTAATTTAAGAACACAAAATATTTAAAATACAAAAAGAAAAGAATTTTTTTTCCAAATTATTAAAGAAATTAAGAAAATAGAATCTACCTTTAATCACATCGCTCCTATTGATAAGAATATAAATTAATTTTAATTCTCTAATAAAAATGAATCTAATTTTTTTCAATCTCTTGCATTTGAAAGCCTTAGCTCTTGACTAGCTGAACATGGCTCTTTGTTGCTAGTGTTAAACTCAATAAGCAAGAAAGTCAAAAATAAAATGTTTGTTTAAGAGAGCATAGTTGGTGTCTTGGATGAATTGGCTTGGGTGAGTTGATTTATATGATTGAGGATTTGACTGAAAAAGTATTTAGAATTGCTGCTAGATATCTAAAAAACAGGTTTATAATTTTGTTGATTTAATTGCTTGATTTTTTTAATTTTTTATAAACTACTTTTTTCAAACATGCTTTTGGAAAAAAAAAATATATGTATCAGTTTCTATGTAAAAACAATTTTTAAAATTCAAAAAAATTAAAAATATTTTTTTTTCTAAAAACGTTTTTATCAAATATAATGTCAAACGGACCTAAGACTAATAGCTTAACAAAGAGAATGAAATCATTTTATTTTGAGTTCAAAAAAAATGATTAGATGTACATATTGGAATGATTGTTCGGCTAGGGGAAAGTATTATAGGATTGGGTTAATTTGTCCTAAAATTAGACCATGGGCCTAATTGTCTCAGTATCAATTATGAGGTGCTATTTGATTTTAGGCCCAAACTATAGAGTGCAATTTGTACTTTTTTTCAAAAAAAATAAAGTCATAACTGGCAACTTGCATAAGGATCAATTTCTTGCTTTTGCTCAAGTAATATAGTTTTATGTTACAAATTTAACTTTGGGGACAGTTTTATGCATTAGTATTAAATTGAGGAATCTATCATAAAATTTACTCAAAATCTAATGAGACCCGCTAAAAACAGTTGATACGTGACCAAATCGACCAATTGGTGATTAAATTGGCTAGTTTTCAAATTTATCCACCAATTGTTTATGTCATTGGTTCTATAGTGTAAAATTAGCTCGACTATTATCAACTAAACCAGTTTTAACTTTTCATGGTTTGGTTGGTCGGCATACCTAACAATTTCTTATCTGATCCAAAAGCTTGCGTTTAATTGTTCAGAAGATCTGAATCCAAACTTGATTTAGAATTTGAATGGTTAATTCAAAAAATGAACTTGAAAATGATTATCTAACTAGAATTTTAAAAGTTGGGTCAATTTGATGATGACTTGAAATCCAAAGTTGACTTGAAAATGACAACCTAAAGCAATTCAACCCAAGTTTAATTCAATTCAATTATTAGATCTATTCCTAAGTGATACAAAGTAAATACATTTACATTAATGAAGAAGAAAAATAAAAGAAAATAAGGTGAAATTTAATTTATATTATTTGATTTCATTAATTAAAATTAGGGGTACATAAAAATCAAATCACTCAATATTAAGTTTTAGAGTGAATTTTTATGGATCATTATTACATATCGAATCAGATGAAAAATTTTCTTTGTTATTTAATTCAAATAATATCAGTTTTTAACTTAAACTAAATAGAACCGAATCGAAATTTTGACCAATCGATATATCTTTGTCTGAATTTTTAAGAGATTAACTTTATATTCCAAATTTATTTCAGATTAAACCAATGCACACTCTTAATTAGAACATAATAAATTTAGGCAAAATGCACTATTGAGCCTCTCACGTTTTTGTCTTTTCTTAATTGAACCCTTCACGATTTATTTCTTTCAATTCAATTCAATCCATTACGCTTTATTTTTAATAATATCAAGCCCTTCCGTTAACATAGTATTTTTTATTATTTTAATAATGACTATGTTAATTTTAATAATAAAATAATAAAAATAATTATTTTTTCAGATTTGAATTTATACTTTTCTCCTATAATTTTAATAGTAAAAATAATTAAGAAAACAATATATCAGTTACATGCCCTCCATCTCCAGCTAAAAAATATGGTAAAAAATAAGAGTATTCATGATTTGATTTGATCTATTTAGACTAAAAATTTAGAACTAAAACAATAAAATTAGTTTTTAAATAATTCAATTTTTTACCAAACCAAATACTACTAAAAATATCAAAATCATGCTATTTTGATTTAGTTTGAATAATCAAATTGGTTAGCTTGATAAATAAATAAATGAAAAAAATAAAAATATTTAAAATATTATAAAAATATATACAAAATATAAAAATTCTACAGGCATAAGAAAATAATTAAATTAGATAAAATTTTATGCAAATATAATATAAATATATGGAGGGATTTACTCTCTATATATATCAAACGATAACTTATATTATTGGTTTGGTTCAGTTTGATTTTATCGAATTTATATTTTTTTAATCCGAAATCAAATAAAAAAATTAATTTATAAAAATTTCAAAACTATAATTATCATGAAACCACCTAAAACATAATTTTGGTTTGAATTGAATTAAATCAATTTAATTTGATCGGTTTAATTAATTTTTGTGCAGTTCAAGTCAAAAGTGGATGTCTAACTAGTTTAAGCTCTAATGGAAGCCGCTTTGCTTTGAATTTGAAATCCAATAAAACATTGTTAATTCTAACGGAATAAGAAAAAATTTGAGTTTTGATCCTCTTTATTTCTCAAAAGTCAAATATAAAATTTGCCTTTCTTTCTCTTTCTACGTGCAAATTTTTTCCTTTCGTGTTTCCCTTTAGTTGGATCTGCAGAAGAGAGTCGTCTACCCTGATTTGCAGAAATCACAAAGGTTGGAAAGAAAGTTTTCCTTTTCAGCCCTTTCAATCTTTTCTATATTTAGTTTATTTATTTTCTTCTGATTCTTTTGAACTTCAAACTTTTTTTTCATTATTATAATCTCATTTATTATGACAAACATGCTATTTAGGAATGTGAGACACGCATACTATTAGAAGTGTTACAAAAGAGCTTAATGTTATTAAAAATAAAACGTCACGAACTCGATTGAAAGAAATAAAATGTAAAGAGCTCAATTTTAAAAAAAACAAAAATGTGAGGGCTTAATAGTAGATTTTGTCATAAATTTATAAAGTATTACTTTTACTATTATATCATTATTATATTTTCTTTAATTGATAACATATTAGGGTTGTCGTCGGTGTTTACTCCTGACAATAACCCTTTGTAATTTTCATTTATTAACTTTTTATTCAATAATATCAAATATGCTGTTATTTCTTTCAGTTCTATAATTTATGTAAGTGTTTTCAATATTTTTTTAGTGAATCTTTAAATTTATACTTTTGAGATCTTTTTTTATTTATTATTGAAATAAAATAAGTGCAGGTTAAGTTCTTTTTGTTATGGGAAATTGTACTCTTTGTATTGGAAATTTTTGTCTATGGAAAATTGTACTTTTTGTATGGGAGATTTTGTGAGAGTCATCCTATTCATGGAGAGGGTGAGTGTTCTGCTAAAAAAATAAATTGCACATAATATATTATCGTTCTCCATTATTTTTATTGAAAAAGTTTATATTCTAGTTTATCTTGTATACTTTTAAATTATTTAATTTTATTCTATATTACCAATGTACTTTTTTTTATCATTAATGAGAATTTAATTTATATTTTTATGGGAAAGATTGATTTGTGTAATTATATTGTTGGGCTATTCAAATTAATATAACTAAAGATGAAATTAACAATAAATAAATTAGGTTTTTATACTTTTTCTTTCTACTTCGTCGTTGCTTTGATTAGTGAATAAATTTGAACGACATGGAGTTATTTGATTGGGAGGTCTAGTTTGATTATTTCATTAAGTACAACTAATAGTTAATAGTATGTAACCTTTGCGTTATATCAGGAGAAAAAATTCGTACCAAATAATATGAAATTATAACAGAAGTAGTATAAATAATATAATTTCATAAAAAATATAATTTAAAAAAAATACATATATATCATTTTAATAAAGTAAGAAAGATAAAGAAACTAATAATACGAGAAAAATGTTACAAATGTTTTCTTTTCAATATTTTTTTGGACACTTGTATTATAATTAGTTTAAATCGTCAAATTTAATTTATTAAATAAAATAATAAAATTTAATGATGTTGAGCTATTATAAAGTAAATATCTAAGAAAATATTAAAAATAACGTAATTAGTTCTCATAATATAATATTCAATAAATAATTTTAGTAATTATTGATTTATAATAAGTGGAAAAGTTATTAACCATAAATACATCCTATAAAAGAGAGGTGTATACAACATCACAAAAAAGATTTATGTAACATATAAATATTGTCATTAACATATAATCTTTAATTAATAATTCTAGTAGTCATTTCTAGAAGATAGCAATTCACGGCTTGTGTTCCTTTTTTTGTTCGTCTCTCAATTGAATAATAAACATAACAATTATGTTTATATACAACATAATCCATTCAACTTATACCACTTAAGTTTCACCATTATGGTTTGATTATCACTTTCTGTTATTATTCGAAAAAAAACTTATTCAATTATTGGAATGTCTAATTTTAAACTCTAAATTATAATACCAATATGTACTATTTTGCCAGTTATACACTACAATTATCATGGAATTTTTGTTCTTCCATATAAGCTAAATTGAAAATATGCTGAATTTTTTTTATTATATTACTAAATTAATCTGTTTACAAATAGTTCAAGATTCGACTTCATATAGAATCATTTGTGTCTAGCTAGCTATATATATATATATATATATATATATATATATATATATAAATATAAATGCAGCATAGTAAAAGAAATAGCTTCAAAATAATATTATGGGAATAAGAAAAAATAAATACAAAAAAAGAAAAGAAATACAGTGTTACTAACAAAAAGGGCAAAAAAAAATGTAACTGGACTAACATGAAAACACCACTCAATTCCAAATAATTCACAAACTCAAAGGGAAAATCAAATTTCAGCAAAAATAATGTAATAAATTAAATTAAAAAAAAACAAAAAAAAGACTGTTGCATGGAGGATGAGGGGGAGAAACTCAGTTGGAAAGTTGTTATTTATGAGATTCGATAAAAATTGAATGATGTATTGGTAACAAATTAATAAAATGTACTTTGAGAGTAGATGGGGTGAATCGTCCAAATCTAAAAGTGTGAAATTTAACTCTGCGTAACCTTTAGTTGGAAAGCAAATAAGGAAAACAACTAATAAGTGAAAAACTCAGTTGGAAGGTTGTTATTTATAGAAGCCATAGGCATTGTAGGTAAGTAAAAATTTTGAGAACCAAAAGGAATAGAAAGTAAACCAAGCGAACTGAAATAATTTCCTAGTTACAAAGAAAATGATTGTTATGAGAAAGTATGATGGACAGAAGATGACAACAATTTTTTTAACATATATATATATCATATTAACAAGTGATGTTATGAGAAGTTTTAGGGCGTAGATCTGGGCAAAAATAGTGGCCGGATTTTGCATATGACAGAGAAGGTAGGAGCACAGTAGGAAAATTAGTGGTTTTCTGTGTTAGAGATTAGGGGTGCAAGTGTGTCGAGTCATATCAATACAGTGACAGACTATATTAAAAAAATCAAAAATCGAATTTATTTTTAATTATTTAAAATTTGATTTAAAAAATATTCGAATTCGATTTGATAAAAATTGAATTAATTAAAATAAATTAATAAATAATATATTTGTCTCGACTCGACTCGAAATCAGCTCGACTTGATATAGTTCGAATACATTTAAATACTGAAAATATAAAAGTAATTTAATAAAATAATAAAAAAATAATTATTCGATTAAACTCGCGAATTTTACAAATCGAGTAATATTATACTCGAGCTCGATTCAACAAACCACTCGAGCTCGATGAACTTTGAATCGAATTTGAATAATTTACGAATCGAGCTCGAATAACTTACTAATAACTTGACTTATTTACATTTCTAGATTAGGTTAAAAGACCATCAATGAGATAGGAATAGTTAATGATGTAAAAAGACATAGCTTTTTACATTCAGATATATAACAGTAAGAAGTAAGAAGCAAATAAACGAGGGCATATTCATAATTTTGCTATGATAAAATTTGAAGAATTTAGCTTGACAGCGTGGGGGTGTCAATGGCACACTCATTAATGATGCAGTGAGAGTAAAGTGGGTAGAAGTGGAGAAAAAAATGGGTGTTTGCTAGAGAAGATGCATATGGTGTCGTATGACAACTAGGTGTTACAGGAAACCAGTAAAATGACGTCGTTTTCTTGTTGGGTAATTTTGAAAGTTTGCTATTCTAAGAACAGTAACGAATAGTGCAAGTATACCTAGCTTTATATATGCTTATAGATTATTGCTGATAAGCTATGTGTTATTTGATTGAATTGTTATTATAATATAAAATTATATAGTTTATTTAATTAAAATTATATTTTTTTTATTGTGAATAAATTAATAAAAAAATAAAAGAGAATTTATTATATTTAATTAATAAATTAAAAATCACAACAATGACTAAATATACTTAGTAAATGGAAAGTTTCCATGAATATATATAACACGTATTTGTTCAATTTTTGTAAAACTATTACAGTAATGTTTTTTGACATACATATTGTATATTCATAGATTTATCTGCATTCATTAATCAGTTTAATTTGATAATTTATTTTATATATTGCTAATTAAATAAGCTAACGTAAATTGCAAAATTTTTGATTAATTTATTTTAATTGTGCTTTTGTATGGAGTATTAATAGTTTATTTGTTTTACTAATTTATTGAAAATTTAGATTAAAGCTATAAGAATTACAATGAAAAATTTATTGTGTTAGGCTCGTAAATATGCACGAATATTTAAAAATTTATCAATTTAAGATAGGCCTTTAAAATATAGATCAAAAAGTACATAGATTTTTATGGTAAAATTCGATCTAATTAACCTCTCATATTAAAATTTCAAATGTTAAAATTTTTATTTATCAATTTGCAGCCACTTTACACTTAGAATTTTTAGTGTAGAGATTATTTGAATTGGACTTTTAATATAAGAATAATTAGACCAAACTTTATATAACACCATTTATATAGCTATAATATTTCAAGTATATAAGAAGACGTCACACCAATAAATATTGAAATTCGATAAAATTAAAAATATTTTTCTTTTAAGAAACATGTTTATTATTATAAATAAACTTTGATGCAAAAACTAAATAAATCGTACAAGATTACTCAAAGCCCTATTTGGTTCTTAATATTTATGTTGCCGAATAAAACATTCATTATAGACAATGACCATATGCCTAAGTTCACAAATTTTCAATTGGTGGTAAAAACTTTGCAAACAGACTCTGTAGCGGATTCTCCTCTTCTTTGTCATACTTTATCTTATCGGCTTCGAACCTATATGTGAGACACAACCCACACACTAAACCATAATGCTTAATAGTACACTAGGGCATATATGTGTAAATGTACAATAATATATTCAATTATCAATAGTACATATGATGACATTTTAACTGCAATCGTATCAATTATAACTACCAGAGTTTATTTGTAGCCTTTTCATTTCTTCAAAAATGTATGTTTGTTCCGTTTTCTATATTTTAACAACAAAGTATGCTCAATTGTGTACCTAGCATTTATAATATAAGGTGTTTCTTTATTTGAGACATTCACCGGCTTATTATTTAAATCTTTTTCTTACATAATTAACGTAGCATTTACATATCATAAATCATAACTTCATCGTATTTATAATCTTTTATTTCTATCCACCAAATCACAACAAACACCTCAATATGTGATTGCGGTAATTGTCCATACTTATATCATTTATAATGTTTTAGGTTCTTAGCATGCAGATTTCTCTTGTTTACAATTACTATATGTTTACAATTTTATTAAGAATGACTATTAATCAATATTATTAAAATATTTTTATATAAACAGTGACTAACATGTGAATCTTTAACGATGATAACAATCGTGATAGTTTATACATGACATACCAAATACAAGTCAGTTCGAGGTTATATAATAACTCGCGCTTAAGTATCATATTTCTAAACATCAATATCAAAACATAAAACCTATTTTTTTCTATTTCATTTATGCAACAAACTATATCATATATACCAATAGAATGGAAATATTTTATCACATAAATTTAAATACAAAAATCATACGATTCAATAATAACTTTATGCATGTTATATCAAAAAATTCATATACTACAACCATGATGTTAAACTTGAATTCTTGTTTATTTTTTATTTGTCTATTTGCCCATGATACTTTAAATTTGACTAAACTATATGTAGATTATGGAACAGTGACACTCACATAAGCTGATGTAGACCCACTATCCATATTCAAAGATATGTCCTTTTAAACTTCATTTGTCGGGAGCACTCACACAAGCTAATATAGACATTTTGACTGGAGTTCATAAATTATGCATTTATTTTAGATCAAGAGTACTCATACAAGCTGACATATATCTCTTGTCCAATTGTCATAATCATTCATATGAGTAATAGCAAATCAGGAGTGCTTGCACAAACTAACATAGAACTTTTCATTACAAAAAAAGCATTTTAGCAATAGCCTATTAACGATGCAAAACGTAGCATCCCTAAATTGCGACACCGTAACAATGCCTAGTGACACAATAGGGACAATAAATTATATTGGAAAAGTAGCCATGCCATAGTGACACCATTGCAACACGTGATGATAAAGTAATTTAATGATGCTAAGAATTAGCTCCAAAAGTAGGCAGTAAGTTTAGTAATACCATTGCGGTGCTGTTGTAGTGACGCCATCATCTTGTGTCGCTAAAATTTGGTGCCAACAAGATGTCATATTTACAAGTAATTTAGCGACAGGGGATTTGTGTCGCTAAAGATATTTGTTTCAAATAACGACACATATTTATTGTCGCTAATTACATTTACTTTTTTATTTAAATTTTTATTTACTTGAAACCCATCGACAAAACGACTCTGTAAAACGCCCTCTAGCAAACACCAGCATTAAAACATCGTCATATTGGAATAGGCAACACTAAGCTTTTTTTTGGTATTTACCAAGCTCTAATACAAAATGTATCCCTTCTATCTACCTTTCCTCATGCTCCCTCTCCGCTGTCGTCCTATCCTGTTGCCCTTGAACTACCTCTCCTCCTGCCATCCTCTTCACCGATCTCCTCTCGTCCTGTTGTCCTGTCTGATGCCCTTACATGTTATGGATCTTCACTGTATTTCTTCTTCTTCATATCTTTCTTGCTATTTTCAGGTAATGGAATTGCATTTTTATTTTTGACGGTTACTGTTTAAGGGCTATTTGAAATTATTGTTGAGTGCTAAAAAGGATATTTAAAATTTTTTTTATTTTAATTAACTGATTTTTTTAATTTTTTATAAACTGATTTTCACAAATTTATTTTTGAAAAAATATATTTTTAACTGTTTCTATCCAAAATCAATTTTCAAAACTCAAAAAAATTAAAAATAAAATTTTTTCTTTAAAAACACTTTTTCTGACTTTCAGTGTTTCTTCAGTTTTGTTCATGGTCGTGTGTTCAATGTTGTTTTTGCTTTTAAAGTTGCAATGCGCTTTTTTTTAATTTCAATTTTTTGTTTGGCTCTCGAGAAAAACGAAGGAGAAGAAAAAAGATATTGTGAGGAAACTTTATGAAATCTCAACTCTGTATTGTGGCCTATAGTATGCCTGATTTGTGAGAAATGTTTCTTCTTCTTGGGCATAGACTAGGATTTTTTGGTGCCTCCTATTTTTTAGACATTGATGTTGCAATTTTCATGCTTGGTACAGAGGATCTGCGATGCACAGTTTTGACATTTTCCTCATCTTAATTTCAACTTATCGACACAAAAGGTTATTCTTATTGTTAGTTCAATTGATATGGCAGATTTAAAGTTCAAAATGACTTTCTGACCTTTTCAATAGCAGACAGTTTCTTATTATGAATAATTTGGACAACTCGGGAGAATTTTAGGGAATTATGGAATATATTTAATAAAATAAAGACATTTAATGTCTTACATGCATAGGAATCTGCAATTTTGAATCTTTAAATTGTCAAAGTGTTCTTCATGGTTTGTAATATTCTATCGAAGACCTGTGGGAACGAAAGGTAGGCAGCTGAAATTTTCTCTGGGAAAATGAGTATAGTTAAAAGAGAGAAAGTTATCAGTGTTTTAACTTTTTAATCCAGACCTCTAAAAGTAATATGGGCAACTAATTGCATAATAATCATTACATGCTTATTTGAATCCTCCTTGAGTGGTGGACTTTATTGTGTTTAGACTTGTTTTTATACAGGTACAAAAGCTATCTTTTTGTTTAGAATTCTAATATGGATTCTATCCGTACATAACTAATCACCAGAGAATATAAAAGGGATAACTTTACCTGGATATTGGGTGAATTATTCAAGTGCCAACTATCGATTGAAGTTCTTGTCTTTGTTGTCTATATTCTTGAATGTTGTAAAGTATGTTTCATGACTAAGAGCATTGTCTTACACATGTTTTTGTTGTACAGTACGTATCGTTGTTAGTCACTGGAGTTTTGGTCGCCATTCCAATTCGGGGTTTCTTAACAAATCTAATGAAGCTAACTTACTTTCTTTCTAGCTGGTTGTTCAATTTGTGCGCTAGAGGAGTTCCAATTCCCATTTTGTTGGTTTTTCATTATTATCTTTATAGAACATCTCTGACCCATAAAAAAATTATGAACCTTGCTTATCTCATTGGACAAGTAAAATTTACAAGAATCAATTTGGACTAGGTTGCGGATGAATGGTTGTGATTAGCCTGTGTGCATGTTGAATTGATCTTATTGTAAAATAGGTTGCTCTATGATTCAATCTAAGTCAGCCTCTGTCCCAAATTGTTTAGTTTAGCTATTTTATATGGCATTCCACTTCTCTTTTCGGCTCCCAATTTTAACTGTGGTCACTCGAATGCAGTCAGATATACATGTGCTTGGAAAAAGTAAAATGGAACCCACTTATATTGATAAATCATTTTTTGTGATTCAAGACTTTTACATGTTCAAGCATCGGTTTTTACTTTCTAGTACACTTCACTCCCATATACATTTGCATAAGAAAATAAATATTTGATATAGGAATATTTAGCTACCAAGTTAATGTCATAATCATTTGTGCTGGATATCAATGGATATATTGCTTAGTTAACCAATGTCATTTTTAGTAGGCAAGCCTAAGCTTTTAAGTTAAATATCAACTAGCTCTTTCTTTGAGTTTCCCAAGATCCCTGGGTTGCATTGTCCATGGTGTGAGCCTATTTATGTCTTGCCTTTATGATTTATATTTACCTGAATTACGTGATTAGTGTGAGATATATTTGGCCACTGTAGTAGGAGTTTGAAAGGTTTTGGCTATAGTGGATGACAATCTACACACACACACACACACATCTCAAGTGCTAATGTTTTTGAATCCTTAAAGTAAATGGAACACAAACAAACATCATCCACAGTATTTACTAAAAGTTGAAGGGTTCTGCTTGGAAAGTATTGCACCTTTGCTATATGTCCTATTTGATTAGGGACTAATAAAGTTGATTAGGTAACTACCGATGGATGATTAGACATAACCTTTACGGATGGTCTGCCCATTATAATATACATATAGAGGATGATCACAAAGGTACCAAGGTAGGTTATTCACTAATTATGATCTTTAGGTCAGCAAGAGAAATATGGAAATTTTAAAATGAATAAACTTGAAATTGAATAACTTACTTTGTAATAAGCAAGAATCTCCTATTTTACCATTACCTAGCTTCTCAAATCTCAATAATAGATAGACAGTGATAACTCTGCAGGCAAAATTTCAATGTGTTTGTAAGAGGAAAAAAATGTTATAATGTATCTGCTCTAATGGTTAAATTAGTTGGAGAAATTTGAATAATTTAATTATGATAAATTTGAAATTGAATTACTTATTTGATAATGAGTAAGAATTTCTATTTATACACTTGACAAAAGAAGAATTTTCTACTTATAGTATTTATATTTTTTAATTTTATGTATAATGGGATTATAAGTTATTTCTCATTTTTCATATTTGATTTATTTTCAATTAATGATTAGCAATTCAAGATTCACGAGGCTATTTGCCAAGGAAGAAATTATGAAACACTCAATTATGAAAGTGGGATCTAGTTGGAGGGTTGTCTAAAGTAAAGTTATAATAGAGTTGCAGGCTGTGCTTTAAGGATGGGGCAATGATGTTTACTTAATCTTGTAAGATTATATGCTTACTTAATCTTGTGCAATTGTTGTTCACATAAAGTTGGAAATTAGTCTAGTGCTTGATCTTTATAACATCGGAGAGTGGGTTGTTGATACAAAATTAAATATATAATTATGGGTGGGGCAATGATGCTTGTCTTTGAGTCCATTTTGGCTTCACACATATTTCCATAATCTACTATATCTTTTTTTAGTATGTGCTTATTTTTCATGTCAAAATTAACTAAGGTCCAAAAACTTTGTTTTTACGTGGCTGATAATTTTTCATCGAAATGTTAAACTTGTTGATACTTGCATGATTACATCTCTCTCTCTCTTGAATTTTCTTTTAGTCTAAATTTGTATTTTTTTTCCGTGAAAATTATTAGGATCCAGATTTTTCTAAGCTTTTGGAGAGCAACAATAATCGTCTTAAAGCATTTAGAGATGAGGAAAATGTAAGTTATCAAGTATCTTTTCTTCCTGGATAATTGGTTTCCATTTTTCATTTATAGTTGTCATTCTAAATTATTCTCTATATGGGAAGATGAACGTTGTTCTTGCTCTCTTCACATTTTGAGAAATAAAATTTCTGGAAAATCATTCTTATTATAAGTGATATTTAGCAACTGGACATGACATCAGATGGTTTTAGAATTTTGAGAAAACTTTCTGGAACAAAGCTTCTCTTCTCCGTTGACTAAGTCTTTTTGGTCAATTTTCTGGCTTTAGCTAATCTAGAAATTTTTTATCACCTGCTTGTGAATAGCAATTCAATCCTTTTCTATTCTTTGTAGATATCTTGATGCTGGAAGGAATATGGTTGCTAGATTGCAATATGGAGCACGCTACCCTGGTGGATATTGTCACATAAGAGACGTGGAATAATGGGTCATATGTGCAACTTGCTGACGCTGTTACTATCTTCTTCAGTGTGTTTTTGTATATGAGGTTTCACAGTAATTTCATGTTTTTGTAAATTTAATTCAAATATTAGCACGTGTGGATATATGCATATACCTATTGGTAATTATACTTTATTTGGTTTGTCACATTGGTTTTGGCTGTAATGCAACTTCCAATATATTCAAGGTTGAGTTTATGACAAAATTTAGCAAGAGAGGAATTAGGCAGCTCAATTTTTTTATTGAAAAAAATAAATATCACAAATTTGGGATACCTTTAGCTATGCCCTTTAATGTCGCTAATATAATTAATTTAATTTTTCAATTGAAAAAATAAATATAAAAAATAATTAATTTCATTAATAACCTCAATTTTGTGGCTGATATAGTGACGCTCAGTTGCAGTTGCTAACGTGTCTCTTGTTAATTCTTGTCGCAAACTTTTAGTGACGTGCCTTTTTATATAGCGACGTTTCTGTAGTGTCACTATATTGCTATGCGACACTTGTTTCCATTAATCGCTATATCAGGTTTGTGATACAATATTTAGAGACGCAACCTCGGCGTTGCTATTTGTATTTAGCGGCACTGTTTTTCCTTTTAGCAACGCCATTTTGGTGTTGCTATTTTACTAAATTCTTGTAGTATTTGATCGTATATCTTATGACACTGTCTACTCTTTAATAATATATTATCTGTGATAACTCTATTTCTAGATAAAATAATAGACTTACCTTATTTGATCAAACACATTTCATATCGTATATGAATATGACCATCATCTTTGTTTTTGTTTGCTCATATAAGCTACTTATTATTCTTATCATCTCATGCATTTGTTTGTTTAAATTATATATTATGTGTATTTGCATATTAATACCATGTATCATTACCTTGTTTTCATAAATTTTATAATTTCTTGTATGCTCTATGCTAATCATCCCATGTGTAGGTTGCATAATTCATAAGCTCCATGTACACACCATATCATGTCATCATATATCATTATCCTAATCATAACCTTTGTATGCTCACATCTTATGTTAATGTCATGTCTTTCATAACTATCATGATTATATACATTTGTTTAAGATAAGTAATTCATACTCATACAACATGTTTCATGTTATCATATCATTAATTTTTTAATTATGATATCATTTATGCATGTCATTTAACCCATTTCATATCACCGCTTCGTGCATAAGGTAAATAATTAGAGTTATCATAAATAATTAGAGTTATCATATATATATAACTCTAATTATTTCAGATCTAAAACATTCAATTTTGCATTTAAGAATCTCATTTGGACATTTAAAATCATTGCATAAATGTTGCAAAACGTTTTCACTTGCCAAAATGGTTGAAAAACATCACTAAGGAGTTTTGTGCTCGTAGTGTGCATGATAGTGCCCTACAAGGGTTTTGTCGCACACGTGACAAAGCCCTTACCATGCTTTATCATGTGTATGACATAACCTTTCTTTACTACTACGCACGCACAACGAACCGATCACTCGCATTTCAACTAGGCTTTCTCTCATTTTTGACACATTTCTCATTTCAAAATCATATTCAAAACATTTGCAAGCAATTTCAATTCATTCTCATGGATCAAAACACTCTAAAATCAATTCCAATATGCATTTGTCTAAGAATTGCATTGAGTTACTGTTACTGAATGTTAACTACTCATCAGGCTTCATTCATGTGAAATTCACCATTTTTACTCTTAAAAGCATTATATATAGAATAAATCAACTCAAACTCATTCAAACATAATATTTGGTATTATTCTTTCAACATTCACTTATTATAACACATTCATCTCCTAGTACATTTGCCACATGACATTGCCTCTCATAAAGTCACATTCATACATGTCTCAACGTTAATCAATAATATATACATTAACTCATCTCAAAGTATTAAAATCATCAAGATGACATTTTTAACAATAAAAAACATCTATTACTAAATATATCACATAAAAGACATTGAATGCTAAAATGTACATACATTTTTTCGAAATGGAGTCTTAAAACTCTTATTACTCTAATTCCAGTTTTTTCCTCCCTTTGTAGGATCTCCTTTAGCTCTTGAGTTGCCTATGAAATTAAAAAAAAAAATACTTTTATTAACTTCCTATTACTCATATATAACATAAAAATGATTCTTTTAAGCATGAACCCTAGGTTCCTCTTAAATATATCTCCTTTAAACTTTATATTAAATAAAGGTTTCCTTAATCACCGAATAAATCTTTATAGTTGAGTTTTTCAACTCAAAATCTCATTTTAAGGCCCAAAACCCTAACTTTCTAAAGGTGGGTTTCTTAAGATCGAAAATGAAAGAAAAAGGAGAAGAAGAAGAAAAAGAAGAAGAAGAAGATCGTTAAAAACTCAAATTATAGAAATTTTCAAAATCTAAGTGCAGTTTTTTTCTTTAGCTCTTTTTCTTTTCTTTTTTCCCAAAACTTGTCCTTTTTAACTCAAATCTTTTCTTTCTTTCCTTCATTGTCCAGCTCTAAAGTATGATTTTATTTTGATTTTTAGCTAGGGTTTTATGGTGGAATGTGAAGAAAATGGAAGGGAAGGGATGAGAGATGGAATTGACATAAGAGAGAGTGTGAGGGAATTTTTTTTTTTTTGCAAAAAAGTGAAAGGAAGGGAGAAGAAAGCTTTTTATACTCCCTATGTAATTACCACATTACCCTTCCTCTCTGTGTCACAATTACCATTTAGCTCTTAGTGATCCAATGGTTTAGATTGAGTCATACCTCCATTAAATCATAACCACATATTATTTTAGCCAATCACAATTAAGTCTTTGGTCAAACTGTTAATTAAAAATCTTACACATATGAAATTATGATTATGTCCCTTTATATACCACTTATTCTAATATTTCCCTTGATTAAATCTTCATCTCTTAATTAACCATTTTTAATAACATAAGTACTCTCTTAACCATCCAGATTTACTATTTTAGTTCAAATTTAGACTCAAATGAGTGTGGTTGAGCTTTTGAGATGTGCTCGCGATGCACGGGCTAAATTAGTGAGCATTAAACTTTGTCTTAAGGCAGATATGTTCATTACATTATACCATTAGGAGCTGATTTGTACACTTGGTCATTAAAAATCTAACAACAACTCAATTGAATCATAATAGAAGGATTATGCAAATCTTGCTTTAGTCACTTTAAAAGACGAGAAGATAGTGTCATTATAATTGATTGAGCAAAAGATAGAATTTTTTCATCTAAATGAACAATCAACTAATTTGTGAGGTTAGTTCTACTTGTGAGATTATATAAGATGAAATGTTTGTATATTACAAGACATTGCATAAAATGTATTTCACACTGAGAAAAAGAATTTTTTTGCATAAAATAATATGATTTATTGCATAAAGATCATGAGCTTCTAGAAAAAAGCACAAATATTCCATAAAAATCGAGTTTAAAGCATATAACCTTTCTAATGATGTTGCATGAAAAAATATTTTTTTTGTATGAACAATTTAAGCAAAAAGAAAAACAAATTTAA
Source organism: Triadica sebifera (assembly GCA_023653625.1). Classification (NCBI taxonomy): domain Eukaryota; kingdom Viridiplantae; phylum Streptophyta; class Magnoliopsida; order Malpighiales; family Euphorbiaceae; genus Triadica; species Triadica sebifera. The sequence continues at coordinate 32,847,768 of CM042895.1, forward strand.
GCATGACTTAAAAAAAAACAATCCATTTTTAAAAACTTGGTTTTAACATTCTAATATAATTTGGAAAACAAGTTTTGAAAGATGGAAAAGTGAATTATCTTGAGCATAAACTGTTTTATAGACAAACATCTCATTCACATCATTTTAAACATACTATGTGTTATTTATGTAATAAGTATAGACACATTGCTAAGTATTGTCCTATAAGGGAAAAAATGGTAAAGAAAATGTGGATAGAAAAGATAAAACATCTTTCTATTGCTAACAAGGAAGGATTCAATTCTAAGATTGGAACTTAAAATAATCCATCTATTTTGTAGGTATGCCTAAAAAATAGCTTAAGAGAAAATAGTTGTTATCTTAATAGTAACTGCTTTAGGCACATGACATGGAACAAATCACTGTTCAAAAATTTAATAATGATGGATGGAAGATATGTCATATTTAGAGACAAAAGCAAACAAAAAAACATTGTCTCGAGCTTTATAGGTGAAAATTGTTGCTTAGAAAATGTCTCATTTATGAAAGAACTAAAGTACAATCTACTAAGCATAAGTCAATTGCATGATAAAAATAGAAAGCCATTTTGAATATGAGAACTGTAGATTAGAAGACATAAGAACTAAAAAAGTAATCTTAATAGGATATAAAAATGGAAATATATACATGGTAGATCGGCAAGACATTATATCTACTGCATAAATTATACGTTACAAAGGATATCATGAATACTCTTGTTTTATCATCATAAAAAAGGAGAATATAGGTAACTCAAAAGGCTACAACTTCTAATTGGTTTTGATAATAACAAAACAATGAAAATTATGTTTTACAAGTTCTGTTTTGCAGAGATTTATTTAGGATAAGTACAAAACTTATAACTCAAAGAAAGTCCTTGAAGAAACTTTTGGAGAAGAAAACCAAGAAGAATTATGAATATTTTTAGGAATTTATGTAAAACCAAAATGAGGATCTAAGATTGCATTTCATGAAAAATGGTTTTTTTTTTTATAAATATACTTGAAAATTAAATGATTTCAATGCATGAAAATACCATAATTGATAAAAAGTTTTTGATCAAGTAAAACTGATTTTAAGAGAAAAGATTATTTCTACAGAGTAAAAGTGAAAAGTTGTTCCACCCAGTAGAAATCCTTATAGACAGTCTTAAGACAAGTAGTCGTAGGTAGTTGGATAATTAATATATTGTCTGACAGATGCATTCAACATTAATAACATCTATATTTTTTTAATTTTTAATTATAAATATGAGCGTGAAACATTAAATTATAGATAAAAAAGTGAAATTTCAAATTTCAAAAGTGATTTGACAGTTTTACTTCTATGTTAAAATTTGAGCTTTATATCATAGATATTCTCCTAATGTTTTACTATAAATTGTGTTATATTATCTTTTTGAAAGTGAGGAAGTATTCCTTTGTAATTTTTGTGCTTGTTTTTGCAAGCTTATTATCTGAGAAGTTGTCTTTTAACCTTAAAAATGGAAGAAGTTTAGGTTCTCCTTTATCCATGAAAAAGGAATAAGGTTATAGGTTAGCCTTTGTGTAAAACCTTGAGATTATAATGAGGGAGTGTCTAAGGTATATAGATGTAACACTCTCTCATATAATAAGACTAAATTCCAATATATAAGTGGATGCCACAAGATCTTGTTACTGAAAATTTGTGCAAATTAAATTTTTTTTTTCTTGAATTAATTTATCTCATATACTAATTTTTCCATATTAAATATGATAGTCAAATCTCAATACATACTTATGAGCATGCAAAAAACTTGATCCAAGAATCACTTTCATATGAAAAAAATTAAAATTCATGTTTCGACTATATTGGTTCGGTGTTTACAAAATATATACCCATATACTAATATTAAATTACATGTTCTTAAATATGAAAGATATGTACAAATATCTATTCTCATATCTCCATATAATATATGAACAAAAATAAAATGATGTCGTGATTATCACCAACCCAATGAGGGTTTGAGTTTTACTCTCTGTACAGGTGTTTCTTCTTTTATCAATTTCTGCTATCTACTATATTCTAGAACCCGTGCAAAAAAATACACACTATAACACCCACTCACCTTAATGTATGTATAGTTAGGCAAGAGGATGTCATGAATTTCCTCTCAAATACTTGTTTACATTATTAATAGAATCATGGAACTTTTATTTTTATTTTTTTAAAACACGTTTACAATTGAATCTAATAAAAATATTTAAAATAAATTTTATACCTTCCTCATAATAAAACCAAAGTGCAACAAAACATGTTACAACTATTATATCAACATTATAAATATATATATAATCATGCAAAGATACAATCATGTAAACTAAATGTGTAAAAGGAGTAATCACCTATATTTAGGGATTCATGGCTATTTCACTGATCCGGATTTCCTTTAGTTTATGTTTTTACCCACTATCTACTATTTGAATTTTTCCATCACTTCTAATCTTTCAAAAGAAAAATAAACAACTCTCACGCTAAGTATAAATGCTTAGCAGTGCATGCAAATAGGCAATAAACTATATATTATGCTATGACATGCTTTTATATTTAAGTTTAGTATTTAAAAAATGTGAAATTAATCTAGTCATTTAGGCTTCTATTAATTTCCACCTAGCATGCACATATGACTACTTTTATCAATATTACTATATATTTTTTACCGTATTAATCTATGGTACACAATCTCACTTTTTAAAGCTTAAAATCGTAATATGTTTTTATTAAATGAGAGACTAATTACTTATTTCTCATCTCATTTAGATATCATGTATTATTACTTACTAATATTATTCTTCTAATCATTACATATTTTTATGCAACATACATACATACATATATATATATATATATACACTAAAATTCATACAAAACTATTAATTTTTTTATGTATATGCGGAGTTATTACCTAACTTGTTTTAATTCAAACTATACATTTCATTTTCAATAGATTACATCATCTTTTTCGTATCATATACTAATAACTGACATTTTGTTAATCATGTTGAATCATAATTACTTACATATTTAATAATAATAACATTTAACATATATTTTATTTTCATTTAGATTTAATTGGTTCGCCCATATTACTCTAAACTATACTAATTCGGATATAGATTATGGATTAGGAGCACTTTCAGAGGTTAATTCATCTTGTCCACTATCTCTATATGTACTCATCCGAGCTTTCTTAAATCAATTGCACTTTTGGAGTTTAAGCCACCTTGATAGAGTTTTGAATCAATATATAAGAATTATTGGACCAAAGACGCTCCCAGAGCTTAAGTCACATTGTTCTTTATATGTATCAATATATATGAATTTTCAGATGAAAAAAGCTCTCAGAATAATATCCTATATCTATATGCTTAATGAAGCTTCTTAAGTCATGAGCGTTCCCCAAGCTTATGTCACCATGACTGAGCATATAATTTGTAATCTACAGTACCGTTTACCCATTCAATAACATGTCATTTATCCTAACTCTAGTAATAAGTTAGAGTAACGATCTTATCTATTTCAAAACTAATTCCATGTTTAATGTCATCACCATCATCAAATTTCATTATCTTATTTTTCATAAATTTCATAATTTCATGCATTCTTTGTAATAATTATATCACATAATCCCTAACATCCATATACACAACATTTCGTGACATAATCAAATATCATGTCAAAATTAATTACCATTTATTTTGTTTCCTTATATACTTTTATATCATGATTTTACATATAATTATACCTCATACTTATGTTGTCATATTCCAAGTTTCTAACTATCTCAAATTATTTATGTTCCATATCCTCCATTTTATCTTGTTTTATATTATTTCCATTCTTCATGCATTTAAGGTTGGATATTATGATATCTAATTTTGTATTTCAATTTGTCATTAAATATTTTATAAATAAATTTCTTATTCAAAATAGAGCATTCACGGCCATGACTAGTATGTTCATGCCCATAACATAAGCTATTTCACGATTGTGAATGATGGTCTTCAGCCTGTGAATAATCTTAAAATTGTTTCACAGCTATGACACATTATTCATGCATTTGACTCAACTTCATGCCTATAACCCCTGTTTTGCTCTAAGTTGTGAATGAATCTGAAATGAATAGTAACATTTCCATGCAGGAATTCACACTCATGAATAACTACTGGAAAGCTATTTTTCAACTCCAATTCATTATAAGACATACCCAAAACCTTACCAATTTATTCCAAAACATTCACAAACATATTCTCATAACTCAATATGCATCTAAAACTCAATTTCAAGCTTTTATGTTGTAATTTGTTGAACTTTAAGGGGTATTCCCGTAATTTTAATAACAAATAATTGGACAATAGAAAATTTAATCATATTTTGTGTTCTAAGTATTTTGACAGGTTAAATATTCCTTAACCTACAAAAGTGTGGGAACAACTCATCTTCCACTTTTACATCTCCATGTTCAAGTGTTTTAAACATCACAAATTTCTTCTGACAATCAACAATTGTTCCATGTTGTAAAAATCAATCCATGTCCAATATGACATCAAACTTATAAAATGGAAACACTATCAAGTCTGCTGGGAATTCTTTCCCATGTACAATTAAAAGACATCCTCTATATATTCGGTTCACTATCATATAATGCCTTAAGGGGTTGGTAACCTCAATTTCACATTCCAGTTTTTCACTAACCATGTTATGCTATATAGGTGTACTTGTGCATATATAAAAGTGTGTTAAATATGGATCACTTAATGCACAAATATCTTAGTCATAAAGAGAGAACATACCAATAATCACATTAAAAGCTTCTTGGTCCTCTTTAGCCTTTATAGCATAAGCTCTAATTGGAGCTCGACCTAATCTTGGCTTGTTAATAGTCTTAGAGAATGCTTAGGTAGGTCATATATGATCTTCTCTGGTCTACTTTCTGGTATGAATCAGAGCTGATCGTGTAGTCTGAGTAGGTGCACTGCTTGTAATCAGAGGACGATCCCTCTTCATGTGTTTTTTAGATTTGCATTTGAAATAAGCACGTGTTCTTCTAGCACTCTCCTCTATGACTCTTATGGTAGATACCACAAACTGGAACACTCTCTTTGATGGTTAGAGTCTGAGTACTACTCTGTAGATGCAGCTCTTGAAGGTTACCCTTTCTCATGTGGTCGACCGTAGGTATAACTCTTATTTTGTCCTTGACTCTTGCTTTGAGAATGCCTTAGGTAGAACTGACCCTTCTTTCCTGTAAAATGGCCCACTAGAGTTATTGTTTGCTTGTAAGCTTCCCCTATCCTCTTTCTATTCCTTTTTTCCACACTAACCACAGATGTTATCAACTGAGTAAAATGGGCATGCTAAAATGCAGTTATAAAATCATAATTCTCTGCATTGAGGCTATTCTCAAATCTCCTACACTTGTCTCTCTCATTTGTGAAAATATCTGAAGCATATTTACTTATCCAAGTAAACTCTCTCTAATACTCTATCACAATCATCTTGCCCTACTTGAGATTCAGGAACTCTTTCTTATTCTCATCTATGTAGACTCGAGGGACATACTGCTCTTCGAACTCAGTAACAAAGAAATCCCATGTTACTGGCTTAGGAACCTCTAGTTTTAGCAGAACTAACTTCCATCAATCGTAAGCATCCTCCTAAATCAAGGATATGACATATTTTGTTGTTTGGTTAATAGCAATCTCAAACTCATTATAGACCTTATCAATCTTTTCTATCAAGTACTTTGCAGCAGTAGGATCATCATCTTTTGTTCCAGAAAATCAGTAGCTCTAAACTTGCGAAGCTTGCCTAGATGTACCTTTGGCTTCGGTAATGGAGGTGGTGGAACTAGTGCTGCTGGTGGTGGTATTGCTTTGGAAACTAACCTTGTTCGGCCTGTTTTGAAGCTTGTTGGTTAGGGACCGGTACTGCACCTAGACCATGAACACTAGCTACACTAGGCTAGTTCAATACCCTAGTATGTGGAGTGCTATGGCTGTCAGCCATGTCATTCAATTCAAACACCATCTCACTCTAGTCTTATAAGTTGATAGGGAAGTAGCTCAAGTCAGAGTCGGACGAGATACACGTATGTATGCATAATAACCCCATAATTCTACTTAGTCTTATATGTTATGATGACATTTTGTGACTGTATAAACCTAAGCTATGATAGAACAAAATGTAACACCCATCCATACAATAGGGCAAACCCCACTATACAGATGGATGTCACATGACTCTATCTGTATAAACCTATTCTGATTTAAAAAAAATTTCTAACTTATATCTGTATCAAAATCATCATATATGATTAATATGCAATCTAAAATATTCATCTACTATATAAAGTATAAAACTCTTTCTATATTTGAATCTAAACCATAAACAAAACTAATTGCTGGTTTGGGCAACATCATCCCTTATTAAAAAATATATCCTTATTAAACATAAATAAATTCAATTACATGTCCTTATTAAAAATACAAATATCTATATGTCTCTATCCTATGTCATGAGAGATAATGAAATAAATAAACAAACCCAACACAAGTCAACTCTGATTAGCTCGGACTCCTATTCATATCAACTCAGCTATCTATCGGTTCCAAACCTGTGTGCAAAGCAACCCATATGTTAAGCTATTGAAAGCTTAGTGGTACATATAAGCATTAAAATTCTAGCATACATTTATACAATATCATAGTATTCAAATTGTCAACTTACCTATGTGCTCGATCATGCCATTACATATGACAATGAAAATATACATATTAAATCACTGGGTATAATTACATTCATGGAATAAATCTTATAAGTGTATCCACATCATTATAGTCATAATGAATTTTCATCATATAATACAAGTAGCTAACTTCCAATGTTATATGTTTGATTACTGATTTCACGCATTCTTTTCCAGGATATAACTGTATTCGGATTCCATAATTCTGATTTACTTTATGTATTATTGATTTACAATCTCACTGTGTATTATATTACAATTTACTATGTTCAGCCCCATACTCTAGACCCAGATTATCCGAATGCGGATTGTGAAATATGAGTGCTTTAACCCAAGTTTAAGTCACTCTGCTTACTAACTGTATGTTTGTATTGCTACTATGGAGCTTTTTAAATCAGGAGCGCTCTAACCCGAAATTAAACACCTTGATAATTAAGTATAATATATGTATGCATACGGAAACAATGACACTCTAACTTGAGCTTAAGTCATTTTATCCTTAAGTAATAAGGAGTGTTCTAACTTGAGCTTAAACCACCCTAATTTAATACAATAATAATATCCTATGGTACTGTAACTCTCTCAATGGTATGCCACCTATCCTAAACTATTCCTTGAACAGAGAATGGACATTTATAATCATATTCTAGTTATTTGCATCATTTATAAATCATTTCATGATTTTGCATAATCATCACATGATTCTTTATAATTTAGAGTACAACATATATATATATATATATATATATATATATATATATATATATATATATATTCCATGTAATTCATTGATTTGATGCATAAAAAGTATATCTATGTTCATATTCAAGTTATCATACTGTATATTATCTCATTTAATCATGTCAAGTGTGTGTATATCAAACTCATATAATTCTATCATATATTCCAAATAACAAATTTCTGGATACAGGGCATTCACGAGCGTGAATGGTAATTCATGTAACAACCTTAAATATAATTAAGATTAAATCCAATAATACTAAAGAATATTACGATGCATATGATTTAAAATACTATAGAACATAAACTTTGAAGCACCATGGGTATGATGACTTATAGAAAATATAAAACATCATACAATATTAAAAGACTTGATAAACTTAAAAGATTTAAATACAATATTTATACGAGCATACACAAACTCAAGATTTTACAAAATGAGTAGTTACAAAACTACATGTCTTTGAAAATAAAAGTATGCAAATCTATAACTACCCAAGCCTAATAAAACCAAAAAGTATGATAATTGTATCACCAACCCCAAGAATGTATCTTTAACTCTGATCTTTGGGCATCCTTCTCAGCTACTCCTCTCCTAAGCTCCAAATCTGTGCATGAGAAGCTCATATGCTAAGCAAACTAATGCTTTGTGGTACATAACAACATGCAAAGCACAACATACAATACAATATACATGGCAGTCTTACCAACTTACTATAATGACTTACCTAAAAGTCCACACATGCACTAACTCATATATTACATGACATACCATAATGATCTCATGTATTTATACCCAAAAAAAAAACATAGCATATCAATACATCCAATATTAATCATACAAATGTATATCACAGTTAGCAAATTATTTAAATCAATTTGTTGTCCACTTTACTCATAACTAGACTAAATTAGATACAAAATATCGATGACTCTTAACCAAGCCCTCAGGACACCTGTATGAACTTCCCAAAATAGATGTCTAAGGAAAAATATTGTGCACCTATCAATTACCAAGAGAAACACACATGGCTTAAACCTTGGGCCTTTAAAGAATCTTAAATGTGACCAACCTAGGTCACCCTGTACTAGTCTCCCCTCAATGATATACCTTATATCCTTGTTTTAGTCCTAGTTAGAGTACTTGTTTTAACTATTTTTCACACATTTACCATTTCCATATTCCATGATTCTCATAAATTATAACCATAACATGCTTTCTCTTAACATGTTATAACCATACGACAAAGGTATATCACTTCAAAACAAATCAACATTGATTCTCATGCAAACATACAATTTTTTTAAGTTAAGCAGCTTCATGCCCGTGAAGACCTCTTCACAGGTACTTTACCCATGAACCAAACCATTAATCAACCTGTGAATCAACAACAGGTTTTATGACTGTGATCACCCCTTCACGGGCATGAACCAAACCATGATACAACCTATAAAAGGGCTTATTCCATGCAAAAAAACTAGAAACACAACATTCACACAATATGAGAATTTTTCCAGAAAATAGAACATGTCATTTCTTACCATTTCCATATACAACAATATCTACAGTTAACCAATGTCAGCCACCTTATCAACACTCTATCATGCATATAAGTCATATATCATATCCATAATATCTTTAAATATCAACATTAATCAATGTAACCCATTTAACATTTAAAATATACCATTTTAGCATATTTACCCTCAACATCATGCATCAAAGGCAAATAACACATGAACATGTAATTTAAGACTTTAAATGTGGCTATCTACAAACCTTACACCTATGATGAAGCTAAACCAACACTTGACCTCTTCAAGCTTTTCCTCTCTATTTAGAAGGACTTCTAATTCCTCTTCTTACTCCTAGAACAACAAAACATCTCCCTTAGCCTTCTGAAACTTGAACCAAAAGCAAGAACACCAAAACTAGCTCTTTCCTTGCAGCTCATAACTTTTTATTTCTCACTCTTCTCTCTAACTTTACTCTCATAAAACTTGGTCTTAGAAGCTCCAAAAATGGAGAAAGGTTTTTGATAAAGGAAGAAGATCGATGTGGCATGTTAGGTTGGTTATAAGGGCATGAAGTGGATTTAAAAGGGATGGCAGTAGAGGAAATTGCAGTTGTCTCACTTGAATGTCGTCTTAGATACATCTGACTCTTTAATTTTTAGCTGATGATATCCTGATCGAAGATCTATCTTTGAAAATATGCCCTATCTATGGCGCTTACTTATATATTAGGGATAATTCCATATATATATATATATATATATATATATATATATATATATATATATATATATATATATAAGAAGGGTACCAAAAGATTAACTAGATAAATTTGTCTGAATTAAATTTTTTTAAAAGTAATCCATTTATTTATATTGTATTAGGCTTATCGTTCTAATTATATATATATATATATATATATATATATATATATATATATATATATATATATATATATATATATATATATATATATATATAATATCAAAATATGAGATATGTCTACCAAAACCCATACGTCTGGTCAAACTCAAAAAGAAAAATAATAAGTAACTAACCCTCTAACTAAGTCTCTTGTGCCTCCTCTGATATGAGCTTGGATTTTTTCTTGATCAACTTCACGATCTACTATATAGCTCCAATATCTGTATGAGAAGAACCCACGCTAAGCTATCTCTAGCTTAGTAATATATATAGATATTAAAGTTTTATCCAAGTAGTCACACAAATGCATATCTCAAATAAATTATGGCACATTAAATTTTATTTCAAATTTGATATATAAAAGAAAAAAGTACATGACATAAAAAAAAATAAACATAATAACCTCATTCAATAATTAAATTTTCTCTACTTTGCATAAGCATTTCATAACTTGTTACTTATATAAATAAATAAATTTCCATATTTCATTTCGTAATTCATTAGCCCAAAATCTTGTTCCCAGACTGTCCAAATATGGGGTGTGAGATAGAGGCGCTTGCAGAGTTTAAGTCACCCTACTCACCATAATCTCAAGTCAAGGGCACTCACAGAGCTTTAGCCACTTTGACTGAATATAACTATATCATACATGTAATTAAGATCAGAGGAGCTCTAGGAGCTACAACCACTCTGTCTTTAAATCATATCAATATTGGTACTGTAACTTCCCATTAATAGTGAACCATCTATCCTATGTTAGTCATCAGGTAGAGAAATGGATAATTAAAATCATTAATTAATTGATTTTAATCATGCCTTACTTGCCATAACCAACTCTCGTTTCGTATCAACATAATTATAGGTTCACAATTTATTTCAAACCCCTGTAATAACATGATATTCAATCAAATATTACCATAGTATTACATTCCTAATTAATAACATTTTTATAATTTAGAAACATATAATAGTATATCATTTTATCATGTTGACATTTAATTTATGTCATGCACACACAAACATGCATTAGGGTAAACTATAATGCATATATGTACAAACTTTGATAGCATTTTTCTTCTCCAAATATAAACTCAGAACTTGTTCACTTTTGTTGTTCTTCCTCTTGTTGAGATCCTAATTTGAAAATATAATTTTTCAATAATTTGTTAAAATATTTGTTTTTAATATAGTTTAAATAAATAACTAACCTTTCTCTTAAATTGGAATATGACCTCTTAGGACTTTTAGCTCTATAACTTTTTCTACACTTTTTTAATTTATATGATTCTTATTTATAATTAAATTTAACATGTAATAATATAACATACTAAAATTTCAGAATTTTTGGACCCTTACACAATTTTTAGTGCAATTTTAATTATTGTTCTGTTTTCGGCCCTAAGACAGTTTTGGGATACTATATTCAAAAATTCATATATTTCAACCTGTATATTTAATTATTATAAAACTTTTTGTAAAATTATATAAGATAATTTGGAACATTTTTTTATGTTTACTATGTTTTCAAACTCAGTCTCTAAGGTATACAAACAATAGAGAATCTATAACTTGTTTAGAATAAAATAATAACCTGGCCAGTTCATTTGTTAAGGTCATAATGCACAAAATAAATAATATTTTAAGGTAATACTTTTATAGAAACTTAGCTAAGATATAAAAATAAAACTTTCATATTTTTAAATTTGTCTAATTTGATCTAAAAATAAGTCAATATGAGAATAAAATTATTGGAGTTGTACAAGTATGTAGAACCAGCTCAATCAAGGAACAACTATAGTTCATTTCACTATAACTCAGCCTACATAAGAGATATTTATACGAAAGTTTGTATAAACCTATATAACATATAGTTCTACAATGTTTATGCTTTAAGTTACCTTATATTCAACCCTTAATATGATCAAATTAAGCAAAAATCATAGGGTATTTTGTTGGTACTTATCCCTCAATCAGTCTCACTCAAAACAGTTTATCTCTTTATATACTCAAAATCATGTTATTCCATTTGACAGGAATATAAATAAGACATAAATAAATAATTTTTATGTTTAGAATTTCTCCAAATTAAAGTGCAATAGACTGATGCAACTTAACCCTAATAGCTCTAAATAACACAAGAACAATGGATAAGAGATTACTTACCAAGAATACATTTATTTGGAAAGATTTTGATGCAAATATTGAGTGGAATGATGAGACATTTAGGGCTATTGTTGGAAGAAAGGAGAGAAATGAAGATGAAATGGGTAGAAATATGTAGAAGCTAGGTTATCAAAGGGAAGTCTTCATCGACTTTCCCATTTCTTCTCCCTTTTTTTTGCTATGCCCACTTTTTTGTTTTCATTTCATTCTTCTATATTTTTTAATTATTTCTTCTTTTTTTTAGTTTTATTTATTTATTGTTATTTTCACATATTTGCCTATATCTAGTCCCCTTAATTTACCAAAAATACAATTTAATTATGTGGTTTAATTTAATCAAATTGATTATGTCAATCAATTTAATTTATTTTAATTTTTAATTTAATCATTTATTCAATTTATTTTAATTTCTAATGTCTATCATGTGGTTTCTATGCATATCACACTTTTATTCTAAATAGACTATAATTAGCGTCCATTACACTCTCCTTTCAACTGATAAAAAAGATCATTGATCCTAGGCAACAAGTACTTATTCTTGATAGTCACCTGGTTAAGTTGCCTATAATCAATGCAAAGATATAGAGTGTCATCTTTCTTCCTCATAAACAATATCGTAGCACCCTATGGTGATACATTGGGTCGTATGAAACCCTTATCTAGTAAATATTGCAACTGCATATTTAGCTCTTTCAACTCCGCATGTGTCATTCTATATGTGGTAATTGAAATATGAGCAATGACAGATACCAAATAAATAGCAAACTCTATCTCTCAATCTAATAGTAACCCTAACAGCTCTTCTGAAAATGCCTCAGGAAATTCACAAACAATAGGGATATCAGCCAACTTTAAACAACTCTTCTTCGTATCGATCATATATGCTAGATAGGCTTCACATCCCTAACTGATAAGTTTTCAAGCTTTCAACATTGATATCAAGTTATTAGAATATCCTCTATTTTCACCCATCACTATTATCTCTTATTGGTCTGGAACTCTAATACTCATGTCTCTTTCCACAATCCACTATCACTTCATGACGAGCTAGTCAATCCATTCCTAAGATTACATCATATTCATGGAATGATAGCTCTATCAGATCAATTGGGAATTGTATGCCTTGTATCTTAACTGGACAGCCCCTAAACAATTTGTTAACCCTCACACTATGTCGTAACGGGTTAGTCCTAAGGATTTCAAATTCTAAAGCCATTGGTTCTAACCTTTCTTGACCCGGTGGTGGTGTGCATATATATAAATGTATCAACTTTGGATCTATCAATGCATGTATGTTAGAGCTAAAGAGAAAGAATTTACCAATTATAACAGTAGGCATATCCTGCTTTTCATGGTCTCGCATGACATATGCTCTAGTTGGTATAACTTTACTGCCCTCTGGCCTCTCAACTGTCTCTGATCTAAACTAGCTAGGCCCTGCTCGGCCTCCTCTGCCTTGTCCAAAAATCTGCATTTGTACTAGCTTGGTGTTCCCTGAACCTCTACCATACTATAACAGGGGACAATCTCTCCTTAGATGGTCTTTGGAGCCACATCTCAAACAAGCTCTCGTCATCTACCAATACTCTCCTGGATGAAGATGACCATAATGTTGACATATAGGTAGAGGCATTGATTTGCATGTTATTTATATCGGTGCACTAGCCACGGAAGACACGAATCTCATGGGCTATCCCTGCCTAAAGGAGCATGGTCTGTTGGAACCTCTAGCCTGAAATCGGCCACTAAAAGGTCTAGCTCTCTTACCACTCGGCTGTGGCATGGGTCTTCTAACCCCTCTTTCTTGTACTGGCTATTATGCTACTAGAACACTTTTGACTGTTTTGAAAAACGCTAACAAACTGGAAAATTCATCAGTCACAAGGCTGAAACCTACATCTTAATAGGATCCGTCAACCCATCTTTAATCTTCGGCACTTGTCAGCCTATATAGACACAATTCCATCAACATACTTGCATAGATGTGTGAAGTCCCTCTCCTATTTTGATAATGACATATCACCCTACTTTAACATTAGAAATTCTCTCTTCTTATCATCTATATAAATAGGGGGAATGTACTACTCCTTGAACTTCTCTAAAAATAATTTTCATGTCAAAGGATCAAGTACCTCTGAGCTTTGTGACTTTGACCGCCACCAATCATAAGTATGATCTTGTAGTAAATGTACTGCATATTCATACTTCTACTCATCCATGAAATGCAGTTGGTCAAACACTCTTTCAACCCACTCTAACTAGAACTCTAGCATAGAAGGATCATCTTCCCTTTATCCATAAAAATCTGGCACCTCTAACTTTTACATATCTCAAATTGCAGCACAGATGGGGCTGGTTGTGTTGCTTTCTATAGCACATCTATCAAATTTCTCATAAGCTTCATCTGTCCTGTACCAGTAGTTGAATGTCCATGGTATGAGCTAGCATCGAATCTTAATGCTGCAGCTCGGTAATGACTTGGTCAAGATGAAGCCTCAGTCTCACCATGCTCATTATTTTGGCTTTTTCGGCTGTAATTTGTCGTGATCCCTGAGCCATAACTTACCTGTATCATAAAAGTAACAGCCCTAATCAGTAAGCAATAACTCATACACTCAATTGTGGATACACTCGTGTCATAAATATTTTGCAAACTCATTTTTCAAAACCCAAAATTGCCCAAACAAAGCTCTAATACCAAAAACTCTAATACCCCATCGCCCAGCAGCACATGCCCTCATAAGAAAGCACTATGTCTTTTTCTTCAAATCATTATTTAATAAATGTAAGAAAGCAGTATATTTTTTATCAAATAAGGTAAAAGAAATGATATACATTTTACTTATAAACAATCATTTGCAAAGCATAAAGCTAATTCACAAAACCATAAAAACAATTTATAAACCAAATATACAAAACAACATGACCCACTATTTTTGAGTTCGACTGTTTTACTTGGTAGGATTACCATTGACTTTATCTAACAACCTCCGTTTTTTTTCTAGATATGCTAAACTCTAAGCTTAGTGGTGCATAAAGATAAGAAAATAAATTGCTTTCATACAACATGCAATCATTTAAATATATTAAGTTATTCTAATATTAAAACGTTTATTTCCTTGTCACACATTTTTTTTTCATTTTTCATTCATGCATGCACCAATGATCAAATTACACAATTCCTTTACCATTTTATATTCCTATATAAAAACAACTAATTCATTTATATACATATACAATTTTTTTATCTTATATTTATCTTATTTATGCCCATAACACCTAAGAACTACTAATTAGAATAATGAGATTGGTCATTCATGCATTTAATAGTGTCACCCAGACATTATGATATCTGCATATAAGTGTCATCATCGTCATTAGTATATAGGTGTCATCACCGATATTAATAAATATGTCATCACCGGCATGAATATGTCATTGATTGACATGCTAAACTATCTAAAATTCTAGTTCTAAACTAGGTATTCTCAGGTTTAATTCATGTTACCATCAAATTTTCATCTATTTTATTTATCAAACTCATTTTTCTTTGTTTATTTCATTACATCATACTTTTTTTCTTTATTAATTTATTAATTATCTTATTTCCCTTCATTCCATTTTCTTTTCATATAATATGATGTATGAAAATTACTCATTTACTTATCAAATACACAAATTATGAAAAACAAGATATTCATGACCATGACTTCTTATTCACGACTGTGAACAATGCCATACACACTGGCTCACGTCGTGGTCAAAATGTTTATGCCCATTACCCAAAGCGTGACTCAAGTCGTGAATGAATTTATATGAATAATTATATTTTTGTACAAAAATTCATGCCCATGAGTAATTATTCATGCTCGTAAATTTTAGTTTTTTACGTTTGTGAGCAACTTTTCACATCCGTGACTAACTACTGAAAAATTATACTTCATATACCATATTCACTTTAAGCTTTCTAAAACTATGAAACTACAACAAGATATATTTCTTGAAGTTCATTATTTAACATACAAAGGTTTTACCACATTCACACATATTTCCAATCTATTCAACTTCCTAAAATACAATATCCAAAATACAATTACATATTATCATCTCTATATGTTATTTTGAAATTCATAAGCAACAATTCATTTTCAATGCATTACAATCATCAACTTATATGTCAAAGATGCATATCATGCGATTTATTGTAAAATATAGGTTATTGCCTTAAACTATGCACTAACATTTCTCTTTGTTTCACTTCTCTTCCTATGCTTCCTTTTCTTTACCTTTGCTCCTTTAAGTTTGTTCCTTGTTACTTTGAGTTCCTAAAACATGATAAAACAATCATGAAAACTTTACTACATCATAACTCTCTAAACTATATTCTCTCTCTAGAAACCCTAAACTCTCTCTCGCCTCCACCATAAGCTCTGAGTGAGTTTAAAACTATATTTTTCTTTGGAAAGAATTGCAGAAGAAAAAAAAACTTCTTACCTTTACTATTTTCTCCATTTAATCAACTCTTTGGAGATTTCTCTCTCCTCTTTTCTTACTATTCTTTCTTCCTTCTTCCCTTCCTTAGATTCTCTAGGTCTTTTTATGCATAAAAATGCTTTCAACTTGTCTTTTTCTCTCTTTTTTCTCTCTCTAGAACCAAGCTTTAGTTATGGAGGTTTAGGGGCTGGCATGGGAATTGTTTAAGAATGTAGAAAATGTGAGTAAAATGAAATAAGAAAAAAGAAGAAGAGGTAACCAAAATTCAACCATAGGTCCCACCATATTTGACCTTATAACACCATATTATATTTAATTAATACATTAATCTTCATTTATATTAGGTGGTCGACCATCTCTTATTTTAATCTCTCAAAAATTATACTTAAATGTTAAATACTTGATTTAGTCCTCTAATTTGTAATAATTTGCAAATTGATCCCAAAACTTTCCAAAATTTTTATGTAAGTCCTTTACCGAAATTTAACTTCTTTACTCTTCTAATATTCTTCATTTGACATTTCTCACAATTATTGATTATTATTTTGATTAATTCCAGTCCTGAATTTAAACTTATGTTGGTCCAAGCATCAATTTAGCAACATGTGCGACTAGGGGCCTAAATTAACGGATATGACAATCATTCTCAACTTTGGTGAAAAAGTGAGTCTGTATGCAAATGGTCTCATCCTCTTTAGGTTCTCATAAGGCCTGATAGACCTATGGCTCAACTTACCCTTTTTCTAAATATGAGAACCTTATTTAATTCATTTAATTCATTTATTTCTGATGGAGCCATTCGATACAGTACCACATATATAGGAGCTATACCAGGAGTAAGCTCAATTAAAAACTTTATCTCTTTATTTGGAGATAGCCCTAGTAAATCATCTGGAAACACATCCGAAGATTCTCTCACTATCAAAATATCCCTTAAATCTCTGCTTCCCTTCCTAGTGTCGACCATGTGAGCCAAGTAGGCCTCACACCTTTTTTTTTATTATCTTCTGAGCCTTCATCATAAAGATGATCATTGACTGCTCTAAAGATATCTACCTTGAACAACCACTATCTCACCCTTCGACATTTTTAATTCAACTGTCTTCATCCTACAGTCTACCACTATACCTTGCTGAGAGAGTCAATCCATACCCAAGATAACGTCATACTTATGAAAAGGCATTTCAATTAAATATGTTGGAAAATCTTTCCTTCAACTACAGTATGACCATCCCAATACACCTGATTCACTACTGTGCTATGCCCTAAAGGGCTAGTCATGTTTATCTCATAATATAGTCTCTCAATTAACATGTTATACCACTCATGTTGCACCCTTCGTGCAGCTAGGCCAAACCCATTGTACAGACGAATGCCACACGACTAGAACAGAATCTACCTATCTGAATTAAAACTTTTCAACATATTTCCATATTAACAGTTTCTCTTCTGAATCATTCTCATATATATATATATATATATACACAACTATTCCTCATATATCTGGATCACAACCATAATCATAACAATAATAACTTGGGCATAAAAATCCCTTATTACAAAATCTGTGTTAAATCAAACTTAAAACCAAAAATATATCTTTATTAAAATATTAATTTATTGTCTCTATCCCATGATATGCGAAAAAATAAATAAAATGCATTAACAAAATAATAGACCCAACTTGGGTCAACTCTGACTGGTTTTGTCTTCTTTCTCGTCAACCACAATCCACAACTCCAAACATGCGTGCATGAAAAACCCACACACTAAGCTACTAAAAGCTTAGTGGTACATATAAATATTTAAATTCTAGCATGCATTCACCTATTACTATATCATTCATCTTTAAAACATACCTGTGTGCTTGGCTATATTATCAACATATAATATCCATAAAATAGCTTAAACATATTAATTTACATCAACATACATAATTGAGCTCACTATTATAGTAGCATTACACATCATCTAACATATTCATATATTATCATGCATTCAAATTTAATGATTCATGTATTCAAATTTACGGATCTCCATAAACTATGATCCACTTTCTGCATTAATGGTTTCTAGTTTCATAGCCCAATACTCTAAACATGGACTACTTGGATGCGGGTTATGAAACATGACCGATTTGACACGAACTTAAGCCATCATGATGAGCAAATATAATAACTGCATGCATAATTATTTCTATGGTACCGTAACCCCCTCAATGGCATGCCACCTATCCTAACTAGTCACTAGATAAAGAATATAAATGAAAATGACATGAAATTAATATTTAAGTGAATAAAGAGACTAGATTGAATTAATAAAAATTTGACATGATTAATTTAATTAAATTAAAATAAGTGATTAAATTATATATTTATTTATTATTGGTTAGTAAAATTGGGTAAATGTATATATATGTATACATGAATGTATGTATATGTATGTATGTATGATGATGATGATGATGATGATGATGATAATAATAATAATAATAATAATAATAATAATAATAATAATAATAATAATAATAATAATAATAATAAAATTCAGGAAAAGAAGAGAAAAAGAAAGTCAAAAAAAAAGGAAAGAAAAAGGGACGACAAAGAAAAAAAAGAAAGGAAACATGTGGGGGCTTTTAATTTTTTAGGCTGCCATTATCTTCTTTTTCTTTCCTTATCTTCTTCTTCTTCTTTGCTTCATTTCTTCAACCTATTTTCTCTCAAGTTCTAGCCACCAATTCTTCCTTGTTTCACTTGTTTTTTTAGGCAAATTGATCCCTTGCAAGTTTGTTCTTAGTAAGTAATCAATTCTTATTGCTATAAGGTTGATTTGAGTTGCTAAGGTTTATTAATAGGCACTGATTTGCACCCCGATTTTGATATCCATAGAAATGGATTCTGGAAAAGCTTAAAACACAAACATTGTTTCTTTATGTCTTATATTTATGGATATGTAAATATATTTGCAAGATGTGGTGTATATAATGAGACATGTTATGTATCTGGTCCGGATGTCAACCCTAATTAAGTTAGCTACTATGTTTGTTAGTGTTGGGTATGTTAAAACCAATATTTGAAGTACCTCAAAACATAAAAGTTGTAAATATATTTGTTATGGATCTGTATACCAAATTTCAGATTCATAGGTCTTGTAAGTTTTGAGTTATGGTGAATGGAACTATGACTGTTCCATGATTTGAACTGCCTACTGAGTGCCCTGTACAGGTCCAGAAACTTGTTTAATTATTTTGAGCTTCTTACATATCGATTATGTAAATTATCAAAACATAAACGTTAAATTTATATGTCTTATCTAAATTTGGGTATTAATTTCATCTTAATATGTTATGTATAGAGTAAGTTATGGCCGTTACAAGTCATACTGTCCTGAAAACCAACTATGTTCTATAGCAGTAAAATGTTGCCTATAATTTGAGGGCCTTAGATATATAATTGATGAAAATTGTAAACATAAAAAATGTTCCATTTGAACCCATATAAGTTTCTGTAAAGGTTCATTGCAATATGAGTTATATATCATAAGTTATGAGGAGATTAAGTTGGTACCCTGAAACTGCCTAAAGGCAGAAAACAGAACACGTTTAGAAATTTCACCAAAAATTGTACAGTAATCCAATTGGTCTGAAATTTTAATATTATATATATATATATATATATGTGTGTGTGTGTGTGTGTGTGTGTGTGTGTGTGTGTGTGTGTGTGTGTGTGTGTGTGTGTGTGTGTGTGTGTGTGTGTTAATTTTAATTAAGAATAAGAATCAAATTAATTGGTCAAGTACAGAAAAAGTTATAATCAAAATAGTCTCATAAGGTCACACTATCTCATAGGAAAAATTTTAATTATTGATATGAATAATGTATATTAATTTGTTTAAGCCACATTAAGTTTCTCTAGTCATAAATTAACCAATTATATTACAATATTAGGGGGGTAGACAATAAGTTAAGGGTTGGAATCAAAGGAAAAATGTGAGTCTAATTATCAATTGAATTCTTTAGTGCATATGAATGTTGCTTGCTATGTGATTGTGATGATTTTTCCTTGAAAATATGATGATGAATAATTTGTGACATTTGTGGTACATATAAGTTTGTGTACTTATGGTATATTTGAGGTATATGTTTGACATAATATATATATATATATATATATATATATATATATATATATATATATATATATATATACATTATATATGTATAGTATATGCAAGGTATATGTGTTGACATATGAGGTATATATGTGGTATATGTATGGTATATGTGTTGCATATGAAGTATATATGTGGTATATGTTGGTATATGTGATAAGATACAATGATTGATGAATATGTAAGTACAAGTGCATATGCATAATGACTTAAAAGACATTGTGACTAGTTAATCAACATTGCAAAGCAAAAGAAGAGGCCTATGGCCCAACAAATATGCAAATGAAATAAATAATCAAACTAGCTAGCTAGCAAATGCAAATGCAAATGTTCACATGACAAATGTTCACATAGAAACCTGGGGCAATGTCTGTTTAACCTGGTCACAACAAAATAAAATGAATAAGCATAAGCATAAGTAAAGAGCAATTCTTGAATACTTGATTTTATCTATATTTATATGTTATTGACTGATGAAATGAAGTATAAAGTATGTATTAATTATACTTGTTATTTGCTATTATGAAATGCTTGGTGCTTTAGAACTCATTTGATGGTTATTCTCATTGAGTCGCAACTCACTAAATTGTATCATTTTTCAGGTAGAGAAGATTAGTAGTTCATATTGAGGTGCATATAAAAGTCATGGATCAAAGGTCACCGGTCAAGCCTCCTCACTTTCTCTCCTTGCATTCCACATAAGCATAAGAACATATCATTTATATTTGGGGATTGAATACTTGAAAATTTACTAACTTTTAAACGTAATGTTTAAGTTATTAATATATGTGATGTTATAGGCTATAATTAAAGCTTTTGTATTGATTGTGAAATAATTGTTGATAATATGAGATGAGTTAAAAAATTACTCTCGCTGTAAACATGAATTTTATTTTATTCTTACTGCATACGTGATAATTTAATATAAAAACAACATGTGCGATATATAGATGTATAAGGTGTTAGGTGTTACAATGATTCATTACACATAAATAATATTTCAGTATTGATTTCACTCAGTTTCACACACAACATACATAAGATCTAAAGTTAATCAATGTTAGCCACACCTATCAATACTTTTTATTCCAGCAACCAAATTCAACTATAAACATGAATTTAATCATACTTCATCAATCAAATTAGGCTCAATGCCTTGCATATCAACCAAAGTGACATCATTTCATACTTAATTGATATTAAATCAATTTCAACATCTAACTCAGCATTTAATAGTCAGTTATCATGACACTAGCATTACTAAATCAATTATTTCATATCAACAATCATTTTAGAATCATCATTCATACCATAAGCATAATATTTTTGAATAAAAATGGTTATATATACAAACATTAATGTTGGAGCCATAATATTTGACACTCTAGCATCTATTGCCTCTAGTGGACTTCTTCACCTTCTATTTCAACCCCTAACATGAAATCAAAGACTAATTTATCACTCTTTCTTCCATGGATCGCATCTCCTGTCCTAAATTAGCAAAACCTTAACTTTTTCATTGGTTTAAATCTAATAAACCTTATTTCCTATTAAACTAGATTAAAGGACAATGGAGAACATTATTTCTTACCTCTATTTCGTGAACACATATTGATTTCTAGGGTTCAGAATGTGTTTTAACCCTACTTATTGATGAATTTCAAATCTATAATGAAAAAGATTTGTTTTTAATCTGTTTTTACCGTATTTATGGTGAGGATTTCATGTTTAATCATTTAGGATTGAAAAGGAATGAGGGAAATTCATTTTTGTAGATTCAGGGTTAGTGGCTAGGGTTTCTGATTAGATTTTACATGAGTTTCCGCCAAAAATATGACATCACCATATTTAAACACGCAGGTCTTCACGGGCGTGAACATTTGTGTCATGGTCATGAAGATCCTCAACTTCTGAAACTAAAATTCAAGATATTCACAACTGTGATTAACACTATCACGGGCGTGAACAATATAAATTTCACTTTTTCTTATCTTTTTCTTTATTTATGGTTTCTAATACCCATAGCCTCACATATATTTCCCATTCACCCTTAATGTACCTTATTTAACATGTAAATTCCAAACCCTAATTTGTGGGTGTTATATTTCTTTCCCCCTTAAAAAAATTGTGTTATCGAAATTACCTGATATGTTGTCTCTGAACATTTGTGGATATTGGGCTTTTATCACTTCATTATTTTTCCATGTAGCCTCTTCTGTAGCATGATTTATCCATAATACATTGACAAATGGTACTCATTTATTCTGAAGTTCCTTAATCTCTCTAGTTAGAATCTGAATTGGTTTTTTTCATAGGTCAAATCCGGTCTCACCTTAATGTCCTCTACTGAAATAATATGAGAAGGATTGGACCGATATCTCCTCAACATAGAGATATGGAACACATCATGGATCTTGCTCAACTCTTGTGGTAGAGCAAGCTTGTAAGCAATTGGTCCCACTCTCGTAAGTACCTCACAAGGCCCAATGAATCTCGGGCTCAAATTGTCTATCTTTCCAAATCTCATAACCTTCTTCCATGGAGAGACTTTAACGAAAACCTTGTCTCCCATTGCATACTCGACATCATTTCTCTTGAGATCTGCATAATACTTATGTCTATCAGAAGCTACCTTCAATCTTTCCTAAATAACTCGTACATTTTCATTGGTCTCTCATACCAAGTCTGGCCCCACTAGTCTTCTCTTATTGAGTTTTATCCAATACAAAGGTGTTCGACACTTCCTGCCATATAGTGCCTCATATAGAGCTATCTTGATACTAGACTGATAGATATTGTTATAAGAAAATTCCATCAATGGAATATATTTATCCCAACTACCCTCAATTTCAATTACACAACTCCTCATCATATCCTCTAGGATTTGTATGACCCTTTCTGATTGACCATCTATTTAGGGATAAAAAGTTGTACTGAAACTGAGCTTGGTATCCAAAGCTCTTTGCAGACTACCTCAAAATTTAAAAGTAAACCTGGGGTTCCTATCTAAAATAATGGAGACTGATACTCCATGAAGTTGTACTATCTCATTAACATAAACTCTATTAGTCTGTTCAAAGGAAAATCTCTCTTAATAGGCAAGAAGTAATCTGACTTCATAGGCCTATCCACAATAACCTATACGACATCAAATTTTTGAGAAGTTATTGGTAACCCAATCACAAAATTCATAGTAATTTGCTCCCATTTCCATTCTGGCACAGTAATAGGTTGTAGAAACCCTGATGGTACCTGATATTCTTATTTGATTTGCTAACAAGTCAAACATCTGGTAGTATACCCTGTGATATCTGGCTTCATACTTATTCACCAATACTTACTCTTCAAGTCGCTATACATTTTATGCTTCTAGGATGCATAGTATACTTGGTCTCATATGCTTTCTATAGTATCTTCTATCTCATCTTAACAATGTTGGGCATGCATAAACTGCCCTGATAGTATATTCCACCATCATATTCAACTGTATAAGTTGATCTTTCCCCCTTAGAGACCAACTCGGCTATCTCAACAAATTGACTATTATGTCTATGTGCATCAATAATCTCCTAATTAAGTGTCGGTCAGAGGTGCAATTCAGCCACCATCTTTCTACTCAATGCATCAGTCACTACATTGGCTTTGCCTGGGTGATAATTAGTAAAACAGTTGTAGTCTTTTATTAGCACTAACCATTACCTATGTCTCAAATTGAAATCTCTTTGTGTAGACGGGTATTTCAGACTCTTATGGTCTGTATTGATGAAATATTTCTCCCTATAAAGATAATGACATCATATCTTCAATGCAAAGACAATGGCCGCCAATACTAAATCATTTGTAGAGTAATTCTTCTAATGAACCTTCAGCTGCCTAGATACGTATGCCATTACCTTACCTTTTTGCATAAGTACACGCCCAATCCATTGTGAAAAGCATCATTGTAGATCATATATTCCTTATCAAGAACTGGCTGTGTCAAAACCGGAGCCTCTGTTAACATCTTTTTTATACTATTAAAACTATGTTGGAATTTCCTAGTCTGCTCATATTTTACATCCTTTCTCAGTAGTCTAGTTAAAGAAGAAGTAATCATAGAGAATCCTTTAATGAACCTCTTGTAACAACCAGTTAATCCAAGAAAACCTCTAATCTCTCTCACATTGTGATGAGGCTTCCAACTCATAATAGCTCTACCTTGATCAACTCAAATACCATTTGATGACATAATATGTCCTAGAAAAGCTACCTCATCCTGCAAAAATTTATATTTTGAGAACTTGGCATACAATTTCTGCTCTCTAAGTGTCTGTAACACTATTTTCAGATGTTGACCATGTTCCTCATATGTCTTAGAATATATTAGAATGTCAACAATAAAGACCACGACACACTGGTCTAAATAGGGTTTGAACAACCTGTTCATTAAGTCTATAAAGACCGTTGGGGCATTGGTTAACCCAAAAGGCATAATCACAAATTCATAATGCCTGTATCTGGTTCTGAACATCATCTTGGCTATATCTTCTACCCTAATTCTTAACTGGTGATACCCTGATTTCAAATCAATTTTTGAAAACACGCCTGCACCTTTCAACTAATCAAATAGGTCATCAATCTGTGGAAATGGATATATGTTCTTGACTGTCATCTTATTCAGCTGTCAGTAGTTTATGCATAACCTCATAGACCCATTTTTTTCACAAATAATACTGGTGCACCTCATGGAGATACATTCAATCTGATATAACCCTTCTCTAACAGCTCGTGTATATGAGCTTTAAACTCTTTTAACTCAGATAGTGCCATTATGTATGACGTTACTAATATGGGTGTTGAGCCTGGAATGAGCTCTATAGAGAGGTCAACCTCTCTATGAGGTGGTAATCTTGATATATCTTTAAGGAATACATTTAAAAATTCATTTACTGTAGGGATATCCTAAAGTTCTAAATCACCCTTTCTGGTATCAACCACATGAGCCAAATAGGCTTCACATCCATTCCTCATCATTTTCTCTGCCTTCATCATCGAAATAACTCGTGGAAGTTATGGGAACAACTCTCTTTCTACCTTCACATACTCCTATTATGTAGTTTTTAATATTACAAATTTTTCCTTGCAGTCCATAACTGCACCATTCTCGGCTAGCCAATCCATGCCCAATATGGAATCAAATTCTTGAAAAGGCAATTCTATCAAGTTTGTCTGGAATTCTCTCCCTTGTACAAATAAAGGACAACCTTTATATATCCAATTCGTAATCATATTGTGCCCCAAGGGATTTGTAACCTCTATCTCATATTCAAGATTTTCACTAACCATATTGTGCTGCCTATGAGTGTTTGTGCATATGTAAGAATGTGTAGAATCTAGATCAATTAATGCACATATATCATAATCATAAAGAGAAAACATACTGACTATCACATCTATAGCCTCCTAATCCTCTCTGGCCTTCATGGTATAACTTTAGCAGTCACTCGACTTAGTCCAAGCCTATTGACAATTTTAGAGACTACTTAAGTGGTTCTTGTACGACCTCATGTCTATTGCTGGTCTGAGCTATAGCTAATCGTGTAGTATATGCTAGTGCACTGCTAGTCATTAGAAGATAATCTCTCTTTATATGCTCCTTGGATCTACATCTGAAACATGCACTTGTATTTTTCCAATAGTCTCCTCTATGACTCTTGTGGCACGTGCTACAAATTGGAATACTATCTCTGGTAGCCTGTGTTTAATAGCTACCCACTACAGATGTATCTCTGGAGGGTTTCCCCCTGTATGAGCCTCCCTGAGTATAACCTTTGTTCTTTCCCTAACTCCTACCATGAGACTGTGGGTGAAACCAACCCTTCATGCCTAAACGCTGGACCACTAGAGTCACTATCTATCTAGCAGCTTCCTTAGCTTTCTTCCTCTTCCTCTGTTCCATACTAATCGTGACTGAGATCATCTTGGTGAAGCTGTCATGATGAAATACAGGGACAAAATCGTTTATCTCTGTATTGAGGCTAACTCAAACCTCCTACACTTGTTTTTTTCACTGGTGATCATCTCAGAGGCATATTTACTCAGTCGAGTAGGCTCTCTCTGGTACTCATTCATTGTCATATTGCCCTACTTGAGACTCATAAACTCCTTTTTCTTCTCATCCACATTGATAGGAGGAACATATTGTTCCTTGAATTCAACCATAAAGAACACCCAAGTCATAGGTTGTGGAACATCTGGTTTCAATAGAACTGTCTTCCACCAGTCATAGGCATTCTCCTATAACAAAGAGACAACATATTTGTCCTTCTGATCAATGGCCAAATCAAATTCATCATAGATCATCTTTATCTTTTTAAGCCAATATTTAGCAACAGCAGGGTCATCATCTTTTATTCCCAAAAAATCAGTAGCTCTAAATTTACAGAGATTGTCTAGTTGTACCCTCGGTCTTGGTGGTGGAGGAGCTAGTGCTAGTGTTGGTGTTATTGGCACTACTTAAACTATCTGTTGCTATTGACCTGCCATATGTTGCATCAAGGGAATCTAGTTTAGATTAGCTTGTTTAGGAGCCCGTGGGTCAGGGATTTGTCCTGCACTTAGACCCTAAATACTAGTTGCACTAGGCTAGTTCGGTGCCCCATTATGCGAAGAGCTCTGGCTTTCAACCATGTCATTTGATTCAGACGCCATCTCATTCTAGTCCAATAAATTGACAAAGAAGTAGCCGAAATGAGAGTCAGAAGAGACATATGTATACATGCATGATAATCCCATAATCCACTTAGGTCTAGAACCGTCTAAACCTAAGCTCTAATACCACCAAATGTAGCACCATCTGTAAAGCTAGGCCAGTCCCATTGTACAGATGAACGCCACATGACTATAATTGAATCTACCTATCTGAATTAAAACTTTTCAACATATTTTTATATTAATAGTTTCTCTTCTGAATCATTCTCATATATATACATAACTATTCCTCATGTATTTGGATCACAACCATAATAATAACAATGGGCATAAAAATCCCTTATTATAAAATTTGTGCTAAATCAAACTTATACCAAATACATGTCTTTATTAAAACATAAATTTATTGTCTCTATCCCATTATATGCGGAAAAATGAATAAAATGCATGAACAAAATTGTTGCCCAGATATTAAGCCAAGAAGAGGGGTTGAATTGGAGTTTCAATAAATTTAAACTTTAAGGTGCGGAAATAAAAAGTTAATTATAGGAGGGATAGAGAAATTTGACATAAGGATTTTATAGAGGTTCGGGTGTTAACAAACCCTACTCATCTCCCCAATCGCAATTGAGAGTTTCACTAGCACAGTAAGTGTTACAATGGAGTTTTACAAGCTCACTCCCAACTATGGTGTTTCTCACAATGGCTCACACCTAACCCATAAATCCCTTGTGTTTCAATGACTCACACAATAACCAATTCCTTGTGTTTTACAGGTTCACACAAACAACCTTTACTTTGTGTTTTTACAGGCTCACACAAACAACCTTTACTTTGCATTTTTATAGGCTCACACAAACAATCTTTAATTTGTGTTTAGAGGCTCACACAACTAACCCTTACAAGTGTTCTACTTTTAACCCAGAAATACCCAAAACTCACTTGAGTAATGAATGATTACAGAGAGAAACACTCACAAATCTCAATTGCTCAATAAATGAAGAGCAAAAAGATTTTTACAGAGAATAGATTTTGGTTCTCAAAGTATTGAATGTATAAATAGATTGTAATAAAATTTTAGTTCAAAGTATTTGCTATCCTTTTTTTCTGAATGTATAAATGACTTCCATTTATACTCTCATGGCTGATTATAGCCGTTGGGGTGCATTAAATATGAAACTAGTCATTGTACCAACCAATTAATCGTGCCTGATATTTTTCTCTTTCATCATTCACGGGCGTGACTATGTTTGTCATGGGCGTGACATTTCTTCCCAGGCTGTGACTGAAGTGGTGACCTTGGTTGTGAAGCTCTCTGGAATATTTTGAAACATTGGGTCACGGACGTGACATACATATTCACGGGCGTGACACACTTCCCAACCGTGATCCAAGTGATGACTTTGGTCGTGAAACTCTCTGGATAAAAATGCCATGAACATTCACGGGCGTGACATTTTGATTCACGGGCATGACTTAAATGTCCATTTCACGGTTTGTTCTTCCTTCATAGTCGTGAACTTCAATTGTTGGTTTTGGTAACGGTTAGCTCTTTCATGGGCGTGACACATAGAGTCACAGGCGTGAACATGCTACTTCCTTAATTTTGTCTTTCAAGGATTATTCTTTCAATCTCCATTCTTGCTATTTTATTCCATACCCTATTTAATAGACTTAGAAAACAAGTATGTTAAATACAATATTTCTATTTTATTTGTTATCATCAAAATAACGGAAATACCCTTCAAGGTTTAACAATCTTCCCCTTTTTGATGGTGACAAATAGTCTAGCAATATGTGTTTTTGAGAAGCCTCCCCCTCAAAAGATGCTTAGGATAAATAATTGATAAAATGCAAGATTTGTAAAGAATGATGTAGCATTGAAATAAACTTACTAGTTTTTAAGTATATGCAAGTTATATGTGAAGTATATCCAATATATATCATAATTCCTTTTAAAGCATGAAGTATATGTAAAGTATACTTAAGGTATATCATGGCATATTCATTTTTGTAACTTGCATGAAGGTATATGCAAAGTATACTTAAGATATATTTAACATGTATAAAGCTCAATTTCTCAATTTCATACTTGCATATTAATTTTGAATCAAAGTTTGAGTATTTCTAATTTCTCCCTACCTAATTCAATGTCAATGTATTTGTAGGTTTTTGATTCAAAATTCATTTATCTTAATATATGGCTAGATTTTCCCCTATTATATATTGCTAGTTTCTCTCCCTTTTGTCATCAATCAAAAAGGATATAAAGATATCAAAAAGATAAACAAAAGCAAATATATTAAATAAAGGAAAATACAATCAAAGTTAATTAAAGTTCAGAAAGGAAATTTAAAATTTCCTACACACAACAAAAAACAAGTAAATAAAGAAGCAAATTTAGGCTATCATCTAGCCTAACACCTAGTCGGACATCCTATCTCGAAGCCTAGCGACCTCTGCCTCAAGGCTGTCCATCCGAGACTCCATGAAGTCTTTGAGGTTCTCCAATCTCTCGTCCATCGAAGCCTGCAGCTATTCAAAATGTGGTGCCAAGAGGTCAACCACCTACTGCGCTAAATTCGGTGTGGAAGCCGAGGATTGTCTGATGTCCTGCTCAGTCACTGGAGGTGCTTTCTCAATCCGAGCCCTTTTCTTTTGCTGGATTCCTTGGAGGCCGGCTTTAAAGTCCTCCGTGTCATTGTCTTCCCAAATGATCTCCCCAGCAGTGTATGTGAAGCGGTAGAAAATATTGTTCTCGTAAACGATTCTGAGAACCGTTCCCATCTTTATGAAGGACTCGACATCTAAGCGATCTCGAGGATGCCTAGGGATGAGGTTGTAATGATGCTAATCTATTTTAAAATAGCCAAGCTTCAAGGCTATGTGGGTGACATAACCACCGATCAATATATCTCCTGTGGGTTTGGTGGCAATGGACAGAAGATGGTTTGCAAACCATCTAGAGAGTGCCACCGTGAGTCCTCTTCTTGCCATCTCAAATAGGAAGAGTTTTGATTTCCTGATGGTCCCATTGCTTTCTCCCCTAGAGAATATGTTGTAGGTTAGGAACTTATGCAAATATGTGTGCACTGGAGACCTGAGATGTGTGCTTTAGGTCTTCTTGACATTCCAGCTGCAATCGGTGCCAAAATGAGTCCAAGCTCGAGGGGCGGAGAATTCTACTTCACTGTCATTTAGGATGCCATCTGATGGTAGATTGAACAAGTCCCTGAATTATGTGGCATTGAGGGTGTTAGGATTGTTGCAGAGTTGGAATTTCACCACTCTAGTAGGTGACAATTGCAGAGTGCTAAGGAATTCCAATGTTGGCTCCCTCAATGTAGGCTGGTGAATCTCCACAAATTCTTTCAAATGATAGGCCTGAAGTTGCTCTGTCATAGCCATTGCGAGCCTGAGAGTTCAGAATGTTTGCCATTCGAAGGACTTCGATGACAGTAGAGGCCTTTTCTTCAAAGTGGAGTACCGGGGATGGCATTGCTTCGGAATTCGGTTCATGAGGTAATCTGCATACCTCCTAGGAGCATGAGAATTTTTTCTCTTTCCCTTTGATGAGGTAGTCTCCATTTGAGTTGAAGAAGTAAACTTGTGAGGGATTGAGAAAATTTTTGATTGAAATTTTTTTTAAGGAAACCCTAAGAATGTATGATTTTTTATGAAGAATTGAACTTTTGATGGTATTTATAGGAAAAGTTTGTGACTTGGGGGCCGGAATCTTCAATGTTTTATTGAATGTGTGTAAATGAGAGAGGTTTCAAGGAGTTGAAGAGTTGAAAGGAGAAAAATAACCGGTTGTTCTTTTATATGCTCGATGCATTCATGGGCGTGAATAGTCGTGTTCACGGTTTGCTGAAGGAGTGTTCCACCCGTGAATGAAGGCGTGAATATGTTCACGGTCGTGACCTTTGAATATCACGGGCTTGACTGATGAACTGTCATGGGGGTGGAACAATAGTCACGGGCGTGAAAGATTGAATTGCACTACTTATGCCTGTGAAGCAAGACGTGAACGCTTCTGTGAGTTTTGGGGTGTAAAGGTTCACGGGAGTGAAAATGTGTCACGGGCGTGAAAAGGTCTTTTCAGGGAGTGAATGAAGCCGTGAAAATAACCTTCACCACTTGAAGCCGTGAACCATGTCGTGAATCAAGTCGTGAACGACACTGCCTCTTTTCGGCTATTTAAGTCACGGGCGTGAACATATGTCACAGGCAGGACTCCCCTAAAATTTTCATCAAATAAAATTAAGTCCTAAAAACAAGAATAAATCATTTCAATAAAGATTTCATCCCTTAAAACATAAATTTTCATCAAAATTACTACCTTATATTTAGTTATATGATACAAAATTAATATCATCAATTAAGATTTTATAATTAGTAATCACAAGGTTAATCCATCAATCATACCAAGTTCTCTTCTAATGAAATTAAATCTTTCCTCATTTAGAGACTTAGTAAAAATATCTGCTAATTGATTTTCTGTGCTTATAAATTCTAATGCAACATCTCCATACTGAACATGATCTCTAATAAAGTGGTGTCTAATGTCAATATGCTTACTTCTTGAGTGTTGAATAGGATTCTTTGAAAGATTTATAGCACTTGTATTGTCACATTTAATAGGTATATGGTTCATCTCATGACCATAGTCCTTAAGTTGTTGTTTCATCCAAAGAATTTGAGTACAACAACATCCAGCTGCTACATACTTTGTTTCAGTAGTTGAAAGAGCAACTGAAACTTGTTTCTTGCTAAACCAAGAAACTAAGCATTCTCCAATAAAGTGACAAGTACCTGAAGTACTTTTTCTATCTAAAAGACTATTAGCATAGTCTGCATCTGAATATCCTATAATATAAAAGGATGAATTTCTAGGATACTATAAACCTAGATGCAATGATCCGTGTATATATCTTAGAATTCTTTTTACTGCATTTAAATGAGATTCTTTAGGACATGATTGAAATCGTGCACACAAGCAAACACTATACATTATATCGGGTCTAGATGTAGTCAAATATAAAAGAGATCCGATCATACCTCTATAAAGCTTTTCATTAATGCTCTTACCCTTTTCATCCTTGTCCAATTTTGTTGATGTGCTCATGGGAGTCTTGGCATTCTTGCATCCTTCCATACCAAATTTTATAATTAAATCTTTGGCATATTTGGATTGGTTGATGAATATGCTCTCATTGCTTTGCTTTATTTGTAGACCAAGGAAATACTTAAGCTCTCCCATCATGCTCATTTCAAATTCCTTAGTCATACACTTAGCAAATTCTTGACAAAACAACTCATTAGTAGATCCAAATATTATATCATCAACATAAATTTGAACAATTAGTATATCATGCTTATGCTTTTTAATAAATAATGTTGTGTCAACATTTCCCTTTGTAAATCTATTTTCTAATAGAAAAGAACTTAGCCTCTCGTACCAAGCTCTTGGGGCTTGTTTCAAACCATACAAAGCTTTTGAAAGTTTAAAAATATGATTTGGCAAATCATAATTTTCAAAACCTGATGGTTGTTATACATACACTTCTTCTTCTATATAACCATTTAGAAATGCACTTTTCACATCCATTTGAAAAAGTTTGAAATTCATATGACATGCATATGCTAAAAGTATTCTTATGGCTTCTAATCTAGCTACAGGTGCATATGTTTCATCATAATCTATACCTTCTTCCTGATTATATCATTTTGCAACTAATCTTGCCTTATTCCTAGTTATTGAACCTTGTTCATCTAGTTTATTTCTAAATGCCCATTTGCTATCTATAACTTGATGAGCCTTGGGTCTAGGTACTAAGGTCCATACCTTACTTCTCTCAAATTGGTTGAGTTCCTCTTGCATGGCAATTACCCAACTTTCATCATTAAGAGCCTCATTAATATTTTTAGGCTCAATTTGAGAAATAAAAGCAATGTCAGTGACTAAGTGTTTGAAATGAGATCTAGTACTTACTCCCCTTGAGAGATCACCAATGATTTGTTCTTTTGGATGATCTTTCGTCATTCTCTATTCTTTTGGGAGTTCTTGTTCATTTTCTTCTTGAGTTTGAGGTAGAGAATCATTTTGATGTGAATCTTCTTGATCATTTTCTTCTTTCCCATTTCCAAGATCAAGTCTTTCCATGTTACCTACAACATCATCAAGAACACTACATTTCACAAGATCAAGTCTACTAGATTCATTAAAGACAACATGTATGGATTCTTCAACAGTTAATGATCTTTTATTAAATACTCTATATGCTTTGCTGGTTGTAGAGTATCCTAAAAAGATACCTTCATCGGATTTAGAGGCAAATTTTCCAAGATTGTCCTTGGTATTCAATATAAAACACTTGCATACAAATACTCTAAAGTATGATATCAAGGGCTTTCTTCCATTCCATAGCTCAAATGAAGTTTTGTTTAAAATAGGTCTTTTGAAAACTCGATTTGAAATATAACATGCAGTGTTTGTGGCTTCTGCCCAAAAATAAGTTGGTAAATCATATTCATTGAGTATTGTTCTAGCCATTTCAATTAAAGTTCGATTTTTCCTTTCAACTACCCCATTTTGTTGAGGTGTCCTAGAAGATGAGAAATTATATGAAATGTCATGTTCAAGACTAAAGCTTTCAAAGTTTTCATTTTCAAATTCTTTCCCATGATCTTCTTATTTTTGAAATACAGTACCCGAAAATTTTGAACTCTTTTAGCAAAGTTTTTGAAATTTTCAATAGCATCACTCTTTTGAGCTAAGAAAATTACCCAAGTAAATCTAGAGTAATCATCTACGATGACAAAATGCATAATGTTTTCCTCCTAAGCTAGCAATTCTAGTAGGTCCGAATAAGTCTAAATGCAGGAGTTAAAGAGGTTTTAAGGTACTTACTATGTTTTTGGCTTTGAAGGATGACTTGTATTGCTTTTCTCTTTGGCAAGGTTCACATGTCTTGTCTTTTTCATATTTAACTCTTGGCAGTCCTTTTACTAGTTCTCCTGTATTGAGACTTTGTATTAAGTCCATGTTAGCATGACTAAGTCTTCTATGTCACCGCCAAGATTCATCACTAGTAGTCACAAGACACTTAGAGGAATGGTTAGATAGTTCATGTAAGTTTATTATGTATGTATTGATATCTCTATTTCCTTTAAATATCTCCTGACCATCGATAGAGATCACAAGACATTCATTTGAAGTAAAGATTACTTTGTTTCCTTTATCACATAATTGACTTACACTTAACAAGTTATGTTTCAAGCCATCAATAAGTAAGACATCTTTAATAAAAGTAGTACCATTAATACCAATAGAACCAATGTCAATTACCTTACCCTTTGCATTATTTCCAAAGGTAACTTTACCTCCATCAATACTTTTGATTTCATTGAAAAGTTATTTGTCTCCTGTCATATGCTTTGAGCATCCACTGTCTACTAGCCAAATATTTTTGTTTATTGTGGACTTGAGGCATACCTATAGAATCACAATTCAAGTATGATTTTTAGGTACCCAAAATGAGTTTGGGTCCTTGGGGGTTAGTACATGAAGGTTCCCAATGAGCCTTCCTTATCCAACAATATTTATTTACGTGACCCATTTTCATACAATAATTACATTATTTAGGTCTAAATTTGTTTTCTGGTCTTACAATATTTTTGAATTCCACTTTTCTATCAAATTTATTTTGAGAATGATGACATGCACAGTTATGATTAATTGTAGATTTTCTAGATGCATGCTTCCTATATATAAAGGTATGATTATTTTGTTTATGTATAAAAGGTTTAATATGCTTATTTCTAGGTGTTGTTCTAACAGGTGTGGAGATGTGAGGTTTACTAGATTTAATAAAGATGGTTTTGTGAGAAGATGATGATGTGTCCTTAAATCCTAGACCATGTCTAATTAAGGGTGATCTTTGAGACACAATGAGAGTATCTAAGCTCTCTTTACCTTTGTGAAATTTAGAAATGGAATTTCTAAGTTCTTCAACTTCATTTTTCAAAGTATTATTTTCTTTTAGCAAGGAAGCTATTGAGGGTCTTGATGAGTATTCATCTAATGATTTTTGGAGAGATTCATTAGATGATTTAAGCTTTATGTTTTCCTTTTCTAAATCACCTATCTTATTTCTCAAATTAGAGATGTTATTCCTATAAGTACTAAATTTACTTCTATATTTCTCTAATTCTAGATTTAATTCTTCTATTAGGCTTTGCTCATCATCACTATCATCATCATTATCACTACTATCATTGTTCAAAGAGTATGAGTGTAGTGATCTTACCTTATTCGAGACATGATTTTTAATAGCCATGAAGCATAGGTTGACCTCTTCGCTTTCATTATCATCTTTTTCACTTGAAGAGCTTTCGTCATCCCATGTGGCTTTGTGACCTTTCTCCCCATTGTCTCTTTGGTATTTGCTCTTGTGCTTCTTGAGCCTTAGACATTCTAGTTTGATATGTATTTTCTTTCCACACTCATAGCACTTTACTTCTTTCTTACTTCTTTGTGCATCATTAGAAGTTTGTTTGATGTTTCTTTGCCTAAATTTTCTGGAGTTGTTCATTTTCTTCTCAATGATTCTTTTTAATCTTCTTGAAAGCATAACAATGTCCTCATTTTCATCATCACTTATTTCTTCATCATCTTCACTTTCTTCTTGCGATTTTGAAGTAGAGGCTTTGAGTGCTAAGGGCTTTTTTTTCTCTGGCTCTGCTTCAATCTCTCTATCTCTTTTCACTGCCATTTCATGTGTGAGAAGTTTGCCAATCAGCACATTAGTATTCATGATGCTCATATCTTCATTTGCTTCTTCTATACCAGCAACTCTTGAGCCATAGTCTTTAAGAGGAAGACTTCTCAGGATTTTGTTGTTTACATCCTCCAAACTCATATGCTTCCCAAGTTTCCTCATTCCATTTATAATTGCTAGAAGGTTGGTCATGTCAGTGACTGACTCATTGGTTTTCATCTTGAAGAGCTCATATTCTGAGGTCAGAAGTTGAATCTTCTTGGATTTGACTTGCTTAGTTCCTTCATGATAATTTTTCAATGTCTTCCACATGTTGTATGCTGTTGGGCAGTGTTGTATTCTTCCACATTCTTCAATAGATAATGAGCCTGATAGGATTGACATTGCCTTCTTGTTTTTGAAATTTGCTTTTCTTTGAGGATTTGTCCAATCATCTCTTGACAAGATTTCTTCTTCTCCATCAGCTCCTATTCTGGTTGGTGGTGTCCATTCTTTTTGTACACTATCCTAGACTTCAATTCCTTCACTATCCAGATATGTCTCCATCTGAAACTTCCAATGGGCATAATTTGCTCCATCAAAGTAAGGTTTGAGACTTTGGAATCCTTCACTGGCCATATCTTAATCTTTACTAGCGCTTTTTAGGCTTCGATGCTAGACTAAGCTCTGATACCAATTGTTGCCCAGATATTAAGTCAAGAAGGGGGGTTGAATTAGAGTTTCAATAAATTTAAACTTTAAGGTGCGGAAATAAAAAGTTAATTATAGGAGGGATAGAGAAATTTGACACAAGGATTTTATAGAGGTTCGGGTGTTAACAAACCTTACTCCTCTCTTCAATCGCAATTGGGAGTTTCACTAACACACTAAGTGTTATAATGGAGTTTTACAAGCTCACTCCTAACTATGGTGTTTCTCACAATGGCTCACACCTAACCCAGAAATCCCTTGTGTTTTAATGGCTCACACAATAACCAATTCCTTGTGTTTTACAGGCTCACACAAATAACCTTTACTTTGTGTTTTTACAGGCTCACACAAACAACCTTTACTTTGTGTTTTTACAGACTCACACAAACAACCTTTAATTTGTGTTTTGGAGGCTCACATAACTAACCCTTACAAGTGTTCTACTCTTAACCCAGAAATACCCAAAACTCACTTGAGTAATGAATGATTACAGAGAGAAACACTCACAAATCTTAATTGCTCAATAAATGAATAGCAAAAAGATTTTTACAGAGAATAGATTTTGGTTATCAAAGTATTGAATGTACAAATAGATTGTAATAAGATTTTAGTTCAAAGTATTTGCTATCCTCTTTTTCTGAATGCATAAATGACTTCCATTTATACTCTCATGGCTGATTATAGCCTTTGGGGTGCATTAAATATGAAACTAGCCGTTGTACCAACCAATTAATCGCGCCTGACATTTTTCTCTTTCATCATTCACGGGCATGACTATGTTTATCACGGGCGTGACATTTCTTCCCAGGCCATGACTGAAGTGGTGACCTTGGTCGTGAAGCTCTCTGGAATGTTTTGAAATATTGGGTCACAGGTGTGACATACATATTCACGGGCGTGACACACTTCCCAGCCGTGATCCAAGTGGTGACTTTGGTTGTGAAGCTCTCTGGATGAAAATGCCATGAACATTCATAGACGTGACATTTTGATTCACGGGCGTGACTTAAATGTCCATTTCACGGTTTGTTCTTCCTTCATGGTCGTGAACTTCAAATGTTGGTTGGTAACGGTTAGCTCTTTCACGGGCGTGACACATAGAGTCACGGGCGTGAACATGCTACTTCCTTAATTTTGTCTTTCAAGGTTTATTCTTCCAATCTCCATTCTTGCTATTTTATTTCATACCCTGTTTAATAGACTTAGAAAACAAGTATGTTAAATACAATATTGCTATTTTATTTGTTATCATCAAAATAACGAAAATACCCCTCAAGGTTTAACAAAAATAACAGACCCAACTTGGGTCAACTCTGACTGGCTTTATCTTCTTTTCTCGTTAACCACAATCTACAACTCCAAACCTGCGTACAAAACAAAACCCACATGCTAAGCTACTGAAAGCTTAGTGGTACATATAAATTTTTAAATTCTAGGATGCATTCAGCTATTGCTATATCATTCATGTTTAAAGCATACCTGTGTACTTAGCCATATTATCAACATGCAAAATCCATAAGATAGCTTAAACATATTAATTTACATCAACATACATAATTGAGCTCACTATCAGAATAACATTACACGTCATCTAACATATCCATATATTATCATATATTCACATTTATTGATTCATGTATTCAAATTTTCTGATCTCCATAAACTATGATTCACTTTCTGCATTAATGGTTTCTGGTTTCATAGTCCAATACTCTAAACATGGACTATCTGAATACGAGTTGTGAAACATGAGTGTTTTAACATGAGCTTAAGCCACCTTGCTCACTACTGTATTTGTCTGTATTGCTACCACCGAGCTTCTCAAATTAGGAGCGCTCTGACACAAGTTTAAGTCACCTTGATGAGCAAAGACTGCATGCATATGGATATAAGGGCACTCTAACACAAGCTTAAGCCACCTTGTCCCTAATCCGAATATGCTACCACTGAGCTTCTCAAATCAGAAGCACTTTGACAAGAGCTTAAGCCACCCTGATGAGCAAATATAATAATTCCATGCATAATTATTTCTACGATACCGTAACTCCCTTAATGGCATGTCACCTATCCTAGCTAGTCCATGGATAGAGAATAAACATTCTTATTCATATTCTGGTTATCAATATCAATTTCATCATATTTCATAATTTCACAAGATCATGTTCTAAAGCACCGTGTGCATAATCAAGTTCCTCAGTCAAGTTATCATATTGTATGAAATCTCACTTAATTATGTCAAAGGTGTATGCATATCATACTCAAGTATTTTCATCATATAATCAATTTACTCTTTTATAGAAACAGGGCTTTCATGGGCGTGAATGGCATATTAATGGGCATGAAACCTCTTGTCACAGTTTGTCTACCCATGACTTAGCCGTGAATGGCTCTTAAACCTTCACAGGCATGAACCTTTATTCACGGGCATAAAATTCATACTTTCATAAGAGTGAAGCTTAGCTTCACGAGTGTGAATTCCTTTCATGAGCATGAAGTTTGGCTTCACAGGCATGATTCATTACACAGAAACAATATTTCAATACTGATTTCACTCAATTTCACACACAACATACATAGGATCTAAAGTTAACCAATGTTAGTCACACCTATCAACACTTTACATATTCCAGCAATCAAATTCAACTATAGACATGCAATTAATCATACTTCATCAATCAAATTAGGCTCAATTCCTTGCATATCAACCAAAGTCACATCCTTTCAAGCTTAATTGATATTAAATCAATTTCAACATCTATCTCGGCATCTAATAGTCATTTATCATGACATTAGCCATACCAAAACAATTATTTCATATCAATAATCATTTCAGAATCATCATTCATACCACAAGCATAATATTTTTGAATAAAAATAGTTATATGTACAAACCTGAATGTTGGAGCCCTAATATTTGACACTCTCATGTCTACTACCTTTGGTGGACTTCTCCACCTTATGTTTCAGCCCCTAACATGAAATTAGAGGCTATATTAATATACAAATTCTAATATTCATCTAATTATGCCATAAACTAACCAAAATCTTAACTTTTAATTGATTTAAAGTTTATAAACCTAATTCTCCTATTAATCTGAATCGAAACAATCAAAGATTAACAAAAACAACCGCTCTTACCTTTGTTTTGACAATAATAGATTGGTTATCTATGCTTCAGAATGTGTTCCAAAGCTCCTTGTCACACACCTGGATTTATACCAATTTTCTTATTTTTATCTATTTCAAACTCGTTTTTGGGTGGTTATTTCAGGTTTAATTAATCAAAGTTGAAAAAGGAATGAGAGAGATCTATTTATAAGGTTTATGAGTGTGGTGGCTAGGGTTAGGAGTGATTTTATGTGAGTTTCTGCCAAAAACACGATGTTGCCATATTTAAATCTGCAGTTCTTCACGAGGGTGAACACTATTGTCACGAGAGTGAACATTTGTGTCATAGTCATGAAGATCCTCAGCTTTTGAAACTGAAATTTACGACATTCATGACCGTGATTAACACTGTCATAAGCGTAAATGATATAAACTTCACTTTTTCTTATCTTTTTCTTTATTTATGGTTTATAATACCCATAGCCTCACATATATTTCCCATATACCCTTAATGTACCTTATTTAACATGTAAACTCCAAGCCCTAATTTGCAGGTGTTACAACTTAGCTACGTGAGTACATATATAAGAATGTGTAGAACTCGGATCTATCAAAGCAATCAAAACTGAGTTAAAAAGAAGAAGTGTACTAATAACCACATTTGAAGCACTCAGATCCTCTCTAGTCTTCATAGCATAGGTCCTGACTAGTGCTTTACTAGATTCTAGCCTATTCACTGTCTCTGACACACCCTATTTAGATCCACCTCTACCATAACGAGTCTACCATTATCCTGGCCTGAGTTAGTAATGAACTCTGAGTTTGAGTGGATGCCTCAATCGTCCGTAAAGGACAATCTCTCCGGTAGTGATCTCAAAACCCATACCTGTAGCAAGCTCCTAAGGGTCTCTAACACTTTTCCCTATGGTTCCAACCACATGATGCATACTTTAGCATTGCCTCTCTGTGTGTATATGTCTAACTACTACAATTGTAAGAAGGACTCCTGATAATGGTGTCTGTCTGGTATATCCTTATTGACTCTTACGTTAATCCTATCCTCTAGACTAGAAGGGTCTAGAACTGGTATGAGCCTTCTTGTTTAATGTATGTTGCAACACTG
The DNA here is from genome assembly GCA_023653625.1 of Triadica sebifera. Taxonomy (NCBI): domain Eukaryota; kingdom Viridiplantae; phylum Streptophyta; class Magnoliopsida; order Malpighiales; family Euphorbiaceae; genus Triadica; species Triadica sebifera. Next base: position 32,888,959 of record CM042895.1, read on the forward strand.
TAAGTTGACCCTCTAAAGTCCCTCCTAGGTGACTCATTTGATCTCATCAGTTTTATCCTATTTTCTATAATAATAGTAGTAGATACCAACTTCACAAAGTCTTCAAACTACTATGAAATCACATGGAATCGGATCTCATCTCTCAGACTATCCTTAAACTGGTGACATTTGTTGGCTTCATCCCTAATAATATCGATCACATACTTGCTTAACCAGGTAAACTCTCTTTCGTATACTGTTAAGGTTGTGTTTCCCTACCGCAAGTTCAAAAATTATCGTTTCTTTTCATCCATATATGCCATCGGCACATATTGTTTCTTAAACTCATTTGTGAAGAAATCCCAAGTAAGCAACTCTGGAATCTAAGGCTTTTATAGAACCGACTTCCACCAATCACAGGCATGCTATTGTAGAAGTGAAACAGCATACCTAGCCCTGTGCCCTTCAACACAATTAAGCTCCTCGAAAACCCTTTCGGTTTTCTCCAACCAAAACTTTGCAACTGCTGGGTCATCTTCAATCTTCTCTGTGAATTCCATGGATCCATACTTCCTCAGCTTGTCAATCTGAACCCTAGGCCTCGATGGTCAAAGAGAATATGGTGGAGGCAATGGTGGCATAGCCTATACTAACCACTACAACAAAGCAACTAGATTCTTCATAAGAGGATTCTGAGCATGATCCGTCTGACCAACTATCGACTACTGTTGAGGAGGACCAACATCTGGCTCGGAAACACTTGTCTGACTTTGCTAATTCTGAGCCTCTACATCAAGAGGATTGTTACTCCCAACTGCATTATGAGGTCCGATCTCCATACTTGATCTCTAAACTGCACATCGATATAGAATATCCCACATCATAGTCATATAGGATAACACTCACACGTGATATAACCCTTTCCACCTAGGTTTACAATTACCTAAATCTAAGCTTTGATACTACTAAATGTAACACCCTTCGATATAATTAAGAATAAATCCAATTATACTAAAGAATGTTACGATGCATATGATTTTAAATGCCATAAAATTTAAATTTTGATGTACCATGGCCATGATGACTTCTAAAAAATATAAAATATCATACAACATTAAAAGACTTAATAAACTTAAAAGATTTAAATATAATATTTATACGGGCATACACAAGTCTAAGATTTTACAACATGAATAGTAACAAAACTACATATCTATGAAAATAAAAGCATGTAAATTTATGACTACCCAAGCCAAACAAAACCAACAAGAATAACAGTTATATCACCCACCCCAAGAATGTATCATCGACTCTGATCTTTAGACGTCCTCATTTGTTGCTCTTCTCTCAAGCTCCAATGAAAAGCCTATAAGTAAACCAATGCTTAGTGGTACATAACAATAGACAAAGCACAACATACAATACAATATGCATGACAGTCTTACTGATTTAACATAACAATTTACCTCAAAGTCTGCACACGCACTAGCTCATATACTACAGGACATACCATAATGACCTCATGCATATATACCCCAAAATGAACATGGCATATCAATACATTCAATAATAATCATACAAGTGTATACCAAACTTAGCAAATTATTTAAATCAATTCATTGCCCGCTTTACTCATAATTAGATCGAATTGGATACAAAAAATCTATGACTCTCACCTGAGCTCTCATAACATTTGTCTGAGCTTCCTAGAACACCTATCTAAGAAAAAAGAGTGTACGGGTTTCCCCTCAATAGCATGTCATTTATCCTAGCTCAAGTTCTAGTTAGAGTATTAGGTTTAACCATTTTTCACACACTTACCTTTTATAATTTAATCCACATTCTATGATTCTCATAAATCATAACAATAATATGCAATATTTTAGCATGCTATAGCCATACAAAAAAGGTATACCACCTCAAAAAAAATCGGCATTGTTGCATATGCAAACATACAATTTTTCCAAGTGAACAACCTTTCACGGCCTTGAAGACATCTTCATAGGTATTTTACCCATGAACCAAATCATGATTCAACATGTGAATCAACAATATGTTTTACGACGTTGATCACCCCTTCACGGGTGTGAACCAAGTTGTGAACCAAACCGTAATACAGCCTATGAAAAGGTCTGTTGCATGCAAAAATCTAGAAACATAACATTCATGCATGTGAACCACCAGTTCACGGCCATGAATCTAGGAATTTTTTTAGAAAACATAACATGCCATTTTATACCATTTCCACATGCAATAATCTCAACAGTTGACTAATGTTAGCCACCCTATCAACACTCCAGCATGCATATAAGTCATGTATCATATTCTAACATCTTTAAATATCAACATTAATCAATGTAACCATTTAACATCTCAAATTTACCATTTTAGCATATTTATCCTTAATGCAATATAACCTAAAAATATGTCATTTATCACCCCAATGACCACTCATAGCATGCATTAGATGCAAATAACATAAGAACATGCAAATTTAAGACTTTAAATGTGATTATGTACAAACCTTACACCTAAGATGGAGCTTAGCTAGCACTTGAACTCTTTAAGCTTATCCTCTTTTTTGAAAAGGACTTCAACTCCTCTACCAGCTCTTGGAACAACAAAACATCTCTCTTAGCCTTCTGGAACTTAAACCAAAAGCAAGAACACTAAAACCAGCTTTTTCCTTACAACTCACAGCCCTATCTTTCTCACTTTTCTCTCTAAATTTACTCTCATAAAACTTGGTCTTAGAAACTCCAAAAATGGAAAGGAATGGTTTCTGATGGGAAGAAGATGGAAGTGGCATATTAGGTTGGTTATAAAGGCATGAGAGTGGATTTAAAGGGGATGACAATAGTGAAAATTGTGGTTATCTCACCTGCTCATTTTGCCTAGAATTCACGGCCATGACTCATCTTTCATAGGCATGAATCATCCATTCACAGTTGTGATTAACATTCATGGTTTGTTTACTGAAAATCCAATATTCACAGTTGTGACACTATTTTTCACGGGAGTGAAACAACAAAAATTAACAACTTTAAAACTTTTAAAACCATACATAACTCATAACTCTCACCAACCATTACCGTAACTTATAGACTATATTTACAGCCATGAAGGCTTCTTTCACGGGTTGTCTACCCATGACTCTATCATGATTGATTATATGTGGACATTCACGGGTGTAAACCTTAATTCATCAACGTGAACATCTTCTGTATGGCCATTCATAGGCGTGAAGCTTTCTATCACAGTCGTGAATCGTTCGTTTGTGTCAATTGTTAGCATTATTTAAAGCTATTTCACACACAATCATACAAGGCTCTATAGCTAACTAATGTTAGTCACTCATATCAATACTTTTCAGCATATAATCATCAAATAATAAGCTATAATCATGCAATTTTTCCTTTTAACTCAATCAAGATAGATTCAACCACCATTATCAATGTCATTAAACAATCAAGTCTCATATGTCAATCTTTCTCTATCATTACATATTTCATATGTCAATTACCTCAATTCTAGCAAGTTACACATATGCTAATTACTATAACATTTACATCATTAAGCACACAAGCATACCAACATTTGAATTAAAATGAGTATATATACAAACCTTAAATATTGGAGCCTTAAACTTAATCTCTCTCAAGTCTACTACCTTTAGGTGTTTTCTCCGCCCTTTATTTCGCCTCCTATCACAAAATCAAGAACTCATTACCGTCCATTACTTCCATAACTACCTATTTATGCCATAAACATGCACAGAGCCTAACTTAAACCGTTAAACTCAAAATCCCATCAAAACCAAATTGAACCAATTAAAGAATAACAAAAAACACAATCTCTTACCTCTGTATCATGATTACAGATTGATTATAAGGTCTAAAATCGTATTATAGTACTCCTTGATTTTGACTTTGGTCTTTTGTAATTAAATCCTTGTTTCTAATTCATTTTAACTTCGTTTATGGTGAGAATTTCATATTTCATCAACCAAAATTAAAAGGGATTGAGGGGAAACGATTATGGGGTTCAGGGTATTTGGTGGTTAGGGTTCTCAGTTGAATTTCCGTAAGTTTCTATCAACATAAGAAACTATTCTATTTAAACTATAGGACATTCACGGTCGTGATTTTATCTTTCATAGGTGTGAACACTATTAAATTTAGCTTTTTCATATGTTTTTAATTATTTTTATGTTTCAAATACCCTTAGTCACTATATATCTCTTATATACCTTTTATATACTTTTTATTTATATGTTATTACTAGGTCCTGACTTACGAGCATTACATCAATAATCCTTTATAATAACAATACAAGTTTGAATACAATATTTTACATTTGGTATTTGCGTTAAATAACAAAATTTCCAATAGATATATTCATAAAAGAAAATAATTTATAATGAACTCTAGAAAAATATTTATAAATTGAGAGAAAGACTCCCAATTAATTAATTGTTAGAATGACAGAAACTTAGAATTTGTGTATATTAATTGTAGTCCTTAAGGCTTAAGCTTCATAATACAATTACGAAACACCTAAACTCAAGCTATGTATAGAGTAGGAGCCATCTTATGGACCTATTCACCCCTAGAGATGAGGAAAAACTCCAATCTCAAATTAATGAATTGGGTTTGTGGTCTGACCGTTCAAAAATAGGGTTTAAGCAAAGTGACAAATTTTTTGGCTGAATTGGACGGTCTTATAACCAATGCATATAATAACAAGTTTCTAAATATGAAATTAAAATTGTATTTATAGCCAAAAAAAAAACAAAAGTGAATGTAAACACTATCACTTGCAACATATTAAAGTAAACATTTTTGTACTAAGAAATTGACTAGCTACCCATGAACCAAGATGAACAAACATGCCGAAAACTAAAAGCAGACCTTTTATATTAAATGAATTTCAAAACAAGGAAACAATACCAAAATAAAGAGATTACAAGCCCGAAATAAACATTAATGATAAGTTTGAAATATAAAAAAGTAATAAATAACTCTAAAGGAGAAATAAAGGGCAAACTATAGGCTCAACTAAAGTATTACAAAGTAAAAACTTACAAAATAAAATATCTTCTCATAGAAGCAAAAAGTACTATCTATAGTAAGAGTAATGTTTATACCCACAATTAGAAATACCCTTAAAATTAGGTTGAGAGATTTTTCCATAAACATGGAAATCTAAAAAATAATACAAATATACTTTTTTTCCTATCAAAGTGGACTTATTGGCCGATCTGAGCTTTCAAATTCTATGGCTTAATGGATTGGTGATAGGGCTATGGCAAAATTGGTGAAAAAAATTGTTAATAAACCAACCCATTAAATTAGTAAATGAATTATTTGTTAAAAACCGTTCCAACCCAAAAGACAAAATATGACTGGGCCGGATTGGGTTCAAAATTGAATTGATTTGTATTTATTAATCCAATAAATGATTTTTGAAGGCATTTTTGCTTATAATTACAACTTAATACTAAATTTCCCATTTATTTTATACTAATGTTCAACTTATTTGTTTATTATTTTTTACACAATATTATGATTTAACAATTATTTTTTCATTCAATCCATGTTAAAAAATAAAAAAATAGCAAAATGAACGAAATAATAATATTTTTTCACCGTTTTTTACCAATTTTCAATTTTACAATTGTTACACAATTAGTTGGCCGCTCAGACTCATTTAGTTCAATAGTTGAGTGTAGCTAATAGTTGATAATTAGTAGTTAATAACTAATTAATATTAATGTTTGATAAAACTAATTAAGCTGTTGTTAGAATGTAAAATTACCAATATAAATATATTTTATTTTATTCAAAGTATATATTTTTATATGATACATAAATAAATAAAGTAATTATTTGATATAATTATTTATTATAATAAAAATAATAAAATATAATCAATTTTAAATAAATGTACATATATAATTTATAAATAAAATCAATTAAATTTATCATAATTTATGCTTAATATATTAAAAAACTTATTATAAAAAAATCTATGAGATTTAAAAAATTACAAACATAAACAAACTTTAAAAAAACTAATAGTTTACCTATAAAAATATTGTTTGAAATAACAATTAAAAAGATTGTAACTTAAATGTATTGATTGCTCTGTAATTACAGTCATTGGTAACAAACAAAAATTCTAAATTCTTAAAAAATGTTATTAGTTTATACATTAAATCCTAAAAAATTCATACAAAAATATTTCAAATATAAAAAAATTATATAGTATATTACATTGCAATGTTTATAATTCATACAATATTAAATAAATATATATTATCTTAAATAATATAATATAAATTATTAGTTTTTTAAAAGTTTAATTTTGGCAATATTTTGTTAAAATCTCAAGGAGTTTTCGTAATTTATTATATATTAAATGATATATATAGTAATTAAAAAATATAGTATATATTTTTTTCATTTAAAAATAAACGATATTTCTATTTTAACTACTATTTATAATATTTTTATATTTTTAATTATAAATAATTTATTGATTGATATATTAATAATTACAAATAATTTATTGATTGAAAAATTAATTTAGAGGAAGTAAGTATTTTGTAATTAATAAAAATTTATAAAGTAATATAATTTAAATAAAAAATAAACTGTTGGATAAAAATTCCAAAATAAAATTTTTTTTAATTAATAACTGATTAGAATTATGATCAATTATCAATGATATATTTTATCAACACCACTTTAATAATAATTAGATACTAAATAATTATCAGTTGCTAAAAAATGGGAACCAAACGCCCTCTTACTAAACCTTTTCCCTAAGCTGCACCGGTTTCCCACTTTCGATATATTTATTCACTTTTATTAGATGAACGCGTGAAGCTGCTCCTTGGGCTTTTTAAGAAGTTGCACTTCTTTTTTGTGTTTTTTGTTTTCCTTTTCGTATTTTAAAATAAAATTTAAATAAAAAAATCAATATTTGATTAATGTTTGAAGAGACAAATAAAATAATTTTTTATGGAAAAAAAAGAGATTGTTACTGTAATTAGCAGCTTTCTCTTAGTATATTTCTCACCTGTAATTTTGCATTGCTTTTATCTTTTCGTGAAAATGAAATATATGTAAGTGAAAGAGCTCAATCAAATAGAACCTGTTACCTGAATTTTTTGATCATATGTAAATTTAAACATGCATTTACGAAAATTATGTTTCAAAAAAAAAATTATAAATTTCTAACATAGATTCCATAAAAATGCACTTAAATTCTTCTTCTTTTTTTAAATCAAAGATTAAATATTAAAAAGTTGTTTAGTTCAACTGTTTGAGATAATTTATAACTTTTTTTTATCAAACTGACGATATATATGTGTTTGGCAAGTTTTTATAGATATTAATTGATAGTTGTTTGAAATTCTAAACAGTTATGGATTGAAATTTTCTATTTTTTATATTCGGAACAACTGTTAGTTTTTTTTATCTAACAGCTGATATAAAATTATTTGGTAAAGTTTTCTAAATAATAGTAACTGATATCTTTTTAAAATTTTAAACAACTACTAATTAAAAAATTTTATATTAGAGTTTTTTTCTAAACAACTGAAACTTTTTTAAATAAAATTATCAAATTACGTTTATACTAAATTATCCTAATATATAAAGAAAGAATAATTTTAAATTTATTTTTTATTTAATTACTCTTATATCATGAAATTTATTATTATTATTATTTTTAACTTAATGAAAAAAGTAATGTATTATAATTTTTATTTATTATAAAATAATATATGCATAGAATTAAATAAATAATATCACTACCAACAATAATTTAATTATTTTTATCAAATAATAAGTATTAAACCGATATTAACTATCAATTATCGGTCCTAAACTATTAACTGCTTTTAATAACAAAACCAAATATGACTTTAAATTTTTTTTAACGACTATAATTTTTAAATATAAAAATTAAATTACTTTTATACTAAATTATCTTTATATATAAAAAAAATTAATGGATCTTAAATTCATTTTTTATATAATTACTCTTATATTATATATTTTTTTAAAAATTTCTATTCATTAATTATTTTTATTATTATTTATAAACAGCTTTAGGCTCTGTTTAGTATTACGTTTAGAAAAAACGTTTTTGGAGGAAATTTTTTATTTTAAAATTTTTTAAATTTTGAAAATTGCTTTTAAATATCTAACAGCCCATCGTACAGGACGACAGGAGGAATGGATAAAGTTTTATTGGGATTGTTTTTCCACCTGAGTTAGGGGTGGGGTAGACAATTGTGTCAAGTAACTAAATCTGCCCCATCTAGCAAAAGAAGCGAAAGGTGGGGTGCCCCTATCACAACTCATCACAGGCCAAAAAATAATTTTTTTTTAGAAAAAAAATAGAATAAAAACAATAATTGAAAAGAGGTAGGCCAGGTGGCAACCAAGAGAAATAAAAGGACAAAACAGATGAGGGTGGGGTGTGGTCATGAGGTAGAGAATCATGAAAATGTGTAATGATTGTAGTGGGAGGTGTTGCAAACATGGGCCCCACCAAATGCTCTTTCCTTTTGTGGTTTTGCGGTGACTCTCATTTTCAAGACCCTGTCAGTCTTTATTATTCTATTTAATTTTATTTATTCTCTTTCCTTTTCTAATTAATTTATTTAACTATATTATTAATTATTACTTTTCAGTATTCCCTCCCCAGTCCTTTCTCTTCAATTTTTCAATTTCTCATTCTCCCTCACACGTGTCTTTTATCTCTCTCTCTCAACAAAATTCTCGTCTTATCTTAAATTTTAACAAAACATATCTTCTTATTGTGCAATTTTCATGTAGAATTACATTACATTACATTTATATAAAAAAATATATAAAATTTATTGGTATAAATATTTATCACATGTATTGAAATAGAATTTAAGACTCACACTTTTTTTTTATATTTTATATAACTATTTCATGAGTAAGTGAAATAAATAATATTTTATAGTAAACTATAAATTAAACATTCATTTACTAATATTTTAGGTCCAATTATAAAGGGGCAAATTTATCAATTTATCAATATTAATAAATTTTTAATATATAAATTATTTTATTTATTAAAAATAAAAAAGTAAAAAAAATTAAAATTCTTAAAAAAATATAAAACCACTTTTAACTTCAATTCTTATGCATCACTAGGATGCCTTAATCAATTCTGGTTAAATCTATGAAACCGAGAATCCGGTCTTAATTGTTACAAACTGTGTAAATCACTGTTGGTTTAATTGGTGCTAGCGAAAGTAGAAACCGGTGTAGATAGAGTAATAGAAACCGAAACAACTGATGGAACAGAAACATAAGTAGGAATAGTGGGTTGAAGAGTTAGAACAAAAAAAGACTGAAGTGGATGATTGAGAGATTGGAGTTGAAGAAATGTTAATAATCAATTTTTAACTAATGGTACAATGATTAGAAAAATTGCAGATGAGTAACACTTATTGGTACCATTAGTTATTATTTTTTTCAAAGTTGGGTTGAATATTTTCTAAATAAAATATATATTAAAAATAATAATATTTTATTTTCATTTAAATTAAATTTAAAGATAAAATAAATATATATTTAAAAATAAAATAAAATAAAATTTAAATAAAATAAAAGGTTGAAGATTGAGTTAAGTAACTTATTATAATTTATGGAGTTAGAATGAGGTTTGGGTACTAAGTTATAGACTGAAAATTCGGAAAATCAAATAGGAGGGAAAGAGTATTGAGTATAGTGGAAACAAAGCTATTTTTTGTTTTTGTTGGGTATCTAAAAAGAATTAAATTTTTTTCCTAAATACTCAATACGAGAGGCAGAGGGTTTTCCTCTTCCCCTTTTCTCTCTCTGCGTCTATCTAATTTAATTTACAGTTCAGGTTGGTTATATTAATTTCTATTTTTCTGCTTTCTGAAATTTTCTCATCTCTTTGCTTTACTTTCAAATCTCCAAACAGCCTTTTTTTAGTTTCTTATCGGAATATTTTTGGGTCTGTTTTTTTTTTTTGTTGCTGTTATAGAAATTGAGTTACATGTTGATTCGTGTACCTGCTTTTTGATGTAAATGGGTTTCTGTTTTAGGATATGGTTCTGGATTCTCGATTCGATTGATGAGGGAGTGGTTTCAGGACTTTAGGTTTCTGCTGATGGAAAGTGTGTGCCCATTTATCAGTATTAAGTGGATTTGCTTGTTTTTATCATTTTGTGCTTTGTTTGGAGTTGATTCAGATGATTTCATGAGTGCCAATACAAATTTATCCTGAAAATCTAAATTAACCTCTTGGGTTTTGATTTTGGGTGTTCTGATTTTTTCTTTTTTCCTTCACTGGGATTTGGGCTTCTTATTTTGATTGGCTGGAGTCATTTGGAGCCGTTAATTGTCTGAAAGAAGGGAAAGGAAATTGTTTCAGCTTTTAGGCTATTGGCATTTCTTTTGATGGAATTAGGATTTTGAACGAGAATCATTACATTATTCTGATAGAAGGCTTTTCAGTTTAGTAGCTTTTGCTAGGATGTGGCCTTTTACTTCCATGGAGAATTAAGTATCTGCTTGAGCAAGGTAAATTGAGGTTCTTGTGCTGCTGTGTTTGTATAGTGAGAAAAGGATGGAAAAGGAGATAGTATGTGTTGAGGGGACCAATATGTGCATAGTTGATGAGGTTAACCCGGAAGAATCCTCTTGTGCTGACATGGAAATTGAAGAGAATGAAATTGGAAGTTCAAAGAATGAAATTCAACGGTTGACATCAGAAAAAGGTGAGGGAAGTAATGTGGTTTTCTCAAGTGAGGGACCCCTTATAGGTAAAGAATCCAGAAGGTCTACTGTGTATCGTTGCAGTGCAAAGAAACTCAAGTCTCATGTGATTGTAACAGAGTCTGAGATCGGCAAGAAAGACAATATTGGCCATGACAAAAAACTCACTAAACAAGACAGGATTGAGTTAGGTCGTTTGTTTCAGGGTGCAGTGAGTTCCCATGATTGGGAGCTTGCTGAGAGCTTGATTTTGTTAGCAGATCCACAGACTCTTAATGATGCCTTGTGCATAACGCTGGATTCAATTTGGTTTTTGAGCACAGAGCAAGAGCTTAATGGGATAACTGGATTGATTAAGAAGATCATTGCCAATGGTGCTTATGACTTCACTAGAGCTGCTCTTAGGACTTCATTTTTGGCTTCATGTGTTTCTGCTTGCCGTAGCCGAACAATGAGTCTTGCTGATACAGTAACTGTGATGGCTCAGAGGTATGCTTTTGACAACCCCCACAATACACCAATACAAAAGAACAAAGAAAGTAATCAATGAAAAATCTGATATTTTAGGGAATAGATGATATTCGTTAAGTTTCCTATAATATCATAAATTTGGAGGGGCATTGGTTGAACTGGTAATCTGCACGCATGTATAAAAGCTTCTGCAACGTGTGTATATGTTTATATTTTCTTGCAGCAGATAATGCTCTATGTGCCTTAGGTTTGTCCTTGGAAGTCGTGTTCATTTCTATTCTAGCATCATAGACCTGATCATGGTTATTATGATGTGAAATTTATCGATAGTTGCTTTGTAGATATTTTGGTTAATTCTTAGATGCCCATGTCTTATGCTTTTGGTATATGATGCTGCATGCTTTTTTTGGGTGCTTGCTTATGTTCCTGGAAAAATCCTTCTTGGAGGAAGGTTGTCTGGTACTCTGTTGCATTGAAAATGAGAAGCTCTTGCATTATCAATTTTTCTTATCCAGTGTTATCAATGAATCTGCCAGTACCTTAATTACAAAGAAATGAGTTTTAATTGGGTGCTTTTACTTTCGAAAAGTATTGCCGTGATGGCTTTTGTGGATTGGGGGGGGGGGGGGAGAAGGACATAACAGTTAACGATCACTTGTGCTGTGTTGATTGACTATAATGCAACTTATTTGATGTAATTTATTACAACTTTTTTTTCTTTTGCTTATTGATCATGTAACTATTTTTTATGGAAACTTTTCTTTTTGCTTTGGAAGATTATATTGCAGTTGATAGCTTTTGTTGATAATAGCATTTTTCAAACTGTGTAGCTTTTCCCCTTCTAAGTGGCCCTATATCTTTTTCTTTTCCTCATAAAATTTACAGTTCTTTCGATTGCTGTATTAGACTTGCTTGCTTTTTTTGTTTTCCTGCTAAGATGTTCGAGATATCTATACTTTCATTACATTTGCATATATTATATTTGTGTGATTTGTCTTAAAATGCCTTTCCTTTTAATTTTGTTTGTCACATAATGTTTATCCCTTTTTAGAAGTTTGTGGTAAATGTTTGGTGTTTTCCAATGTTAACATATTCAATAAGATACATTTTATCATGTTTCAGAAAATAATTATATAATGTGAATGCATGCAATTGCTCTTTAAATTGTTGACTTGTAAAGCCAGCTAATACTTTCGGATATGGGAGAATTTTGTTTGCTTCTGTTACACCATTATAAGCCTAGAAAGAAGAGAAGTAAGAAACTTTTCAAAATATTCTAATGTCTTGAATTGACAGGAACTTGTTTTTATCTGTATTGTCTGGGGCACTCTCAGAATATGCATATCTTGTACCATGGTTTTCTAATAGGTGAAGGTGCAATTTAACCTCTGAACTCGTCGAAAAGTAACAATTGGGAAACTTGATTTTTTTGGGTGCAATTGAACCATGAATCTTCAATTTTGGACCATATTGGCCCTTCTTTGTCATAGCTAGTTAACTCCCTTAGCAAGAGAATGAATGAGCCCCATTTTTAACCATTTGTCCCCTATCTCTCTCTCTTATTCATTCTCTGTCCCCAGTCCCACTTCCCTCTCTCTCCCATATCCATCAAGAAACATTAAAAAAAAAAAATACTTGTAGTTACTTCAGCATCAAATGTTGGCATTCCAAACTCTCTCCTTCAGCACAATAAATGGGTTTTTTTTTTCTAAGAAATATATATCTAGCGTGAGTCGTTCTACCACAAATTGTTGCTTGTAGTAAGTGCTGACAGAGAAGTTTATCTATCTCCACCATCATATTCTAAACATAATTTGATTGTCTAAATCACTGACACTTTCTGTAGAAATTAGTTAATGAAGATGCTGATACCAAGTCAAATTCCAGATTATTAATTAGAATCCAATCACATATTTGCTTGCCACATTTTGCTGCCAAATTGTGAGGTGCCAATAACAGTAGTTAATACAAATATATCAACAAATAATTTTTCAAACAGCTTCAAATTAATTTCTTAAACAGCCTAACAGCTTCCTTCGAACACCTATAACCATGAATAATAGAATTCCACACAACCCCATTTCTCCTAGGCACATCATCAAACAGCCTCCTAGCAATATCCAGCTCCCATACTTTCACAAACCCTTAAAATGATCATGTTCCACAAATAATCATTCTTGTAGGGCATCAAATCAAGCAGCTTCGGCATTTTTTCTTTGTTTTCGGGCTTCATGTGGCCCTTTATCATATTGTTCCATGAAATGCAGTTTCTCTTGGGCATTTCATTGAACAGGTTATGTGCATTACCTATGCTGCCATGCTGAGTTTACGTTTGTAGAAGTCAATTTTTGCCAGTGGAAAAGCGTAACTTGTAAGACCGTTTCTGAAAAATAAAGGTGGAGCTGTTTCTGTTGGTTGATTGAATGATGGGGTTAAGGGATTTGAGCAAGCATGCCAGAGATTGGTTTTCAAGATTCAAAGCCACATAGAACCATAGAAGTGGAGGATTGTACCAGTGGTTTTGGCTTTTGCCTTCAATGATTGAAGAAGCAGACACTATTTGTTTGTTAGTTTGCAATACGGACATTTCATGCTGAATCAGTTACAATTTTTTTTTTCCTTGATGGATATCTGAGAGAGTGTTAGAAACAAAGATAAGGCACAGATGGTTAAAATGTCCCTAGTTATTCTCCCAATAAGGGAGTTAGCTAGTTGTGACAAGAAAGGGTGACTAAAATAGAAGATTGATGGTTCAATTGGACCTCAAGAAACATCAAGGGCTTAAATGTTACTTTTAGATGAGTTCAGTACATAAATTGCACCTTCAGCCATTTTCTAATTAATAAAATATCATTATTTACTTTCCTCATGCTCAAACGTATATGCTCATATAAGGTAAAGCAAGACCTATAGGCCTTAGGAAAGAGATTTATTTTGTTAAAGGCAAACAAACAAGATGGAAGCACTATTTCTCAAAAAGAATCATATGTTCAATGTATTTAATGTGTCAATATTAATGAATGGCGAGTTCTTAGAGAACTAGTTGCGCATTTCTTTGGTGCTTCATGCTGTAAGGGACAATATATATATTTAGATTTTCAAGCATCTCTCTCCTCTATTCATGCTCATGTATTCTTTCATCTTCTCTTTTCCTTTTTAACTTTTTGCTGGTTTTATTTGGTTTTTTTCATTGAGATATTTTTCAAAGAGTGTTTAGTTTACTTAATGTAAAGAAAACAGTCTGTGCTTAAGTTTTTCTGGTGTGTTTTTGGAAAATATTTTTGGATGCATGTAATCATTCATAGATTGAAAGCCACAAGTTACAACTGGTACTTGGGAGGGATTTGTTGGTATGAAATTGCATCCCCAAGGGTAGAGAAAGGCATTTTAGTCTTTTGCTATGGCAAAATTATGCTGGTAATGGGAATTCTTCCTCATTTTTATCTATTTGGAAAAGTCAACCATTAATGTTATCTCAACAAGTTGTTGACAGCGTGTAAGATGAATGATACTTTGGGCTTTAGCATGTTGTTAATGTGCCACTTTTGTTCTATGTCATTTTATGCATCAGATTGCACGAGCGTCTTCAAGAATGCAATGGGGATGAGGTCTTGAAGGCAGAAGCTGGTGCTAAGGTTCAAAAGTTTACTGAATGGGCTTTGAAATGTATAGGTTTCCATTCTCGTTGCCAGGGGAATAGAGATAGAGTGAGTCATAACTCAGCCATTGAGATTCAACTCCAGTTATCTGCATTCAAGACATTTTTAGACCTTGCTGGCAATCAACTCACAGGGAAAGATTTCACAGAGGCCTTTGATGCAGCTTGTTTTCCCCTAACTTTATTCTCTAGCTCATTTGATCCTGGTTGGGCATCTGGGATATCTGCTACTGCAATTCAAGGATTGCTTGGTATGCTTGTTGAAGGGGGAGCGGACAATGTCAACCAGTGTTTTTTGGAAGCCTCTCGGTTTGGAAGTACAGAACTTGTGCGCATCTTATTGCAGGTAATTTATTATTTTTCAGAATGGCTTTCAATTTCTGTTCAATTCTGCTGTCTAATTGTTCTAAGTAAAAAAAAGGTTTATTTATTTGAAAAAAGTAGAAGTTCCTTGCTAGTTTGGTTTGACTGCAAGCAAGAGATATGGTTCAATACTTGGTGAAATTTCCAACCGTTGTTCTTTAGTAGGTGATGTTATTGGGAAGTGCTTTGTGGTGAAATTCCTTTTCTTTTTTTTTTGTTTCTTTTAATAGGGTGTGAAGGGTGTGCATGATTTTCATGTCAATGTCGAATGAATCTTAGAACAAAGCAAGAATTGGGCATACATTTTTTCTCTTTGGTATGTAAAGTTTACTAGAGGTTGCATACTGAAGAAGTTTTGTGATTGACTCAGGCATGGAGTTGTTGATTGGGCATTCCTACATGATTATGAAAGATAGCTGAGATTGAAAGTTGAAGTAAATGGATGGATTCAATTTTCTTTTCATGGAAGTTGCAGTTTTCCATGCCTAGGGGCTTTTTGTTTGTTTGTCATTTTTTTTTTTTGTAAAATCAAATCTGCTTAGGATTTTTATCTGGAATGCTGAAAGTAAGTTAGCATCATCATGTTTTAGTGAGTGAGCACTTCTGTTAATTACATGACTCTGGGTGTTTGGGTTCTTTTTTTAAGCCAGCGGTTAGAAGTTGGCCTCCAATTCACTTGTTTTGGGTGTGGTGCTGCAGTTTTTCAAAAACTGATGTTTGACAGTTCAAAATCATAACTGAATGCTAGAATAAAGTTTTCTAGCTGCTGCAGTTGGGCTTCATGTGACATCCAACTATCCTCTATATCCAGCAATTGGCTAGTAGCTAGCTACCAATAGTTAATTACAACCTCCAGTCCTAACGGGCCCAATATCCATGGTTGATGATACGTGAGTTGAAATAGTGATATGGATAGCCTGTTTACCAACTGCATGGCATTCACTGTAAAAGGCTGCAAAGTAGAGTTGCTGTATCTATTTTTTTGCCAGCCAGTGTGCTTGGCTAACTTTGCTGTAAAAGAGCGTTTATTTCCAGAATTTAAAGGATGTTTTCCTTGATATAATCTTTGGAACATATATGTATATATCTATGTTTCTGTCACCATATACATAGTAGTTAAAAGCGCAGCGCTCAGGAGAGGCGCAATTGCTGACTAGCGCTTTATATACCACAAGCCGCCTCCCTTGAAAAGCACAATTGGCTCATCTTTGCATAGGCTGATTATGCGTAAAATTAAACAATAAATAACTAATCATATATCTAGCATTAAATGGCATCAAAATAAGGAAAGAAAAAAAGACTTCGGTCCAAAATGTCTTAGTTAGAAAGTTAGAATGAGAGAAGGAAATTACTTCATGACATGACTATAAGCCTAAGGAAATAATGAGTAAAATTTGACTCCAAATTTCAGTAAATTGCTCTGTTCATCTTATTATAACAGCTGTCTCTAGTGCATCTTATTATAACAACTGTCTCTGGTGCAATATAATGCAGTTCATCTTATTATAACAGTCGTCTCTAGTGCAATATATTCCAGTTTTCTTTATGTTTTATAGATAACATGGTGGAATTTCTTTTTTACATAATTACATAGATTCCTACATAATTACTATCATTAGAGGCTAATATTTACTATCATTGGCTTTTAATTGTGGCTATTAATTTACTATCATTATCTTTAAATACTAGATTCCTACATAATTACATAGATTCTCTTTTTTTCTTTTGAATTTTTTGAAGTTTCTTTTATCATGTGCAGTGACTTTTCACAAATTTTAATTGTTACTTGATTGTATTTGCTAATATTTATGATTTATATTTTTTGGTATATTATATTATATTACTAATAAAATATATTAGAATTTTTGCGCTTTGTTTCATTCAGGCACGTGCTTTTTTTGTGCTTTGTCCTTCAAGGCGATAGGAAAGCATATCACCTTGAGTGTGCCCATTGCTTTTAACTACATTGATCTCTTGAAGCTAGTCTGCCTGGATATAAAGTTTCTCAACTGTTGGTTTGAAAGCAGAAGAATCACTGTATATCTTTAAACATTATTTTGCTTGTAGTGTTGAACTCTCTAGGAATCCAACTCTCATAATTCTATTCAAGATCTAAGGGTCACTAAGGTTGGGGAAAATTGTATTTCTGCATAAAATAAGAACGCAAAGATCATATTAGAACTTGCATATTCGTCAGTAAACCCTTAAGTAATTGAGGTTTCTGCGCATGATTTGGCCAGATAGTGGGCCTATTGGCTCAAATCATCTCTACCCTTGCTCAAATTTAGTTCATTGAAATTATTACATTATGTCGCCATGCATCTTATTCAAGCTTGTTTTTAGGTTTTTGATAGGTTCTTTTGTGTTTGTTTGCATGCTTATTAAAGTCTACCGAAGCATATAAGTTAAATTGTTTGATTGGTTGTTATGGGGTGGGGGAAGGAGGGGATGTTAGTTTTTGTTAATGCTGTTCTAGTTGGCTCTTGCTTATGGTTTTTTTGATTATCTAATGTGGGATTTGACTGCTTAGATTGCTCAAAGGAACAGCTTGGATGTTGATGTTGATCTGGCCCTTGGTTTTGCTTCTCACTACTGCAAAATTGGCACAATGGAATGTCTAGTGGAAGAGGGAAATGCAATAGCTTTCTTAGGCCCTTTGATGAGAGCAGCAGAAAGGGGCTGTATGCAGGTTGTCCAGTGGTTTGTGAACAGGGGTTGCCGTGACATGGAGCTCTGTCTTGCGCTTACAGCTGCCACCTCTAGTAGCCAAGTTGACGTTGCTGCGTATCTTCTCCCTCATGTACCTCAGCATGTAATCGCGGCCCTTAGCATTGAAATTCTCAAGGCTGCTGGTGAACGAAGTGGTGGCTCACTAGATGGTGTTGCTTTTCTCCTTTGTTCTGATTTCTTGGGTGATCCTGCTGCTACTTATGCTGTTGCTGACAGCATTGCTAGGTCTGATGATGACGCTGTTGCCCCTGAGCTGAGGGCTTTTCTTAGGGAGCACTGGTCAGAGGCAGCTTTCTTGGATGGATTAAGGCAAGGACAAGAACATTATATGAATCTCATGAGGATTTTGAATTGGGGTGGATCTCCTATGTGCTTAAGGGATCTGCCAGGCGCTCTTAGGGTGGCAATAGCTTACCTTCCATTGTATAGAGAATGTATTGCGGCACATGGTCGTTTATTTTCTCAAAGGCTTAGGGGACAGCTAGTTGAAGCCGTGAGAAGGCTGGGGGGTGGGTCCTTAGAAGGGGTGAGTCAGGGCAGGGAGCTCATGACTGTTTTGGAGCATCACCTTCCTCCGTTTTTGGTTCATGCCCCCAGCATTGGCTAGAAGATGTTATGTTGCAGATTTTTCACTACAGTTTTTTTTTTCCCCCTTTGTACTTCACATATGCTATAGACAATAAAATATTTTCAGCTGTGGTTAAGGTGAGAAAGCTTTCTAAAAAGGGTTGCCAATTGTCCTTCCATGTAAGTGGGTTGGCGAAAAATCTTTGCATGTCTGCAATCCCTCAATCCCTATAGCATATATCATCTGTTAATGGATTCACATGTTGATCTGGAATGTATATCACACAGAGCAACTATTGTTACAAAGGGTTAATATATGGTGCGAATGTATATTAGCCGAGTATAATATTTTTATCTTTTCTTTTCTTTTTGTTATTTTCTTGGTTTGAGTGGAATTATTAATGATTCGAAGAAAAGAGGCCTACCAGCATGCTGAAGAAAAAAAAAGGTTGAGAATTAGGAAGTTCTGAGTGTTGTAAAGTAAGATGGATGGGGGTGGGAGTTGAAATGCTTTTGAATTTGGTATGAAAAGTATACCATCCACCTAAAATGTTGGTCCTAAATTAGAACTGATATTTTTGTTTCACCTTCAAACTTCACAATTCACATGGCATTTTGACCAGCAGCCTCCCACATGATCTTGTTGCCATCATTATTTGGTATTTTTGAATTGGCCGCCCTTTAATTCAACTTGGTTCCATCCAAAACTCTGAATATCTTCAAATTCTAATATTATATCGTTATTTACATTTTTTTTATTTTACTTGTTTATTAATTTAATAATGGCTTTTTTTTTCTTTCATGTGGGTTTGACATGAAAATCTTTATGCGATTTAATAAATAAAAGAAAAGACTATGTATCATCAGCATAACATAAGATTGAAGGTAAAAAAAAAGAAGCTATCTTGGGCATTTATAATGTTGAAATGGCGAATCACAAGTAAAATTAGTTTTCAATAATCGCCATCGTTGACTATATAAGTTATTGTTCAAAATTTCAGAGTTCAATTTTATGTGTAGTTAAATAGTTTTTACTTTGTAGGCGTCTGGCTAATTGCATATTACAAATTGCAATATTAGGAATTTTAGATCATAGTTAATTTGAAAATTGGATTATTAATAGAATTATTTTATTGGGCACAAATTTATACATTTACGAATCTAGCGGAATAGTCGGATTAGATGAGCCTCATATATGTATTAATAAATATTTATTAATACGAATTCGTATCCTTTAAAATTATTCTTATTAATATATATACTTTTTGGATGCTTAGCCTTTAAATAAACCTTTTAACTGAGTATTAATGCGAAAACGAAAACAGGGAAAATCAACGAAAGTTTCCACAATTAGGCCTTTGGTCAAACAAGGCAAAGTGTGACAATGTAATTATCTCAAAACTAATGCAAAGCTATGCTGTGGTTGCATCATCATCATCATGTCTCTTAGCTTTATTCTTGATTTTAATATTTTACCTTTTCTTATATGAAATATATAAACCTTTTTCTCTTTCAAACATCAATTCAATTGTCGTTATTCCAATTTCTCTAAAGGAATGATCCGGTGGAAATTATTATAAATAACAATTTATGTTAACCATTGATATGTGGAATGATATTCTTTTTATTATATGGTTTTAACTTGTTTTAGTATATACTGTAGTAAATATAATTCTTATTCATTTTCAACATTAACCTTATATTATTATATTTCAAAATTTCCTTTGAATGAATTCATATGTCTCATTGATTGGTTATTGGGAAAAGTTTAAATAAAAAAATATTTCACAAAATAAGAAAATAAAAAATTATTTATGTTTATTGATATACAAATAGATAAACAAATATATATATATATATATATATATATTTCCCAATTGACATATATAACTAAAAGAAATTCATGTATACATAATTTTTTTTCCATACTAGAAAGGTTAAAATTGTTAACAAACATTGTAATATATGCCAAAATTGATAAAGTCAAAAGGTTGCAATGTAAAAATAAGTAAAATTTAAGAAATTGAAATTTGGCCGAGGCCAACACTCTTTTGGTATATTTTCCTCCTCCATTTCCCAACATTGTGAATTTGTGATTTTCATAATGAGTTTTCTAAGTAAGAGTGAATATTTTCATGTAGCTTCTGCATAATTTGAAACTTGTTTCACGTGAATAGATTTATGAGAGTATTTGGAATTGCTATTAGGATTCAAAAATATAAGTTTAAATTTTTTTAATTTAATTAATTAATTTTTTTAATTTTTTATAAGTTGATTTTTTTAAATCTATTTCTAAAAAAACATCTATTTACCTAATTCTCTCCGAAAATAGTTTTTAAAACTTAAAAAAATTAAAAATAAATTTTTTTTTTCAAAAATATTTTTCCCGTAATGTCAAACGGACTCTATATCTTAATAGATAAGAAAAATGCCTAACTTTCTTTTATCAATTAAACCTAAGGTTATATATAATATAAATGAATTTTATAAAATTAGAGAATTTTATTTATGAATTTATTTTAAATTTTAATTTTAAAAATTAATATATTTATTTATTTTTTCCTTTACACTTTTATTTTTTATTTTTTAAAAATATATATGTAAAAAAACTGATAGATATATTAATACTTATACCAAATTAAATAATAGTAAATAATTTCATTAATTCTGCAAAATTTGTTTGTACCACATATGGCCTAACTAGACATTGGCTAAGAGAATTCTTTCTAAAAAAGAAAAAAAAACACTTTCATAAATATACTTTAAGTTAATTCTGTCATAACATAAATGCTTTAGTGCAAACCAAATGGCAATTGAGTAGTTGGTCTGTAACAAAACCTGATGCCAAGTTATTCACTTTCCTTGGTGCATAAAGCATAAGATAAACATCAAATGAACTCTAAATCAAGGTCACAAAGAAAGATTAAAGATCCATGAGCTAAAATGAAATAAAAGAACTTTTCTTTTTTCCTTTCAACAATTAGAGAACATACAAAACTTGTATCTAAGAGATTAACTTGTTTTTTTTTATTATTAATTTTGTTTTTCTTTTTAAACAGAAAAAAGGGTACCATTTTCATTTTGAGTTTGAGAAAACACCATTTACACATGTGTATATGTTATATCCCTTGCATTACTAGGCATAAAAGCCAAGACCATAAGCACTGCTAAGATTCCTATAGGAAGCAGAAGCAGCAAAAATGGTGGTGGAGGCAATGGTGGTAGTATCAATGGCAGAATCAACAGAGATGCTGTTAGACATATAAGCAGAAGCAAGGACTCTAAACTAAAATAGCTTGATGGCAATAATCTTTTTCCACTTCCTCGAGATGACAATGTTTTTGGATGATACTCCATTTTCTTGTTCTCTCCTCTATATGGAGCTCGAACAACAGCAGCAGCAGCAGAAGAAACAGAAGATTGCGGATTAGCAGCTATCTTTCTTCCTCTCACATCCATTATCTTTGTTGAACAATGATCTTGCAAATTGATTATGCTTGTTCTTGGAAACCTTGATTCTGATTCACGATGTGCAAAACTCATTTAATTAACTCTTAATAAATCCACCTAAAGCCAATGATGGGATCAATTTCCTTATACTGTAGTTCACACACAATGCCACAAATCTCTTGCTTTGATTTCTTCAACATTGATCTTCACACCAAGAAAATTGATTTCTCTTTCAAATAACAGATTACCAAATGCCTCTTTCTCCTTGAACTTGATCAAGATTTGCAACTCAGATGCCCTAAATTCAGTTTCTTCGAAAGAAAACAGAACGGTAATGATTCTTGGATCAAAATGTGGGCAATTGCCAGAAATTCGAATAAGATTCAGACCCAAATTTACAGCTCTCTGATTGATTGAAAAGAATCTACAAGACTTCAATACCGAGAAACTTCGTCCCCCATAACACAACTGGATTACAAATCAAAAACAAGAAAAGGTTTAGACCAAGATGATTAACTAATGCATAACCATGACAATTAATCAATTAAACCTAAAAATCACCAAAAAAATGTAAGGAAAACATTAAATAAACATTGATCCCATCTTTCTTCATCAAATTTACAAATTCTTATGCCAAAAATCTCAAAATTTTTTAGGAAAAAAATAAAAAGAGAAACTAGCGCAAGGCTATCCGTGATTTGCTTTTGTGCAAGTGATTGTTCCTCTAATAAATCTTGAAGATTTCAATAGACCCAAATACGAGAAATCCAATTAAATCAAAGAATCAGTAAGAGAGAAATATGAATACATATTAACTAAAGCTAGCAATCTTCTCTTTATAAATAACAGAAAAAGAGAACAAAGACGAAAATAGGTGGAAAATAGGTACCAAGGAATTAACCTGTGATGTCTATAAAGATGCTCTAATTTTTGGTGGAAGAGGTAGAGAGGGAAATTCCAAACAGGGCAATAACAAAGATGGAATGCACAATCTGATACTTTTTGCATATTTCAAACTCTTTCTTTCTTTGAGAAATTATTTCATCTTATTATAGATCTCTCTCTGGCTTTCTTCTTATTTTGTTAATTCTTAGATGGGGAAGAAAATTGAGAAAAAGAAAAAAAGTAAGGTATAGAAGGAATGGGTTTTGGTTTGTTGCAGTGTATTTGTACAATAATGAATAAAATTTATTGAATTAATTTGGAAGATGCATAGGGTTTGTTAGAGAGAGAAAGAAAAGGTTGGGTTCAGTGAATCATACTGATTTACATATATTTCAAGTGGGGTACTTTGGCTGACAAACAAGTTGCTGGTTTTGGAAACTGAGGGGTTTGTGCCTCCCAAGGTTCACCACCCCTAGACTCCTTCGATTTTTTTTTCTTTTTTATTTTTTTTATTATGAATGTATTTAGAATTATTGTAAGATATTTAAAAAATAAATTTAAAATTTTTTTATTTAATTAATTAATTTTTTTAATTTTTTATAAACTGTTTTTTTTAAATTTATTTCTGAAAAAAATATTTATTTACCTATATTTTTAAAACACAGTTTTCAAAAATTTAAAAATAAAATTTTTTACTCCGCTTTTGTTAAACAGCTTACTTTTCACAAAAATTGCATTTTTTAGTTACATAATTCCTAGGCTTAATACGCACATACCTTCTATAAAAAAAAATTCATATGACTTATTCTATTAATACTATTTATTTTATCTATCTTATTTATATTAAGCTACATAACTTTTCTATTAAATTTTAAAAATATATTTTTATTCAGAAAATAATAATAATAATAAGTAATAATTTTTTTATCATATCACCACAATTTAATATTTTTTAATAAAAAACTAATAAAAATATATATTAATAGAATATAATAAAATAAAAAAATTAATGGTGTAATTTTTAAATTAACTTATATATTTATTATATCTTATCACTTTACTTTTTACATTCATCCATTTATTTTATTGGAAAATTTTATAAAAAAATTATTATCATTAATTTTCAAAAATGTCATCATTATTTTATTTTCATTTTGATTTCATCTCTCAAATTTTCTTTTCATTTTATGCAAAGGTTCTCAATTCACAAAAGTATTCATTTTTAATTTAGTTGTTGGTGCATCAATCTCGCAAGATCTTGCTCATTCAAGCACACAAGTTTCTAATTCTTGATTAGATAAATGAGGTTTGGATTATTATGTTAATAATATTTCAGTAATTAATTGAGTATCTGCTTTCATATATTTAAAGAGTTCACATTTGTTTCTATTTCGTTAAATAATAATAATAATAAGTATACTTACTAACTAATTAACAATTTATTAACTAAGTACTTATTTAAAGGTAATAGAGTACAGATCTTAGTAATCGTCATCTTTAAAGATATTCCTTTTGGTGCTTTGAATATTTGTTATGAATTTGTAGTACTTTTCTTTTATCTCACTAGCACAATATAGGATATCTTAATATGGACAAATCAATCTTAATTTCAATGTATCAAGTTTTAGGTGATATTAAATATAATTAAAAAGATGGTCTAACACAAAAATTATTTAGGTAAATATTAAATAATATATAAAGAGTTAATAATGAGGGTTTAGCTTTTCATTATTAACAACTTTTAAATGTAATTTAATGTAAATTGAGTATTAATTAATACTATACAAATTACATCATTGTAATGTAGAATTGTACGTATTTGGGTTAAATTATCTTAGTGTTTTTATTTAAATCACCTATACAAAACCTCTATTGAATAAATTTTACTATATTTCAGTTTATTTTATTTGATTTGGTTGAAAATATTAAAAAATCGATGAAATAGAACTAGCCAAATTTTTTTATACCTATATTTTTTATAAATTTTGTTGTAATTAACTCTAATTTTACATAAAAAAAAAAAGAAGAATTTATAATTTATAATAATCAATTTCAATATATGATACTTGATAAAATCAAAAACTATGTTAATTCATTCTAACTAATTTTAATTTATGATTATTAATAAAAATTTGATAAATGATTTTAATTTATGCTAATTAAAAAATTTTTTATTTCAGTTTAAAGTAATTTATAATTTATAATGTTATAATAATTGATTTTAATTTTTGTTAATTAATAAAATTATTATGATTGATTTTAATTTTTTATATTTAATAAAATATGGTAATAATTATGATTTATGGTAATTAATAAATTAATTTATAAAAATTATTAATAGTTCTGTTCAAATTATATTTTGATTCGGTTTAATATTTTTATATATTAATTCGATTTATTTGAATTCGGTTCGATTTTAAATAACCGATACACATTTTGCTTATTAATATGACATATGAAAATCTAAAAACAAAAAAAAATTGAATTTCATGATAATGATAATTATAAGTAGTAAGAAATTCAAAATTTGTCCATAATAATAGTAATGATTATACTATTACCGATAGAAAAATTTTAAAGTATAAAATTATTTTTTTTAATTTAGTAAAATACTTTTGTGATGAATTAGTTTATGAAAAAAAAAATTAGAGGGTAAATTAATTTTCAAAAAATTATTATATTTTTATTTATAATAAATATTCAATAAATCATTATAATGATAGAGTGTTTGTGTTTGTATTATGTGCATTTTTTTTCTTCATTTTCCTCCAAAGCAGTATACCTAAAAAAAATTATTGATAGGTTGCAAAATATAAGTTTTTTTTTTTCCATTTTTATAATAATTTAACTTTATTAATATGGATGAACACAATCAAACTCATATTATATTACAATTTTGAAAAATACGAGGAATATTGCAATTTGAAATTTCTCATTTTCCCGTTTGAAAGTTTTTATTTTTCTATTGAAAATGCAAGCTGGCCATTGTAGGGATCCTACTTTCTTTTTTACCAGAAAAATCTGAACTAAAGAATTTATGTTTAACTTGAACTTGATCATTATTTATGAAAGGACTAGAAATATCTCTTGTTTTGACTTTCCACATAGCCGGGAATTTCAATTTTCTATAGAGGCAACCATGCCCCTTTTTCTTTTCTTCTCATCAAGTTCTAGGTTATCTTGGAATCACTTGTCAAACATTTAAATAAGTTTTAATGAAAATAATAAATATGAAGAAAAGTTAAAATAAATTATAAGCAGAAAAATTTAATATTGATCTAGATAAATTTTCATGGAAAGAAGCATACTTCTTATCAAGTTTTATATTAATTTGATTTGAAATTTGAGTGATTAAAGAGATGGAGTGAAAAAGTAATCCAATTAAAATAAGTGATATTGTAATAATAAAAAAATTAAAAACAAATAATGATAACAGGTTACATGTTATTGTGTTAAAATTAGTTTATTAACAAATTTTAAGTTACTTAATCTAATTGCTAAAAATAAAAGTAACTAATCCAATAATTATAAATTGATATATATATATATATATATATATATATATATATATATATATATATGAAAAAATTTAGATAATAATTATAAATATTAATATTAAATAACATTAAATAATCATATTTATTATATAATTAATTAATTGTTAAATTAAATCCTCATTTATATATATATATATATATATATATATATATATTTGCAAATAGTCTTCTATTTTTCTTTTAATTTTGAATTTAATTGGTTATAATATAATGTCTCAAACTGACATGACTGAAGCTTACATATTGATCATATCATATCGGTGCACATCAAATTAATAATGTTGATTGAACCGAAATTTAATGACTAAGGGCTAATTGTGACAATAAAAAGGAGTATATATGATAATGTATTAAAAAATGAGTACAAAGGGTAAAACACCCTTGTCAACTTGAAACGTTTAAAATTGCAATGTAGTCCTTGGAAATGAGGGCATTTTTAAATTTTATGTTTCTTTGTGTTCATAAGTATGAAAGGCCCTGAAATTTATAAATTTTTGCAATTAAATTTTCAATTAAAATTTTCTTTAAATGAATTTCTTATTAATTAATTTCAAATTAATATAGTCTCTCATGTGTTTTCTTTAATTAATTATTATTAATTAGATGCTAAGTGTTTAATAAATATAAATTAACTGAAATTTTGATCAATTAATTCTCTTAACTGTCAATTTTAAACTGATTGTATCCGTATTTGTTGAATATTTAGCACTTAATAATTGATGGAACTAATTTTTTCTCTATTTGTTAAATATTTAGCACTTAAAACAATTCAACAAATTTAATTATTAAAGGAGTCAATTCAATATAATTAATAATTAAAATAGTCAATTAAATAAATTTTAAATTAGGAGATTAATTGCATAAATTTACAAATTTAATTATTAAAGGTGTCTAAACTTTTGATTGATGTGGCCAACCACAGCGTAGAAGGGGTATCTAAACTATGGATTGATATGACCAAATACAATTTCAGATTTTTATTTATTTATTTATTTTTTGATGGAGGGGAATTTTTAAACATTGAACGTAAAACCGTCCACTAGGAGCAGAAGCCCCCATGCCACTGGAACAGAAGGTCTTAGTAACTTCAGATATTGCCTATGTCTAAATATTTGTTTTTTTTAATATATATTTAGACGTGGATAATATCTAAAGTATAAATATATAAATAAAACAAATATTTCAATGGAGTATTCATTTAAGGATCAAACATTGATAGCATAGCAATATACAGAAAGATATAATTAGAAGTTTGAGCCACTACTTCTAACTCTCCAATTCTTGAATTTAAAAGTTTTGAGCCAACCATGGGAAATCACTTGATAGAATATACAATGAAGTATTTACTTGGATTCGACTCTTTAATTCATAATTTTGTTTCAATTTTATAATTTATAATTGCGAAAGAGAAATCATTTAACAGGTATCAAGGAATTTTATATATAATTTTTCCTAAGAATAAAAAAAATGCAATTATGTAAAATTTTGAAAGTTTTTGTTCTTTTCTTAGATGGATTTTTTTTTTTTGATAAATTATTTATGAAAACAAGAAGGGACAAATTGAAATATAAAAAATAGATCCTATAATGTCCTTTTTTTGTTAAATTAAAACTTAATTCCATACTAATATCAGAAGGCTAAAAATCACGAAAATATTTAAGAAAATCTATTTCAACCTAGTAATTAGTATATAAACTCAACATTTATAGTTGTTCTTTGAACAAATTGTGGCAACTTTGAAAGAAAGTGATGAAACCCATCTAACTTAATCTCTCATCTACATTTCTCATCAAAAGGATCTACTGCTTAAAAATGGAAAAAAATACATTTTAATAGGAGATAACGACTACATCTTTGTAATCAACTCTCATAAAAAGAGAGACAACACTCAGAAGGATCAAGACCTAACACTAACATCCCTTTATGGGTATGAAACAGTAATTAAAAAATAACAAAGAAAAATCTAATAATCTATATAAGAAAATGAGGAAAAAAAAAAGCGAAAATGAGTAGGAAAAGAGTTGTCACCAATAATTGAAGCCACCGATGACACCCAAAAGACATATTTCAAGCTTATGAAAAAACAACTTGAGTGAGGAACATCTCCTATAGTAACTTTCTTTTTTAATTTTTTTTTTATCAATTACATATTAGAAGAAGAGGTGATAAGTGAAATTCAAAATTAAGTTGTTTTGAAAGCTTCTGAAGTCTTTAACCAACTAGATCACATGAGATTTTTTTTCTTCCAACTTGTTGACATAGAAATATAAAATCTGTTTGATATTGCGTTTGCTAAAAGCGTTTTGGAGAAAAAAATTTAATTTTAAATTTTTTGAATTTTAAAAACTGTTTTTGGAGAGATACAGATAAACATATTTAAAAAAAACAGTTTATAAAAAATTAAAAAAATAAATAAATTAAATAAAAAAATTGTAAACGTATTTTTTCAATACCTAACAACAATCCCAAACATTATAAAGAAATAGTTTTAAGGATATGACCAATGATGTTTATCTAAGTATCCTAAATTCTAATGAAAACAAAAATCATTATTTTAAGTAAATTGATTAAAAATAAAAAAAATTAAACAAATATAATACATTCTTATTCTAATAATTTAAAAATAAATGGTGGTATAGTTCACATGGAAAATGGAAAAACACCACATGGATGTTTCCTATTATATATAAACAAAATTCAATGGATCTCCCATCCTTCTTGCAATTGAAAGTTCAAACCTTCCTTAATATTAAATTTGTGAAGAAAGGTGTGGGCAAAAGAAATTGAAAAATTCATGAATATATAAGAGAGAAGTAATGTTCATGCACCCAATTACCATAAACTGAATCCTTATTAACTCCCTCAGTCCTTCTTTATAATTAGTCAAACCTTACTCATTAAAGATTACAGACATTTCCGGGGGGTGATGCCATGATCTTGAGGTTTTTCTTTCTCCTTATATTTTGTTAATACTTTAAGAATTTAAAAATTATTATTTCTCTGATTTTGACTTATATAACATACTTCAAATGTTTTCATAAAATCACTTGATTCAGTATTGGGTCCAACTAGCAAAAATATTATAACACATTTTGTTAAGTAACAAAAAAGGAAAAAAAAATAAATGAAAACACTTAGCAAAAAGAAAAATGATGTAAAAAAAAAAATTACGAGCTAACTTGATGAATCTTTTTCCCCCCGCTTTATTTATTTATTTTTTCTTAACTTAGAAATGCAAAG
The DNA here is from genome assembly GCA_023653625.1 of Triadica sebifera. Lineage (NCBI taxonomy): Eukaryota > Viridiplantae > Streptophyta > Magnoliopsida > Malpighiales > Euphorbiaceae > Triadica > Triadica sebifera. The sequence goes on from CM042895.1 coordinate 32,918,655, forward strand.
CAAAAAAGTAATGTTCTATTTGACAATACAAAAATGGTACAAAATTTTGCAAAAAAAAAAAAAGAAATCAATTACAGAAAAGATTTTGTAGAAGTTTTTTTCGTATAAATGGTCTGCAACACATTTGTCAACTTAAAATGTTTAAAGTAGTCCTTGGCAATGAGGACATTTTTAAATTTTATGTTTTTTTTTGAGTTTATAAGCATCAATGACTCTGAAATTTATAAATTTTTGCAATTAAATTTAATTAAAATTTTATTTAAATGACTTTTTTATTAAATAATTTCAAATTAATTGTTGAATTTTGAGCTATATTTCCACAATTTTGATGATAATAAATAATTAGACAATAAAGAATTTAACTACACTTGTACTCTAAGTGTGTTAGGCAGGTTATAAATTCCTAAAACCTTGAAACAAGTTGAAAGATTAGAATTGAAGTTCAAAATATTGAAAATAAGCAAAGAGTCACTCCCGTGAATTGAAAAGTCATGTTCGTGATTAATGTTACGCCCGTGATTAAAAAATCACCACCCTTGTAAAAATAGTTTTTCACGCCCATGGAAATCTTAGTCATGCCCGTGAAATTAGTAAACACTAAGACTGTTCATTCAATATTCACGGCAGCGAACATTGGCCCAACTGTGGAGATTGATCAAGTCACGGATGTGAAGATTGATCAAGTCACGTTTGTGAAGATTTTATTACGCATGTAAATAACCATTCATTATTTGTACTTGTAAAATCATAATTGCTCATAATTGATGAGTATTTTGGTTGGTGAATATTGCATCTTATAATCAATTACTCAAAAGTGAATTTGAGCGAGTTGGGTTGTAAGTAAAATACTTGTAAGAGTTTTTGTGTGAGTCATAAAAAATAGAAAAATTTGATTGTTGTATTAGCTATTAAAATACAAGAGTTTTTCTGAGTTAGGTGTTAGTCAAGAGAGAAATACTATATTTAAGAGTAGGTTAAAAAAATTCAATTGTAACACTTCAAGTATTAGTGAAACACTCAATCCAGATTGAGGAGAAAAATAGGATTTGTTGATACCCGAATCTCTATAAATTTTGTGTGCATTATATCTCACTTCCTTTTAACATTTATTATTTAGCTTTTTTTTTCTTCAAATAATTTTTATTTATCAAACAATTCAACCCTCCTTCTTAGTTATTGTTTTGGACAATATTAATATAGTAAGTATAGTGATTTGTTGAATTAATTATCATTAACTAGATGATAATTGTTTAATAAATAAAGATCAACTGAAAATTTAACCAATCAACTTTGGTCTTTCTATAATAATTTATTCAAATAGTTTTATCTAGCATTTTTTTGACTTAAAACTTAGCGACGTGCCAAATAACGATGCCAAATACGAATCACTATTTGAAATAAGTACTTAGTTCTACGATTTGACTTTTTATACATTGTTTAGCGATGCCACATCCATGTCGCTAAACTAAGTATAAATATGGTTCTCTACTGGTGCCAAATTTGATGATGTAAAATTGCGACGTCACTAATAAGAGTGACTCTTAGCGTCGCAATGCCATCGCTAAACTTAGCTCTAATTTTTGGTGTTAATTTTAGTGACGTCATCTAATGATCACTAAGATATTCTATTGCCATGTATCACAATGACATCGCTATTTTTTCATCATATCGTACTGTCACCAATGCGTCATGTGACGTCTCTATGATATTATAATTTGGCGATGTCATGTGTGGTGTCTTAAATAACATTACAATTCAGGCCTTTTTTGTAGTATAATAGAAAAAAAGTATAGGTCATCTTTGACTCTCCACAAATCTGGGTGTAATTTTCATCAATGTATTCTAAGTATGTAATTCGTAACAACTCAGTATCTAAAATTTTATTTATAACACTAAATTCGTTTTAAAGTTATTTTGTAACCAAAACCCCCTTCATTAACTTCTATCTAGTGGACTAATGGTTTGATGACATAACTAACTTCTATCTAGTGGACTAACGGTTTGATGACATAACTTTTCCAACTCAGCAATTTTTATTTCCACATGGAAAATCTAGCTCATTAAAAAACACCATTTCACTGCCCCTAAAATAATTTCTCTCTTTTCTCAAATAACATTAAGCAATCTCAAACCCTAATCTACTAGTTATCACGTTCAATTCTTTCTTTTTCCTCTTATTCTTCTTCTTCCTCTGTCCACCTCGTTCTACGAGTTATATTCATTTTTTTCATGTTCTTGTCCAACTTATCTCCATTTCATTATTATTATTATTATTCTTCTTCTTCTCGTCTAACCTCTTTCCTCCTCATTCTTCGTCTTCCTCTTCTCATTCATCCTCTGTCCACATCATTCTTCTCCTTCTTCTCGTCCAGTACAAGCAACATGGATAAAGAAAATAATTCTAGTAACTTCGATGAATCCTATGATGATATTGAGATGAATCATAATATGAATGTCTCTATGAAGTGCAAGCTAAAATGTGATTATCATGGACAGAAAAGAACCCTGAAAGAGGGTTTTTTTAAGTGCGGTAATGCATATGCATGCCTTTTTGTTGATGCTTTTCTTGGTTTGAATTTTTTTAGAAATTGTCAATTAAAAGGGTATTTTCACTACATAGAAAAATCAGTGGCCCTTTTTTAAATAGAACAATGAGCCATTTAGTCCTCACATTAATCATATGTTTCTATCATTGAGGAGGAGAGAGATTTTTCTGAGCTTTGAGTTATGTCATATGAACTTCATATTTGAGTGAGCAAGTACATCTGACTTCATCCAAATGGAAGATGAATTAAAAAAAAAGGTGAAGAATAAGCCTGATGTGTTGCTTGAGAATGAGAGGAATTTTCATGCAGAAGTATCAACTATTAAAGTTTTTTGTGTCTGCTTTCATGGTTTTCATAATAGCCACTATTGTTGGAAAATGGTTTGGTCCCATATGCAATTTGTGTATTTTGTGTTGTCATGTAGATTGTCATATTTAAGTTTCATATTTGTAATTGTTATAGACTAATATGAACATCTTATGGAGATATGATTGAATAATTATTGAACTTATTGCTCGATGGATCTTATTGTACTTGTGTCTTGTATTAAACATCTATTGTATTTCATAGATTGAGTACAACTAGTGAAATAAATTTACTAGTCTAAGTACCGTTTATGATATAAGTTATATAATTAGAGTATCGTTTATAAAATAAACAATATAGCTTAAGTAGAATAATGTTAGTTTCAATATAAGCAATCATAATCAAATATCAATATTATGTCAAATCTATAAAGCTTATTCTATAGTAATAATATTAATTATTAGTTAAAATAACTCAAAAATGCCTATCCTATAATGATTACATTTTCAAGATCAAGACTCTTAGTTCATATAGGATGTTAATTGTGGAAGTTTGATAAATGATGAGATTATGTAACACAATTTCAAAATATGACCCATCATCATTTATCATAATAAAATTGAAGAATTTAATTTAGATTATCTAATATTTTTAGGCTGTCCCTAGCTAGTATATAATTGTAGATGCCTATCCCTAATGAAAAGTATATCAATTAATTTTTAATTTGTAAATAATTTGACTAAAGAGTTCTGCAACTTAATTTTGTTAAAAAACCATAAGACATCTCACGAGCACCATTAGTGAAACTAACATTATTGATTGAGTACCATGAGTGAAATATTTATATAAACCGAGTACTGTAGATTTACACAACAAATATAGAATTACATGTAAAATTTTGCATAAGAATCCAAACTAAGAATCTGTATCAACATGCATCAAACACAATAATATGTCATAATTTGAGGAACATGCACTAAACACAATATAAAAATGTCAAATACCATTTAATTTGTCATAACTTGTATATTTGAGAATCTGTAAATCAAACACCATTTAATTTTCTATAATTTGATATTCATATATTCAAAAGACATCCACCTTATAGTAATTCAATTAAGTACATTGAAGTTGAAAGAATTTCAAAAAGTAGCACACTAAGCTTCCTAATTGAAGTTAACACTGTATAATTAAATACAAAATTTCAGTCCCAACCTACATATTGACTGTATGCATTTCAAAACAACAAAATTTCAAATAACAATGCATTAAGCTAATACTATTCAATTGAGTGTGTTAAACCGTATAATTACATCAAAAATTCAGTCACAACCTACACATTCACTATATGCATTTCTAAATAACAAAAAAAAAAACAACTTGCCTCCTTTTGCACATGATGACAACAAAAACACCCATTTTCTAAAACTTTTTCAACACTTCCTCTATTTCTTTCTAGTCCTCATGTAGAATTTTTTTATGCTATCATAGGTTTCAGGTCCTTGGTGGCTGAAAGTTTGAGTTGAGTGTGTTTATTGTTTGAAAAAAATTTGGTCAATCCAACTTGAACCCTATAATTGTCAAGAAAATACAGTGTATTAAAATGCTCAATTAATTGAATGAGTTAATGTAGGTTGAAGTAACTTACTGCAAAACCATCAATTGAACTGAATGTCCTTTATGTTGCAGTCTTCATATGTCCAGTTGCTTGACTAACCTATGTTTTTAAGTTATCAACAAAAGATGAGGATTGGGTATAATGAGATTCATTGGCTTGTGTACTTTGATGATCATTATGCACAACTTGAGAGCAACCTTGCACATACTTGTCATTTATGCAAGTTTTACTAAAATCACATCCAACATACATAAATTGAATATACATAAGTTTTGGATAGTATATACTCACATTTATCATCCACCTAATGGTTGTTGGACCTCTAGTTGGTGTGCTCTTAGGAGTTCCAGTGCTTATATGACCAATACTTGCCTAAAAAGCAACTAAACAACCATAGTTCAATGCATTTGCATACCTACAATTAAGTATATATTGTTACTAATACACAAGGGTGAATTACATAGATGATACCTCAACTATATGACCCGTAACAACTCAGTACCCAAATTATTATTTGTAACAGAAAAATACTTAAACTATTATTTTATTTCATAAAATTACCCGACTTCATTCTCTGTTAGATTTATTAACAGTGCACTGATGTTGATTTTCCGTATATGTAAAAAAAATTTCACCTAAATTCCACATTTGCAAAATGAATCTCACAAAAAATTTCCCTTATTTTCTCTTACTTTCCCTTATTTTATAAGCATTTAAATAAAATTTCCTTCATTTTCTCTTCAACTAAACAATTGTAGAAGAAAAATTTAAGAATCTCAATATACATAATCGAGGGGAAGTGCATATATGGAAAGAAAAGGAAATTCAGTTCTTTGCCCTTATATTGACTAAAGAAATTGGGACATTAAGGGTTAGTTGAAAGACAAAGAATGACATTTTTGAAAGAAGATGAAAGAACATGCTGGGAAGAAAAATGAACACCTTTAGATAGTTTCAAGAAAACTTACAGATCAAAAATTGAGGAGAGAGAAATTTTTAGAGTTTTAAATTGGAAAAAAAAAAGATTTTGAATTGAAGGAGATGCAATACTGGTGAAAATACATGTCATATATATTTTTAATATATTGTACATGCATAAAATTCTTATCACCATTAATAAATCTAACAGAGAATAACTTCAGGTACTTTTGTATTACAAAATAATAGTTTAAGTATTTTTCTGTTACAAATAATAATTCAAGTACTGAGTTGTTACGCGTCATATTGTTGGGGTACCGTATGTGTAATTTACCCTAATACACTTACATGAAAACTTGAAGTTCCTTAATCAACTCCATGAAATCTTTTATTATGTTCAGTTGATTTGCACACACTACAAGTCATATGAACTATACCCTTCATCGATATATTCAACACATTTTTTTTCTCTTTTTCCCCTTATGTTTTAACTCATTAGCTTTTTTTCTTCATGCTTTGTACTTCTTTCCATGTTTCTTTCTAATCTCTACAGGTGATGGTGGGGTAAAAATGTCAGGGGGATGGAGATGTAGATCCCACAAGCCAGGTCCACTTATAGGGTCAACAACATGGCTATAAACTTTTTTATGTTTCCACCATGTAACACTCATCAACATATTGTTCAGGTTGTTCATTGTTATCCATAATAACAACAAATATATGAATACATGTAAAGCTGTAAGCTATCATCTTCTACATATGCAGCTTATTTTCTTAGTATCAACAACATATTTTCCATTAAAAGTAGTTACTTTCACACCCATTTTCAGGGTTCAGCTGTTAAATTGAAATATGAATTTTTATTAATCTTTTCAAGCTTTCTTTGCATTTGAGGACAAACCAGACCCTTTTATTTCCTACCCATCACAGTTTTACTGTGAATCCTCTTCATCAGCTAAGTTCTTATCATTTGAAACATAATGATTATGGAAACCGATATGTATTTATTGAAACGTTTACCAAGGTTGTTCAATAAAATGTCACACTTGATTGTGCATTTGAAACTAGCCATACTTTTGTGAATAGTTGGTCTTTCATCTAGCCATTCTTTTATAGCCATGTTTTGCTCTTCAATTTCATTAAGAATAGTATTCAATTCAGGTTGAGTGGTTGATCTAGATGCATTCTTCAATAATTCCAATAAACCTATATCTCTAAGTTTATTCCACATATTCTACTTCATGTGTCTTATATATAGGTGATGTTCTGATTCAGGAAAATATTTTGATACAGCTTTAATCAACTGTAAAAAATTAAAACATAGAAGTATTAGTCATGCAGGTATTACTATCGATAAAAATTAAGACATACAAGTATTAGTTTTATACTTTCTGCCTGCCACTCATAAACACCCAGTGATAGGGGTTATTCATCCTCATGTTATCATTCAATAACTTAACAAACTAATCTTAATTTTTTGAATTTTCTTCCTTGCTCTAAGCCTAAGCTAAAGAGTACATACAATCATTTAGATATATTATCGTTACAGCCAAAAGTTGACCACCAAATTTGTCTTTTAAGAAACATCTATCAAGATAGACCAAAAGACTTATACAATGATCCCTAAATGCTTTTTTCATAGCTCCTATGTATACATATATATCCTTAAACTTGCTTTTTGGCTCTTTGAACTCCACTGTGGTAATAGGATTTGTCCTCATGAGCTCTAGCTTGTAATCATATAGCATAGAAAACTACATTTTTTAGACCCATTGATTGCCTTCAAAGCATAATCTTTGGCTTTCCATGCCTTCATTTTGTCAATCGTCAGCTTCATATCCTTTTTAAATTTTTAATAAAAGCTTGCAAATCTCAGTTTGGATTGTCTCGAAAATCTTCCAAATACTTCTCACCAAGTAACTTAGATGTCAAACGAAAAATTTTCCTTGATTTCCCATATGTATGTTTGAGGTTGAATGACTTGGAATGTGGGATCTACTGTGTCCTTCAGATGCAACTTGTTGGTATAAATATGGAAGCCATACTATTTATTGTTGTGATATTTGCATATAACCCTATTCTTATCATTATAAGGAAATGAACCTGCCATATGTGTCTTATCCTTCACCTTTTACAAGTTTTCCTTATACTCATTTTTATCTTTGAACTATAACCCACATTCCCATTAGGGGTTATCTAAATATTTGGTAGCATTAAATCCAAAAAATGAATATTTTTCTTATTATTTGGATCAAACGCTTCACCTTTTGTATCTTACTCTAACATTATCTAATCATTATTAGCTCCATAATCTAATGCACCTTTTTCTGGATCAATTTCAAAAACCATTGAAGCTTCAACCCCATTATTGACTTTTGGACCATAAACCCTAGGTTTGTCACCTTTGTTCTTTCTAACACTTCCCACTTCAACATTAACTAATTCCCCATCCTCGTTTAACTGCCCTTGCCTTTAACTCATGTTGTAGGTTTTCATCCTCATCCATAATGTCATAGTCTGAATCATATATGACATTATCCACAACCTTTTTTCTCTTCTGAATTGAAGCACAAGATTCTCCTCTTTCATTCATACCTAGAGCTTCACTTTCATTTCCTTATTCACTCTTATTTGACTCATCTTCAGTAGAACTAGATTCCTCCCCAGTAGAATCCTCACTATTAGTCCCATCAGTATCATGTACACCACCTACTTCAGGCTTTCCATCTGATTCATGCTCATGTTCAATCCTTTCAAATTGAAATTGTAAATAAAATTTTTTGTAACAATATTGTGCTTAAACTATAACATTTGTAACATAATAGTATTTAATGTAGAGTATTTGTAATATAAAGGCAGTTTATTTTATAATAAGTGTAACAAAATGATACTTAAATGGTACTTAAATTAAAGGTTAAGTAACAAAAAAAATACCTATTTCATGTTCTTCAATGCCAATGCCCTAGGTATACTCAATCCTGCCACTTCCAATATCGTGCAAATAATCACGAATCACACTATCCTTGCCCATGTCAATACTGCCACTGGCCTCTTTGTGATCCCCATTCCAATATGATCCTTAATGCTACTGCTCTAGCCATGAACCCCAATGCCACTGCCTTATCTATGAACCACAATGCCACTACCCTAGCCCTTGTCACCCCTTCAATTAGCCTGCTCATCATCCCCATTGCCACTACCTTAGCCATTAACCTTAATGTCACTGTCCTGGCCCTTGTCACCCCTTCTATTGGCCTAGTCATCTGCCCCATTGCCACTGCCCATTGTCACCCCTTTATCACCACTGTGACTGTCATGCTCATGTTCCATATGCCAACCTATCAAATACGTTCTTCCACTCTTGTTCAATGTCTCCTTATTCCTTGCACTACTACCTTTCCCCTTTAATGTACTCACATTACTCTTAATAGATGGCCAAACTACTTCATCAAGCTCATCATCTATTAAGTTCTAACATACACATCCACTTCTCCTTCATCCAAAGCATTCAATGGCATTTCATATATACAAGCATCATTTTCTATATGTTTCAATCCAAATTTGTAGTCCTTTCTAAGTTGCTTTCAGTAATGCATCATGCTATTAAAATGACCTAATTCCTTAACCCAAAGATCAAGTTTGACCAGTGATATCATATTTACATCAAAATCCTTTTAATCCACATCCTCATCATGATAACCCCATTTCCCAAAACCACCACTATGATGTAGTATTACAATGAACATTTTAGGAACCTCACCTGATACAATATGCATATTGTCATATGCATGCTTTGAAAACCCTAAGCATTACAAAAATATACTCATAATGCATACATCCAAAACCCTAAATTGTATGACAATATACTAGTAATGCATGCATGGATTATTAGGGTAGGACCACATTTTTGTAATTTAAAATAATTTTTATAAAATGTCTTCAATATTCTAAAAAACATGGATTTAGTTTTTCACATTTTTAAAACAAACATACATAAGGTTAATTTTTAAAGCATAAATACCTAAACCCCCTTTTGTCGCCATTGTAAAAAGTGGTCTCCATCTTTTTTTGTCGTCTCTATAGTTGTTGATGCAAATAACCCCACCATCAAATATAAAAACTCTTTAATGTCTGTAAAGATCTTGAATTTTTTCAACTTCAACTTCATTTTCACCTTGAAACTATACCAAAAAGCAAATGACTTTTTCAAATTTGCCTCCCTTACAATAATATTATAAAAACTTATCATATCATATATAAACCATAATTTGGTATTTTCTAAGGAAATTTGTTTGTCAATCGAAGTAACAATTGAGTTTGACTTATGAGGAAAATCGATTGTGGTTGGAATGAGAAGGATATTTTTGTTAGAGTTTCAAAATGTGAGTTAGGGTTTCGAAAGTTTTCATATTTAGGGTTTTGAAAGTTTTCGTTATTTTTTGATATTAGAGGGAAACTAATTTGAGTTATTGGGAAATAGGGTATTTTGGTCTTTTTGAATGAGTCATCTTATTTTTTTCATATAAATTCCATATCATTACTTAAATTAAAAAAATATGATATGGTAATGTCACGTTAGCAAAATGTTAGCCCATTTGACGAAAGTAGTTGAAGGGGTTTTGTGTTACAAAATAATTTTAAAAAGAGTTTATTGTTACAAATAAAATTTTAGATACTGAGTTATTACGAGTTACATACTTTGAGTACCGTTAATAAAAATTACCCTAGATCTGGTTATTGCCTAAAATGGGAAAACATAAGTGCAATATGGATGCTTTCATATTTCAACAAAATATCAAATTAGATTTTAGCCTGGTTTTATATGATAGTTATGGGAGATTTGTTAAGGCTATTTAGAGTTATATAGATGGAAATATGCAATTTAAAATTGCTATAGTTGTTGGAGTTAAAGAAGCATTATCTTGTTTTCTTAATAACAACATTTATGAAGTGAACAACTTGGAAATCGATAATCAAAAAGACTATTATGATCTTACCTCTGATAATTGTAGCTCTTTTGAGTTGGGTAGTGTTATTTTTTATTGTAAGAGATTGGATAGTCAAATTTTATAGTCTATCATACTCATGGTTCAAACAACAAATGAATATGACAACTTATATTGTTGCTAGAGTTGCTATTTTTTATGTTAGCCTCCATAGTTGGTCGTTTTGTTATGGTTTTCTATATAATATTATTGTCTCTAAAGCATTATCAAAAGATCTTTGGTTGAGTTCTTTAGGGGGCTTGTTGGCTTAGATTAGTGATCTTAATTGGTTTTGCTTTTTATATTCTTGTTCTTGCTTTTGATTTAATTTTGATATTTTCAAAAAAGGTACATGAATTTGATAATATCAAATAAAAGTATGTACCACAACAAAAGAAAATACCTAAACTTAATGGTATTAAATAATAGCATAAGAATTCAATTGAAAAAAACTCAAAAGTGCAGAGAGTAGCAAATGGGTTCTGACCAAATATTAATTATATAAAAATTTTAATCTATTATACTATTTTCAATAAAAAGTTAAAATTTGAATTTATTTTATTAATGTCTCTAATCCAAACAAGTCAAACAATTGCACACTCCATGAAATTTTCACATAATTTATAGTTTATCTTCTAAGCTTTTTATCCTTCAAATAAATTATTTTGGCATTATCATAAATTAGGTGAATTAACTATGAATATATCTAACATCACTAGGCAAATCTCACATCGGAGAAATATGAGAGATGTTGGGTATTGAATGTGAGAGCTTAAACCTGAGAGATGCCAACTTTCCAATCCCACATCGAAAAAAGAATAAGGAAAGGAAAAAGTGTTTTAAGCCTATGCCCTAACTACTTTTAATAATATGAGTTAACTATTTTAGATTGCATTGTTTGGTTATCCATAAGTTATTTAGGATAATTAGGCATAAATCATTATAGTTTGGTATTAAAGTCATTTCGAGTGCAACCTTGGGCGATAGTGGGGAAAACCTCAAAGAGGATGTTGAGTCCTATATGAGAGGGTGAATTGTAATATTTTTAGACAAATTTCATATCGGAAAAACATGAAAGAGATGTTGGTTATTGAATGAGGAAGGAAAAACAATTTATAAGCATATCTCCCAACTACTAGTAATAATATCGGTTAACCATTTCAGGCTACGTAATTTGGGCGTTTACAAACTATTCAAAACAGTTGGACATTAGTTATCATGACTGGCGATTTAGGCCTTTTATGGTGGGTGCGCTCCGTGATTGGTACAGTTAAGTCAATAAGGGTTAACCAATATAAGAGTGTTATTATCTGAATTTAAATATGGTCATATAGGTATAAAAATAATAATTTAATTTGGAAGTGTTATAAGCAGTATGAAGACTAGAGAATAAGGGCAAATTATTGTGTGTACGTGCTTGGCACGTAAATCGATATGATATACCGAGCGAAAAATACATAGTTTTTGTCTAATGAGAAAAATATGATTTAAGCACATTAAAATATAGAGAATAATATTTTAAGGTCATTGGTAAAGTTATGTGGAGAAATTTTAAAGTTAAAGGTTCCAATTTGCAGAAATACAGTACTCGGTGCGGATTTATGGTTCGATTTATTGACTGAAAGTTAGAGATATATGTTTATTATCATAAAAATATCGATGTGATCGTAACTTGATTCTAATATTTTTTTAACATTGATAATTTAGACATTGGATAATGAATAAATTTTTTTGGGCCGAGTTAAGAAAAATGACTAAATCGAAAAAAAACACAAATTTTGCATCGGATGTCGTTTCATAAAATTGAAAAAACTGTTTTGAAGAGAAATTTTTTTATAATTTTTGGTATATTTAATTTCATAAAATTAAGTTGTTTAGAAGTTGGATTTTGGAGAATTAAATTATATTTTGAATTAATTTGAAGAAAATTATAAGATTGGTACAAACTATGTTTAAGTCAAATTAAATTGAAAGGCAATTGGGCCACTTGTCAAACTTATCTCCTAATTAACATTTTAATTAGCCTATAGGAAGTGAAATTAAGCTTAGTGAGGGTTATTAGTTACTAATGATGGGTATATTAATTCAATTGATCTTATCTAATTCTAATATATAATTCTCTACCAAAATATCAAACAAAAAGCTCTCATCTTCCTCCCCATTTGGTTGAACCACCATGGATGAAGTCCCCAAGCTTTTATTCATTTTTTTCTTACAAATAATTAATTATCCAAGCATAAGGGAGCAACAAAGAGGAGAAGAAAATAATTTGGTGGAAAAATTACCATGGGCCGAAATTCCATAAATTTTTAGTGGTGAGATTCTTTAACTTCTTCTTTAAATGCTTATGGATTTGAGTTGATTGAGTGATTGTCTTGTATTGATTTTAAGATTTTTGTAATTTGTATTGGATTAGAAATATGGAGAATTAGGGTTTGGATGGAGGAATAATAAGAATCTTGGCATACGGCTATACAGATGCTTGACATCTACATACGGATAGATACCTTATTCATACGAATACCAATTGCGTCTCTCTAGTACTAAGTCTAGATAGTCAATTTATTAACACAACAAATAAAGAACTTGAAATATCTGGTATAACAATGTTATATTAACATGTTATCATGATAAATATAGATATGACATCCAGAAATATAGATTGAACTATTTTGGTTATTTAAATTTATAGCATATGAAAATAATGTGAAACATGTTTATTTTATTAATCTAAAATGACATGTTACGGTAGTTTAAATGCTGTATATATATAGGTATATAAAGGTGTGATAGAAATATATGTTCAAAGAATAAAGGTATATTATAATATCAAATGGGTTAATATGAATATTATGAGGCTATTATTATAAATCTTGTACCATTGAGAATTATACTCAGCGAGGGAGTGTTTTTCTCTCGCGCAGGTTGTAGATAGAAGAGTATAAAATGATAAGAGTCATAGCTAGTACCGCAGAAGCAGTGGGACCCATATCAGAGCAGAGCAGTAGTAACTTGGGTATTCATATTTTGTTTCTAAACAGTTTGTGTTGTATTTTAAAAAAAAAGTTTAGTAGTGACATTGTATAATTTTTATGAAAGTTTTATGTATGCATATTTAATTAGTATAAGTGCATATATTGGTACATATAAGTCCTGCACAGACGCGTCAGTAAGTCAGCTAAAAACATCTCTTACTCTGATAGAGATTCTGTTAGATTAAGAGGTGTTACATTAGTCGTTATGATAGCTGTTGTAATATGCTAATTGGAAATTTAGAATTTATTCATTATCTTTTTTCAAATAATTTGTAAAATTTTTTTGGAAAATCATATGGAACTTACAAGTTGTTCCCAAGATAAAATGGTTTATTTGGAAGGCTTTAATAAACAAAATTTGTTGTAAATGAAAATTTAATGAGAAAAGGTTTGATTGTGAGTCCTCTTTGTAAGTTTTGTAGCAATAAGTATGAAACTGTAGAACATATATTCTTTTTTAATGAACCGATCAAAAGAGTTTATTTTGGCTCGTTTTACTTATTTTTTTCTCAAAATAAATAAGATTTCATTAGCAAGGTCCATTAGCCTTAAAAAACTACAAGAATGCTCAAAATAGAGCCAAACACTATAGGTAAATCTATTTGACATAAAGAACATACACTATAGGAAATAGATCTAAAGGTTCCTCTCACCAAGTGAATCTTCTTCAACGAATGATAGCTACATATAAGATAGATGAAATGATTTCCATGATAAATTGGACTCTATCTTCTTAAAGAATACTAATGGAATGAAATATTAAGGAAATACATCATCCAAGTATTATAAGAATTTTCATCTCTTCCCAAAAATTATTAAATCTATCTAAGCAGAGATGAAAAATTGCTTTGATTGGTAATAAACTTATTTTGTTTTCAGGAAGAGAAAAAAAAAAAACTTGAAAACAAGAAATTCCATATCAAATATGAGTTAGAGAGCAAAGTGATCCCCTATTAAATTCATGTGAGAGAGAAAAACTATAAAAGCAAAGGATAGAGATAAGGTAAGACACTTTTTAGATCAGTATATAAAACAATTTATTTCAAATTTTTATTAGTATTTAACATTAACTCATACTATATAATGAACTTAGAGATTTTACAGAATAAAGCAAATTTTTTACCATTGTCAAATAAGGTTCCTCACAAAATCACCAAGTTATCTTATGATTTTTTTTTGGAGCAACTACACCTTTGATCCAAACTAATGATTTTTAACGCAATTCACACAAAGAATGAAATATATTCTCTCTCAAAATTTTTTCTGCCAATTGTAATTTCCCTTTTTTTTTTTTTTTATATGAAGTTATCCAAAGAGACATAACTGACATCCTATATTTTTTGTGAGTCAGTTAATTGAAATGGGTCAACCTATGATCATGGGTGCCCATAATCCAACATCTTCTGCTAGCACATGATTGATTGAATCACACATAACCTTTGATTTTGTTTTTTTGGGTTTTCATATAGAACATGTTGTCATGACCACTTGAGTATTAAATTAGGGAGCTCTTATACTAGAATTCCTTTTTCATAATTAGCATAAGAGTCTACTACCCTTTTATTATGTATGATATCTTATCATTACATATGGCTTCTTTGATCCCTCACGAATTACAATCACTCAAGGTCTAAGAAGTCTCATTTCTCATATACCTTCTATCTACACTCATGATGCCATCCAAAATAGGGCTTCACAATAAACCGGTCTTAGATACAAGTATAATGTATATATATTTGATACATTCTTTTTGCCCACATATTACTAAGATTATAAGGGCACCAGTAAAAGGACTTTATTTTTTTCTAGGTCTTACACAACAATATTGAAGCAATTATCTACTCACTTGCTTCTTATATGGTGAGTTCATGGTATACTTTCAACCTTATTATTATAATTATTATTAGAAAAATATTAATATGACTAGAATTCGTTTCAGTATTTGAGACAAAGTGGACAAGGTTGTTGTTGACTAGTTGTCCACATTGGATAGAAACCAGGCACCAAAAATGAAAGACAAGTGGTTGAGGTGCTGCAATGAAGCCTCATAGAAACTTCGTTTAGATTGACATTCAACAAACCAAAATATTACAAAACCCAAAATGAAGGCTTGTTTTTTTTTTAATTATTTGAAAATAAAACATTCAATTTTCCCCTTAATCATTTCATTTCTGATTGATTTGTTGTTTTATTTTCATTTACATCAAAAACTTTAATTCTTGAGTTTTAATACTAAAAGAAATTTCTTTTTTTTTTTAATCTCAAAATTTACGGAGTTTTTCATGTAAAATAATATAAAATCAAATGCCAATTTTTAAATAGTATAAATAGGAAAATGTGGGACCACCTCCAAATGGGGGTTGTAAAATGGGTGGGGTCGCAGCCATAGATAGATTTGGTCCGTGTCAATTCACCGCATTCTGTATGAAGAATGTGGTTTTAGTCAAAGGCAGTTTATAAAACTTGTGTTGACTAAAGAACCGTTATGGGCCATCTTGTTGAAACCTGATTGTTTTCAACAAATAGGGTAATTTAAATTGTTTTTATTCTAATTTTTAAATGTTTACTATTCATGAAAATAAAAGCACTAAATATGAACACAATCAAGCAAATGAGATGACTAGGTTATAAAGAATTGAATAAAAAAATTATAAGATATGTTTGATATAGAAAATATTCTTGTAAGTTATAATTTATTTATACTCAAAACAAAAATTATAAGATATGTGTGATAGAAATTATAATCTTATGACTATATTTCTATTTTATTTCCAATAAAATTATCCATCATATTTTAAAAGTTTTTTGTAAAGTAATTATTTATAAACGAATCTAAAAATCTGATTAATTATGATCGAATCATTAATTCGATTCAGTAACCGGTTCGATTTGAATGACATTGGTTATGGGACCCAAACCCATATTGTTTCCTCAGAAAACATGACATCTTGTCTAATGCCAGCCTTGCATTCATCGCTTGCGTCCTTCTCTGTCTCAACCGATTTTGTCCCCCTCATGACTTACAAATAGGGACGCCACTAAATTTTTTCGTTTTGGCAAAATCAATTATTGACCCTCCTTTATCTTTTTATATTATTCAGTTCCTTTATACTGAATCACGATATATATATTTTTTAAATTATTGTTTTTAACTAATTAAGTGAGAAAAATATTATATATTTGACAGAAATTATCGACAATCAAGATCAGTGGCACATTGCAACATCGGACTAACACGAAAGAAAATGTTAGAAAATGATTTTTCTCGAGGCATTAGCATTTGATTAGTATTAATATTAATGATGCTAATTTAAATTTATGGGGATATCGAAAACTCCTTCCATCCCTGTTTTTAATAGTGACGAGAATTTCAAAAGATAGGATGAATTTTATTCGTTGATCATTGGGTTTTCAGCATGGTTTTAATGTTAGAGGTATTAATGGTCATTTTGCTTCTGGTTAGATGTTATTAACCTGAATTTGATATCTTCTATGGCTCGCTATTTGGATTTTGAGGTTTACTGGGGAATAGGGACGAGAATTGGTGGTTAACATGTAAGATATTTTATTTTTAATATCTTATATTTGTGGATTTTTAATTGAGATATCAGTATAAATTATAAATAAAATGTCTTAACTATTTGATTAATTCTTAATTTAGGTAGAACTTCATTTATTAATTAAGTGTGAAATATTTAATGTGAGCTCAGATAATAATATGAGTATGATGGATAGTCTATGATTATTATATACCGGTGAGTTAAGTTTTTCTTGTTGTTAACTCTAATTATTAAAATTTTCTATATAAGAATGATAAATGATAATGAAATAAGATGCTTAAGATAAAGGAATATAATTCTATCATTATTGAGTTAGAAAACGAGAGAAAATATTGGTGCAAAACTTTTCGAATCGTTTCTAATACGATGAATTAGGTCAAATCAGGTACATATCTTACTCTTTATCAATTAAACTCGTTGTTTTGTGTTCTAAGTAGTATGTATTAGATCATGAAAAGAGATCTGTCAGATTTTCATTGTTGATCTCTCCATCAAGTGGTATCAAAGACTAAATACATATTTTTAGAACCATATTTAAGTTTTTCTTATCAGGATCTAGAGAAAAAGTGAGTTTAATTGATATTTTGAGAAAATTTTGATTTGGTTAATCACATGCTTGATTCTCTGATTTTATTGATTTTTAGTGATTTTTGTTAATAAAATCAGAATTATATGTTGTTGCATGTTGATTTAAAGTGAAAATTTGAAGAAAATTAGGCTTATGAGTGAATTTGAATTTTTGAAAATTTTCGGACAAAAAATTGTAGAGAATCGGCAGGAGGAAGACGCTGGCGCGTGCACTACACACCTTAAAGGCGTGCGTGTAGCGTGCAGGAGGCTGGAAGGAAGTGTGTCTGGTGCGTGTGTTTACATGTGTCATAGACGTGCGTGGGCGTGTCGGGGTGGAATAGGGGAGCTGTAGCTGGCACACGAATCACACATGCCCAGCTGACAATTGATTCCCTTTGTGATACACACGTAGCGTGTGTCAAGCGTGTGCACTGCATGCGCATGCCATTCTGCCATCTTTTTTGATTTTCCGTTTTGCCCCTGAACTTTCTGATATTTTCAATTAAGTCCCTAATTCATTATTTCTCACTCCATAAGGCTATTTTAGATATGATTTCTTCTAGAATTAATTTAGTTTTTCTAAATTAATTTTTAAAAGTCATAATTGAGAAAAATTGTGATATTTTTAGGGATAAATTGTTATCTTATAATTTATTTAATTTATGCATTTGGTATAAAATATCACATATGAAATTAATTTTTCTCATGTAAAATTGACAGTGTAATTTTATTTTTGTGATCATGATTTTTTGTGACATTTAACCCCATATCCATAAGGAATAAAAAATTATATTTTCAAGACAATAAATAAGGTGTATCATGATATAAGTTTTTTTTAAAAAAATTGGCTAAAATGTAGTTGTCAAAGTGACATTTTTAGTTGAGATTTTAAGAAATATATAGACTTATATATTTTAGAGATGTCTCATATTTAGTTTATAATTATTTGGCCCAAATGTGTTTATTATAAATTCAAATTTTGAAATGATAATATAAGCCATTTGATTAGGAATGAACCGGTCTGAGTGGTTTATTCTATCCAAAGGTGTTTAAATTTGTAAAGACTGTAAATTCCTAGATCGTTCTTATATTGAAGAATTATCTATTGCATGTTATATTTTCTGCTCAAAAATGATTATATAATGATGTGTTGAGATTCTTCGAATTAATACTCTTTTATGACTTTGAGTATTATTATTGTTTTGAACTAAAGCATTACATTATTGATTTTTTCAGTTACCTTCTCGATCAATAACTGCATTGTTATAATTCAGACATTAACAACTTCTAATTTAGGAAGACTGGAATGCCAACAGATGTCTATTATTGAATTCACCCGACCCGAGAGTACCCATTTTATTTTGGAAACATCCAGTGCCAAAGTCACTGGACAGGAATTAATTCTAACTCCCACATGATAAAAAAAAGTAAAAGATCTTGAGACAAAAATAATCCTATTTGACCACTATACATTGCTAACATCAGAAAATGGAATAATCGGGAATCCCGAGTAATCGGCCATAATTAATAATAAAATATAATATAAATAGAAATATAATATAATAATAAAATATATAAAATATAATAATAATAAATAAATGTAATAAAATATAATAATAATAAATATAATAAAATATAATAATAATAAATAAATATAATAATAATAAATAATAATAAAATATATTATATTTATATAAAATATAATAATTATATAAAATATAATATTAATAATATAATAAAATAGGTGGAAAAGAGATGTTGAAATAGCTATGGAGTTGGCAGATATTGATCTTGTCATTACTACTCCTAAACCAGCTGACTTGACTTCTGAAAGTACTGATGTGGAAAAAGAGTTACACTCAATCTAGCATAAGATGAACCACATGTGTTATTTGACCCTTAAAAGGTCAATTCCAAAGCATCTGTTGAGTGGTCTTCCTGAAACTCATATAGCAAAAGAGTTTCTTACAACTTTGTCTCAACGTTATAAGGTGTGTATCAATGTTGAGATTGGTATCCTTCTGAAACAACTATACTCCATGAAGTATAACAGAATAGGAGGTGTTAAGGAGTACATTTTAAAGATGGTCCACATACAAAATGAGTTAAAGGGTTTTGACATTATTCTCCCTGATGCTTGTATTATGCATCAAGCTCTCAATACTCTACCTCCTGAGTTTGAGATGCTTATTACGACTTACAACTCTATGGAGGATCTTTGGACTATCAATGCTTTCATTGCCATTTGCATTGCTGAGAAAGGGAAGCTAAAGGTAAGACAATCAAGTGTCGCACTTCGTGTATACGGACCTCAGTATAAAGGTAAACTGAAAGCTAAGAAAGCTAAGACCATTTAATGATTCCTTTTCTATTCAGGGACATAAGTCTTCTCGATCTAGTGTTGTGGGTGATTCTAAAGGCATTGAAAAAAGAGACTTAAATGTTTCTTTTGCAAAAAGAAAGGTCATAAAAAAGTGGATTGTCCTAAATATAAAGCTTGGTTAGAAAAGCGTGGGCCTACAGAAAACTCTTTTGGTTTTGTTATTTGTGAATATAATTTAGCTGATGCCACATCCAGTTCTTGGTAGCTTGATAGTGGAGCGACAAAACATATTGTCTTCACATTACAAGGATTTACAAATATGAAGAAGCCAAATAAATAAGAGTTAATGCTCACAGTTGGCAATAATGGTACGGTTGAAGTTCAACTAGTGGTTATGAACTATTTTTATCTAATGTATTGTTCATACCATCTTTTAGATAAAACTTGGTATCTGTTTCTGAATTAGACAAAATTGGCTATGCTTTTTCTATTTAAAGATGAAGTTGTTAATATAACTCTTAATTCAAAGACAGTTGGTCAGTATATTTTGTCATATGGTTTGTATCAAGTTTCTTTAAGTTTAAATGAAATATATTTCACATCATGTAATGTTGAACATATTGTTGCCAAAAGACCTTTAATAAAGGAAATGTCATCCATGTTGTGGCATAAAAGACTTGACCACATTTCTAGGGAAAGGGTAGAAAGACTAATTAAAGATAATATTTTTTCTGCCCTTGATTTCAATGACCTAGAAACATGTGTTGATTGTTGTAGGGGTAAACTAACTAAAATTAAAAAAAAAAGATCTATCAGGAGCTTAGATCTCTTAGAGATAATATATATGCAGACCTTATTCACCCACAATATGCAATAATAAATATTTTATAATATTTATTGATGATTTTTCCCAATATAGCTATCTATACTTGATTAAGGAAAAGTCTGAATCTCTTGAGAAATTCAAGATTTTTAAGACTGAAGTCGAAAAATAGCAGAGAAAAGTTATCAAAATTGTTAGGTTTGATCGGGATGGTGAGTATTATGGCAAATACGGTATAACTAGAAAATTAAAAGGTCATTTTGCCAAATACTTAAAAGACTGTAGAATAGTAGCTCAGTTTACTATGCCAGGAAGTCCTGAACAGAATGGCGTGGCTGAAAGGCGAAATTGCACCTTAAATGAAATGGTTAGAAGCATGATGTCAAGATCTAATCTCCCAGACTTTTTTATGGGGTGAAGCTATTAAAACGACATTATATATCCTCAATAGAGTACCCAGTAAGTCTATGGCTAGAACGCCGTTTGAACTATGGACAAATAGGAAACCTAGCTTAAGTCACCTCCATGTTTGGGGTTGTCCTTCAGAAGTACGCCTTTATAATCCTACTGAAGATAAATTGCAATCTAGATATACTCATTGCTATTTTATAGTATACACAGATTATTCTAAAGGCTACTAATTTTATTGTAGAGAATGGGGTCCTATAATTGTGGAATCACAAACAACTAAATTTTTAGAATTTGATATAGTTGATCAGTATGAACAATCTGAGATCACTAGTAAGGAACAACAGACTAAGGTTATACATATACTTGTTCCCAAGCAACCTACAATGTTGGTTCCTACACCTATGATTAATCCAGTATTAAGGGATGAGCCTATATAGTTTAATGAGACTTCATCATCACAGGGTGCAGTTGCACAGATTCCTCTTAGGAGGTCTACTAAGGAAAGGAAATTTGCCATTCCATCTGATTATGTGGTCTATTTGGGAGAGAGTGATTATGACATTGGTCATGTTTTTTATCCTATATCATTTAAGGAAGTTGTTTCTAGTACCCAATCAAATCTGTGGTGAAAAGCAATGAGAGATGAAATGCAATTTATGGATTGTAATGGCGTGTGGGAGCTTGTTGAATTACCTAAAGGTTGTAGACCTATTGGTTGTAAATGGGTCTATAAGACCAAGAAAACTACAAAGGGAATATTAAGAGGTTTAAAGCTAGTTTAGTTGCCAACGGATTTACTCAAATAGGAGGAATTGATTACAATGAAACATTTTCTCATGTATCCTCTAAGGATACATTTAGAGTAATTATGACACTAGTAGCTCGTTTTGATTTAGAGCTACATTAGATGGATGTTAAAACCGAATTCCTGAATAGAGAATTAGACGAGCAAGTCTTTATGGAATAACCTAAAGGTTTTCATAAAGATAGTAAAGACTATATTGTTTTTAGACTTAAAAAGTCTATTTATGGTTTGAAACAAGCCTCACGACAATGATGCTTAAAATTTGATGATGTAATCACTACTTTAGACTTTGTTGAAAGCAAAGTTGATAGATACATATATCTCAAGATCAGTGGGAGCAAATATATCTTTCTGATATTATATGTAGATGATATTTTGCTTTCATATAATGATTTAGGTACATTGCATCACGTTAAGTTGTTGTTATCTAAATATTTTGATATGAAAGATCTTAGAGAAACATCTTTTGTCCTTGGAATTGAAATCTTGAGGAATAGATCTCAAAACCTTTTAGGTCTCTCTCAAAAGGCATACATAGAGAGGATATTGAAGAAATTCAATATGCATGAATGTAAATCTTGGGATGTGCCAATTGCTAAAAGTGATAAATTGAGTTTGACACAGTGTCCTAAGAATGAGGTTGAGAGGGAATCAATAAAAGCAGTGTCATATGCTAGTGTAGTAGGAAGCTTGATGTATGCTGAAGTTTGCACTAGGCCGGGCATTGCATTTGTAGTTGGTATTCTAGGTAGATATCAATCTAATCCTGTAATGGACCATTGAACTACAACTAAATGAGTTTTGAGATACCTTAAAGGGGACTAGTGATTATATCTTAACATATAGAAAGGTTGAGCATATGGAGTTAACTGGTTATACAAATTCAGATTTTGCTGATTGCTCAAATGATAAAAAATCCACATCAGGTTATGTTTTTATGCTGGCTAATGGGGCTGTATCTTGGAAAAGTGTTAAACAGTTCTTATTCTCTTCTTCCACGGTGCAAGCTGATTTTGTAGCATGTTATGGTGCAGCCACACAGACTGTATGGCTACAAAATCTCATTGCAAAAATGTCAATCGTTGATTCCATTGACAGACCCATAAAGTTGTATTGTGATAATCTTCCAGCTGTATTGTTTGCTAAAAACAACAAGAATATCACAGGGTCTAAGCATATGAAAGTCAAGTATTTGACATTGAAAGGGCTGATAAAGAAAGGTGATGTTGAGGTGGATCATATCAATACAGAAGATATGATAGCAGATCCTCTAACGAAAGGACTACGACCCAATATTTATGTGAGACATGTCATTAGTATGGGTCTAAAGTCTGGTTTTGATCCCTTGGATTAGTGGGAGGATTTTATATTACTTTATGTAATGTTTGTACGTACTTTATACATTGGTATAAATGTACATTATTGTATTTCTGATGATTATCAATACAATGTTATATTTTCATTGGAAAATATTATGTGATATATCAGATTAGATATTTGAAAGTCTTAAGATTAGTGTCATTTTAAGCGAAGGCTCGGGGCATTGATGTTCATAGCCTTGGGTGTATGTCTTATGACAAATAAAATATCTTAAGATATAAAGTTTTTAAGACATACAAACTTCATTTGAAGTAATAAAAGATTTCTTATGAGTAACTGTTACATAAAGAAAAGAAATATGACTAATAGGAAAATTAACACATAAAGTTTTGATCATAAAGTTAGCGTTGAATAATTTTTACCACATTGTCACACTGATGCTTATGACGCTTGATAGAGTTATTGGCATATGTGACTATAGAAGGTGTCATGTTCTTGATTATGTGGTTTCCGCCATGATCTTATGTCAATGGTCTTATTGAATAGATCGAGAATGTGAAGTCTTTTATAATATGTTCTCAATTAATGCGCCCAAGTGGGAGAATATAAGATATTTTATTTTTAATATCTTATATTTGTGGGCTTTTAATTGAGACATCAGTATAGATTACAAATAAATGACCTTAGGAATTTGATCAATTATTAATTTAGGCAGGACTTCATTTATTAATTAAGTGTGAAAAATTTAATGTGGACTCAGATAATAATGTGAATATGATGGATAACCCATGATTATTATATACCAGTGAGCAAAGTCTCTTTTGTTGTTAACTCTAATGATTAAGCTATTCTATATAAAGAAGGATAGAGGATAAGGAAATAAGATGCTTAAGATAAAAGAATAGAATTCTATCATTATTGAGTTAGAAAACGAGAGGATATCTTGGTGCAAAACTTCTCGAATCGTTTCTAAGATGATGGATTCGGCTAAATCAGGTACATATCTTTCTCTTTATTAATTAAACTCGTTGTTTTGTATTTTAAGTAGCGTGTCTTAGATCATGAGAAGAGATCTACCAGATTTTTGCTATAGATCTCTCCATCATAACATCCTTTTTATGGTTGGCTGAAATAGGGTAACAAATTTCAGTCTTAGGATTTGCTTTGTCAATTTCATTCGTAATCTCAATTACCCCAGTTATTAATCAGTGATTTAATGAATGCTATGTTTGGATTGAGAGATTTTGAATAACAAAAATAGAATAATTCATGTATTTATATGTTAAATTCATTGTTTGACTACTTAAAAAATATCAAAATTCATGAATTTTACAAAATCTCTCACTTACCAAAATCTCTCAATTTTTGAAGGATTTGATTTTCTATCTCCCAAGTCAGAAGTCCAAAAATATCCACAATTTTTTTAATTTATAAGGGATTATTGTCAGATTTTTTAATTTCAAAATTATCCCTAATAAATTAATAATATTCCAAAATTATCCTTAAACCTAAAAATATAGCAAAAACCATGTGCAATTTTTTTTTATTTTCACTTATTTTATCTCTATTAGTTGGATATCAATTAAAAAAATATTAATGAATTCATTCGAAAAAGAAAAATATTAATGAGTTTATATAAAATTTTGAGTAAAAAAATTATAACTATTTCAAAATTGACAATAATGATAATTTCATTAATTGTATTTTTTAAAAAATTTATTCTAAATTATATTATTTTACTATTAAATATAAATGCAATAAAAAAGACTAAAAAATGTTTAATTAATAATAAATTATCAATATTTAGTAAATGGTAAAATTAAAAATTAATTGTTAAATCCATGAATTATGGTCATTGAACCAAACATGAATATAAGAAAAATTACATCATCAATTCATGGATATTATATTCAAACCAAACAATAAAATTCTTACAATCCATATATTTCACAATTCATCGATTTAAAATTCATGAATTTTATGAAATCCATACATTTTAAAATCACTTAATACAAACAAGACCGAAGTGTTATCTCATGCTGAAAAGAAGGCCAATACTTTTAAGCCGAATGCAATTACTGTAGCCTTCCAGTCTGTACTGATAAAGTGTGGTCTTCCATATTTAAGCTATACTAGCTACCTTTTCACTTGGGCTAACAAGAGGAGTGGGTTGGCTTTTATGGAGGAAAGATTAGATTGGGGTATAGCTTCAAATTCCTAGTGTTAAATATTTTATTGTGTTGTGTTATCTCCTACCTTATTTGTAGGTTTTGATCATATCCAAATTCTTTTAAATATTAATGGGAAACATTCTTTCAAACATGGAGCAAGATTCAGGAGTGAAGTTGTGTGGTATAGGGATCAAAGTTGTATTAGGTAATTGGAGACAACTTGAGATCTAGGCTATAATGGAATGATCTTGTTGTTGGGTGTACTTTTGAGTTGGAAATGTGGAACTGCTCAATTTTCAATAATCTGAAAGAGAGGCAAAAGCTTTTATTAGATTAGCTGGGGAGGTTTGATTCAAATAAAAGTATTTCAGCTACAGTTGAAAGGAAGCATTTAAAGGATGAATTGATTGAGATTGCTATTAGAGAAGAAATGATGTGGCGACAAATAGCTTGTGTTTAGTGGCTAAGCGAAGGTGATAGAAATAAAAGATTTTTTCATACCATATCTTTCAAGAGACATCAAGTTAGCTTTATTAAAAGCCTTTATGATTCTCAAATGCAATAGGTTAGACGTTTGGAATTATAGAGGCATATTATTCATTTTTATATTGAATTATTTTAGTCAAAGGCTCAGAGAGTTTCTTTTACTAATCTTTCTTTTGTTCCAACTAAGGTGAATCCTAATATGAATAATATTCTTGATAGGCCTTTTACTATATGGAAAGTTTTTTAAGCTATTAAAATGATGCATCCCTCAAAATCTTAAGGTCCTGGTGTTCTTCCCCTTCTTTTTATTAGCAATATTAGGATATTGTGGGGTAGGATGTGGTTCGATTGGTACTTAGTATTCTTAAATTGGAGGTTATCCGAAAGGTTTTAATCACACTTATATTTGTCTTATTTCTGAGGTTAAATCTTCTCACCTTATTTTAGAGTAACATTCAATTAGTCTCTATAATGTACTGTATAAGATTGCTACTAAAATATTAGCTAATCGGTTAAAGATTGTTTTGGGTGATATTGTGGATGAGGGGCAGAGTGCTTTTGTACTAGGCAGATTTAATACTGATAATATTTTGGTTGCCTTTAGTCTTTTCACAATATGAAGACCTATGAGAAGAGTAGTAGGAAATTCATGTCTTTAAAATTGGATATGACTAAAACCTATGATAGAGTTGAATGGTCTTTTTTGGAAACATTTATGCTTAAGCATTTATTCCATTTGACATAGAGACTCAGAATCAGCAGAGCCAAAATAGTGTTCACAAACCCAATGTTGATCCTCCTCCACTATAACCAATGTCTGGTCCAGCGGATCTGGCTTAGGATCCTTTAATGCAAAATCCAGCAGCTCTTTTGCATCATTTGGTACAGGTTATGCTAACACCTCCACTACCATCGCTGCCACCTCCATCTCTTCCTTCCCCACAAATTAGATCTAAGGTTCAGATTGATGGGTTGAGGAAGTATGGAGTCATGGACTTCACAGGTAAGATTGAGGATGACACAGTAGCTGCAGAGTTTTGGTTGGAGAAGATTGAGAGGGTCTTTAAGGAGCTAGGTTGTACTAAGAATCACAGGGCTAGGTATGTTGTATCACTCCTTCAAGAACATGCCTACGATTGGTGGAAGTCGGTTCTACAGAAGTCTCAGATTCTAGAGTTGCTTACCTTGGATTTCTTCACAATTGAGTTTAAGAAACAGTATGTGTTGAGGGCATATACAGATGAAAAGAAATGAGAGTTCCCGAACTTATGGTAAGGAACATGACCTAATAGTGTATGAGAGAAATTTTACCTGGTTGAGCAAGTATGTGACCAACATTATTGGAGATAAGACGGAAAAATGTCATCAGTTTGAAGACAGTCTGAGAGATGAGATCAGATTCCACGTGATTTCACAGTAGCTTGAGGACTTTGCGAAGTTTGTATCTACTACTATTACAATAGAAAAGAGGTTTAATTTAAAGAGATTAGAGGTGTCATTTAGGAGGCACTTCAGGAGACCATCTTTCAGTGTGGCACAAACCTCGATTAAGAAAGCTCATACTAGTTTCAAAAACTTCCAGTCTGGAGGGCAAGACTAGAGTCAGAGTCAGAGTCAGTTGGGGTTTACTGGACATGCACCATCATCTAGAGCCATTTCTATAGTTGTCAGTAGTCAGACATAGACAGGGAGAGAGACAACACTAGAGTGTGCATCATATAGTTGGAAATACAGAGGATAATTTTAGGGACTTCAGGGGCTTGTTATAGGTGTGGTCCTCGAGACCACTACTAGAGAGATTGTCTATTACTAATAGTTGAGCCACCCACTTAGACTCATATTTTTATGCCAACTCAGGCTAGAGGATGAGGTCAGAGTTTTTTTTGATAGAGGTGGATTAAGTCAAACCTTTTTCAAGATGGTGGAAATGTCAGGATCAAGCAAGGCACTGAGAAGAGTCTATTCTATGAGAACCATAAAAGATCAAAAGCCTACAAATTCCTATGATGGTACATTTTCTCTTAATGGTTACATTTTTTCCCCAGCTATTCAACTTGAATAAGTGAGTAAATTTTGCGAATGAAATTTCCTTTAGGGGAGAAGAAATGTAATGCCCGTATATAGAGTCTATAAATTATGTTAATGGTTAGTGAGAATTAGGAGTTAACAAGAATATTAAAAGGTTTTAAAGTTGTGGATTTTTATTGTTTCATGCCTGTGACAAATGATGTCACGGTTGTGAATGTCAGGTCTTCAATGAACAAACCGTGAAGGTTAATCACGATTATAAATGAGTAGTCCAAGTCCATGAAGGATGAGTCATGACCGTAAATCCTAGGTAGTCAAGATAGGTGAGACAATCGCAATTTTCTCTCTTTGTCATCCTTTTAAATTCGGTCTCTACTCTCTGAAAACCAACCTAACATGCCACCTCCATCTTCTTCTACCTTAAGATCACCACATTTTCATTTTTGGGAGATTAAAAGACTTGGTTTCATTAGAGAAAGTGAGAGAGAAGAGTGAGAGAAGAAGCTTGTGAGCTTGCAAGTGAGGAGTTCAGTTTTGTGTTTTCTGGGTTTTGTCCAAGTTTCAGGAGACTAAGAGGATGTTTTGCTTATGTTTAAAAGCTAGTAGAGGTGCTGGAAGTCCATCTCAAGTGAGAGGCCAAGTTTAGAGAGCTAAAACTTTGGTTAAACTCCGTCCTAGGTGAAAAGTTTATACATAATCACATTCAAAGCTTTAACTTACATATTCTTATGTTGTTTGTCTTGAATGCATATTGTGGATGATTTATGGAGTAAGATAGGGCATGATTTTGGGTTAAATGCACTTAAAGATATATTGTGGTTGATAGGTTAAGATGATAGATTGAGATGTTAAATGGATTACATTGGTAAATGTTGATATTTATAAATGTTATTGACATTATATGTGACTTGTATGCAAGCTACAGTGTTTATAGGGTGGTTGACATTGGTTAACTATAAAGATTATTGCATATGAAAATGGTATGAGATTGTGTTCTTTATTTTTTAGAAATATTTCTAGATTCATGGCCATGAATTGGTAGTTCACGGGCGTAAATATTGTGAATTGAAATTATATTGTTGAAACATATCCGTTCACAAGCAGCTTCATAGTTGAAATCATGGTTTGGTCTACACTCGTGAAGGATGAATCACGACCGTGAACATATTGCTAATTCATAAATGAATCACGATATGATTCACAGGTAAACTACTCATGAAGATGTTCTTCACGGTCATAAAAGTGTATTCACGAGCGTAAATCTGCTTAATTTTGAGAAGTTGTATGTTTGCATGTGGATCAAGTTTGATTCAATTTGAGGCGGAGTACCTCTATTGTATAGTTTTATCATGTTATGAGAATGCATATTATGGTTTTGATTATGAGAATCATATATATTGTACGTTATGAAAATGGTATGTGATGTGATAAATGGTTAAGTCCATTACTCTAACTAGGACTAGAGCTATGATGACATGCCATTGAAGGGAGATTGGTACTAGGTGACCTAGGTTGGTCACATTCGATATTCTTAAGGCGAGGGTTAAACGATGTGTGCTTCCCTCGGTGCTTGATATGTGCACACTTTTTTTTCTCAAACAGGTGTTCTAATAAGTTCAGACATGTATTCTGAGTGCTCTGGTGAGAGCCATAGATTGCCTATATCCAATTTAATCTAGTTAAAAATAAAGCGGGCAAGAAACAAGGTAATCAATAATTCTATATGTAGTATACATTTGTATGTTTAGTGGTTGTTTATATTATTATACTATTGTATAATTGAGTATTGTGTTGAGAACATTAATACATGATATCATAAATACATAGTATGTGGTATGTGCAGACAGCGAGATAGGTCATATTGGTATGATAGTAAATGTATCATGCATTCTATATATGTATGTTGTATTTTATTTATTGTTATGTATCACTAAGTGTTATATTGCTTAGTATATGGTTGTTCCCTTATACAAGTTCAGTGCCTAGGTTTTCATTGCTAGAAAAGTACTCCTAAAAGCATAGTCAAAGATACATACTTAGGGGCAGATGATACAACTGTTATATTTTGCATTTTTTTTTGTTGGATTGAATAATTATAGATGTATATGTTTTTATTTTCAAAGACATAATTTTATAACTATCCGTTTTATAAAACAGTTGGACTAATACATTTTCTATTGATTATTATATTAAATATTTATGTGTATTTAATTCTTCTAATGATATTTTATAATTTTAATAAGTTATTACGGTCCTGGTACATTAAACTTTTAAATTATGATATTTTACATCATATATATCGTAATATCTTTTGATATAATTTAATTTATTTTTAATTCTATCGAAAAGTATTACAATAAAGATAAAATTTGGATATAAAAAATTATACATTTTAAAATTATTATTAAAAATTAAAAATTATATTTTAGTATAAATGTTTAGTGAATCGACAAAAAAAATTCAAATTAAAAAAATGAATTTTTTCAGATCAAATCGACATAAAGAGCTGTTTTTTTTTTTTTTTTTTTGAAGGGTCTTCACAGGAAACTCAACCCAGGAAGTGACCCACTACAAAATGTGACAGACAACAATTAACCCAAACCCATTTAACAGGTCAACATCATTTGATTCATATTATGCAAATAAATAAATAAAAATCAATCTCTTTTCGTTCAATTAAATTTAACAAAACTTAATACAATTGAATCCAATTAATAACTTAAACCTAAGATCCAAAATCATACTAAATCAAATTTGACGTACTTTTTGTTCAAATGATATGCAATTCCGCTTTGGATTTTATTTTGGTAGTTCAGTTCAGTTTGGGATCCATGAACTATCTCCTCTTAGGGTTTTTTTCGTTTTTCATTTTTCATTTTGTTCATTTCTCAGCACACAGCATAAAACTACCCACAAACTCATTAATATGTAGAAACTCCATACACATGTATTCAGATAACACAAATTGTTTAATAAGTTAAATACATCATAGGATATACCTGAAATATGAGGAATACAATAAACACCCAACAAGGATATTAAATATCAGAATTCAAAAACTGTTTTTAAAGTTTATAGGTTGGGGAAAAAAATACAGGCTTTCACTGAAACAATTACCGCATTGCAATGTCAACCACAAAAACACATGCAAATGCACAACTGTAACTTCCCTGCATAACAGATTTGTGCAAATATCCAATGCAATCTGGAACCTTCAAAGAGCCTATTTGAATGTTATTGTACTGAACTTCTACTGATAATAGAGCACTCTTCATGATACTGCTGTCTAATCCTGCAGATAAAGTCCATAGTCCGAGTTATAAGCGAAATAGTAAAAGCATTATGTGGTGTACTAGGAAAATTCCATAACAGGGACTATAGCATAACAATGGGATTTATCAAGAACAGGATGGGTGCATGTACTGCTTGCTAAGTGTTTATCAGGGTGATCAACAACCAGGATAAGATTTAGACAGATCCTATTCAAACCAGCTAAATATTCTTATGAATTGCAAGACTAAACAAAATATATTAGGAGCAAAAAAGTTGACCGAGTTCATGTCCAAAACGCAAGTAAAAACATCAATTGATCTTAATACCTATCTCCTTGTCATTTCAGGAGAGAACCTACAATCAGCTATATTATGCGTGTTCACAAACAAGCCTATATGGCTAGATTGTGCACTTATTATTGCAAATATTAGCTTGATGAGAAAATGAACCACTGCATTACACTGAAAAGTTACAGCTATTTATACAAGGAAGAATTCCTAGCTAAGCTTGGCAGGAAAAATAACAAACTACAACAAATCTGAAAACTAACTATACAAGCTACCATCTCCTACAATAAATACCACTATAAGCTACTATGCTCCTTCACAGCACCAATTCAAGAGAAAGAATTCTACTTTCTATATTTCACAACAATGTCCTATCGGCTATTTCAGCAAGTCCGATTGGATTATCTGCATCGTCTCCAATACTTATCAGATTCAACATGATAAAAGTGAATATATCTAAGTTGACCATTTGCTTGACCATGATCTAAGGGTAGATTATTTTAATTGTCATCAAACATTGCACTAATTTCATTATAGTTATCATCAAACTTTGATATGGAAGTAATTTTTCCAATGATTGCAACAACACTTTCACTAAAACTCTAACATGACATAGAATTCACAAATTGCCGACATCAAATATGGGAATGGGATATACAGCAAAAAAAAAAAAAAAACAGAGAGAGGTAACTTTAATTTCTCTTTTCCTCTAAAAATATGCTTTAGGTGAATATCAATTCACATTTCCAATCTGCTATTGGAACAAAATTAATCATCCCTTTACACCAAAATATAAGTTTTCTGATCACAATTAAAATTTCCATTTAGTATCGAGACCAGTAATATAATTTACCCTTACCATATATGATAACACATGGAAAATGAGTTATCAAACCATCAGCAAGTTTGGCAAGAGAAAAGGAAGTAGAAAATACTCGAAGCTTGCATTTAGACCTATAAATACTATAAAGAAAAAAAAAAGAGTCTCAAATAAAAGCAAATGATGATAAGTAAATGATAGCTGACTAGTTAGCTGAAACAATGCCACAAAAGACTGGCCCAAGAAGTTGATTTGGAAATGAAGAGAGTCATGTACCTCATTGTCGTCGTCATCATCACCATCTTCCTTGTTCTTCTTGAGCCGAGTCGTACCACCCTCCTTGCTTATGGGCAACTTCATTACTCCAAAAGGTGTATCCACATTAATATGCCCTTTCATAGTATATCCAGTGCCTTTGCCTCTAATCATGTCCCAGAGAGCAGAGCCAAAGTCCTTAGGCCTGAAGGTGATTGGAATGTCGATGTAACTTATTCCTTTTTTCTCAATTGTAGTAGATTCGGCCAGTTCTGCACCCCCAATACTCACATCAGATAGCCAAACCTCATAGTCTAATCCATTGAGGCCCAAGTCAAAATCATTCATGTTTTCTAACTTCAAATGAAGGGTTGCGACAGTTTCTTCAAAGGAGAACCTCTCAAAGTGTATTTTCTCAAGATCGATATCAGGCTTGTAAGGAATTGGAATCTCTCCAGTTTTCTCTAGAGGCAGAGCTAGCCTTCCAAAAATCGGAACATCTACAATGAGCTCAACCTTAACCTTGTAAGGAATGATACTTCCAGGCTTGATATCATCATATGTACTTTTTATGTCATCATAAATCAAAGTAACTGGTATTTTGACAGTCTCCTCGCCATGTGCATGAATAGTCCCGGCATCTGGTATCAAACCAGAAATGAGTTTCCGTCCATCACTCTCAATTAAGTAATTGATGTCAATGAGAGGAATAGGAACAGGGTTGGGATTCTTAATAAGTACATCAACAACAATGTCAGCCTTCTCTAGATTAATTGAAGGTATGTGAATCCCTGTAACATCCGCAGTCGGCTTGCCAAAACCAATGGCTCCCTCAATCTTTTCGCCAATGTCATGAATGAAGTCCTTTACCTTATCAATAAATCCACCTTTCTCTTCATCTTTGTCCTCTTTATCCTTGATATCTCTATCAACGACTTCTGGCCTATCAGAAGATGACATACCTTATAAGAACACATTCCAAACGTTAAAAGATAAGTTAATAGTCAGGGAGTATAATAACCTTGAACTGGAAAGCAACCAAGCAGCGGCAAAGGAATAAATGATATAGAAAATAAGCTCATGATCAGTATCCTAAAGAAAAACAACTACAACTGGCACTCTCCCCGACCAATAAAATGGAAGATGCATAGTTTGCTGTTGTTCTCCCATCACCAATTTTACTGCCTACTCATAAAGTAAAGGATCAATCCCATTCCATGTCATGAGGCGGTAAATGATGATAGAAAAAAAAGCATTCATCTTGCAAAACTAAGTAGAATTAAGCATTCATCTTGCAAAACTAAGTAGAATTAAGCATTCACCACGCAAGACTAAGTAGAAATAAAAGGAGGATTGTAAAATAAATAACAGCAAAATTTTCAGAAACTGGTATCCTATTGGCAGTCAGGATTTGTTTTAAGAAAAATAAAAAAAATCAGTAATTCTTATAAAATAAGTAAATAACAACTGATATGCGATCGAGCATCCAGGAAGATGACAGCAACTAAAATTCAAAAACTGCAAAATTTTACCACCGCATAAAGAAACGTACTACCTCTTCAACATCATTTCTCTCTTAAAGTGAAATACATTACAGATTTCGTAGCTTAGTTCGTATTCCAAGATCCAAACAAGGATCAAATGATCCAAATTCCAAGTAAACATACAAAATCACACGCGAGATCCAAATCAACAAAATCAATCATAACCACATTATCAATAACAGATACAACAGGTATAACCATTCTCGAAAAAGATTGAGATCTCAAATCGCAAATGAAGGGGAAAAAGAAACTAAAAAAAAAAAATAAATGCACATAGATAATCGGATCACATAATCCATCCACAAGAAAAGTAAAGAAAAAAGAATGTGGTTGATTCTGTTGTGCAATTATGATTTTGAAGTTACCTTAGGATTGGAAAAGGAAGTGCTTGATCGATTAAGTGTATGGGAGAGAGAACTGAGTACGAACTATGCAGAGTGTGAAGGAGAGAGAAACACTGAAACTCATTGATGATTTGGGATGTGAATTGGAATTTATTTTTATACTTAATGTGATTCCAATAATAAGAGAAACAGATTTCAAAAATTAATTATTTTCTATAATTACTTTTATTTTTTACAATCATCCTTGTTTTTAATAGTTATATATTTTATAAGCCAATGAATTAGTAATTATTTTTTAATTTTGTGTTTCATGTTTTATTCTTTTTTAACTGTTTTTTCACAAATATTTTTATAAAATATGATAAAATTATTATTAATATTATTTAAATTTTATAATAATTATAAAAAATACCACAAACAATGAGTTTAAAATTATTTATTTTATATACAAATATAATTTTGAATTATTAATTATACAGTCTAACAATATAGTGCAAAATAACGCTACTTGAAGGGCAAAGCTTTTAACTGTTATAAGATTATCTTGTTAATTTCCGAGAAAACAATATAAATGGGTGTTTGAAATTGATGTTGGGGGTACAAAAAAAATATGTTTTAAATTTTTTTGATTTAATTGATTAATTGATTAATTTTTTAAACTTTTTATAAACTATTTCTCTTAAACATGTTTTTGAGAAAAACATTTATTTACCTGCTTATTTCCAAAAATATTTTTTAAAATTCAAAAAAATAAAAGATAAAAAAACTTTCTCCAAAAGCGTTTTTTCCGAAACGGATCCAAAGTGTAAAACAAAGACAATGGGTATGTATTACACAATAATGCAATTAGAAATTGCATCATAGATTTATGGTATTATCAATTTTAGATGGATATAAACAAAAGGTTTATGCTACATTTACATACTTCAAACCATCAACTATTCTCCGGTTTCTAGTTATAGATGTTTTCCCTTGACAGCCAAACAGTTGATTTCTGGTTTCTTCAAAGTATAAATGAATTTTTTGAGCTGCTTATCGAGATTTGCCTGCATTGCCTGAGGGGAGAAAAGATATATGGCCTTTCAAAAGCTTCAACAACAAAATTTACTGCAAGGTTAATCTGTGAAAAAATTAAGACCGATGTTAGTAAAATGAAAAATACCATGTTTTTATCTCCCTACCATAAAACAATTTAATATATTTTCTATATTCCTCCTAACTAAGAAATATAACAGAAAAGGGCAAAAGAAAATTGTGTTGTTACAGTGAAAGCTTGTTCATTTGCATCCAATTGTGCATGATATGCCAATGATAAGCTCCAAGTTCAAGCACAGAGAAATGTTATTTATCCAAACGTTCATCTCAAGGAGAAAATGGAGGTTTTTCAAATTCTATTAAAAACTTATTTGATGTGGGTAATAAACCTATCAGTAATTTTGCGACGTTAACTAAAAAGTAAAATTTAGAGTAACCTCACAATTTACATAACAATACAGATAACTTGTACATAAACTTCCTAATTTTTCTAAGCATTACTTTATATTTTAGAACTAACATTTATCTAATAGTTCTACTTCTCTACTTTGTTGTTATTTCCTTTTAAAAGATCTCTACTTCACTACTGAACTGCTGCACAATTCAGATCTCTACTTCTCTACTTCACTACTTTGGAATACAATTGCAAAGTAGAACAATAACAACAAATATAACAAATAAGATAAGAAATCCTAATCTTATCAAACCTTAACAATATAAATTTCAACTTCTAGTCCTTCTCTACCATATAAGTTTGTTTTCTCTATCTTCTCTTCTAATAAAATTGTGTAATGTTCAACATGCTATAGGGTCCAATCTTTGTCAACATAGTGAATAACTTGGTATTGCTTTTAAAATTGAAAATCTTGCCTTTAATACACCAAAAACTCTCTCTATTATATTGCAAAATGATGAATGTTTGTAATTAAATAATTCATATTTTTACCTTATTCTTCTAGATTCACGAAAATCTTTTAAATGATAGTTTTTGCCACGTTAAAGAGCTACTAAAAATCAAAAAATATTCAGATAACCATAATAATAATCTAAAAATAAATAAATTGCATATGTTTGTTATTACTAATAAACAATTATATAATAATACAAAATATTTTAAATGAAATTTCTTACTATCATTAAGAAAGGAAAACCATTTCATTTCCTTGCTAATACATCAAGAAACATATGAGAATCATTATTTGTAGTCCCTTCTCATTCTGTATATACAAATGTAAACATCATATTATGGGAATATACTAAAACTTTCTGATGTCATGATAAAGAATTACTAAAACTATTGCCACATCTTTAGCATCAAATAATAAGTTCATTATTTTCAACCTGTCACATAAATTTCTAAAGACATGCGGTTTCTTTCAAAAACTTTCATAGCACCTAGTAGGATTTCCTTGAAGTATATCAAGGATATATTCCTTTCCACTAAGCATGGAAGTGCTACAAGGAATTTTATCGTGAAAAGAATTTTTATTGGCCATCAAATACCTCATCATGATTAAGTCTCCCACATTATCATCACTACTTGAATTAGAATCATCAGAGCTTAATGAAATTAACATCAAATTGTTTGGTAAATATTGCATTATTTCACCAATACAATGATATTCAAATTATTATTGGCATATAGAAAAATTAAAAAATAATTAAATTAAATTTTCTAAGAAAATCATTCAAATTATTAAAAAGTCAACATCCAAGATAAAAATTTAATATTCATAACATTCAAACAACCACAAAATATAAGAATCATAAATTCACAAAGTCAATATAAGTACGAACTATCAAAATATATGTCGAAGCAAATCCATAACCAAAAGGAATTACTCTAAACTATTTAGCCAAGCCTTTTTCCTATTATTAGACATTCTCATAAACATTCTTCTTCAATCTATGTCTTTGTAGTTCTTAAGTGCTTTGATATATGCAGCATCAGGGACATTTTCCATCATCTCTAACGCATCCATGCATAACTCAATCGAATATATATCAGTTTCTGCACTTGTTGTATTATTGCATTTTGATTTGTATGCTTCAACTCTAGCTAAATCTCTCTCTGTTCTAGCATTCAAAGAAGGTGCCTACATCTCTAGAAAGGAACCTAAATTATCAAGTTTTGACTCTTTTTTAAATGGAATACAACCAAGAATGAAATCATTCGCAACACACTTCCTTACCCTCAGTAACATGAATACCTTTATTAAGAAATTCTTCTTCATTTTGACGCTCATCATCTAAAATAGGAGGCAAGTGAGTGAAAACATGATGTAAATACCTAGCAGCAATTGATTTATTAAAAACTTGACCAAACATCTCATAATTTTTCTTACCATTTTTCTTAAATGCCTTGAAGTTTTTGTGCTTCTGAAATTAAGCATATTAGAAGCAAGTTAATTTACCATGCATAATAATTATATCTTATACATCCAAATGTAGAAGTTATAATTTCATACCTGAATAAACATTTGTCAAACATTTTTAGCAGCAAATACTGTAGTTGAATTAGAATAATAAGTAACATGCGTGATCTAGTAGTTTTGAAAAATGTCGACGTTTGATTCGAAGCCTATTGTATTTTCCTTTTAACCTCTCAATTCCATATCTTTCCCCTGTTACTATAAATAACTCTTCATCCATATCTTGCCAATCAATAGACTTAAACATAGGTGTTCCATTTGGATCATTCTTAACCTTTTCATATAAAATTGCTAAAAATGCATTTTCACTAGTTTTAAACCAATATTTGGCAGTTTCACCAGTCCCATTATTATCCCCCATCTATATATATCAGTATGTATCTCATAATCAATTTAACTCATCAAAATTGAAATAAAATAAGATTGATTGAAAGTAAGTAAAATATACAAACTAAAGGTTGAACATGTATTGTACCTAAAATTAAGCTAAGAAACAACTTAGAACTGCATTAACATGCTCTAAGAAAATTTAAAGAAAGATGAAAATGGTATACATGGAAAAAAGCAAGATGTAAGATAGAAAAATAAAATGATTATCTAATTTATTGATAGAATAATTATCTAACCTTGCAAATAAACATGAAATTATAGTCAACTATATATATCCTACTCAATTTAAAATATTTCGATATTGGCATAAACATTTACTAGACAACAGAGGCTGATCAAATTCAACTTAAATTAAAATGAAAACTAGTTTCATTGAATTTCAAACATAGTACAAATTTGCCGATAAAATAATAAGATTGATTTGGCAATGAAACAAACTTATTTTATGTCATGTCACATTTTGTGTTAGGTCCAATAATTTATAAGTTGGATATGTACTGATGAGTTCTTTTTGTAATTGAAAAGATCAACATGTCTATAGGCATAAAAGATCCAAGAAGATAAACCGTAACCTAAAATTAATATTTAAAATTGTAGGAACTACTATAGCAGCGGATACTTACTTGTTGAGCGTAAATCGTGCGCTTTCAATGCTTTAGGCGGAGACAAATTACTAGAACTTGACTCGGTTCCACAGTATGAACACTTTGATTCTCTTGTGATTGAACAGAGATGAAGAAATTCTTTTTTGAGAATTTCCGAATTTCAGAGAAAACTATTGATGAAAAGTTATCTCTTTATCTTATACCTCTATTCTTAAAAGTTATATCTTTTCATAACTTTATATATAAGAAGATTTGAGCTTGGGCTGGGTCAAGCCCACATGGGCAGCCCAATGCCATAAAGCCCAACATCTCCCACTCGCCCAAAGTGGGCTTGACTCAATCCAAATATCATCTCACATTTTAAACTTAAACAAAGAATCTTTCATACAAGCGAACGGACCGTGCGATCTGAAGCACACAAATTGTGGGAGCTCCAATACAAACCTAATTATAGGCCATATAGGAGACATCAACCCAAAGTTGTAATTATTTTCGATAATGTGCTTAATTACCCCAAGTATCTTTCTCAATACACTTAATTCGAGTATCATTCAATCCCTCATGAATCTATACTCAAATCATTCTTACAATCACTTGTATTCAAAGTTACTTCTCGCTTCATCAAGCGTAATAACTCCGGCCAGTGAATACAAGCTGTGAGTGCATAAGCGAAGTACTTTTTCTTTTGCCCTCATATCAATCAGTTTTGAATTAACTCGCTTTTCTAGGAGTGTTCCATTAAGTCGAATCATTCCATGACTATAGGATACATCCTAAGATAGTCAACATTAATTCATCACATCATGATATAGTTAAAAGTCACAAAGGGTAAAAGTTGTTTGAAACCCATTTCTAGGATTTCTAGGACTCACATAGCGAAGAAGCAGGGATCCATTCTTTCGCTTCCTAATAGGTTGTATAGCACATGCAGTATGAAATGCATGCTATGGTGGAGCTACTCTTTTCTTGTCAAAAATGAAAGAGTGTATGTCTTGCTCTTAGTTCAAAATAAATAAACACCATATGAGTACTAGTCTTGTCGCTCTAAATGCGCCAAACTTGAAATTTTATTTATACATTTAACAATGTTAAATAACAAATTTCACACTCAACTTCCTCTATATAGACACATGAATGGTGGGGAAGTCATTCATGTTGATTCTTATATATACGAATAATCTCATCTT
Organism: Triadica sebifera; assembly: GCA_023653625.1. Lineage (NCBI taxonomy): Eukaryota > Viridiplantae > Streptophyta > Magnoliopsida > Malpighiales > Euphorbiaceae > Triadica > Triadica sebifera. The sequence goes on from CM042895.1 coordinate 32,958,732, forward strand.
GATCCTCATCAAGGCGACCTTATAAAAATGAATAAAAATTAAGACCGCTCCCACTGCATCTTAGTCATTCACTTAATACCTCTGCATTTATGGTCTCATCTCTACTCGCTCCATAGCGCTAGAGGCGATTACTCATGTGAGTGAGTCAATCTAAGTCTATCGACATACTTATTCGAATTGTGCTAACTGGTATTTGCAATATATTCATATAATTGAAAAATCATTAATCAATTAAAATGATATATCATTTGTAAAAACCAAGTGATCTGACATAACATATATTGATTACATTATACATAAGCCTAGAGATTTTACGTGCCTTGCAAACGCATCCCTAGCTATTGGTTTAGTAAATGGATCTACTACCATTTTTTTTGTAGAAATGTGTTTCAGAATCACTTCCTTTTCCGCAATCATGTCTCTAACATAGTGATATCTAATCTGGATATGTTTGGTCTTTCCATGATATTTTGGATCTTTAGCATAAGCTAATGCAGCCATACTATCACAATAGATTGTCACAGGTTCAGATACTGACTTGACAATTTCTAAGTGCTGCAAAAAAAATTTCAACCAAACTGCCTCTTGTATGGTTGAGGAACATGCTACATACTCAGCTTCCATCGTCGATAAAGCTATACAAGATTGCTTCTTGCTACTCCATGAAATTGTGCAATCATTAAGCAAGAAAGCATATCCAGAGGTCGATCTGCGCTGATCTATATCACCTCCCCAATCAGCATCAGTATAACCAATTAAGCGCAAATCCTTCCCTTGATAACATAGAACATAGTCTGAAGTTCCTTTTAGATATCTCAATATTCTCTTGACTGTCATCCAGTGTTTTAGACCTGGATTAGATTGAAATCTGCTTACTAGCCCAACAGCATAGCAAATGTCTGGACATGTGCACATCATTGCATACATCAGACTACTGACAACATTGGAGTAAGGTACTCTAGACATTCGTTCTTTTTCATCCGATGTCTTGAGACACATATCTAGACTAAGACTCAGATTCCTTTCGACAGGGGTATTCATAGGCTTACATTCATGCATATGGTAACGCTCTAATATTTTTCTTTATATAAGTCTCATGAGATAAACCCAGAAGTCTTTTAGAGTGATCTCTTAGGATATTAACACCAAGTACATAACTAGCCTCACACATATCTTTCATTTCGAAGTTCGATGATAACCATTTCTGGTAGTATCAATCAACTTCTTATCATTTCCAGCTACTAAAATGTCATCGACATACAAGGACATAATTATAAAACCATTGTTAGAACATTTAACATATATGCAATGGTCTTCCTCCATTATCGTAAAACCATCCTTTAATATGGCTTGATGAAATTTGAGGTTCCATTGTCTTGACGCTTGCTTAAGACTGTAAATGGATCTTTTGAGCTTGCAAACTTTGCGCTCTTGTCCTTTGAGTTCAAAACCTAAAGGTTGATCCATATAGATCTTTTCATCTAGTTCTCCATTGAGAAAAGCAGTTTTAACGTCCATTTGATATAATTATAAGTCCATTCGTGCTACTATAGCCAGAATGAGGCGAATTCATGCAAACCTGACTATAGGTGAGAATGTATCTTCATAGTCAATTCTCTCTTTTTGTGTATAGTCCTTAGCTACTAATCGAGCTTTAAATCTTTCTATTATCCCATCCACCTTACATTTTATTTTGAGAATCCATTTGTTCCCAATAGTCTTACGATCAGATGGTTTCTCAACCAAATCCCAGACTTGATTGTATATCATCGAATCTATTTCCTCTTTCATAGCTTTAATCCGTTCTTTTGCTTTAGGACCAGAAAGAGCTTGTTGTATTGTTTTAGGCTCTTCTTCATCTGGAGCAATCATAAAAGCTTCCCCCTCAATCTCAAATCGACGACGGGGAATCTTGTCACAATTACTACGTCGAGGTTGAGATTGTTCAAGGTCTTGCTCCATTGGAACAAAAACTAACATTTTTTCACTCCCACTTGGTTCAGGAGGAGCAATAAATTCTTGCTCTGTGAGTGCTAAATCAATTATTCTTGCACTCCCACTAGTCTCATGATCTTTCAATTCATAAAATTGGAAATCATTATTTATCTCACCTCTTTCAGGAAAGTCCTCTTCTAAGAAAATGACATCTCGTGACTCAATTTCTGTTATTCTTCCATTTGTGTCTTCCCCCAAAAATACATATCCTTTGGAGAATTATGAGTATCTTATAAAGATACATTTCTTCCCCCTCGGACCAAGTTTTCCATATTCATGGAAAGTGTTGTGGATATAAGCTGCGCAACCCCATGGGCGCATATGACTTAAGTCAGGCTTTTCGCTTTTCCACAATTCATATGGGGTGGAATGAACAGATTTTGATGGTACACGATTTAGAATGTAGGCAGCAATCATTAATGCATCTCCCCAAAAAGAAATTGGTAAATTAGCTTGCGTCATCATTGACCTAACCATGTCCAATAGGGTTCTATTTCTTCTTTCTGCTACGCCATTTTGTTGCGGAGTAGAAGGAATAGTTAGTTGCCTAGCTATACCCTTATCATCATAATAACTTTTGAAGAAATCAGATAGATATTCACGCTCTCGTTCGGTCCGTAATGATTTTATACTCAAATTCAATTGATTCTCAACCAATTTACTATAACGTATGAAACAATCTAATGCTTTTGATTTATGGGAGATCAAATAAATGTGACCGTATCTGGTGAAATCATCTATGAAAGTGATGAAATAGCGAGCACCATGTCTTGCTCTAATATTCATTGGGCTACAAATGTCAGAATGTATAAGTTGTAAAGGAAATGTGGCTCTTTTGGCTTTGCCAAATGACAATCTTGTTGCTTTTCCAGCTAGGCAATGCTCACAAATAGGCAAATTTATTTTCTTAACATATCCTAAAAGACCAACTTTTGCTAATATTTTTAAACGATCTTGCCCAATGTGTCCTAATCTAGCATGCCATTGAGTATCATCAATTAATGAAACATTATTGGAATTTTCAACAAGAAATATAGATTGCTTAACATCCATAAAAATAGTGTCTAGCACTATAAAACCATTCAACATATGTCCAGAACCATAAAAAACTTTGTCCAAAAGTATTTTAACACAACCATTTTCAAAAATAATTTTGAAGCCAAGTCCAAGCAAAACAATAATAGAAACTAAATTTCGTCGAATATCAGGAGCATAAAGCACATCATGGAGATAAATCGTGCGACCTCCTCGCAGCACTAGCCTGCAGGAACCAATCCCAAGCACGTCAGTCGAAGCATTATTCCCCATATAGATTTTTCTACTCCCCTTTGGAATTCGACGAAATTCCACAAAGGCAGATCGGTCCCTTGCTATGTGGTTTGTTGCTGCTGAATCTACAGTCCAATAAGGAACAGTTTCAGTTAACATCAAGCAACTACTAACATATAAATCCGAGGGACTAATTTGGTCATACAATACCTTTAGCTCAGTGCAATCACGAACAAAGTGACCATACTTCCCACAGTTGAAGCAATTCATGTTTTTTCCTTTCTTTCCGCTGCGTTTCCCACGCTTGCGTTTATTTCCACTAAATTTTGTCTTATTTTCTTCCTTGCCTTGCCATTTTCCCTTACCTTTCCATTTCTTTTTCCCGGAGCTAGAAGCCCCTTTGCCTCTAGACTTAGTCATATAAGCCTCTCATTCAGGCTTATTAGCGAGAAGGCGATCCTTCTCTAGCTCAACATGTCGGACAACATCATCAAAAGTTTTTATATTATCATTATGGGTAAGGTTGACACTCATGTGTTCCCAGGCTTTTGGAAGGGAGCGAATCATAGCTTGAACTTGTTGCTCATCAGTCATCTCATGGCCAGCACCTTTCAGTTCACTTATCATGTTAGACATGACAGTAAGGTGTTGCCTCATTGTATGATTAGAATTTTTCTTATAGGCATCAAACTTTAGAGTTAACTGACACAGTCTTATTGTTGAGGTTTCACCAAACTGAACTTTAACAGCATCCCAAACTGCTTGGGCTGTGCGGTGCTTTTCAAAACGTAGCATCAAGTCATTTCTCATGTTGTTCAGCATCAATATGCGAGCAACTCTGTCCTTGCACTTATAGGCTTGATATGCTTCCATATCTCGCCTATGTTGAGTAGTGTTTTCATGCTCAGGCTCAGCCATTGGGTGTCTTAAAACTATTTTGAAATTTTACACATTTTTATGGTTTTAAAACTATTTGGACCATTTTTATTTCGTTTCAACATCTTTTTGGCCATGTTTGGACAACACATACACAATTTGAGAGTGGGAATCATTTTAATGATCATTTTCAAAAAACAAATATACAAATACTTTGAAAAATCATAAAAATTCATCCACTCATCAGAAAATTATGCAAAAATACTCGTTAGAAATCTTGTGATGAGAGCTTTCCAAGATACCGAATTTGAATTATGAAATTGAAGAATTATTTAATGAAAATTGAAGAAATTTCGAATTTGCATAGTAAATTTCTCTAAAATCATCACAATTATGATTTTAAGCACAAAAATGCACAAAACGGGCTCTGATACCAATGTAGGAACTACTAGAGCAGCGAATACTTACTTGTTGAGCGTAAATCGTGCGCTTTTAATGCTTTAGGCGGAGACAAATTACTAGAACTCGACTCGGTTCCACAGTACGAACGCTTTGATTCTCTTATGATTGAACAGAGATGAAGAAATTCTTTTTCTAGAATTTCCGAATTTCAGAGAAAACTATTAATGAAAAGTTATCTCTTTATCTTATACCTCTATTCTTAAAAGTTATATCTTTTATAACTTTATATATAAAAAGATATGGGTCTGGGCTGGATCAAGCCCACATGGGCGGCCCAATACCATAAAGCCCAACAAAAATAAAAAAAATATATCAATTCATAAATAACAGTAGTAACCTAAAACTAAAATTTAGTTAACAAATAGATGAAAAAAGGACCCCAAAAAAAATTACAAAAGAAGAAAACTAAGCAATATATGGACAAACAAAAAAAAGATATAAAGTAAAAAAAAAAATGATTGCTAACATGCATGGTAATTTGGTGCTTGTAGAGAGGTAGACGAACAAGTCTAATGAGTTTATTTGTCTTATAAGGTTTATTAGATCTAAGAATTTCTAGTGAAAAAAAGATTTTATAGGGTTCAACTTGCTATTTATAATAAATGGTTGTAGAAAAGTCTTTAGTTTCCAAATTGAATTTTTATTTTTGAGTTTTTTACCTATTGCTTATAAGTTAAAAAAAATTTTGAAATATACTTCTAATTTTCCAAATTAGAAAATAATACAATTAAACAGGAAAATTTATTTTCTAGTTTTCTTAAAATAATTTTCTAGAAAATATCTATTATTTTCCACAACTAAATACACCTATAAAGATTCATATTCTTGTTGTGATCCCAACATATCTCTAGAACATCAAATTTTGGATACACAAATTATATCTAGCTGCATAACTGAGATGGTTAGTAAGGATCCGAAGCTGAAAATCAATGTTATTATTTTGAATATAAGAAAAATTTTCAAATACCAAATATTATATAGGAAGGCTTGGAATGAGAAGATGAAAACAATCAAACAATATTTTGGAATTTGGGAGGATTCTTACAAGAAGTTGTCTGTATACTTAGAAGTTGTTAAGTATTGCAACCCTAGCACAATTGTTGAGTATTTTTTTTTTGACGATTTTGGCAATCCCTCAAGTTCTAGAAAAATGTTTCGGAGGGTCATGTAGGCATTTAAGCTTAGTATCAATAGTTTTCAACATTACAGGTTAGTTCTATTGATTGATGACACTTTCTTAACAAGTAAATTTGAGCATACGCTATTGATTGCAAGCTCAATAGACAATAACAATAGGTTATTCCTCGTAGCCTTAACAATTGTTGAATAAGAGAATAAGGAAAGTTGGAGTTAGTTTATGTGGTGCATATGGAAAAATGTGATGAAGAAAATTGGGCATAACTATTATATCATATCGTCATTTGGTATTATGTCTACCATGAGGGATGAAAATAGTGGCTAAAAAAAACCACTCACTTTCCATCTTTTCTATTTGCACCGCTTTATCAACAACTACAACACGACATATAGGAATAAAACGATTAAAGATATGTTGTACAAAATCGGTACATGACCTGATCTGTTAATTAACAATTTGTTTGACTTTAATTTATGACACAACTATGGTAATAACTTTTTATGTTTAATTATTTCATCATAATATAAGGAGAACATACAAGAAAAAAACATAATAGCGATGAAATTTAGCGACGGATTAATATCCGTAGCATTTAGCTTTGGATCAGTGATGGATCGACGAGTGAAATTAAAAAAAAAATATTTAAGAAAACTAGGGTCAAAATTAGTGATAGATTAACGATGGCAAATTGCTATAGATCATGACTGTAGCTAAATATTGTAGCTAATATGGCGGAGAAACATAGCGCCAGAAATTGCTACGGTGTAGAGACGAATTTGTGAAAGCCAATTAGTGATGGAGAGAACCATCGCAAATTTGATAGATTAGCGAAAAAATTATATTTGTCGCAAAAGTTGTTATGGAAAATATCATCGCTAAATCATAAGGTCAGTTTATCTCCATATTTAGCGATGGAAAAAAGGTCATCACTATACTTAGTGAAGGAAGATAGTCATCACTAAATTAGGGTCGGAAATGTGTCGTCGCTGAAGGCGAAGGATGAAATCCACCGTCCCAAACATTAGTAATGAACGTGTTGTCACTATGAGTTAGCGACTAGCGATGACTAGTAGCAACGATAGATTTCGTCGCTAAAAATAAAAGAAACAACGTCGTTTCTTTTCCATGAAACAACGTCGTTTTTACTTGATTAATTATAATCCTGCAACCCAAACTTTGCCTCAATTTTTTTACCCAACCGGCTTTGTCCTTCTACCTTGTTTGGAGCCTGCATATCAAATGGATGTTGTTGTCCCACTTGCTCCTCCGGCCACGGCTCTTGTGTCTAGCTCTAGTCATCTCCCACCTCTACCTTGTGTGTCTTGCTCGTGCGCCACTTCTTTGCTCCGTGTATCTTGCTCCTGTCTCCCAGCTCCAGTCGTCTCCTAGCCCTAGTCGTCTCCCGTTGCGCTAGTACACCACTGCTCCATTCTGCCGCTCCTCTCTTCCAGTCATTGAAGATAACTACTGTTATTTTTTTATTTGTTTGCATATTTTTTATTTTATTTCTTTGTATTTATTTATTAATTTAATTTTAATATGTTTGAACATATTATAGAACTTATTATTAATTAATTATATGAATAAGTTATATATTACATATTGCATAATTATTTAAATAATATAAAGTTATAACATATTATAGAGAATTTAGGCAAAAAATTATATCGGCGGTAGTTATGCTTTTTGTTCTGCAATTGAAAAGAATCATATTTTATGTTGCTGATTTGATTTTTTTTTAAAATATGATAGTTTATATGAGACATGATATTTGTTTATTTTATATATGTAGTAGTAATATGTTTAAGTTATGTTAATATAACATAATTGCATTATTACTAAGTTTAATTACTAAGCTTAATAAAATAGTTAAGATATGGTCAAGATAATTTCATTTTAGAATATATTGAATTAATTACTAAGTTTAATAAAATAGCTAGCTAACTCGGCTAACTAATTGAGAAGCTCGACTGTAAAATTTTTTTCACTCAGTAGAAACAATAGTCATGTATATTTATTTAGCTTGGATTGTAGAATATGCTTTATTTTGAATTTATCAATGCTAATTGAAATATGATAAAATTTTATTTGGATTTTATTTTAAGAAAAATTAGTATATTATGAAAATATAGAAATTTGATCAAGTAAATTAGGGAAAGGGATCTTCGATTTATGTTTTGTGCAATGCTCAATAACGACAATAAGAGACATTATAAATGGTCCTATCTAGTTTGAAGAAAATGGAAAAGCTAAAACAAAGAATGGTCCCCTCTTTTTCTTATGTCTGATTTTGTTCATCCCTATTGTAATCTTTTTTGTTTTTGCTATTTTATTTTCTTTTTAAGAATAATTTCAATTGAAATTTAGAAAAAAAAAATTATAATTAAAATTTATTAATATAATTTTATTCTCATTAAAATTTATTGTCATTACTCACCTGCATATTTTATGAAATTATGGTTTTATTATATAATACATCGAACCATTATATTTAAATCACCTTCATATTTTATTCTAACCTCTAATTTTTTATAAAAATTATATTAAAAAAACTGAAAGTAAGAAAGAAAACCTTAAACAGTCTTTACTTAATGTTTTGATATACTTGTATTCTTCAACCATTCTAAAAATAATAAACGGCTTTGCAAAGATTTAATAATGAGATGACATTTGGTATGATATTTTACAATTATTAAAATTATATATTTAATTCTGATAAGTGATAAATGACAGTATATATGAGATTTGAGATTGACTAGTTTAGTTTACGGTCAATCTTATAATAATAGTTATCAATTGTAATTTCAATGTTATAATAATAGAAATCTTTATAAAAGTTAATAGCAATAGTTATAATAATAAACAAAGACCTAGTTTGATTTCATTACGATTTATCAATTGTAATTTCAAACTTCAAATCAATTTTAATGTTTTTCTTGATTTAATAAAGGTAATAAAAAATGAGACCAGATCGTTAATGGATGTATAAACAGTTGAAAGATGGAATTTTGAACCTAGAGTTCATAACTGGTATGAGACAATTCATAGAATTTTCATGCAGTCACCCCAGAAATGATGGACAATGATAGGATAAGGTGTCCATATTTTCATCGCAAGTGTCAGAATCGCATGCTTCATCATATGGACTTGTACCCTGGATGTAGAAGTCATTCACAGTTATCGTTTGTTGCTCAATTGATGCATATGAGGTCAGAACACCATATGTCTGAACATAATTTTCATGACATGGTTCGATTAATGAAAGATATTACTCTTAAAGGAAGTTTGGTGTTTGAAAACTTATATGGAACAAAACAGTTAGTATAAGGAATGAATCTTCCGATTGAAAAGATTCATTGTTGTAAAAATGGATGCATGATATACTATAGTGAAGACAATATTTTGACTAGTTGTAAGTTTTATGGTCATCCTCGATACAAAAGGCAATGTCATGGTAGCAAAACAGTTACTTCTAAAAAGAAGATGTATTACTTTCCCCTCACTCCTAGATTGCAAAGATTGTTTGCATCCAATGTCATAGCAGCGAAAATGAGGTGGCATGTTGAGTAAGAAATTGAAGATGGGGCTATGATCCACCCATTTGATTTCCCTGCATGGCAACATTTTAATGATACCCATCCAGAATTTGCATTAGAAACTTGAAATGTGTGATTGGCTTTCCACTTATGGTTTTCAATAATTTGGACAATCTGGACAACAATATTCTTCTTGTTCAGTCATTGTGACTCCGTACAATTTGCCACCTTAGTTGTGTATGAAGGACGCTTACATGTTCTTAACTATATTGATTCCTGGGCCAACAAACCCTAAGGATAAGTTGGATGTTTACTTACAGCCATTGATATAAGAACTTAATCATTTATAACTCGATGGTGTGCAGACTTATGATATTTCGATAAAATAAATTTTCAAATGCATGATGCTCTTATGTGAACAATTAGTGACTTTCCTGCATATGCGATGTTGTGTGGGTGGAGTACTGCTGAAAGGTTAACTTATCCTTTTTGTTTGAATCAGACTTATGCTTTTACCCTTTTAGAGAGTAGAAAATAGTAGTGATTTGACAGCCACTGTAAATTCTTACCTGAAGACCATCCATTATGACGGAACAAAACATCATTCATAAAGAATAAGATAGTAACTAAAGAAGCACCCCATATTAGATCTGGAAGTGAAATATTATTTGAAATTGATCAGTTGAATTTAAAAAAGGTAATAGAATAGGATATCGAGAGAACTAATGACCCTATTTATAAGCAATGTGGTCGGAGGAAGAGAAGTATCTTTTGGGATTTACCTTATTGGAGTGTCTTTCTCATTTGATATAATTTAGATGTAATGCATATAGCGAAAAATATATTTGACAATATTTTTAACACTGTAATGAATGTTGATGGAAAAACAAAAGATACATATAAATCTTGAAATGAGTTGAATGCATACTACCGCCGGCTAGAATTGGAATGAGATTGTGTAAGGGGAAAATATCCTAAAGCTTGTTACACGCTATATAATCAATTAAAATTAGTCGTGTGTGAATGGCTAAAAAATTTGAGATTCTTGATGGTTATGTGTCAAATATGCCTAGATGTGTTGATATGAGGACACTTAAGTTGTTTGAGATGAAAAGTCATGGTTGTCATGTGTTTATGCAGTGTTTAATACCTATTGAATTTCATGAACTACTTCCAAACAATGTTTGGAAGGTATTAACAGAATTAAACTTGTTCTTTAAGGATTTAACATTTGTTGTTATAACCAATGATGACATAACACAGATTGAAGAAGAGATTCCTATTATTCTCTGTAAGCTTGAGCGTATATTCCCTCAAAGCTTATTTGATTTCATGGAATATCTACTGGTACACTTACCATATGAAGCAAGAATAGCATATCTAGTGCGATGGATTTATCCTTTTGAAAGGTAATATAAAAGAACTTAATAATAATAATGCATATAATTATTATTTGTATTAGATTTACCATACTTGTAAATTTAATGTCTTAAGTACCTTCGACAATTGAAAAATAATGTCTGAAATAAAGCTAGAGTTAAAGGTTCAATATCTAATGCTTATTTGGTGGAAGAATCTTCATTATTTTGTTCTTACTATTTTGAGGATCATGTGAATACAAGGCACCGAAAAGTGTCATGCAATGATGACGGTGGTCAATATAGGGTAAAAGAATATGAAAGCAATTTATCCATATTCACATAACCAGGCAGAACCTTTGGAAAGAGCAAATTCCGATTTTTGATAGATAAAGAATATGTTGCTGCACAATCATACATTCTTCTTAATTGCACTAAAGTTATACCTTTTATTAAGTCATAAACTCTTAATAAATTTTAACATTTTCATTTGAGCATTGGATAAATTATAAAATTTAATCAATGGTTTTTGTTGTACCTAGAAGAATTTATATTGATAAGTTGAAGCAAATTCTAGTGAACATTTCTACTCAAGAGATTGATGTTAAACTTGAAAAAGAATTTCCAATTTGGTTTAATAAATGTGTGAGTACTGATTTTCTTTTAAATATTTTCTTATTGATAATTAACAAGAATTATGTTTTAATGTTAGCTTATACAATTCATGACATTTGTTTTAGGCACACAATCCATTAAGCAACATATCCAATTAGTTTATAAAAAACTTAGAAAAAGGTCCATTACCTAAAATTATGTCTTACTCAGACTATTATGTTAATGAATACAAATTTCACACTGAAATATATGGATCTGGTAAATCTACAATGAACATTTGTGTATGCATAAAAGGCTTAAACTATAATGCAAATGAATGGGACTATTATGGTCATTTGATTGAAGTTGTTCAGTTGAAGTACCATGCATTACCAATTAAGAGAACTGTGTTATTCAAGTGTGAGTAGTTTGATCCAATGCCAAATTTGGGTACAAAAGTGCATCCACATTATAAGTTGGTTGAGGTGAATCAAAAATGTAGATTTAATAGATACGAGTCATTTGTTATGGCCGTTCAAGCTTATTAGGTGAATTTCATCACATATTCAACTATCAACGTGAAAGAAGTGGTTGGTTGGTTGTTTGCAAATTAAAGCTAGGGCTAAATTTGAAATTCCATAAGCAACATCAAGTAGTCAACTTTCCAAAGTACCAACAGCCTTGCAAAAAGATGACATTGATATTCATTATATAGATATTGAAAATGATAAAAGTGATAATTTGGTTGATTCAACAGGTGCATTTATTGATATTGAAGAGGATAATGAAGAAGAATAATATAATACATAAAAAATGAATCTGCGACGGAATTCCACCGTCACTAAACGCTTGTCACAATTAGCAACGATTGAAAATTTTTTGCTAATTATTTAGAGTAATGTCATACAAACTTTAGTGTCGGATATAATCCGTAGCTAAATAACGACAAATATAAATTTGCAGCTAAATAGCGACAATTATAAATCAGTAGCTAATTAACGACGAATTTTTCATCACAAATTCCTATTTCATTTGTCATCATTACAACTCCTACGACCACACTTCAGTGACAGATATTTCGTCATTAATTCCGCCGCTAAATTTAGCAATCAAATAAAAATCTGTTGCTATTGGACTTGCGAGGATCATTTCTGAGATGGAATAAATCCATCGCAATTCTATCGCTAAATTAGATTAGCGAGGAAATTCTTAAATTTAGTGACAAATTTTTTCGTCGCTAAAATGGATTATGCTTGTAGTGTGTGTAACACCCTTTACCTTAAAAGCAAGCACTTAGGATAAGGAAATATCACGTTGTCTTATATCTGAAATACTTTTATTGATCATTGGAGAGCAATACATATATATTTTTCTAAAATTTTACACATGATGTTTGTATAATAAAAGAAATCATGTACATTTATATACAAAAGTATTATTTACAAAACGGTTGTACTTTATATATACATAAAAAAATTACATATCAAAAAGAACAAAATAAGTGAAACCCACTATGTCAAAAATATGGTTGTTGTACTGGATCAGGTCTCTGTTATCTTTGTCTACTATCTACTGTCTATCCTTATTATATCTGCGTGAGAGAAATTCTTATGCTAAGCATTAGGTTTAATGATGCATATAAATAAAGCAATATACTATATTATATGCATTATGCAACTATATGTCATAATCTCATACTTACACATTATTATTTTATGTTAATTAGCATATATAAATAATTAACAAGTATAACTCATACAATATTCTTCATATCATTCTCTATATACTTTCACCTATAACACTTATGAGTGAACCAATAATTAAGATAATGGAATTGATCATCCAAGTATAATAAAAATTACCACCCCGAGTATAGTAGTATGCGCCTGCAAATGTCATCATCGACATAATATAAGTGTCATCACCGATATAAAATAAGTATAATCATCGACATAGTATTAGTGTCATCATCGGCATAATATGAGTGTCATCACCAATATACTATATTACATGCATTATGCAACTATATGTCATAATCTCACATTTACACATTATTATTTTATTTTCATTTGCGTATATAAATAATTAACAACTATAACTCATACAATATTCTTCATATCATTCTCTATATACTTTCACCTATAACACCTATGAGTGAACCAATAATTAGTATAACGGAAATGACCATCCAAGTATAATAAAAATTACCACCTGAGTATAGTAGTATGCACATGCAAATGTCATCATTGGCATAATATAAGTATCATCACCGATATAATATAAGTGTCATTACTGACATAGTATTAGTGTCATAATTGGCATAATATGAGTGTCATCAACGGTATAATAAAACCTCTGATTAACATATCAAACTATCAAATGTTCTAGTTCTACATTAGGTATTATAGGGCTTAATCCTTGTTGTTATCACATTCATAATTCTTTCATTTTATCAATTTCATAGTCATTTTCACTCACTAGATCACATGGTCACACGGTGTAACATCATTCATATAACCTCACATTGTCACTTATATAAACATGTAGATATATATACAACTTTATTGAATAAAATTTCATATCTTAAACATTCACTTGAAATTCTTTATTAATTAACAAATAAACACATTGTTGAAAACAGGACATCCATGGTTGTGATTTATAATTCATGCCTATAAATAAGTGTTTCATGCATGTGATCAATATCTTCACGCTCCTGCATAGTGGTATACGCATACAAATATCATCGCCAACCTAATATAAGTACCATCACCGATATAATGTGTCATCACTGGTATAATATAAGTGTCATTATCGACATAGTATAAGTGTCATCACCAACATAGTATGAATGTCACCAACGACATAATAAGAGTATCATCATCGATATAATAAAATCTCTTATTGACATGTCAAACTATCTAATATTTTAGTTCTAGACTAGCTATTATAGGGCTTAATCCTTGTCATTATCAAATTCATAATTCTTCAATTTTATCAATTTTATAGTCTTTTTTGCTCACTAGATCACATGATCACATAGTGTAACATTATTCATATAACCTCACAGTCACTTATATAAACATGTAGATATATATACAATTTTATTGAACAAAATTTCATATCTTATTCATTCACTTGAAATTCTTTATTAATTAACAAATAAACACATTGCTGAAAATATGATATCCATGGCTATGATTCATTGTTCACGCCCTTGAATAAGTTCACATATGTGATTCCCTATTTTAACATAAGCCGTGAACTAATCTATAAGGAATAATACCTTTTCGAGACGAAAATCATGCCCGTGAGTTCTTGGTTCACGCATGTGACTAGCTGTTAAAAATTACATTATATTTTCCACATTCACTTCAAAGCTTACCAAAACAATCCTAAACCTAGCAACATGCATTCCCAAAGTTTTCAAAGTACTATCCAACTTCTTTACAATTATTTACATGCCTCTATCATGATCAATTTCCTAACATGTGTTAAACAAACCATTAATTCACATAATATCACATTCATTATGTCAACTTAAAATTTCATGCAACAATTCCTAATCAAATGCATTTTAAACACTACTTAACATGCCAAATGATCATATCATGCAATTTCATGATAAAATTATAGGATACTGCCTTAAGTTATACACTTACCTAAAACTTTACACTTTTTCTTTTCTCTTTATTTCTCTCTCTCTTTTCTTTGCTCCTTTGAGCTTATTCCTTTTCAATTTGTACTCGTTTACATTCTTCCTTCCTTGGCCAAAATACTAGAGGTTTCTCTCTCTTATTTTCTTGTTTGTTTCTCTCTTCAAAGCTTTTCTTTAGCTTCCCAAGGTTTCTTTATACAAAAAGGCATTTCCCATATCATTATCTCTTTTTTTTACTTTTTCTCTCATCATAAGGTTGGCTATGGAGGAATGGTGGAAGGAACGAATTAGGGAAGATAAATTACAGAAAATTCTAGGCTCAAGGAGAAAAGGAAGAAAGAAAAGAAAATTAAAAATATCCTAAGTGGGTCTCACCATAACATAAAAATCTTAATATTTGGATCAATTATCACATTAATATTCTTTTCCTTTAGGTGGTTCGCCATTCCTTCTATTCAATGTCCAAATTATCCATCTAATTGAAAATTACCTCAATTAATCTTCCAATTTTCAGTAAATTATAAATTTATCTCAAAATTTTTAAAATTTTACATTTTAGTCTATTACCGTAATCTAACATCTTTAAACACTTTATTAGATATTTTTCATAATTATTTTCTATTATTTTGATTTTTTTTAATCAAAATCTAAATTTAGATTTTGATCAGTCCAACGTGTTGATTTAGCAATACACGTGACTTTGGGTCTAAATTAGCGGATATGACATCCTCTCCCCTTTAAAATAAATTTTATCCTTAAAATTTTATTTGTTCATTTCATACTGAATAATTATGGATATTGTCTCCTTATAATCTCCTCACTCTCCCACATAGCTTCATCAATGAAATGTTCTGCCACAACACTTTAACTAGAGGAACTCTTTTGTTTCATAGAACTTTCTCTTCACGTGCTAAGATAGTTATCGATTCCTCTTCGTATGTTAAATTTGTTTACACTTTTATTTCTTTGGCTAAAATAATATGAGTCGGGTCTAATCTATACCTTTCAACATCGAAACATAAAAAATATTATGAATCTTATCCACCTTTGGTGGAAAAGCTAATCAATATGTCACTGGTCTGATCCTTTCTAAAATCTCATAAAAACCAATGAATATCGGACTCAGCTTTCCTTTCTTACCGAACTGTAACACTTTCTTCCAAGGTGAAATCTTAAGAAACAATTTATCTTCCACAACGTCCTCTATGTCTCGCCTCTTTAGGTCAACATAAGACTTCTGTCAATCTTGATCTAACTTTAATCTTTCCTTGATAACCTTAATTTTCTCTTCTGTCTATTATACTATCTCAGGCCTGATTAACTTTTTCTCACATAGTTCGGTCTAAAAAATCATTATTCTGCACTTTCTTCCATACAATGCCTTATACAAAGTCATACTTATGCTTGTCTGGTGACTATTGTTATAGGCAAACTTTATAAGAGGTAGTTATTGATATTAACTTTCTTCAAATTCAAGTACACGACTTTTCATCATGTCCTCTAACAGTTGAATTATCGACTCTAATTGTCAATCTGTCTATGGATGAAAAGTCATGCTAAAATTTAGTAAAGTTCCCAAGGCTTATTATAAGCTCTTTCAGAATTGTGAAATGAATCTGGGATCTTTATTAGGAATGATAGACACTAGTACTCTATGTAATTTTACAGTCTCATGTACATAAATTTCGGTTAGCTTATTTGATGAATAGTTCATCCTGACTGGTAGGAAGTGCGCTAACTTGGTCAGTCGATACACTATTATCCATACTATGTCATGTCACTTTTGAGTCATTGGCAAACCTAAAATGAAATCCATAGTGAATCTCTCCCACTTTCACTCTGGCATAGGTATTGGTTGAAACAGTCTTATGGGCAACTGGTGTTTGGCTTTGACTTACTGACATATCAAATATTTCACAACATATTTGATAATATACCTCTTCATTCCTAGCCACCAGTATTGTGCTTTCAAATCTTGATACATTTTGGTCCCACCTGGATGCATGGTATATGTTGTCTCGTGTGTTTCTTTTAAGATCTCTAATTTCAATTTTTATCTACTTGGCACACAAAATTTGTCTTTTAAGTATACTGTGCCATCATTTTATCAACTATTCAGGTTTTTCTCATTTTTCTACAACTTAAACTATTTTTATCAATCTCTTATCTTGCTTCTGAACATCTTTAATTATCTATATCAAGATAGATTCTACTCACATCTTTGCCATTGTCAAGGTTAGTCACATGTACAATTATACTATCATTGCTTATAATACACAAATTTAAAAAGAAAAGTCATTATAACTCATAGGCTAAATTCTTTTTGGCTATAGCATCAACAACCATATTGGTTTTCCTTAGTTGGTAGTCGATCATATGGTTATAATCTTTAATCAATTCCAACCCATCTTCCTTTCCATAAGTTCAATTCTTTCTGTGAGAAAATATACTTAAAACTCTTATAATCAGTGCAAATATAACATCTATCACCATAGATATAATATCTTCAAATCTTCAAAGCAAAGACTATAGCTGCTAACTCCAAGTCATGTGTCGGATAATTAAGTTTATGCTGCTTAAGCTGTCTGGAGGTATACATAATCACATTTTCTTTCTACATAAGGACACAACCTAAAACATTATGGTTGGCATCATTATGCATAATAAAATCTTTTCTTGGAGTAGATTGAGTCAAAATTGGTATTTCAGTCAACATTGTCTTAAGTCGATCAAAGCTTGTTTGGCATTTATCTGTCCAATCAAATCGAACATCTTTTTGTAATAGTCAAGTCAAATGAGTAGTTATGGATGAAAAATCCCTCATGAACCTCCTGCAATATTTGGTTAACCCGAAGAAACACATTACTTTTTTCACATTACAAGGCAGTTTCCAATTAAGAATAGCCTTGATTTTACTAGGATCAATTCGAATGCCTTCATATGAGACTATATGACCCAATAAACTGATTGCTTCAAGCCAAAACTCACACTTCAATAACTTTACATACAACTACTTCTCTCTTAATGTCTGTAACACAATTCTAAAATGATAATCATGCTCTTCTCGATCTCTGAAGTATACGAGGATGTCATCAATAATTACCACTACAAACTAATCAATGAAAGATCTAAACACTCAATTCATCATGTCTATAAATTCCACTAGTGTATTCGTCAAACCAAATGACATTACCAGAAACTCATAATAACCAAGAATGTTGTATTAGGTACATTTGACTCTTTGATCTTCAGTTGATGATACCCTGATCAAAGATCTATCTTTGAGAATATGCATGCACCCTTCGACTGATCAAATAAATCATCAATCCTAAGTAACAGGCACTTATTCTTAATAGTCACCTTGTTAAACTGCTTGTAATCGATGCAAAGACGCAAAGTGTCATTTTTTTTCTTCACAATAAAATTGAAACACTCCATGGTGATATACTAGGTCGTATGAAATTCTTATCTAACAATTCTTGCAACTGCACCTTCAGCTCTTTCTACTCAATAGGTGTCATCCTATATGGTGTAATGAAAATGGAATCTCGATCAGGTGGCAACCCTGATAACTCTTCTGGAAACATATCTAAAAACTCACAAATAGTAGAAATGTCAGCCAACCTCAAACTATTCTTTTCTGTATCAATCACATATGCTAAGTAAGTTTCACATTCCTTGTTAATGATTTTTCATATTTCCAACACTGATATCATATTCTCTGGATATTTTATATTCTCACCCATCATAACTATCTCTTCCTGCTCCAAGACTTTGATACTCATCTGCCACTTTCCATAATCCACTACCACTCCATGATGAGCTAGTCAATCCATTCCTAATATTATGTCAAATTCATAGAACGATAGCTCTATATGATCTGCTGAGAATTGCTTGCCATATATCTCAACTGGGAAACTCTTGAACACCTTACTAACTCTCATACTATGCCATAATGGGTTAGTTACAAGTATCTCAAATTCTAACGCCTCTCGACCTGGTGGTGTGCATATGTACGAATGCATCGATCCCGAATTTGTCAATGCATGAATGTCAGAGCCAAAGAGAATAAATTTACCAACTATGACAATGGGTGCATCATGTTCCTCTTAACCTTGCATAGCGTACGCCCTAATTGGTATAGCCCTACTACCTTCTGGTCACTCCACTATCTCATATTTAAACTAACTAGGCCCTTTTCATCCTTTTCTGCCATGTCCTTTGCCTCAGCCTTTGCCCTATCTAGAAGCCTACACTTGTAATGGCTCGGTGCTTCCTGAACCTTTGCTACATTGTAGCAAAGGACAATCTCTCCTCAAATGATCCTTGGAGCCACATCTCAAATAGGTTTCCATCATCCACCAATACTCTCTAACATGAGGACGACCACAGGGCTTACATAAAGGTAAAGGTAAATATATGCACGATGCCTGTATTGGCGCACTCTGTGACTCTAATCGCCATTAGTTGTATGCATGATCATGCAATAAAGACATTACATACTCATATTTTTGCTCGTCAATGCAATGTAACTAGTCAAAAACTCTCTCAACTCGTTCTAACCAAAATTCTACCACAATGGGGCATTATTCTAGTTTACCATAAAAGTATGACACCCTTAACTTTTGTAATCTCTCAAATTGTAAAACAAATGGGGCTAGTTGTGCTGCTCTCTGTAGCAAATTGATCATATTTGCAAAAGCCATGTCTATCCCGTGCTAGCCATAAACTGCTCATGTGATAAGCTAGCATCGGATCTTGATGCAATAGCTTGGCAATGACTTGATGGCAATGAGGCCTTAGTATCTCTAGGCTCATTACTTTCTGCTCCTTCGACAATAATCTACCATAATCTAGAAGTCATATCCTACCTATACCATAAAAGCAATGACCCCAATCAATAAGCATCAACTTGTATATGTCCAAATGTGGGTATACACATGTCATATAATACTTAATATTTTTTTTAAAACTCCTTTTTTAAAACCAAAAACAACTCAAATCAGGCTTTGATACTAAAAAATTTTGTAACACCCCTTTATCCTAATAGCAAGTGCTCGAAATAAGGAAATGCTACATTACCTTCTATCCAAAATACTATTGTTGATCATTGGAAAGTGATACATATATTTTTTTTCTAAAATTTTACACATGATAGTTGTATAATAAAAGAAACCATATACATTTATATACAAAAGTATTATTTACAAAGCAGTTGTACTTTAAATATATATAAAAAGAAAATTACATATAAAAAAGAACAAAAGAAGTGAAACCCATTGTGTAAAAAATATGGTTGTTGTACTAGATGAGATATTCATTAGCTTTATCTACTATCTATTATCTATCCTTGCTATATTTACGCAAGAGAAACTCCTACACTAAGTACTAAGTTTAGTGGTGCATATAAATAAAGCAATATATTATATTATATGCATTATGCAACTATATGTCATAATCTCATACTTACACAATATTATATTATGTTCATTTTCATATATAAACAATGAACAAGTATAACTCATACAATATTCTTCATATCATTCTCTATATACTTTCGCCCATGACACCTATTAGTGAATTGATAATCAAGATAATCAGGTTGGTTATCGAGATATAATAAAAATTGTCATCCGGATATAGTAGTATGCATATATAAGTATCATAACCAACATAATATAAGTATCATCACTGTCATAATATATGTGTCATCACCGACATAATATATGTGTCATCACCGGTGTAATATAAGTGTCATCATCGACATAATATGAGTGTCATCACCAGCATAGTATGAGTGTAATCACCAATATAATAAAATCTTTGATTGACATGCCAAACTATCCAATATTCTAGTTTTATACTATGTGTTATGGGACTTAATCCTTATCCTTATCGTTATCAAATTCATAATTCTTTCATTTTATAAATTTCATAGTCCTTTTTTTCTCATTAGATCACATGGTCACATAGTGTAACATCATTCATATAACCTCACATAATCACTTATATAAACATGTAGATATATATACAACTTTATTGAATAAAATTTATATCTTATTCATTCACTTGAAATTCTTTATTAATTAACAAATAAACACATTGCTAAAAACAAGACATCCACGACTGCAATTTATTGTTCATGCCCATGAACAAGTGTTTCACGCCCATACTCTCATGTTTTACCATAAGTTATGAACGAATCTGGAAGGAAAAGTCACACCTGTGAGTCTTTGGTTCATACCGTGAATTTAGCAATTGTGAATTTAGCAATTCACGTTTGTGACTCACGTTTCTCTCCTGTGACTAGCTAATAGAAATTACATTCCATTTTCCACATTCACTTCAAAGCTTACCAAAATAACCCTAAACCTATCAACATGCATTCCCAAAGTTTTCAATGTAGTATCCAACTTCTTTATAATATTTACATGCCTCTATCATGATCAAAGTCCTAACATGTGTTAAACAAACCAATAATTCACATAATATCACTTTCATCATGTCAACGTAGAATTTCATGCAACAATTCCTAATCAAATGCATTTTAAACACTACTTAACATGTCAAATTCTCATATCATGCAATTTCATAACAAATTATAATCTATTGTCTTAAGCTATGCATTTATCTAGAACTTTACACTTCTTCTTTTCTCTTTAGTTCTCTTTCTCTTTTCCTTTGTTTCCTTGAACTTGTTCCTTTTCAACTTGTACTCCTTCACTCTCTTCCTTCCTTGGCCGAAACACAAGAAGTTTTTCTCTCATATTTTCTTGTTTTTTTCTCTTTTCTAAGCTTTCCTTTAGCTTCCCAATGTTTCTTTCCACGAGAAAATAGTCTTTTTAAGAAAATAGTCTTTTTCCATGTTTCTCTCTCTCTTTTTTACTTTCTCTTTTTTCACAAGGTTGGTTATGGTGGAATGGAGGAAGGAATGGGTATAAGTTGTAGAAAATTCTTGGCTTATGGAGATAAGGAAGAAAGAAAAAGAAGAAGAAAAGAAAATTAAAAATATTAAAAGTGGGTCCCACCGTAACATAAAAATCTTAATATTTGGATCACTTATCACATTAATCCTCCTTCCTTTAGGTGGCCGGTCATTCCCCTATAGTAGATGTCCAAATTATCTATTTAATTGGCAATTACTCCAATTAATCATCTAAATTTTTGGTAAATTGTAAATTTATCTCAAAATTTTCTAAATTTTTTTATTTTAGTCAATTATCGTAATATAACATCTTTAAACATTTTATTAGACATTTTTCATAATTATTTGATATTATTTTGATTATTTTTTGGTCAAAATCTAAATTTAGAGTCTCATCAGTCTAATGCATCAATTTAGCTACACATGCAACTCATAAACTAAATTAATGGATATGACAACATATGTTCAAATCCATCTACCTACACGTAATAAATTTATAGTTAGGTCAAACTAATTTATGCATTATTTATCTACATTAGTCAATGTTGATGGTTACGTACAGTTTCACCCCATTGTGCACTTTTGGGTATTATCCACCATCTCGTTCTAGTTATGTACCATTGTATATATTATGAATGAATACCAAAGGTGAAGGCAATAATTGGGTACTAATCAAATGGCAATGTCGATCGTTCCACACATGAATTATGCTAATCACAAATATCGTTCAACACACATGATCTTCTAGTCAAGTATTTTTTTTTTTGTGCCATCAGATTTCTGTTTCGTCTTCTCTATGAATCATGATGTATTAGAATCACGTCACTTGGTAATTCCATGGGTTGGTGTGCTGGTAAGTATGAATATGTTTCTACTGCATGATCACAAGCATCAATGGCACACAATAAACTTTTTAATATTTATTGTATTATGGGAACAATTGCGTGCCAAACTTCTCATCCATTTACGCACATTGCTGGTAAATAACCCTCAACTTCTGCGTACGTTTCCCATATTATCTGAAAGTAATTCATTAAATATAAAAAGGAAAAATTATAAAAAAGTCTCATGTGATTTGACATTTCTTTAATTTTAGATATGTGATATTTTTTGTGATAAAAAGAAATTTGGGATTTATTCCGTTAAAAAAATCGGTATTTTTCCATTACGGCATTAAGTCCATCCGATATGGCACGTGGATCATATTTTATCACAAAAAATATCACATACCCAAAATTAAAAAATTAGTACTTTTCCCAAAAAAACCAATATATTATTGAAGAGGGAGAGAAATTTGCTGCATGATACATGAATATACTATGCATATTTTGTGTTATTTCTTTGATTTCTGGCTTTTCTAAATACTTTTGCTTCCTTTACTTGGACTGGAAAAAGAGAGTAAGAACTTGGACTGGTTTTGGGAGTTTGATAATCTAATTATAGATAGAAGTTTTTTAAGCTTAACCTTTTTTTGATCATGGAGTTCATATTGCACAAACAGAAGTATTTCTAATAAAGCAAATTAAAAAATTTTAATCAGTAGGTGGAATTGATTATACATTTGAATGATAGTTGATTATATTACATGTTAAGAATGATACATATAAATCAATCAAAACGTAAATTCCCCTCTTCTCACTCGTCTTACCAAATTTCTCCAGTTCATTCTCTGTTCCATCTTTCCATCTTTCTCTCTTCATCAAACATTGATATTGCTATCATCTAGATGCACTTTGAGAATCTCTCTTAGGTAGTCTAGCTGCTCAAAACCTCCTTGAAGTTCTTCCCACTGGAAGAAAAAATAAATAAATAAAATGTTATCAGCTTATATATCATATAGGCTAACATATTTTAATTAGGTTCAAATCATGCTATTTCGTGCAAGAAATAGTTCACCATTCATGGACACAGCGCAGTTTAGTCAAGGTGAGCTTTTTCAGTGTTCTCAATAATATGTCATATTATTAAAAGCACTGCACTAGAATTAAATGGCCTACAACAATCTGAAGCAGCATTTCGTCAGTTACCCCATAAATAAAAATATTGTGGTAGTCTGATAGATATGGACAACTTCAATAACAATGGGCAGAAAAGCTTACACAGAGGGCCCCCCAAAATTTTATAACTGAAAAATTGTTACTAGGATGAATTTGTTTAATGCAGATTAGAAATTCAACTGATGCATATAACAAATATGAAAAAGATATCTTAATGAACATGTAAAAACTAAAAACCAGAGCTCCAGAAAAGCAAGGTGAAGTTTTCTCCTATTTTGATATGATCAAGGATTTACACGGGAGACCTGAGATCTCACACTCAAATGCATGTGTTCAAACATGACAATCATGATTCAAGCTCAAAATCAATTGCATATTCAGCAGATCATAATGAAGAGCAGTGAAACTCAATGGAGTGCAAGATGTAATACAAGATCGCAAAATAGTGTAATTTCAGCCACACTCCGAGGCCCTTCATTATGATTATTATATAATAATAGAAAATTAAATAATAATAATAATTTATTAATATTATATTTTGTTTACTAATATATAATAGAATATATGAATAATATATTAAAAAGTAGAATAAGAAAAATTCTGCAAGATTATCTTTATGTGTGTGTGTGCATGTGCACATACTTTAGGCATCGCCACATCGGCAGTAGGGGAAAAGACGCAGTAGACTAAATTTTCTTCATCAGAAGCATAATTATCAGGAAATTCATAACATCAAAAGGAACTTCAAAATTTCCCATTGAGGAAAGCATGCTGCTGCAAACCTTTCCCTGGTAAAAAAAAAAGCACGAAAATTTTCCTTGCCAGTCTGCCATTTAGTTGAGTTTTTAACTAGAGACAAATGCAATCAAGTTTCAGAAAGAAACTTGAAAGAAGAACAGCCGGCAACATGATTCAGTGAATATAATGTTGATATCCTGCTTAAAACAATTTACCAGCATTATATGTGTGCATTCATCTCAGCAGCTAATCAACTTAATGTTCAATACAGATATAAATACATGCACATTTGAGCACATGAAAGTGCTAGATGGGAACTCACCTCTTGATGAGACAATGACACCACTTTCCAACCAACAGCAGAAATGTACCACCGTTTTAGCATGGTATGCCCTAAGGGCACTCCTGCAGATAGATGGGAAAATATAGAAAGATTAAATTGAAAGTTAAAAGCAAGTTAGCAAAATTTATTATGTGCCTGAATTAGACATCAGCAAACAGGAGATGCTATCATACAAATAAATAATGGTACCAACCAGTATTTCTTGAGAAATGAGTCGGTCCATCAATCTCCAAAGCAATCTTCTTATCAACTATAACAGCATCCAGAGTGTAACCATCCACCACATACTCTCTGACCCAATCATGGCCAGTGCTGACAAGAAGTCGAGCGACTTCCTTCTGGAATGATGAAGTCATTTTCTCATTAAACCTTTTAGTTTTCCCAGCACGAGCAATTTTTTCCTCTAGATCGCCTCCGAGAGCCAACTGAAGATGCGGGTACTCAATCTTCAGAAATTGATTTACAAGATGAGCCTGAGAGGCAAACATGATATCCTCTCTATACTGCTCTGAAATCCTTTGCTCTTCAAAATAACTCAGGGTTCTCCAAACATTAGAAAAGAAAGTCCGGTTTAGTTGTCCAAGAACAGCATATGACCAAGCTATATTACCAAGCTGGTCTCTAGTAAATCTAAGTACTGGAGGGCCAGAAACCCCCATTGCATCAAGATATCCATTGCCATCGATGCTATCCTCTTCACTATAGTTTAATGCTTCTGCTTTTAAGGAGCATTCAAAAAGGTTTGCATCTTTGAAAACAATGTCCAAGGACTCAAGCAAAGGGTCAGCTGGCTCATATAGAGAAGCAAAAGCCCACAATAACTGAGCAAGCTCCTGTTCTCGGAAGGTGTGAATTATATCAGACGCCCTTTTTGACAATGCTGAAAAGAGATCAGAGGCAGAGTGCTGCATTGAAGCAAAAGAACCAGCAATATTAGCAACATTCTGAGAATTAAATTCCCCAACCTTGGTTAAAGCTACCTCTGCAACTCTATCCATTTCGGACAAGTAAAGCAGCTCCCCACCTATCTTAGATAATGCCCATGAAATATTGGAGATACCTTGAGCTGAGCATTCTGGCATTGCTATCATTGCGATACCCACTAACATTGCCATCTCCTTTTGTCGTGCGAATGCCAATCTACGAGTTTTCATCATTGAAACCTTCTCCATGTTCTTAGCAATTCGGTGAAGGGCAGTGGCAACATTCAAGGGGGAAAGTGGCGAAGGACTCAACCCTTTTCCAACTGCCATAATCACCTCAGCAGTAACCTCCAAAACTTCCTCAGCGGTTTGTGCTTCGACAATTGCTCGGTTCAAATTAACCTCTTTCCTACGATCTGAGGGTCCTGAGAATTGTGAAAGCCTTTGAACAAAATTTTCCATGGTCTTTTCTCTATTTTCTTCAAAAACACCACCTGCCATCAAACTCACAGTCCTTCTAAGGTCACTGGTATCATTGCCAAGCATGTTTATTACATCTTCAGACTCAATATCATCCTCCAAATCAAAATCAGAATCCTCTTCTAAGTCCTTATTTTTCTTGTTAATCCTGCTCTTACTCACCAATTTTTTCTTGTTCTTGTTCTTTTTCTTCTTCTTCTTTATATTAATTAAATCTTCCATCTTCTGACTCAATCCCCTTGCCTCAATTGATTTGAGGGCAACCTTCCTTGCCCTCAAACACCAATCCATCCCATCAGTTTCCTCAAGCAATTTTGATTTTTGTTGTTTTTTCCTGTTCTTGGGTGCTTGAAAACCCAAGGGGTCAAGCTCTCCAAGAAACTCCAATTCCCAGTCATCCACTTCCTTATAATCACTAGCAACACTTTTAGCACTAACAACATCATCTCTACCCAATTTTGCGCAGTTTATTGTTTGAAAACCCAATTTGAGATTTCCATGAAGAAACCCAGTTCTTAATTGCATTAATGGAAGATTATGAAGTGCTTTTGGATTAAAAATGAAGGGTTTTAAGGGGCTTTGGTGGGTAAAAGGGTTTAATAAACCTTCCATTATGCTCTCTCTCTTCTATCTGCTCTATGTTTGATGAAAATAGTTACAAGGATAAAAAAATTCTGAAAAGCAGAAAGCTGCTTAATGAGAATTTAATTCTATTAATGGCCACGTATAGTCATCATTAATTTTTCTTTTTGAAAAAAGAAATACAGAACGAACCCATAAAAGAAACCCTCTAATGGAGAAGGGGCGCACCTTCAAATGTTTAATATGCAACTGTAGAAGCAGCTTATCACAGTAGCGGGAAGGAAGTGTAGGACTCTGAGGGGAGGAGGCTATTTCTGCAAACCAGATAAGGGTTTCTTGGAGATGATTTATGCGATGCCGTTTTACGTGGCTAATTTTTTTTTTTTGAAAAAATAAAGAAAAATCTATAAATACCAGGAAGATGAAGTTCAGATTCTTCACTGTAAGACCAATTCACATATATCTTTTACCAAGGCATTGCCAAAATAAGGGTATATATGTATAACCCTCCCTTCAAATTATACATTTCCAAAACCCATTACCATATCTGAGGATAAATTATATTCTAATTATAAAGTTGTAAGGTATCTAAATTTCAATTTATAATAAAAAAAATATTTAATTTATAATTTTAAAATATTTTTATTCATTCGTGTCGATCTATTTAACAGTAAGTTAATATCATATTTCCACGTTAGCAACAAAATTATATATGACATTTTCAAATTAGTACCAAAATTATATATAAAAATAATATGTCAGATATCATATTGTTATACGCCCTAAAGTTGAAATATCATCAATGTAATTTATCTCATTTCTTACTTTTTCACCAATTAAATATATTTTTTTTAAAAAAAATTCACTTTCTTATCAACCAAACAATTATTAAAAAAATATGTATTTTTTCAAAAAAACTTTAAATACATTTTTTTTTAAAAATTGATTTCGTGTTTTTTTTCCATATGAATTAGGAAAGAAATCAAACACATATAATATATTTAATTTTGAAAAAAAAAATTCTTTTAACTTTCTCATGTATTTCTCTCATAACTCTTCTAAAAAAATACATGAAACCAAAAAAAATTGAAAAAATATATTTTATTTTTTATTTAAATTTTTTTTGAAAATATACGAAATAAAAAAAATTCAAAAATTTTTTTGAATTTTTTTTAACAATTATTTCGTTGGTGAGAAAATGAAAGAATTTTGAAAAAAAAATGTATTTAATTGCTGAAAAAGTGAAAAATTGAGTAAATTATGCTAACAATACTCCTATTTTAGGATGTTCAACAGTATGATATCTGACTTATTATTTTCACATGTAATTTTGGTACTGATGTAGAAATATCATCAGTAATTTTGTTACTGACATAAAAATGTCATATCAGCATTTTGTTAAGTAGATTAACAAGAATGAACAAAAATATTTTAGAGTTATAAAATTATAGATTAAATATTTTTCTGTTATAAATTGAAATTCATATACTATTACATTATGCACTTTATAGTTAGAGTACTATCAGTGTAATTAATCTCCATATCTCTATCATTTAACAGAATATTTGAATATATCTTTTCATTTTTTTTCTTTTGTTTAATTGAGTCCCTTAATCCTAATTTTTATTTGATTTCATTATTAAATATTTATTTATTTTAGTTGATAGTCCATTATAACAAGACAAATGGTAGTGACACGTATGTCTCCTAATATAATAATTTTTTAATATATAAATTATTTATTTATTAAAAATTAAAAAGAACTTTAAAAAACTCCAAAACCATTTTAACCCTAATCCCTAACCATTTTCAAACACGATACCTTGCTCAATCTTTGTTGAAACTATGAAGATTGGGTCAAAATTGAAGAGTTTGGGAACGTCTTGAATTTTTCACTAGTGTTTGATGGAGGAGAGGTAGCGGAACCTGAGGGAGATGGGGAAGAAGAGGTAGTTGGAGATGGAGCAGAGTCTAGTAAAAGTCCAACCTTGAATATTTTCTACAACTATGTAAATTGCAGTAGGTCTGATTGGTACTAATGAGGAAGCAGAAACCGGTATAAGTGGAGGAGTGGAAGTTAGGGTCAATTATGGGCCAGAAACAGGGGTAGGAGTGGTGGATTGAAAAGTTGAAATAGAAGAAAGCTGACGTGCAAGAGAAGAAGGCTGATGAGCTAGACCTGGAGTTATCGCACTAATGAAATATTTATTTTGTGTTTAACATATCTTATGTTTTGCTTTCTTCTTCTTCCTCCATGCTTGCCTACTTGATTTTGCAGTTATGTTTTGTTTGACTTTAATAATAAAAAGAAATTTTCATTTCTCTTTTTCAATTGGGTTTCTTGTGAATTTCTTCATCTTCTTCTTGTTGACAGCCGAAGTTTTTTGAAAAAAATTTGGTGTGGATCCCTTCACATGTGGGTCCTACCATATATAAAATAAAATAAAAAAGTCAAAAGTTGCGGTAATTCAATTTCAAATTGAATTCCTCCAGCCAATATTTTTGACTTTTTTGATTTGTGTTCACACTGAATATTTTTTCTATAAATAGGCAGATTTCCTTTCATTTGAATTACAACAATCTTAATTCATTTGAGAGAATTTGAGAGAGAGTTAAATTTTTGAAATTTTTTCCAAATATTAGGGCGTGACAAAAATAGTGAAGAAAATATTTTGGGGTATTTTTGGAAAACACTTGTGTGTCACTATTTTTGGGTTTATCTCAAAATTATTGTATTACCTCTAGCCTGTATCTAAGAAATGTTCTCTTCTTGTACCCATTAATTTTTATTAGTGGAAGAAAAATATTTGGAGTGTTATTCGTGGACGTAGCCCAAATTAAAGGATGAACCACGTTAAATTGTCGGTGTTATTTTTTGTTGATTATTTTATTTCACAATTATTTGTGTTATTTTACCCGCTGTGCCCAACAAGTGGTATCAGAATCAGCCTATTAGTCTTATAAAATTCTTAGTATGCTCTATGGTTGCAGTATTGACTGATCTTCCACATCAGAAAATATTTTATTAGTTTACTGTCAGCTGAAGGAGTCTCATTTTGTTTTAAAATGGAGACAAATGGCACCAAGATGATCAGGTTAAATGGCACAAATACCATATATGGAGAAGCAAAATGAAGGATCTCCTATTTGTGATGAAAATGCATCTGTCGGTGTTTACTACAACTAAATCCAAAGGCAAGACAGATGAGGAGTAGGAGTTTGAGCACGAGCAGGTATGCGGTTACATCCGATAATTTTTCGAAGACAACGTATACAACCACATCTACAATGAGACTCATGCTCGGATATTATGGAACAAGCTTAAACAGTTTTACGCGTCAAAGACAGGTAACAATAAATTGTTTTATTTAACAAAGTTGACGCACTCGAAATACAAATAAGGAACTTCCATAGCAAATCATCTAAATGAGATGCAAGGGATCATGGACCAGCTATCCATAATGAGCATAAAGCTGGATGATGAAGTATTTGCTCTGCTAGTATTGGGCTCTTTGCTAGAGTCATGGGAGATTTTGAAGATTTCAATAACCAACACTGCACCTAACAGTGTAGTCAATATGAAGTTTGTAAAAAGCAGTATCCTGAATGAATAAATGAGAAGGAGATCACAAAACTCATCTTTTTCATCACAATCAGATGTTCTGATTATTGACTATAGAGGAAGGAGTCAGTCTAGACAACAAATGTCTAGAGAAAAGAACAAAGACAAATCAAACAAATATAGAAATATTGAATGTCATTACTGCAAAAAGAAGGATCATATCAAGAAATACTGCCGAAAGTTCAAAAAGGACCAGAAAGGCAAGGAAGTAAAACGAGATGACAATAGTGATGATGACATAACAATGAAAAAATTCAATATCGTTTGTGATGATACTATCAATTTTACATCTCATGAGACCAGTTGGGTAATTGATAGTGGTACTACCATTCATGCCACGTCTCAAAATAAATTCTTCTCATTATATACAACAGGAGATTTTGGCGCTGTGAAGATGAGAAATGATAATCTGTCAAAAGTTGTTGGCAGAGGAGATGTTTGTCTAGAGACTGTGAATGGTACCATATTAGTCCTGAGAGATGTCAGACATATTCTAGATATTCGTCTGAATTTGATCTCTGCAGGAAAACTCGATGATGCAGGTTTCTGCAGTACCTTCTCAAATAACCAATGGAAGCTTACCAACAATTCCATGGTGGTGGCTAGAGGCACAAGGCATGCTACCTTATATGTGATGCATGCAAAACTCTCCAATGACACTGTGAGTGCTATGGAGAAAGACAGTGTTATTGAATTATGGCACAGACGACTCGGCCACATGAGTGAGAAAGGGATGACTACCCTTGTTAGAAGGAAGATGTTGCCCGGAATGGATGAAGTACATTTGAAAAAATGTGTTGACTGTTTAGCAGGAAAGCAAAACGGAGTTGCTTTCAAGAGTTCCCCTCCTTCCAGAATGAAAAATGTGTTAGATCTGATCCATTCAGATTTATGTGGGCCAATGTCAAAGTCATTGGGTGGTGCTCAGTATTTTGTGACTTTCATTGATGACCATTCGAGGAAGACATGAGTGTATACTTTAAAGACAAAAGATCAGGTGCTAAATGTCTTTAAAAAATTTTATGCCTCAGTTGAGAGATAGATTGGGAAGAAGTTGAAATACATCCGGATAGACAATGGTGGAGAATACATTGGACCGTTTGATGCCTACTGCAAAGAACAAGGTATTCGGCATCAGACAACGCCTTCAAAAACACCGCAGTTGAATGGCCTACCTAAGAGGATGAATAAAACTTTGATGGAGAGAGTTAGATGTTTGCTCTCACATACAAAGTTACCTAAAACATTTTGGGGTGAAGCTTTACTCACGACTGTGTACGTATTAAATCTTTCACCTTGTATCCCTCTAAAGCTAGATGTTCCAGAGAAAGTGTGGTCAGGAAAGGATGTTTCCTATGATTATCTGCGGATATTTGGTTGCAAAGCCTTTGTACATATTCCAAAAGATAAGAGGTCCAAGCTCGATATCAAAATACGACAGTGTATTTTTATTGGCTATGACAAAAATCAGTTTGGCTACAGATTTTATGATCCAGTAGAGAAGAAACTTGTCAGAAGCTGTGATGTTATTTTCGTTGAGAATGAGACCATTGAAGATATTGTCAGGACAAAGAAAGGTGTTCCTGATTCCAATGGTGACTCAACAGATTTAGAATTAATTCCTCCAATACCGGGGCCAATACAAGTTGAGGATGAAGATCATGTTGATCTGCCTGAAGAAAATAATGCTCCCATCAACAATCTAGAAGATGATGCTGAAGATGATGATGTTCATCATCAACCATCATCTATGCACTCCTCAATTCCTGTGAGAAGGAGCAATAGAGCAAGACAATCATCTTCGAGATATCCAGAAAATGAGTATGTGTTACTCACTGATGGGGGAGAACCAGAAAACTTTGAAGAAGTAATGACTGATGAGCACAGATAGAAATGGATTGAAGTCATGCAAGATGAAATGAAATCCTTGCATGATAACAATACTTTTGAACTGGTGAAACTGCCAAAAGGCAAGAGAGCTTTGAAAAATAAATGGGTGTTCAGAATCAAGTATGAAGAGAATAGTTCTCATCCAAGATTCAAAGCCAAATTGGTCGTCAAATGATTCAGTCAAAGAAAAGGAATTGACTTTGATGAAATTTTCTCACCAGTTGTGAAAATGACATCCATCCGTACAATGCTGGGGTTAACAATAAATATTATCCTAGAGGTTGAGCAAATGGATGTCAAAACTGTCTTCCTACATGGTGATTTGGAAGATGAGATATACATGGAACAACCAGAGGGTTTCGAACATAAGGAAAAGAGGAATATGTTTGCAAATTGAAAAAATGCCTTTACGGCTTGAAGCAGGCACCGAGACAAATGGTACAAGAAGTTTGAGTCTGTTATGGGGGAGCGAGGATATCATAAGACTATTTTAGACCATTGTGTTTCTGTACAGAAATTCTCTGATGAAGATTTCATCATTCTTCTGCTCTATGTGGATGACATGTTGATTGTTGGCCGGAATGTTTCCAAAATTAACAGCTTGAAAAAGTAGTTGAGTAAGTCTTTTACTATGAAAGACTTGGGGCCAGCAAAGCAGATTCTTGGCATGAAAATTATCAGAGATAGGAATGCCAAGAAATTATGGTTGTCACAGGAGAAGTACATTGAGAAAATACTTCAGAGATTTCAAATGGACCAAGCTAAAATGGTTAGTTGTCCTCTTACTAATCACTTTAAGCTGAGTTCCAGACAGAGCCCTTCTACAAACAAAGAGAATGATGAGATGGACAAGATTCTATATGCTTCAGCAGTTGGAAGTTTGATGTATGTCATGGTGTGCACACGACCTGATATCACTCATGCAGTTGGAGTAGTGAGCAGATTCCTTTCAAATCCTGGAAAGGAACATTGAACTGCAGTAAAGTGAATTTTCAGGTATCTTCGAGGTAATTCAAAAATATGTTTATGTTTTGAAGATACCAAACTTATGCTGGTTGGATACACAGATGTAGATATGACTGGCGATGTTGACTCCAGAAAGTCAATGTCAGGTTACCTGATCACTTTTGCAGGAAGAGCTGTGTAATGACAATCAAAGTTACAGAAATGCGTTGCACTATCTACAACAGAAGCAGAGTTTATTGCAACAACAGAAGCATGTAAAAAGTTGTTGTGGATGAAGAAGTTCGTAAAAGAACTTGGATTGCAGCAAGACAGATATCAATTATTTTGTGATAGTTAGAGTGTTATCTATCTTGGAAAGAATGTCTCCTTTCACTCGAGATCAAAGCATATTGATGTGAGATATCACTGGATCAGAGATGTGATAGAGAAGAAGCTACTACAGCTTGAAAAGATCCATACAGAAGAAAATGGATCAGACATGTTAACGAAGATTCTACCAAGATCATATTTTGAATATTGTCGATTAGCTGCTGGAATGGTGGAGCCCCCACATTGTAGGAAGGGGAAGATTTGTTGATAGCCGAAGTTTTTGAAAAAAATTTAGTGTGGGTCCCTCCACATGTGGGTTCTAGCACATATAAAATAAAATAAAAAAAAAAAAGTCAAAAGTTGCGGTAATTCAATTTCAAATTGAATTCCTCGAGCCAATATTTTTGATTTTTTTTTTATTTGTATTCACACTGAATATTTTTTCTATAAATAGGCAAATTACCTTTCATTTGAATTACAACAATCTCAATTCATTTGAGAGAATTTGAGAGGGAGTTAGATTTTTGGAATTTTTTCCAAAAATTAGGGAGTGACAAAAACAGTGAAGAAAATATTTTGGGGTGTTTTTGGAAACACTTATGTGCCACTATTTTTGTATTTATCTCAAAATTGTTGTATTACCTCTAGCATGTATCTAGAGAAGACTCTCTTCTTGTACCCATTAATTTTTATTAGTGGAAAAAAAATATTCCTGGGGTATTGATTGATTAAAGATAGCATTGATGATATATTTAGATATTGTAAACTTTGTTCAAAAAACAGGTTATGTGATTTAGGGTGCTGTTGAAGCTGATACTGAAGGATATAATTAAAGATCATGCTCTGCCGCGATGTTGGTGTGCGTCTATTGCATATGCTTCAATCTGCTGGTGCAACATATTCTTTTGGATTTTTTTTAGATTTCTGATTCAAGATTTCTTTTCAGATTTGAAGATGGGCGATTTGCATGTGAGAAAGGAAGAAGAGAATGACGAAGGGAAGATGAGTGCAAGAGAGAAATAAAGAGGGAAAATTATGTTTGTGTTTTTTTTTGTATGTACTGCAATTCATATTTTTCTTTGATCTTTCGGGCTCACAAAAGTTATTTTTTTCATTTTAAATTAAATATTTTTTTTCATTTTTTAAATAACATATTAAAAGTTTTTGAATCGAATATTATTATATATAATACTATTTATTGACAATATCAGAATTTTATTTCTGTTGTTAATTTTGGACCAGTAGCTGAGACAAATAAATGTTTAAGGATAAAATTAAATGAAAATCAAAGTTAAGGAGAATCAATTAAATAAAATAAAAGATAGAGACACAATTAAATAATAAAGATCTAAAATTGGGTTTTGCCAATATTTTTACATTATTTTACATATGAATATCAATTACAGTCTTACAGAAAAACTGGAAGGCAAAAAAGTAAAGAAATGCTCTTTAAAAAAAAAAAAAGAAAAATAGTAGTGGAAAGAAATTATTGTTCATTCTAAAGAAATCTGAAAATGTAAATAAATCAAAATCATTAATGAACAAATAGAATTTGTTTGATTGTTTAAGTATACTCTTCGAAGAACATTTTGACCCTGAAATGACATAATTATTTAAGGTTTAATTATAAAGAATGAAGAAGAGAAACAAATAGTATGTATGAGCAAGTTTATTATCATAAAATGCTGCCATCTGGGATCACTGCACCCTGCAGTATAACCACTATTCCTTCACTAATTATGTAGCCATCAGCTTCCCTGTTGCTTTCCTCCACATTGTCCCTATTAATGATCTGCATGCAGCAACCAGTGATTTTACCTCTTTTTTTTTTTTTTTGAGTCAATTTACTATCAGATTTTCTTTGTTAATGAAATTATAATGTTGAAGAGAGTACTTACCATTACATTTCTGCCAATTCTTGCATTCTTGTCTATTACAGCTTTCTTTATATGAGTTTCATCTCCAATCCCTATTGGAATGTTTATGCCCCTCCCATTCATGCCACTCTTTTTAATATTGTCCTTTTATACATTAAGCATACACTTTTCTGTTAGCAACTCTGCTATTTTATACAACAACAAAAATAATAAAGTATATTTTGGCTCTTGAATTTCATGAATTTATGTAATTAATTCGCTCAACTGAAATTTATTCAATCTGACTCTTTTAATGATCAGTTTTGATTTGATTTATCTCAATTGAAAAGCATTCAATTAACTATTATTGATTAGATGCTAAGTATTTTATAAATAGAGGTTAACTAAAAATTTATTCAATTAGCTCCCTGACTATCATTAGTTGAATGTTAAAATATTTCATAAATAGGGACTAAATTAGATTAAGATTAATAGTTAAGGGAGTCAATTGAAAACAATTGAAAACAAAGGGAGTTAATTAAACTAATTTTCAGTAAAATAACTTAATAGCATAACTTTTTAAAATTCATATAACAAAATTATGCTTTCTTCTTAATAATAATATAATAATAACAATTGGTCTTACTTGATAAATATCAGAACCCATGATCACAGAATCTTCAATCATAGCCCTATCTCCAATTCTTGTCCTTATGCCAACAACAGTTCCTTTGATCATGCACCTCTATTCTTAGAAACATCCCAGGAAGCCAGAGGAAGATTATAAAAAATTAAAAAAGAAAAAAAAAAAGAATAGCAAGATAAGATTCAATTCTTACATTAAGAACACAACCATCTCCAATGACACTATCTGTGATGACAGCTTCAGTTACAGTAGTCGGAGGCAGATATCTTGGCATGGTGTGCAAAGGACAATCTTTATCATAGAAACTGCTAACAAAAGTTAAATGCAATACAACAGGAATACGACTAATATATTATAATACAATTAAATATATTTAAAAATACATAAAATATCTAATAATTAAAATATTTAATTATATATTAATATTTTTAAATATATGTATAAATTTATAAATTTATATATGAATAATTTTACATTATATTCTATTAGAAATAATTATATTAATATATGTAAATAAAGATTAGTAAATTAGTAATATAATTTGTATTAGTAATAATTACATAAATAACTAAATGCATAAATTTTATAAAGTGCATATGTATTTATATGTATATATACTTATATATATGTTATACGATGTCAAATTATTAATACATTATAAAAGCTATTATATATTTATGAAATGTTAATTTTAGTTGTTTATAATCATATAATATTATATAATTAATTATATTAATATATCTGAACAAAGATTAGTAAATTAGTGATATAATTTGTATTATTAATAATCATATAAATAATTAAATACTTAAATTTTATTATTGTAATAAATTTTATCATACGCAGATACATGTATGTGTATATATATTTATATACATGTTATATTATGTCAAATCATTAACATATTATAAAAATTAACATATACTTATGAAATCTTAATTTTACTTGTTTGTAGTTATATACGTCTCTATATAGATTTATAAATGTATTAAACAATTACATGATATAAAATAATACATTTATATCGATACGTATAATGACACAACATGTTTATACACAACACAACATAAATTATCAGCTCTACTATGGGATTTTATTTTGCAATTTTCATAATTTGATTTTAAAACTAATATTTTATGCATTCAACCTTTAAATTTTTATTTTTACCAACATTTAGTCTACATTCAACAGAATTTGATGAAAAAATAATTTTTAAAGAAAAAGACTTATGTCGTAATCGTAAAAGTAATTTTGTAAAAAATAATTTAATGAAAATAAAAAAATTCCAAATTTTATCTTGACTTTTCGTGGTATTTATTTGAAAGCAAAATAAAAAACTATATATAAGTGAAAATAAAAATTTATATGCTGAATGCATAAAATAAATATTTTAAGAATCAAATTAGGAAAAATCAGAAAATAAAGAGCCAAACAATGTTTAAAATATTTACTACTAAAAGCATATTGCATTGGTATTATACTTTCAACCCTCTGGTATTAAAATTACTGACTTATATCCCATCTTTGTTCTCTTTATGCATTCCATGTTTGCTTCATAAAATGCTCCAATGCTCCTCAAGTCTTCCCAGTATCCCTCAAACCCATATGCTTGAACCTGTTTAATTTTTTTTTCCACAAAAGAATATTGTTTTTAATTTTTTGCATTGAAGTTATTTATGAGGGAAAATAAAAAGGCAGTAACAGGCTTAAACTTTGCACATAAGAAAAGAATCTGATAAATAATATTGAGATTATGACCTTCATTCCAGAGGAAATTGCACCAGGGATCACTTCAGTCCCAAAGTCATTTGCCTTGGGAAAATAGTTTTCTAAAAGCTTTGTCATAATATCCTTGTTAACAAGGCAGATCCCCATACTTGAATAGTTGCTATAACCACAATCCTTAAATTCCCTGGGGCTTTTTACCTACAATTTTCAAAACAATAACTTTTAGATATATAATCCTTCTCAATTCTCTATACTTATCTGCTAACTAAAATCAACTTACTGAAGTAACAATCATTGGCTCCCTCTCTGTCCTTAAACTAAACTCCATTACTTCATTCTGCAAATTCACTTTGAGTAGCCCAAAACCTGGATCAGGATCTCTGACACAATTCAGAGCAGCAATGGTTATATCAGCCTGGCTATTCCTGTGAGCTTCTATTAGTTTCTGGTAGTCCATTTTGTAGAGATGGTGCCCCGGAAGTACTAAAAACTCGGTCATCGGGTACTCTTCTAGAACCCACAGGCATCTTCTCATAGCATCAGCAGTTCCCTATGAGGAAAAACAATCATGTAAAAGCTGTAAATTAAGGATTAAAATAGTTATCATTTGTATAGAGTACCAGTGTATTGACATTCATTACATCTGCTTCTGCTGCCGCAAGTTATTGCAACAGTTTCAGCATCTTGTTGTTGCGGTATGAATTTGAAATTGTTACTAATTTGTTGCCACATTATTAATATGGCAACAGTTTTTTAAATACTAAGAATTTGTTAAACTATATTTATGTAGTATATATATGATGAAGTAGATATGGATTATTAGACCTGAAACCAGCCTTGGTGTTCAGGACTCTGATAAGCTGCAATAACTTGGAGGAAACCTTCTTTTCCAAGGCCAACTCCATTGTATGCTCTTGAAAGATGAGAATTGAGAGAAGTAGAATTGAATTGTGTGAAAGCATATATCTTGTTTATATTACTGTTAATGCAGTTGCTGACAACTGCATCAATAAGTCTGTAGTTTGCTGCTATAGGAATTGCTCCTTCTGATCTTCTCTTTGTCAATGGATATAACCTTGACTCTGATCCATCTCCAAATACAATGGCTGCAACACTCTGTCATCAGTGAATTCTCAAGCATTCATCACACAAACCCAAAAAGTTAAATTTGAAAGATGCATATGATAAATTCCAAATACGTACTTGATTTACTGGAGGTGATAATAAGATGGGATACTGAGGTTTCTGCGAATTCGAAATGAACAAGCTTCGCGAAGATAATGAAGAAGAAGAAGAAGAAGAAGAAGAAGAAGAAGAAGATGGAGTTGATAAATGTGTCTGACGATTGTGACCCAATTGAAGATTTATAGGAAGCTGCAATATCGCCATGACAAAAGGGCAGAAAGTGTTTGATGATATGCAAAATTCACAAGCAATTGTTAATTTCTCCGTTTATGTGCCAATGATATATAGCTTTGGATAAATCTTCCCTCTAAATTTGGGATTTAAAGAGATTAATGGAAGAGAATATTTTGGTTTCTTCTTCCTCATAGCTATTGCAGAGTGATGTTACTCGTGGGTACATTTTGTACAAAATGTTAGACATTTTTCAAACACACATAATTAGACAGGAAGCTTTCTCATGTTTCATGTGGCAAAGATATTTGATTTTGATATTAAGTTTAACTTTGATTCTAAGCTTCTTGTTGCTTTTCTTTATTCTTTAGATTTACAAATATTTTGCTAACTTTTGTTTGATACAAGATTATTAATTGAGAATTATTGTTAATTTTCAGAATAATATTTAATACGGGGATTTGGTTATTTAGTATAAGATCTCGCCAGAGCGCTATCATATTGACCTAAATTATTGCCAATTGGACTATAATATACAAAAGTTGAGATAGTGCCTATCGTACAGACTACTTTATCCCAAAATGCCCAACATTGCTTATAGCCCTTCTTCAAGCTTCATTCCAAGTATAGCTGTCCAAATTATACTCCATTTTCCTTTTCTCTCTCCCCACAAGAAAATTGGGAAAAAAACCCCACCAAAGAGAATAAAAGAAAAGCAATTCTCATTTTATATACATATGCCCTCTTAGTAGGAAATTTATTTATGTCTATAAAAATATTTTAATAATGTTATTTACAAGCAAAACTATAATTATTTAGCAATAATTGACATTACGAATTTTGTTTTCCCAAAAAAAGATAAAATTGACAAAAATTAATAGAGTGGGTTTCACATTTTGACACATTAGTAAAAGATTTTTTGCTGTAATGTATGTTCACTCTATTACTGTTAGTTAATAAAAAACATAAGAGAACGTTTTTCTTTTGTTTATGGTTATGTCAAAAAAAAAAAATCTTGTGATGCTTGAGAATTTGAAAACCACTGCTCCTTGTGCATTAAAACATAAAACTAAATGACACTTTTATGTTAAAGTGATATGCTGATATCAAGTTATTTCAATTTATTAATTGTATTAGAGATTTTATAATTCAGTAATGGTACTAACTTAAAACTTTATTTATTGAATACATACACTTTTTAAATTCTCAAGCATGGTGGGAATTTTGCCCATATAGGGAGGACTTGGGTTGGAGCCTCCACATCTCTAAATACATGTACTATCTCCATTGATATGGAAGAAAAACTAATTAAAGAAACAAAATATTTTACGGAGAGAAAGGAAACAAATATCATTGCAGAAAATCAAGAGAATAATCAAAAGAATCATTCCCACCAACTCATGCCTATAATCAAGGAGTTAATATAGTATACAACTTGTATCTTGCCATTTCAATTCACCTTTCTCTTGTATATATATTTATATATATGTCTTGTATTTGATCAAACAGCAGCAAGAAAATAAAAGAAAATGTAATCCTTTAAGTTCATAAGAGTTTCATGGTATCAAAGCAGTGAATCTCGCAAGCATAATAGCCTAAGTTCCTCCATTTTTTTGTTCATCAATCATGGAAGAACCCAAGCTTACAACCATTCTATCCATGTGCTAGTTTGATTTCAATCAAACTAGGCTCCAATAACTATCTCACGTTGTGATCATAAATCCTTCATCTGACTCGTAGTCTCAGTGTGCTTCATCATTTAGAAAAGAATGATGACAAATCGAAACATTTGCTAAGAGATGGGGATGTGATAGCTTATGACGGTATTCTTATTTCATGGTTGTTTGGCACAATAAAAGAAAAAGCATAACCATCCATTGCAGAAGACGCTACTGCCTACGATGTGTGGAGCTCTTTAGAAAAATAACTACTTCTAATCACAATTGAAAATGAAGGTCTTCTGAAAAACATGTTCATGACAATCAAGAAAGCATCACTATCCTTAGATGACTACACGAAAGAATTCAAATCAATTTGTGACAACCTAGCAACTATCAACAAACCAATGGATGATCTTGATAAAGTCTTTCAATTCAAATGTGGAATAGGAGCAAAATATGAAAGCTTTCATCTAGCTATAGTAACTAAACCTCTTTATCCTAAATTCAACCAATTTTTGCTTGCTCTTCAAGGGTATGAGTAGATCCGATCTTCTCAAAACGAAAAAGAGAAAAGTTATATTGAATACATGGACATCGCAGAGGCTTCAATTCAAAAGGTAGAGGTTTCACTCCAGCTAGACGTTACAACAATGTTGGTTCTAATAACTTCGGGAAAGAAAGAACAAAAGAAGTTTTACAACAAGCAAAAAGTGACAAAACAATATGTCAAATTTGTGATAAGATGAATCATGTTGCTCTTGATTATTGGTATAGGTTTGAAAATTCTTATTAATTAGAAGACCTACCACAAGCTTTAGTAGCTCTCACCTTAAACAACAATGACCCTTCTCTTTACATGGATTTGGGAGCTACAACACACATGACCAAAAATGCAAATATGTTGTCCTATATAAAACCATATAAAGGAAATGATGTTATTTATGTTGGTAATGGAAACAAACTTGATATAACCAATGCTGGAAGTGCATGTGTTGAAGAATTAAATTTAAAGGATGGTCTTTGTTGTTCCAAAATGAAAAAGGAATATAAGTGTGTATTTAAGAGTTTTGGAATGGGAAAAAGTTAAAAATGAATGAGAAAATAAAGTGTCACAGGGTTCACGATCGTAAACCATCACAAGATAAAATTTTGAGTTTAAGAAAATTTATGGTCATGACAGTTATTATCATGCTTATGAATATTGTCCAATATAAAATGAAATCAGATCATTCTTCTCTCTCTCACTCGCCCATTTCATAGAAACCCTAATCTTCATAGTCTTTTCCTAGACTAGAGATCCTTCTCCATCAGTTTTCTTAAATACTAAGCCTTAAAAGACAAAATCATAAATCAAAGAACAAGATTTAACCAAGCTCCTTACAAATTGTGGCTAGAGGGAGTTTGTTTTTGAAAGAGCAAACCTAGAGAAAGAGGAAGGAAACTCCAAAACCCTAATCCATGTGGTGTTTTCTTCAATTTCGGTAAGGAATCACATATTTCCCTTGTTTTTTACATGTTTTATACCCTCTTTCCTATAAATCTCATTTTTAGTAGAGACTCATATTCAAATGGTTAGGTTTTAATTTAACTTTGAGTTTTAACGGCTAAAACTCTCATTAGAAGCTTAATAACAACTAAAAACATGACCTTAAAAGGGATTAGTTGATGTAAGGGTTGGCTTGAAGATCTAAAGTTAGGGTTTGATCTTTAATATCTTTATATTTATGTTTTATGGAACAAAGGTATTAAAGGTAATATTTTTATATATTAGGAGTTGCAAGAGAGGGTGGGAAAGACTACTAAAGAGAGAGATAAGCTTGAATTAAGTTTGAAATTTTGAGGCTCTGTAAAGGTATGTATAAATGTATGCATTTAAATTCAAAAAGTGGATTGTTTATATGTTAAATTGCATTCAATATGTCAATGGTGACATAAAGATGTGTTAATTATGAAATTATTGTTTAAAAGTACTAAGTGCTATTTATGTCATAAATGTTAGTCACAGGTACAATGAGATTTAATAAAGGATGTTGGCATTTATGGTGTCATGAAATGAATGTTGATGTGATGTAAATGTTAGTTGTGAATTTGATCATTGAAAGACTATGTTTGGCATGAAACAGTGGTTTGATTTTCTATAAATGTGCTCATTTTATGATTGGGTGATATTATGGCAAGCTCTAGCATGATTCGTGTATGAGTTAAATGGTTAAATTGTGTTAAAAAGGTATGAATGGATGGTTAATGCACCCTTGGTACTTATATTAATTGCAAGAAGTGTTAGGATGACATAAATGTTAGTGTCGATCGTAAAATCATATTATGGGAATTAATAAGCATGGAAATATAAATTTTGATATTTATGTGTTCAATTTGGATTGAATGATGTTGTATTGATGTTAAGGCATGAAATATTGAAAATATTAGTAGGAAGATATTGTCAATAGTCAACCATTAGAACTTTGCATGCGTCATTAAATAAACTCACTCTTTTAGTGATAAATCTTGTTGCCCAGATATTAGACCAAGAAGGGGGAGTTGAATTGGAGTTTCAAAAATTAAACTTTATGGTGCGGAAATAAAATTGTTAATTTTAGAAGGGATAGAGAAAAACAGACAACAAAGATTTATAGAGGTTCGGGTATTAACAAATCCTACTCCTCTCCCCAATCGCAATTGGGAGTTTCACTAACACACTAAGTGTTACAATGGAGTTTTACAAGCTCACTCCCAACTATGGTGTTTCTCACAATGGCTCACACCTAACCCAAAAATCCCTTGTGTTTTAATGGCTCACACAATAACCAATT
Source organism: Triadica sebifera (assembly GCA_023653625.1). Classification (NCBI taxonomy): domain Eukaryota; kingdom Viridiplantae; phylum Streptophyta; class Magnoliopsida; order Malpighiales; family Euphorbiaceae; genus Triadica; species Triadica sebifera. The sequence continues at coordinate 33,002,450 of CM042895.1, forward strand.
CCTTTGTGTTTTATAGGCTCACACAAACAACCTACACTTTGTGTTTTACAGGCTCACACAAACAACCTACACTTTGTGTTTTACAGGCTCACACAAACAACCTTTTAATTTGTGTTTTGGAGGTTCACACAACTAACCCTTACAAGTGTTATTCTCTTAACCCAGAACTACCCAATGCTTACTTGAGTAAAGATTACAGAGATAACTACTTATAAATCTTTATTGCTCAAATATGAGGAGCAATAAGATTTCTACAGAGAATGAATTTGTTCTCAAAGTAAAAAAGTACAAGATAGCTTGTGATTTGAAGTATATGCTAATCTTTTGTTTTTCTTGTCATTCTCTTGTTTCTTAATGCATAAATGACTTCCATTTATACTCTCATGACTAAATATAGCCGTTGGGGTGCATTAAATAAGAAACTAGCCGTTATACCAACCAAAAAATTGCACCTGACATTTTTCTCTTTTATTGTTCACGGACGTGAATATGCTTGTCACGGGGGTGACAGTTCTTCCCAAGCCGTGACTGAAGTGGTGACCTTGGTCGTGAAGCTCTCTAGTATGTTTTGACATATAGAGTCACAAGCGTGACTTTAATCAGTCACGGGCGTGACACTCTTCCCAGCCGTGAACCAAGTGGTGACTCTGGTCATGAAGCTCTCTGGATGAAATTGAATGAAGCCTTCACGGGGGTGACACATTCATTCACGGGGGTGAACATCTTCCCAGCCGTGACCCAAGTGGTGACTCTGGTCGTGAAGCTCTCTGGAATGAAATTTGCATGAAGCTTCACGGGGGTGACTGAAATGCTTACTTCACGGTTTGGTTTTCCTTTATGGTCGTGAACTTCAAATGTTGGTTTCTTGGTAACGGCTAGTTGGTTTCACGGGAGTGACTCCTAGAGTCATGGCAGTGAACATGCTACTTCTTGCTTTTTGTTTCTCAAGGATTATTCTTCCAATTCTCCATTCTTGCTATTTTAATTCATGTCCTGTATAATATACTTACAAAAACAAGTATGTTAAATACAATATTGTTATATTATTTATTATCATCAAAATGACGGAAATACCCCTAAAGGTTAACAATCTCCCCCTTTTTGATGGTGACAAATAATCTAGCAATATGTGATTTTGAGAAGTCTCCCCCTCAAAATATACTTAGAATAAAAAATATAATATGCAAGAATAGTAAATAAAGATGTAGCATTTTAACTAGTTTTTAAGTATATGCAAGTTATATGAGAAGTATATCCAATACATACCATAATTCCTTTTCAAGACATAAAGTATATGTAAGGTGTATCATAGTATGTTTTTATTTGTAACTTGCTCTTAAGGTGTATGCAAAGTATTCTCAGGTTATATTTAAAGTGTATAAAAGCTCAGTTTTTATACTTTGCATCTGAAAAGTTGAATCAAGATTTTTAAATCAATTCAAAGTCTATTTCACTTTTTGATTCACTATTCTTATTATTGCTAGTTTGATACTACTTTCCCTTATCATATATTATCTATCATATATTGCTAGTTTTCTCCCCCTTTTGTCATCAATCAAAAAGAATATGTAGAATAAAGTAAACAAAAGCAAATATATATTATGAAGGAAGGGATACAAACTATGAAAGGAAATTTAAGATTTCCTACATAAGCAAACATAACAAACAAACAAAAAAAATGATCAAACATAACAAATTTAGGCTACACTCTAGCCTATATCCTAGCCAGACATCCTATCACGAAGCCTAGCTACTTCAGCCTCAAGACTGTTGATCCGAGACTCCATGAAGTCCTTGAGATTTTCCAACCCCTCATCCATGGAAGTCTGCAGCTGCTCGAAACGTGGTGCCAAGAGGTCGACCACCTGTTGTGCTAAAGATGGTGTGGAGGCTGAGGACTGTCCAATGTCCTGCTCGATGGCTGGAGTTGCTTCCTCAATCCTAGCCCTCTTTTTCTACTGGACTCCCTGGAGGCCTGTTTTAAAATCCTCCGTGTCATGATCTTCCCAGATAATCTCTCCAGCAGTATCAGTGAAGCGGTAGAAGATATCGTTCTGAAAAACGATTCTGACAGCTGCTCCCATCTTGATGAATGACTCTATATCCAGCCTATCTCGTGGGTGTGCAGGAATGATGTTGAAGTGATGGTTATCCAGCTTCAAGTAATTGAGCTTCACTGCCATTTGAGTGACATAAGCTCCAATCAGGATATCTCTTGTAGGCTTGGTGGCGATGGAGAGAAGATGGTTTGCAAACCATCTGGAAAGCGCCACTGTGACTCCCCTGCGAGCCATCTCGAATAGGAAGAGTTCTGACTTCCTAATAGTTCCATTGCTCTCTCCCCGAGCAAAAATGCTATAGGTTAGAAACCTATGCAAATACCTGTGTACTGGGGTCCTGAGATGTGTGCTCTTAGTTTTCTTGACATCCCAGCTGCAATCCGTGCCAAAATGTGTCCATACTGCAGGGGCAGATAATTCTACCTCAGTCTCATTCAGAATGCCATCAGATGATAGGTTGAATAATTCTCCAAAAGCGATGGCACTGAGGGTGTTTTCTTTTTTGCAGAGTTGGAATTTCACCACTCCAGTTGGTGAAACCTGCAAGGTGCTGAGAAATTCCAGCATTGGCTCCCGTAGGGTTGGCAGATGAATTTGAACAAATTCTCTTAGATGACAGGCTTGAAGTTGCTCTTTCATAGCCATCTCGAGTCTGAGATTACGGACTGTCTGCCATTTGAAGGACCTTGATGATAAAATAGGTCTCTTCTTCAAAGTTGCATACCGAGGATGGCAACTTTCGGGAATGATGTTCATGAGGTAATCTGAATACCTCTTTGGTGCATGAGACTTTTTTCTCTTTCCCTTTGATGAAGCAGACTCTATATTTGAAGAAATTTAGTAGTTGATAGAGTTGAAGAAGATTTTGACAGAAATTTTGATAAAAGACCCTAGAAGTGTATGATTTTTGCTGAAGATTTGAACTTTTTGATGGTATTTATAGTGAAATATTAAGGCTTTGAGGACAGAATCTTCAATGTATCAATGAATGAGAGTAAATGAGAGCGGTTTTGGAAGATGGAGAGTTGAAATGAAGATTGTAACCGGATGTTTTCTTATATATTCGATACATTCACGGGCGTGGCTTGGGGTGTCACGGGCTTGAATAGTCGTGTTCACGGTTTGCTGAAGCAGTGTTCCAACCGTGAATGAAAAGCGTGAATGCATTCACGGGCGTGATCCATGAACATCACGGGCGTGCATGATCATAGGTCATGGGGGTGAATATATTGTCACGGGCGTGAACTGTTGAATTTCACTACTTATACCCATGAAGCAAGCCATGACACAAGGCGTGAAAGCGTCTGTGAGTTTTTGGGTGTAATTAATCACGGGCGTGCCACTGTCACGGGCGTGACGGTTCTTTGCCACAGGCGTGATGAAAGTCGTGAAACTATGTTTCACCACTTGAAGCCGTGAATCATGCCGTGACCCAAAGCGTGAAAGCTTCTGTGAGTTTTTGAAGCGTAATGGTTCACGGGAGTGAAAAATCATCACGGGCGTGAATATTCTTATCCACGGGCGTGACTCAAGCCGTGAAACAATGTTTCACTACTTGAAGCCGTGAAGCATGTCGTGAACCAAAGTCGTGAACGACACTGCCTCTTTGAGCCATTTAAGTCACGGGCGTGAGTATAAGTCACGGGCGTGACTTCCCTATAATTTTCATCAGATTGAAATTAAGTTCTGCAACAAGACTAAATCATTTCAACAAAGATTTTACTTCATAAAGCATAAATTCTCATCAAAAAACTTTATCTTATAACTTGTGAGATGTTTTAAGATCAACAATTAAAATTTCATATTTTTGTAATTACAAGGTTAATCCATCAATCATACCTAGTTCTCTTCTAATGAAATTAAATTTATCCTCATTTAGAGACTTAGTGAAAATATCTGCTAATTGCTTTTCTGTACATACAAATTCTAATTCAACATCTCCATATTGAACATGATCTCTAATAAAGTGATGTATAATGTCAATATGTTTACTTCTAGAGTGTTGAATAGGATTCTTTGAATGATTTATAGCACTGGTGTTGTCACATTTTATAGGTATATGGTTCATCTCATGACCATAGTCCTTAAGATGTTGTTTTATCCAAAGAATTTGTGTACAACAACATTCAACTGCTATATATTCAGCTTCAGCAGTTGATAAAGCAACTGAAACTTGTTTCTTGCTAAACCAAGAAAACAAACATTCTCCAATGAAGAGACAAGTACCTGAAGTGCTTTTCCTATCCAAAAGACTACCAGCATAGTCTGCATTGAATATCCTATAATATCGAAAGATGAATTCCTAGGATACCATAAACCTAGATGCAATGTTCCATGTAAATATCTTAAAATCCTTTTTACAGCATTTAGATGAGATTCTTTGGGACATGATTGAAATTGCGCACATAAGCAAACACTATATATAATATCGGGTCTAGAAGCAGTGAGATATAAAAGTGATCCGATCATACCTCTATAAATCTTTTCATTAATGTTCTTACCCTTTTCATCTTTGTCCAATTTTGTTGATGTACTTATAGGAGTCTTGGAACTTTTGCATCCTTCCATACCAAATTTTTTGATTAAGTCTTTGGCATATTTGGATTGGTTGATGAATATGCCCTCATTGCTTTGTTTGATTTGTAGACCAAGGAAATACTTAAGTTCTCCCATCATGCTCATTTCAAATTCCATAGTCATGCACTTAGCAAATTCTTGACAAAGCAGCTCATTAGTAGAACCAAATATTATATCATCAACATAAATTTGAACAATTAGTATCTCATGCTTATGCTTTTTTATGAACAGTGTAGTGTCAACATTTCCCTTTGTGAAGCTATTTTCTAGTAAAAAAGAACTTAGTCTCTCATACCAAGCTCTTGGAGCTTGTTTTAAACCATACAAAGCTTTTGAAAGTTTAAAAACATGATTTGGCAAATCATAGCTTTCAAAACCTGGTGGTTGTTCTACATACACTTCTTCATCTATATAGCCATTTAGAAATGCACTTTTCACATCCATTTGAAAAAGTTTGAAATTCATGTGACATGCATATGCTAAGAGTATTCTTATAGCTTCTAATCTAGCTACCGGTGCATATGTTTCATCATAGTCCTACTTTTTACTAGCGCTTTTTAGGCTTCAATGCTAGACAAGGCTCTGATACCAATTGTTGCCCAGATATTAGACCAAGAAGGGGGGTTGAATTGGAGTTTCAAAAATTAAAATTTAAGGTGCGGAAATAAAATTGTTAATTTTAGAAGGGATAGAGAAAAATAGACACAAAGATTTATAGAGGTTCGGGTATTAACAAACCCTACTCCTCTCCCCAATCGCAATTGGGAGTTTCACTAACACACTAAGTGTTACAATGGAGTTTTACAAGCTCACTCCCAATTATGGTGTTTCTCACAATGAGTCACACCTAACCCAGAAATCCCTTGTGTTTTAATGGCTCACACAATAACCAATTCCTTTGTGTTTTACAGGCTCACACAAACAACCTACACTTTGTGTTTTACAGGCTCACACAAACAACCTACACTTTGTGTTTTACAAGCTCACACAAACAACCTTTTAATTTGTGTTTTGGAGGTTCACACAACTAACCCTTACAAGTGTTATTCTCTTAACCCAGAACTACCCAATGCTTACTTGAGTAAAGATTACAGAGATAACTACTTATAAATCTTTATTGCTCAAATACGAGGAGCAATAAGATTTTTACAGAGAATAAATTTGTTCTCAAAGTATAAAAGTACAAGATAGCTTGTGATTTGAAGTATATGCTAATCTTTTATTTTTCTTGTCATTCTCTTATTTCTTAATGCATAAATGACTTCCATTTATACTTATATGACTGAATATAGCCGTTGGGGTGCATTAAATAAGAAACTAGTCGTTATACCAACCAAAAAATCGCGCCTGACATTTTTCTCTTTTATTGTTCACGGGCGTGAATATGCTTGTTACGGGGGTGACAGTTCTTCCCAAGTCGTGACTGAAGTGGTGACCTTAGTCGTGAAGCTCTCTAGTATGTTTTGACATATAGAGTCACGAGCGTGACTTTAATCAGTCACGGGCGTGACTTTAATCAGTCACGGGCGTGACACTCTTCCCAGCCGTGAACCAAGTGGTGACTCTGGTCGTGAAGCTCTCTGGATGAAATTGAATGAAGCCTTCACGGGGGTGAACATCTTCCCAGACGTGACCCAAATGGTGACTCTGGTCGTGAAGCTCTCTAGAATGAAATTTGCATGAAGCTTCACGGGGGTGACACCTTTCTTCACAGGGGTGACTGAAATGCTTACTTTACGGTTTGGTTTTCCTTCATGGTCGTGAACTTCAAATGTTGGTTTCTTGGTAACGGCTAGTTGGCTTCACGGGAGTGACTCCTAGAGTCACGGCAGTGAACATGCTACTTCTTGCTTTTTGTTTCTCAAGGATTATTCTTCCAATTCTCCATTCTTGCTATTTTAATTCATGTCCTGTATAATATACTTACAAAAACAAGTATGTTAAATACAATATTGCTATATTATTTATTATCATCAAAATGACGGAAATACCCCTCAAGGTTAACAAATCTACTGAACAACCCAAATTCATGTTCATGACAAAAGTCTCATGGTCGTGAATCATGCCCTCACGACCATAGTCACGTTCGTGAAAGTTGTTAACTTCACAAGTAGTAGTGTACACGAGCACGATTATGATTTAGTTCATGGGAGGGGCACTCGTAAATTATAACACCCCTTACCATTCTGTATATCCCTTCTGCATTATTAGACGAATAAGAAGTATGATAGAAAATAAAATATTTTTCAAAAAAGTTCATTTAAAACATATCACATGTAGGAAATTTGAAATATATAAAATAAAATACTATGCATACACTTTATAATCACATCTCATTTTTACTTAATGCTAGAATAAAATTTAAAAAGCTTATATATCAAAATAATAAAAATACAATAAGAAGATCAACTCGTTCAAGATGACTATTTTTGCTAATGTTAAGCTTTATCATGTGGATCCACTAGTCAATATTTTTTATCTATAAGTCCAGATTTTGTCGGCTACTCCTGTAACCTACGCGAGAGAAAGTAAATTCTCGTACTGAGTATATAACTTAGTGGTGCAAAAGTTTTACAATAATAGTTATTTGAATAAAATATAAATTTAAAGTGAAAACAATTCAAATATTCAAATATTTTTTCGTAAAGACAATAATATAATATTTTTTTATCAATTTAAATTCTTAATACATTATATCTCGGATTTATTTATAATATCTTTTTCATTTACACACATATTATAATATCTTAGACTTACTCCTAGAAAATCAAATTGGTGTCATATCACATATCGACAAATGATCACAAAAATACACATTATATAAAATACAATATTATTATGTCCACAGAAATATACAGAACTAAAAATTGTATCAAGTTATCTGCAGAAATGTATAAGATCACAATATCTTATGAGTTCACAGAAATGCACAATAGCATAATTTTTACCCTATTAACATATTAATAATATTCTAGTTCACGTCTAACCTAACATGTGGGCAAAAAATTTTATATTTATAAAACAATTTATTTTTACATTTCATGACATAAAAATAATTTTCACAAAAAAAATTTATTAGTAATTTTTCAATCATTTTTCATAAAATAAATAAATATTCTTTCTATGTCAAAATAAATCTCATCATAAGGAAGATTTCATAAAATATTTCTAATATATTTAACATTTAAATTCTCTAAAAAACAAATAAACATTCCAAATTCAACAATTGTAAAAAAATCAAAATTTTTACATAAAATATATTTTATTTAATATCATTAATTATTTGAACCTAAAAAATTCCTTATTACTTCACAATTTACAAAAAAAATCAATTACAAACAATAATAACCACTATTATAAGGACAATTGCACTAATTTCTTTATAATTTATTAGTGTCTGCCAGTTTTTTCACTTTGTCTCGAATTGACATATTTCCCGAAATTGCGCCTAATAAAAAGCAAATTCTAATTAATTATCAAGTCACACATGATATAAAATCTAGCCAAATTAAAATCTCTCAAATAATTTTTGCTTTCACGTATATCAAATTATATTACGAAAATTTTCCTCATTATGCACGTTTAACGTGTAGTTTGAGGTTCTGGTCGCTAACACGCTTTCCATTGTAATCAAAAATTTCAGATATTATTTTTTCTTATAATATTTTATTTTCTTTATTTTTTTCTCCTCCAAAAATATGTTTTTCAATGTTTTTATTTTTCCCTTAATTTTCATTTTCCGCCCAAAAAATTGTATAAAATCAATAAATATTCTAAACATTCCAAATAAATTCCTACAATCACTTTAACTCATTTTTTTCATTTTCCATAATCAATTTTACAAAAATAATATTCAATGATTCCCAATAAATATTTCCATAATTAGGCTAAAAATCTAAAATTTACTAAAATTTTTATTAAATTTTTCTCTCATTCCAAAAATTATTTTTTATCCCCAAACATTCCATTTAACTTCATTTTTATCATTTGAAGGCCCAAATCCTCCAAAATAATTTCTCAAAAATTTGACAATAATTAAAAAAATTAAAAATTATTCTCATTAAATTTTCACCATATCCAACATCTTTAAGCCTCATTCCACTCATTTCATATTTTTATCTAAGTTTTTCATAAATTTTCTATACACACCACAATCATTCAAATAAAATTAAATCTATAGAAATTTGAAAGAAAAATGAAAAAATATCACCTCAATTGTTTTTGGAATTTTTTTTGCCACAAAAAGAAGTTTTTCCCCAAAATTGTTTTTCTCTCTACCCTAATTAATTCTCCACGCTTCAATGGCTTGAGTAAAAATATTTTGAGAAGTTAAAAATTAAAGAGAAACTTCAAAAATCATCTATGGTGGTCGGCCTTGTGAAGAGGAATAAGATGCATAATTTTTTTTGTTTGAAATATTGAATATATGGCCTTTTTTTCTTTTATAGCCAAATTAATTTTAATTAAGTTTAATTTTGTTCCTATTAGTTAATTAAAGTTAATCAAGAAGATATTTTTATAAATATTTAATTAAACCCAAAAGAAAGTTTAACTTTTGAGTAATTCCACCAATTTCTCTACTTTTCAATTTATTCATTGAACAAATTTAATTTTCTAATTTCATATCCCAAATAAAATTTTCTCCTCAAATTAAATATTCCAATATTTTCAGAAAAAGTTTCTTTTCAAAATGGTCTTTCCAATTTTACAAGACGACCATTAATGCAAAAATTACGTTTTTGCAATTTTGTCATTTTTGTAAATCATGCTCGTAAAAATCCATCTGAAGTCTGATTTCTAAATTATTATTTTTAAAAATTTTAGAATTTAGTTGCGATCATATCGACACTATTGTAATTGTGAACGCATATCTCTAATTCTCGGTTAAAAATCAAACCATAAATTTACACCGGGGACTGTATTTGGAAAAATTGGAGCCCTTAACCTTAAACTTTCACCTTATAACTTCACATATAACCTTAAAATAATATTATTTACACTCCAGTATGTTTAAATTATATTTTTACTATCAGGTAAAAAATCACAAATTTCAATCCAGTTTGTTGCCTCGATTTGTATGCATAATCAGAAATCGTAACAATTCATCAATTCAATTCAATATTCATATTAAATATCTTATTTTCATAGTAAAATAAATTCCTCACATTTTATTGTCTGTATTTAGACTCTAATTGGTATGTCTTTATACTTTGATATATATGACCGCAATATGCATCATGGTCTAAATCGTGAACGTGACATGAGTGGTATCTTCACGGTTGTGAACTCTGTTACCATGATAACATGCAGTTTTTTAGCAATGACATTATATGATGGTTTTGCACACGTATACCCTCTGATGAATCACAAATATGAACAACATGTTTACATGAAGTATTACATGAGTATCTATAACACTTAGAGATATTATTTATGTATAAAGATAGTCAGATGAGTATGCATGAGATCCTAAGACTTTGTGTGAGATGCATATTGCTATGGAATCATACTATGATATGATAAACATGAATTTGACATAATGTATAGGCAAATAATTCATAGACATTACTAAACTCAATTGAGTATGTGATTATGTGATTTCAAATAGTACGAATCAAGGTTGATTCTAATGATGGTAAATCCATTTTTTTCTATTATTGTTAACATTGAATGAACATGAACATCAACATCAACATGTATGTTATTGTAATGGTTAATACACAACATAATTATGGATAAATGGTTAAAAAGTGGTTAAGTTCAACACTCTAACTATGACTAAAGTGAGAAAGATGACATGTCATTAAGAGAAAAATAATACCAAATGACCTAGGTTGGTCATTGTGGATAAAGGCTTCAAGCGCGAGTGAGCTCCTTTAGTTCGGCAATGCGCGCATACATTTTTATCTCAAACATGTATTATGAGGGACTGAGTTTGGTGTCCTAAGGGGCTCAAGTGAGAGCCATGGATTTACCTGTATTCAGTTTAGTCCAGTTTAGAGTAATATGGGCAACTTATGTCAAGTAATGAATATGGTAAACTTTTGTATAATCCTATGGTGATTGGTTTTCTTCAAGAATGAGATGCATGAGATATTGGCATATGGTTTTTATATTTTGATATCATTGGTATAATGATTATTGACTTGTCTGTGTGAGAAACAAACTATGCTATGATTTTGCATAATCAAGTATGAGTATGATTAATGATGTGAGTTATCTGTTGAGTATGTTTATAATAGTGAGTGTATTAAAAGGTAAATTATGGAATAAGGTGATGCATGCCCACATGTTAAGCTAATGGTATCATCTTTGAACACATACATGCATGTTTGTATTTAAGAATGCATGGATACAGAATTGCACGTTATAACTTGATAAATGCATAATTGTCTATGTGAGAATGTACGTTGAGAATTTATTTGTTAAGTATGCACATAGAAAGAAATGATCTAGACATGATATATATATACGCATATATGGAAAGTGTTATGTTTGTGATGTATACAACATATGTGCACATATATACCACTAAACACTAGTTGTTTAGTGTGTGAGTATTTCTCACACTTAGATTGAAGCCGGATAAATTGTTGCTAACAGAGAAGGATAGACTGAAGGAAGAGTCACATGGCACAACCTACATTAGGTGGGTGATACACTAAGGATGTATTTTTTTATTTATTTCTCGTATTAAAATATTTGTATTTTTTCTTTCTTTTTTGAGATGTCATTTGTAAATTTGAGGCTATTTAGAGCCCAACACACTTTTTCAATGTCATTAAATATTTTATTTTGCTTTTCTTTTTACTTTTTATTCTGACATTTTGAAATTATTCATCATGTCTATGATCCAACCAAAGGGATTTAAAGAAAAGTTTTAATTTAATCGGATTTTGAAAAAACGGGTTTTGTAACATTCCCTTATATAGTTGAATTAATGCTAATTATATGAAATGGTGTTACATTTAGTGATATCAAAACCTGGTTTAGGCATTTTTAAGCCTAAGTGGGTTGCAGGTGTATCATGTATGCATGGTGTATCATATATGACTCGGGTCAAGGCTCTTCTCAGTCAAGTTCAAGTATCATACAATGAAAAACTAAAAAGTTTATGTGAAAGTAGGCTGAGAGTAACGGTCTAGTTATTTATACAACCTCAAACTCGGGGAGTTAGCTAGTGTCAATAAATATATTTATATGTCATACGACCCTAGTGTGTCGATGGACCAATATGGTGGCTCTAGTTACAACTCAAGTGATAGTCTATGTGCCTATTCATAACATGAACTAAGTTGTTTCATCCACGCTGCAATTTGACAAGTTCTAAAGGTGGAACCCCTAAGCTTTGATGTCATGAAGACAATAATTTGGGTAATGATGAGTAATAGATATTAAGAGTTGATGAATATTTTAATCGGTGTTCATTAGAAAAAAGGTAAGGGAGCATAGTTCATGATATCATAAACATGGTGATGGTGTGCGGAGGGCAATGTTATTGAAACTCATAATGGACACTCCACCATTATGGAATTTTTAAATTGAGTTATACGATGGAATGAAGTAATAAGATTTATATTGACAATAAGAGGTAGAAAATATTGTATGTAAGAAAGAAAAGTACGAGTACTGAAGTTAGAGTCAAAGTTGATAGGCTTGGTAGATGTGATACAAAAGACATAGATAATTAAGTATATATATGTTGAAGACATGATGATGGGTGGAATAAAATGAATATCTTCAAATTCAAATCCTGAATTCACAAGTTTAATGGTTAGGTTAATATATCAAAAAGGCCCATAACAGTATAATCTCTATGGCTAGTAAGGGAAACCAATCAAATAGCAAGTGAGATTAAAGTGAAGAAATAAAAAAGGGTGATGGTTGACATGATAAAGACACATGACAATAATCTAAGTTCAATGATGGATCTCAATTTCATATAAGAGTGCAAGTAAATATTTTTAATGATACAATGACCTAAAATAGTTTGACGATAAAGGAGATTGAGCATAATGTCCAGAATATAGGATAAGGAAACATAAGTCAGAACTAGCTAAGCACACATATGTGTAAATTTGTGTATATAGTATCAATCAGTGCATTAAGAAAAAAGGCAATAAATTAGAATTACTACAAAATGAGGTTGGTCACAAAATTCTCATAAGCTAAGGAATGATACAGACTAGGGTAGAATAATTATTTGATTGTTCATCATTATCCTTGTTTCAGAAACAGGGAATTTAAATTGAAAAGGGTAACCATATGTAAAGTGAGATACTAATAGAAAATAATAATGATAAAATTAATTTTATCAGATAATATTTAATACGAATTGAACATGAACATATGTGGTAATAATGGATATGGAACATTTAATGGTGAAAATATTTGGTTGGATTCGTTGTCGTTTCTACAATGAAAGTGGAGTGATGTTCACAAACTAAAACTTGCAAGTGCACGAGCCACTGTAATATAACAAATGTACCCCTGAGGTCGATCTCTTAAGGAACTACTCAACTTAAATTCATATATGTTGAAACTTGAAGGGTATTTCTGTCATTTTGATGCTAACAAATAAAATAGCAATAATGTATTTAACCTACTTGTTTTCTAAGTTTATTGAACAGAGTATGGAATATGATGCAAGAATGGAGAATGGAAGACTAACTTTAAAAAGACAAAAAATGAAGAAATAGCATGTTCACGTCCGTGACTGTTTATGTCACGCCCGTGATGTAGCTTAGCGCCAACTACCCAACATTTAAAGTTCACGGCTATAAAGGATCATAGCAACCATGAATGATCATATTAGTCAGGCCCGTGAAAGAAAGTCATGCCCGTGAGAAAATATATCAAATTCCTCCAGATAGTTTCACAACTAGAGTCACCACTTGGACCTTGGCTTGGAAGGAAATTCATGCCCGTAAAAAAATAATGTCACGCCCCTCATCAAATACTTCCAGAATGTTTCACAGCCAGAGTCACCACTCGAGTCACGGCTTGGAAGAATATTCACGACCCTGACACACATTTTCACGACCGTGAAAGAGGAAAGAGAAACATATCAGACGCAAAATTAGGAATTGGTACAACGGCTATCTTCACATTAAATGCAACCGAATGACTATAATTTATCATGGAAGTATAAATGCAAGTCATTTATGAATCCAGAACAAGAGAATAGCAATTACTTCGAATCAAAATCTTGTTGTAGCCTTTTGTGCATTAATTTCTTTCAAACAAATATTAATTCTCTGCAAAAATATTTTTGCTCATTATTTTTGAGCATTATAGATTTGTGAGTGGTTCTCTTTGTAATCTACTACTCAAGTGAGTTTGGTTATATTGGTTTAAGAGTAGAACACATGTAAGGGTTATTTGTGTAAGCCATTAAAACACAAAAAATTGATTTATTGTGTGAGCCATTAAAACACAAGGGATTTCTGTGTTAGGTGTGATCCATTGTTAGAAACACCATAGTTGGGAGTGAGCTTGTAAAACTCCATTGTTACACTTAGTGTATTGGGGAGAGGATTAGGGTTTGTTAACACCCGAACCTCTATAAAATTTCTTGTGCGATATCTTTCTATCCCTACTCTACTTAACTTTTCTTTCCGCACTTAAAAGTTAAGAATTTTTAATATCCAATTCAACCCCCCTTCTTGGTTCAATTTCTGGGCAATAGTGAGTTTTATCAAAGTTGATCTCTAAGACTTGTGTAAAACCATGGGCAACAAAATGAGCATTGAAACACTTAATAGATTGATGTCACTCAAAGTATACTCATAAGTGCACGAGCTAATTGTAATACTGGCAAGCTAACCCTTGAGATAGTTCCCTATAAAATTGTTCAGCTTAAATTCTTGATTAATGTTAGATTACTAATGAATAAGAAATTAAATTCTAAATGCTCTAATAAAGCTTTTGTAAATTGGTTGAAATAATAAAAGTAAAACAATCAATAAGTAAAATGTAATAGAAGCTAATGAATTTAACTAAGGAATATAAATAGGTACTTAGATTGCATCTCGCAACTTGCATTCCCTTTAACAATTTAGTATTAATAAATTTAGATTTCATGATTCTCGCCTTAAAGCATTAAATAATCAAACCAATGACTTAAATAGTAATCAGTTCAATCTTTAGGTTAAATTAAATATGATATTCCTAATAACTTAACCCTAAGATTTCTATTTAAAGTTTACAACTGGTGATCAAGCAATCATTAAACAAAAAATTATATAATCACTATTGAAACTGAAAGAAATCATTCATTCAGTCAAAAGACAAATAAGGTTAGTACAAATTAGGGTTGCTTACTAAGTACCTATAAATCAATTTAGCCTAGTATCATTATAACATTGATCATATAAATATTGATAACTAAGTCAATCATTACAACAAAATGTAAAGATATAAGAAACAAAAAATGCTACTTGAATTGGATCCTTGAGTTGAAAACTATTATGGAGGAAATCAAAACAATAAAAAAAATGTTGATAAAGAGCGTCTCTTAATTTTACTTTAAAGTCTGAATTTATACCATAAAAAGTCTTAATTTCAATCTAATATACAATACTTCCTAAACTAAATAAATCATAATCATCCCAAAAGTTAGTTGTTTCCAAATCAACATATATCTCCAAAGTCTAGACCCTACTTGATCAGCATAGGTGTTTGTAAATAACTAAACTCTGTAGCATCGATAATCATCGGGTGCGCATTGAGTTGGCACACCTGCGACAAACTTGAATAGCATAGCAACATCACACTTATGATAGTGGATTGGAGTCATGGCTTCGACACACCTGCAACAAAATTTTATGCCCACATTGCACTGGGGCTACGTTGTACACTCGGGACACATCTGTGCATCTATGATAGAAAGTTGATGTATGTGACCTACTCATGGACATGACATGTTATCACACACGTGATAATGTGCTTTAAGCTTACATCATTCCTTCAAAACCTGTAAACATATAAAAATAAACATATGAGTACATAAAACACACTATAAACCTACAATTAAATATTAAAAACACTAATGCAAACTATGCTAGAAAGGAACACCCCACACTTAAATATTATTTGTCCACACACAATACCCAAACATGAAAAAATATTCAAAACATACTTAACTAATATACTCGGTCTCAATCTTCATCATCTCTAAGTCTTACTAATGTAACAGCTTGACCTATATCAGAATTACATAGTCAATAACGTCCAAGTCCATCCTAATATTGATTCCATATTCATATTCAGAAACAAACCAACTCAATTAAAACATTGCCTAAAAAATATAGTAAAAAGCAATCTAACTAAGCTACTTATTATAAATATCAAAAACTCATATATTAAACTCTCACACTGATTTTTTTCCTTTTCTTTACTTTTACATATTTTTTATTTTTACTTATGAGCTAACAATTTCTCCCTAAGTCATAGTGCATTTATCTCTTTTATTTTGAACTTTTTTTCCTTTCTTTCTTTCTTAGGAAAATATACTGTGCTCATTTAGGGTGTTTTGTACACTCATATCTTTGCCTATTTTGGCAATCTTAAGATAGCGGAGTAGATAAAACACATGTATTTTATGCTTATCATACTATTT
Organism: Triadica sebifera; assembly: GCA_023653625.1. Classification (NCBI taxonomy): domain Eukaryota; kingdom Viridiplantae; phylum Streptophyta; class Magnoliopsida; order Malpighiales; family Euphorbiaceae; genus Triadica; species Triadica sebifera. The sequence goes on from CM042895.1 coordinate 33,018,707, forward strand.
TTATCAACTATATTATTCAATTTGTTTCTTTTATTTCCTCTATTGTGCTTAGGGACTTAATACAGTAATCGCTAGTATTTACTAATTCATAGCCTAATTAGATTTTTATCACTATATATGAGCCAACAAATAATCAAACTAGCTTGTTTCAACATAAACATGTTAATAACATTAAGACTATCCTAAACTTCATCAAATAATGCAAATCTAACAATGATATATTTTAGCATTCATTCATAGACTTATGTATGAGAAAATTATATAATGAAATAGAGCATAAAAGTTTAAAACATACGAACAAAAATAAAATAAAAATATTAACCTAAATAAAAATACTAAAAACATATGAAGTACACTCTAAAAGATAAAATGCCTTCCCACCACACTTATTTGAAACATTGTCCCCAATGACTCATAACTTAGAAAAGAAATAAGCTAGAGGAAAAAAAATGTTATTCTAAAGTGTAAAACAGATCACTAAGATGGTGGAGGAAGACAGTGAAGAATATGATGTAAAAGAAAAGTATGTTAGGCATGCGCTCGCTCCAAATGATCTAAACAATGATTCATGCAATCAAGGCAGTGCATCATCGTTGCACCTTAGGTGTAGAAGATTGTTCGTCTCTACTTGGTTGATGAGAAGATTGTTGCTCATTAGGTTTCATGTCATCAGCCTGTTGTGAAGATTCACCTCTTTTGCTTGGTATCATTAATAATCTAATAGTCTTATTCCCTAATGAAAAAATTAGATCATTGTAGATAAATACTATCGACATCTCCTTTGTTAGGTGATAATGTAAGATTACTAACAAAAATATTTAAAACACAAAAGTATTTAGCAAAGACAATGATAATATGTCCTAAGCCAATGATAGCCTTAGGATATCTAATGGTGTAAAACATGTGCCTAAAAATGAAAAAAATGGTGAAAACTCTAGTTCTAGAATGCATACACCATAATAAAAATAATTCAACCTTTGACACCTTATTACTTTTAGATTTCCCAATTATAGCATGACACATAAATTTATGCAAAAGAGTAATGCGTGAATCTTTAAAGTTCATAGTTGATGCATTTCTAGGATTGTGATGGGGTTCCCCTATCAAAACTTGCCAAATTGCATTAGGATCAAAATTATCTGGCACATCCATAGCTCCTTTTATAAAGAACTTAAAATTTTTTCTCATTGTTTTGAAGTTACCACACACCATTTGTCTAATAAATGAAAGTTCATTTTAGTACATACTTGATTAATGGGCAAAATGTTATAGAACTCTAAAACTAACTTCTTGAAACTAGGGTCTGACATATGAATAAAAACCACCCTAATCGTTTAGCATATGTCTGCATAGTTTCTAAACTGTTCAACTCCTCTAAAGTTGCAAAATCTAGGGATTTATAAGCAATTAATGGTCTTGTCACATAATGCTCATATCTAATACCTTTTGCTCTTGAGTAAATAGGAAAAAAACCATCATGCCTGAAAGATATGTTGATTTATGAGTCTTTTGATGCATCTTTAGTACTTTCATGAGTATCTTCTTCTTCATCACAAGCATGACGTGGTGAGGCTATGGGTTCTCAACATATATCACTAAATTCTAAACCCCACTTGATAATGTACTTTCACGAATATCTGTTTTCCAAATTAGCATATATCTCTAAAGTTTAGAACCCACTTGATTAGCATAGGTGTTTACAAACAATTGGACTTTATAGCATCAATAATCATCGCGTACATATAGAGTTAGCATGCCTGCGATAGCCTATAATAACAAAGCAACATCACACTTATGACACTTCAGCACGCTCATGATAGTGATTGAATTCATGGCCTTGATGATTCTGCATCAACGCCTTATGCTCACATTGCACTGGAGTTGCACTGCAGGCCTGCGACACTTCTACGCTTTTGTAATAAGAAGTTGATATAGGTTACCTCCTCATATGTGTCGCAATGTGATTCAAGCTTGCATCATTCCTCCAAAACATGTAAACACATAAAAATAAATACCTAAGTACCTAAAACAAGCTAAAAACCTACAATTAAACTTTAAAAATACTAATATAAACTATATTAAAAAGGAACACATCATAGATCTATCATCTTGTTTCTTTATGCGATAAACCCATTTTTCTGCAACAATAATCACACTTTGGGGTTGAAGCACTAGTGACCATGTTTGGTTTGAATGAAGAGCCTTTAGTTCCTATTTCGTAGCCATAACTCAATGAAGATCTTATAGTGTAACACAATAATTTTGGGGTTCAATTGGTAATGCGGCTTGAGATATAAAACATTTATAATCTTGCAAATATTTTGGAGATTGCCTATGATGTTAAGGATGAACATAAGTTTCACTTTCATTATTGTTGATATTAGTATCAACAATATCCCTAGGCAAGTTATCAAGCAAAGTGAGAGTTTGTGTATGTGCTGGTTTAATTGCAACTAATGTTTATCTTAAATGACGCACATTAAAATTAGACAAAACTTTATTATTGTTAAGAGATTCAACTTTATTGTCATCATCACTATTTTCCTCAAAAAAATCATTAGTAGTCATAATACATATTTGTGTTGATAGTTCTGCATTTGTTTGTACCTTTGCAGGTTCAGCCTCATGTGTGACTTTAAACCATTCATCAAATGTTAAAAATTCAACAAGTTTTAATGGTACAAAAATTTATTCTTAAAAAGAGAGTTTATAATATTCTCTCATATAATTAGCACTAATCCAATTATATGATCAAGTATTACAAAATACCCTTTTTAAAATTTGATTAAAATATAACTTTTATTTAAATCACTTTTATTGCATCATAGCCATGATTATTACTTTCAAAACGTCATAGTAGAAAGTAAAAAGAAAATTGGAAAAAAATGTTTAATCAAATTGAAAAACTATATTGGGCTCTAAATAGACTCAATTTTACAAACAACATCCAAAAAAAAGAAAAAAACATCAAATCTTTTAAAACATGAAACCAAAACAAAATATATCCTAGATGTATCACCCACCCAAACTAGGTAGTGTCATTTGACTCTTTCTTTGGGCTCTCATTCTCTCGAAGCAACAATCTAGCTGACTTTAACCTGTGTATGAGAAACACTCACATGCTATGCATGTCACGTATATATATATATATATATCATGTCTAGACCATTTCTTTCTATGTGCATACTTAACATATAAATTCTCAACGCACATTCTCACATAGACAAGTAAGCATTTATCAAGTTATAACGTGCAATTCTGTATCCATGCATTTTTAAACACAAACTCAGAAATTCGAGTCTAAATATGTCTTCATTATTTTTAAAAGATAATTAATATATTTTAGGAAGTTTACATCAATTAGGACTATACTTTAGTATTTATTCCAACTTTTAAGAGGATCTAAACAACACATTTTATTTGTAACTTATTATTAAAAATTCATTCTTTTCACACTTTAAGAGAGCTCTTGGGCGTGTCTTCCATCTATTTCCAACAGATTGTCACTTTGCTTTTGATTCAACTATTTGAGCCTTTGAAGATTGATTTAACTTGGAGCCTTGGAGAATTAGGAGATCAACCTTTTGAAGAGATTCAAGTTATCACATTTTAGGAGAGCTTATAGTTTTTTTTTTATTTTTTATTTTTGCTGTAATATATTTAAGTTTGATATTATTATAAACATGATCATTATGTTAACGATGTTATTGAGTATTTAGTTAGCTACATAATTTTGTATGGACCTTTTTTATATTTTAATGAATGACTGATTTTTCTTTCCTTTCCAATTATGCTTTATTTGATTTCAAGTTGAATAATTGATTGACCATCAATTATTTGGTTTAGAAATATTAAAGTTGAATTATTAGACAAACCATTTATAATTTGACCTAAAAAAAATTAGATTTGATACTAATTAATTCATTGATTTGTTTACTTAGTGAATATAGGTAATCACCTTAGTATTATTGTTCATTGTACTTCATTGATTAAAAAGAAAAATACAAAATTGGGGAAGTAAAACTAAATACCTATCTCATCTTATTGATTTCATTAATATTCTCAGTTTGTTAGTTTTTAATTTAAGTTTTTAGTTTAATTTAGCTAGTTCCATAATTAATCTAATAATTGGATTAGAGTGTTTCGGATTTAATTTCTGGTTTGTTGGTAATCTATAGTGTTGCCCAGAAATTGAACCAATAAGGGGGGTTGAATTGGATATTAAAAATTCTTAACTTTTAAGTGTGGAAAAAAAAAGTTAAGTAGAGTAGGGATATGAAGATATCGCACAAGAAATTTTATAGAGGTTCGGGTGTTAACAAACTCTACTCCTTTCCCCAATCTTAATTGGGAGTTTCACTGACATACTAAGTGTTACAATGGAGTTTTACAAGCTCACTCCCAACTATGGTGTTTCTAACAATGGATCACACCTAACCCAGAAATTCCTTGTGTTTTAATGGCTTACACAATAAACCAATTCCTTGTGTTTTAATGGCTCACACAAATAACTCTTACAAGTGTTCTACTCTTAACCCAATATACCCAACCTCACTTGAATAGTAGATTAAAAAGAGAACCACTCACAAATCTATAATGCTCAGAAATAATGAGCAAAAAGATTTTTGCAGAGAATTAATGTTTTTTTGAAAGAAATTAATACACAAAATGCTACAACAAGATTTTGATTCGAAGTAATTGCTATTCTTTTGTTTTAGATTCATAAATGACTTGCATTTATACTTCCATGGCGAATTATAGTCGTTTGGTTTCATTTAATGCAATGATAGCCATTGCACCAACTCTTAATTTCGCACCTGACATGTTTCTCTTTCCTCTTTCACGATCATAAAAATATGTGTCAGGGTTATGAATGTTCTTCCAAGCTGTGACTCAAGTGGTGACTCTGGTTCTGAAGCATTATGGAAGTATTTGAAGTGTTTGATCACGGGCGTGACATTATTCTTTCGAGGGCATTAATTTCCTTCCAAGTCGTAGTCCAAGTGGTGACTCTAGTCATAAAGTCGTGACTCAAGTGGTGGAAATGTGTGTCACAATCATGAGTGTTCTTCCAAGCCATGACCCAAGTGGTGACTCTGGTTGTGAAGCATTCTGGAAGTATTTGAAGTGTTTGATCACTGGCGTGACATTATTCTTTCACGGGCATGAATTTCCTTCCAAGTCGTGGTCCAAGTGGTGACTCTAGTCGTGAAACTCTCTAGAGGAATTTGACATGTTTTCTAACGGGCGTGACTGATGTGATCATTCACGGTTGCTATGATCCTTCATGGCCGTGAACTTTAAATGTTAGGTAGTTGGTGTTAAGCTATATCACGGACGTGACATAAACAGTCACAGGCATGAACATGCTATTTCTTCATTTTTTGTCTCTTTAAAGTTAGTCTTCCATTCTCCATTTTTGCATCATATTCCATACCTTATTCAATAAACTTAGAAAACAAGTATATTAAATACATTATTGTTATTTTATTTGTTAGCATCAAAATGATGGAAATACCCCTCAAGGTTCAACACTTACAACCCAATTATTCATCACACTACTATTTGCCTTGTGATAGCTCTTTCAATTTCTCTAAACTAAAGCATGAGATAACTTAATGTGAAGAACTCCTTTCTATATGGAAATTTAAATGAAATTGTGTACATGGAACAGCCCCTAGTTTTACGTGATCCACACAAATATGACCATATATGCCTTATTCATAAGTCTTTCAATGGGTTAAAGCACGCTCCTCGAACTTGGTTTGATATCTTATCTCGGTTTCCGCATTTTGGTTTATACAGTAGTAAGGCATATTCTTTTTTATTTTTTTATTGTCAAAATTCAATTACAATATTACTTCTTATATATATAGATGACATATTGGTGAATGGATATAATAATTCATTTTTCTCTAACTTAATTCACTAATTGAGCGCAAATTTTGCAATAAAGGTTTTAGGATGTCTAACTTTTTTTAGGTGTGGATATCAAATACTTTAATGGAGGAGTTATTCTCTTTCAAGGCAAATACACCAAAGATCTTCTCAATTGTATAGGGATGGTGGATTGAACTCCTAATGCTACTCCTATGGTTCTTAAGGAAAAAGGATTATATCTCAAAAGAAAATTGTGTAAATGCAACATATTATAGAAGTATAGTTAGCGCCCTTCAATACCTCACATTTATGATTAGACCTTCAACATGTTGTAAATAAAATTTGTCAATTCTTCAAGTCTCCCATAGAGCTACATCTTAAAGTAGTCAAGATTATGGCTTACAATTCATTTCTAATAGTCCTCTCTCTTTGTATGCTTTTTCAGATGTCGATTGGGCATGATGTCTTTTGACTCGATGAAGCATAATTGGATTTTATGCCTTCCTAGGTGCAAATTGCATCTCTTGGTGTTCAAATAAGCAATCTACGATTGCTCGTTCTAGTTTAGAAGCATAATATAGGTACATGGCTTCCACAACAACTGAATTAACTTGGCTCATATTCTTATTATGTGACATTGGCATCCTTTTACTTCATACTCCACAGTTACTCCATGACAAGCTTTGTAACAACCACTAAGTAAGACCTAGTTATTAAAACAATTTAGCAAAAACATAAGTATGTTTAACAGTTGGTTAGGGGAAGAGAAGCAAGAAAATATGACAAAAGTGAAGAGTGTCATGTTCACACCCATGAATACTGATTTCGAGATGGTTCATGCTTGTGACATATCGGGTCACACCCATGAATATCATCAGATATAAAATCTCTATAGTTATTCTTTTTCTCTCTTATGACCTAAACTAAAAAGAAAACCCTAAAACTCGAATGTTCTTCCTACTAGAGACCCAATCTTGTTTTTTCTTTGATTTCTAAACCTTAAACACCAAACCAATACCAAAAATCAAAGTTATCAAATTTTTTAGAGAGAAAGGTAAGATGAAGGTTGTGTTCTTAAGAAGGTCAACCCAAAAAAAGAAGAGAGAAGTCTGAAATCGTTCTTCCTAATCATGTTTCCTTCAACTGTGGTATTCTTTTTTATAAGTTTTCATAGTCTTTTTCTATGTGGAAGCCATTTTGTTAGAAACCCATTTCTATTTGAGTTAGGATTTTGGGTGATTATGAGTTTTCATGGTTAAAGACCCCTCTTTAAGTTGTTTATAGGTTATAGTATGTGTTAGTAAGGAGTTATATAAGACAAAGGTTGTAAAAATGGTTAAATTTAGGGTTTTTATCTTTTTGGATTTAAAGTTAAGTATATGAATTATAGATTTTGATATAAATGTATTATATGTGTTAAGAGTTAAAAAAGAAGGTAGTGAAATCTAATAAAATGATAAACAAACTTGAGAGAAGCCTGATTTTTGAGGTTCCATTAGAGGTATGTATATATATGTATTTAAATTCAAACTTTAGCATGTTGTATGTGTTAAATTCTTTAAATGCCTTAAATGTTAGTTGATTATTGATATGAAAGTAAATGATGCAATGAATGCCATGAGAATATGAGACATGAACGGAAATTCTTGAAAGAAACCTTGTTATAAGTATGTCATATATGTTTTAAATGGAATGTCAAGTTATGATGATAGAAAGGTAAAAAGAAATATTGTTGAAGTTATAAAAAAGGTTATTAAACCATAAATGCATGAATTGGCATTAAATGAGTTGATAGGATAATTTAGTTTGAAATATGTTCTTGTAGGTTTAAATGATGTTTTAACATGTTTTAATGCATGATGTGATGAGAATGTTGATAGAAAAAATTTATCATGGGACAATCCTAGAGTCTTTATATGTGATTCATAATGAATATTTGTCTTTAATGATATTAACTATTGGAAAACTTTGATTCACGTTTGTGACTAGGTGTTCACAACTGTGAATCTCATCCTAGGAACAAGGTCACACCCATGAAAATTTCTTCATGCCTATGAAGAATATGAACTTAATGAACAAAAGCTTTCATGACTAAGTTTATGGTTTAGTTCACAGGTAAGGTTACCCGTGAAGCATGCATTAAATGATATATTGTTTTATGTTTTAATGGTTATAATGCAATAGCTATGCACATACCTTCATAATGATATGTTAAAGTATGCTTCTATGAATATCAGTACTGTAATACCCCTTACCGTTCCATATACCCTTCCGTATACTAGACAAATAAGAAGTGTTACAAGAAATAAAATATTTTTCAAAAATATTCCTTTAAAACATATTACATATAAGAAATTTGAAATATATAAAATAAAATATATGTATACACTTCTTAATCACATCTCATTTTTACTTATATATATACATGCTAGAAAGAAATTTAAAAAGCTTATATATCAAAATAACAAAATACAATAAGAAGATCAACCCGCTCGGGGTGGCTACCGCTGTTACTGCTAGGCTCTATCATATGGCTCCACTAATCAGCGTCTTTTATCTACAAATTTAGACATTGTCAGCTACTACGTGCTAAGTATATAACTCAGTGATAAAAAAAAAGCTTTATAATAATAGTCATTTGAATAAAACATAAATTTAAAGTGAAAAAATTCAAATCATTTTTTCATAAAGACAATAATATAATTTTTTTTATCCATTTAAATTCATAATACATTATATCTCAGATTTCTTTATAATATCTTTTTCATCTACTCACATATTATAACATCATAGATTTGCTCATAGAAAATCAAAGTAATGTTATATCACATATTAACAAAAGATCCACAAAAATGTACAAAATCCAAATATAATGTTACTCAGTCCACATAAATGCAAAAAACTAAAAAATATATCAAGTAATCTACATAAATCCACAATATCACAATATCTTATCGGTTTATAAAAATGCACAAAACCGTAATTTCTACCATATTAGCATACCAACAATACCCTAGTTCATGTCTAGACTAACATATAGACAAAATTTTTTATATTCATAAATTAATTCATTTTTACATTTCATGACATAAAAAAATTAATTTTTACAAAACTAATTTATTACTACTTTCTCAATCATTTTTCATAAAATAAGTAAATATTTTTTCCATGCTAAAATAAATATTATCATATGGAACATTTCATAAATTTTTTCTAATATATTTAACATTTAAATTCTCTCAAAAACAAATAAAACATTCTAAATTTAATACTTGCAAAACCTCACACATAAAATATATTTTATGTAATATTATAAATCATTTGAACCTAAAAATTTCTTTATTACTTCATAATTTATCAAAAATCAATTATAAATAATAATAACCAATATTATAAGGACAATTGCACTATTCTATTCATAATTTATCGATGTCTACAGGTTCTTTCCCTTTATCTCGTATTGACGCAGATCCCGAAGTCGCGCCTAATAAAAAAAATTTCAATTAATTACTGAACCACATAAAATATATAATCTAGCCAAAATAAAATGTCATGAATAACTTCCGCTCTCACGTATATCAAATCCTATTACGGAAATTTTCTTCACTACATGAGTTTAACGCATAGCTTGAAGTTCCAGTTGCTGACATATTTTTCAATGCGACCAAAAATTACATATATTATTTTTCTTTTATAATATTTTATCTTATTTATTTTTCCTCTTCTAAAACTATTTTTTTCAATTATTTTTATTTTTCTCTTAATTTTCATTTTCCACTCGAATAATTTTCATAAATTCAATAAATGTTCTAACAATTCCAAATAAATTCCTATAATCATTTTAACTCATTTTATTTCATTTTCGATTATTAATTTTATCAACATAATATTCAATGATTCTCAATAAAATTTTCCATAATTAGGCTAAAAATCTAAAAATTCACTAAAATTCCTATTAAACTTTTCTCTCATTCTAAAAATTATTTTTCATCTCCAAACACTTCATTAAACTCTATTTTCATTATTTTAAGATATAAATCCTCCAAATTAATATCTCAAATTTTTGGCAATAATTATGAAAATTTCCAAATATTCAACAAAAATTCTTAAAAATTAATCTCATTAAATTTTCACCATATCTAATATCCTTAAGACTCATTCTACTCATTTTCTATTTTTATCTAATTTTCCACAATTTTTCTATAAAAATCTAATTATTTCACAATTTTTCTATAAAACTCTAATTATTTCACAATTCTAATTCAACATTCAACATACCACCAAACTAAAATATACTCACCACAATCATTCAAATCAACTTAAATCCATAAAAATTTGAAAGAAAAGTGAAAAAATCTTACCTCAAAATTTCTTAGAATTTGTTTGCCATAAAAAAAATTTTCTTCCCCACAAATTATTTTTCTATCCACTCTAATTAATTCTCCATGTTTCAATGACTTGAGTAAAAATATTTTAAGGAGTTGAAAATAAAAAAGAATCTTCAAAAATCATCAATGGTGGCTGGCCTTGTAAAAAGGAAGAAGATGCATAATTTGTTTTTTAATTGAAATATTGAATATTTGGCCATTTTTTACTTTTATACCAAATTAATTGTTAAATAATTTTAATTAAGCTTAATCTTTGTTCCTATTGGTTAACTAAATTTAATCAAGAATATATTTTGATAAATATTCAATTAAATCTAAAAGAAAGTATGACTTTTGAGTAATTTCATCAATTTCTCCACTTTTCAATTTAATCATTGAACACATTTAATTTCTCTAATTTCATATCCAAAATGATCTTATCTCCTCAAATTGAATATACTAATATTCTCAGAAAAATTCTCTTCAAAATAATTTTTCCAATTTTACAAAATGACCACCATGTGAAAAGTATGTTTTTACAATTTAGTCATTTTTCTAAATCATGCCCATAAAAATTCACCTAAAATATGATTTTTAAATTATTAATTTCAAAATTTTTAGAATTCAATTGCAATTATATGGGCACTATTTTGATTGTGAACGCATATCTCTAATTCTCAGTAAGAAAATCGGACCGTAAATCCACAATGGTGACTGTATTTGAAAAATTGGAGTCCTCAACCTTAAAATCTTACCTTATAAATCTACATATAACCTTAAAATAATATTCTCTACATTTCAGAATGATTAAATTATATTTTCACCAATAGATGAAAAATCCCAAATTTCAGTCCAGTCCAGTCGATTGTCTCGATTTGCATGCATAATACAAAATCACAATGATTCATCAATTCAATTCAATATTCATATTAAACATCTTATTTTCATACTAAGGTAAAATTTTCACATTCATTTATTTGTATTTAGACTCTTATTGGTATGTCTCTATACTGCAATATAGACAATCACAATACGTGTATACGGTCAGAGTCTAAATCATGAACATAAAAAGCCCACAAATATTACATGATGAGTTTATATATGATTAAAGTATATATGTTATAAGATATAAAAACTATAATGAAGTATAATAAGGAAATATGAACAAATAAAGCTCAGACTCGATACTAAGACTATAAGTATGATAGGTGGCATATCATTAAAGAGGTTGGGTACTGTAGTGATTATGACACAATAATTTTATACTAATCAATGTGGCTTAAGCTCTGGGAGCATCATTAACTTGAGATGCCTCAATTGACACATATGTTATACTCGTCAATGTAGCTTAAGTTCAAGGAGCATCATTGACTTAAGATGTATCGACTAGCACACATGATTATAGACAGTGACAATGTGACTTAAGCTTAGAGAGCACATTTATTCATAACTCATATTCGAATAGTCCATGTTGAGAGTTGTTGTGTAATCATATGAAAATAATTAAACATAATGAAATGAAAAAGAGATTCAAACATATAAGTATACAAGAATATACAATTAATATATTCTATGTTATTAAAAATGAGTTATATGTTATCTTTTTTATTGTTTAATGTTTCGTGAGTTATCGCTCCTATAAGATAAGATATTTCACATGATATTACGATTTCACTGTCATGTCATAATATTTTATATGCTGCCATAAATTTATTTAATGTTGAATTTTTATATTTATATGTACTACTAAACTTTTAGTAACTTAGCGTGCGAGTGTTTCTCTACGCAGGTCAGAGTCTTATAGATAGAGTTGAAGTTGATCTAGAGAAGTCGCTCCAATATCAGATATAATAGTTCAGACCGAACACGGGTCGGTGATATCATATATCATACTTTTATATTTTATACATGGCATAGGGGTTTGGGTTGTTTATCTACATACACATCTATATTTCAAAGTATTATGTAATTGTGTTAAGACATGTATTTTTATAAACATTAGGCTAGTTGAGCCCAACATGATGGTTTTAATTATATGATGGATCATTGAATCAATGATGGTTTTATAGACGCATGTTATATAATATGAAAGAAGTTTTTATATGTGAAGGAGTTTTATGACAATAAAATATTTAAAGAAAAGAAAAAAATTTAAATTTCATAGGTTTTTTGCACATCAAATTCCGTAGCACCTGCTCGTTTAGTCGGGTTAATCCTGATTAGGCGAGAGGGAGCTACAAGCTTAATGCTCTTCAAATATCAATTAATCCTATTTTTAATGCGAGAATAAATCATATAGAAACAAACTATTATTTTGTCTGAAAAAAGGCAGCCATGGGTCATCTCATCACTCGGTTTGTGCCATCTCCACATCAAATAGGAGATATTCTCACCAAGTCTTTACCAAAGACACCTTTTGTTTTCCTTTTCAACAAGATGAGACTCCATTTACATTATGTCTCCATCTTGAAGAGGGCTGATAAGGAAGAAAAGCTAATTAAAGAAACAAAATATTCCACAAAAACAGAGGAAACAAATTATCATTGTAGGAAATTAAGGGAATCATAAGAAGAATCATTCCCACTAAATTATGCTTATAATCAAGGAGTTAATATAGTATACAACTTGTATCTTGTAGAGGTGTACATGGTCTAGTACAATATATAGATCGAAAAATCTCCAATATTATCTTGGAAAATCAAAAATTTATAAATACAAATATTATATTGTATTGAAAAGAAAATTTTTTTATATTGTATTGTCTTAAAAATTTGGAAGAATTCGATATGATTGTTCTATTCTTTCTATACTAGATAATCTAGTACTCAGATATTTTGAATTAAATAAGAAGTACATAAAATCTAATTTGTTCGACTGAGTTGATACTTAATGGTATTATAAGAAGCTCACAATAATCACAAAAAATGTTCCAAATAAACTATCAATTTTTGAAGAGTATATAATTATATAATAAACTATCAATCTAAGTTTATTGTTCGGTTCATAGGTATTTAGTCCGATCGACTCATTTGGTCCGGATTTCACAATTATAGAATATACATTAATTATAAAGTGTATAATTATATAAGTTCATTAAGTATATCAATTATATATATATATATATATATATATATATAAGTTTAATATAATATAATTATTTTGATAAAAAATAATATAATATATATTGTAAGCTATGAATATAATAATATTTAAAATTTAAATTATTAGTTATATAGATTCATAAATATATAACTATAAGTATATAATTACAAAGTATAACTATATAAATTTGTTATTATTTAATTTTAATATATATATATATATATATATATATATATATATATATATATATGACTATAGTGTTTACATTAATTATAAAATATACAAATATATAAGTTTATTAATTATATCAATTATATATATATATATATATATATTATTTATTAATATAATTTAGATTGCTATATATATTTATTATAATACAATTATTTTAATAAAAAAATAGGTATGTATATAATAATATTCAAAAATTAAATTATTAGGCATATAAACTCATAAGTATAAAGTATAAGTATATGATTACAAAGCAAAAATATGTAAGTTTGTAACTATTTAATTTTAAAATATATATAACTATAATATATTTATTAATTATAAAATTTTATAAATTTATAAGTTTATTAAGTATATCAATTATATATGTTTTATTTAATAATATGATATAGATTAGTATTTAAGTTTAAAATAATACAATTATTTTGACAAAAAAATCATAAAATATAATTAGAATAAATAATAGTTTAGATTGATTTATCATATAATTATATTACACTTATTATAAATTAGGTTACTTTATAATTAATAGCAATTAAATTTGATTTATCAAATAATTAATATAATTTAGATTTATTATATAATACAATTAAAATAAATTATAAGTGCTAAAAAATATAATTAGTGAAAAAATAAGTTTAAAAAAATAAAAATTAGCAATATATTACAAATATTTTTTTTTATTTATATGTTAGTAACAAAGATATTTCGTTGATTTAATGAGAAACTTATTTTAGACTTATATGAAGGTTACAAGTTCAATTTTCTATACCAGTATCATAAAATTTTTTGCACGTAAAATTATTTTTAACATATAAAATTTTCAATTACTTTAAGTCATTGCTATTATAAATGTCATATTAATTTTGTTAAAAAATAAATTTAATTATAATTTAATTTAATGAATTAAAGTGTATATAATTATAATTTTAAGTTATATTATCTTTATATAGTAAAACTATAAAAGTTATAAATAATATTATATATAAATTATTTAATTCTTATTAGTTATTATATAACTATTTTTTATTCAATATTATATATATATATATATATATATATGTGTGTGTGTGTGTGTGTGTGTGTGTGTGTGTGTGTGTGTGTGTGTGCAAACAACAACAAAGAAAACAAAATATTTAAATTCATAAGAGTTTTCATCCACCATCTAATTTTAGAAAAAAATAGATTATATTTTAAGTATTATCTATCTATGTAACATCCAGTGATTTAGACTCTGATTGCGCGTGACTGTAGCAAGACGCGCAGGTTCAATTGGAGTCTAAATTTGAACCTATAAAAAAATGACTAATAATAAGAGAAAATAATTAAGGGTATTATTATATGAGAATTAAAAGGATTACTGTTAGAATTAGAAAAAAAAATAAAATTTTCTATGGACAAAATTAGTATTATGACAATTGTTGGGGAAAAAAGTGTGAATATGGAGAAAGATGTAGCAAATAAAGAATTTATCAAAACTTAAATGTTAATCAAGATTAATTAACTTAATGAACCAACGAAAATTATGATTAATTTTAATTAGTGAGATCCACTCCTTAATTTGAGTATAAAAGTCAAAAAGTAGAACAAATTCTCTATTCTTTCACCCAAAATATCTAAGTCATCTTCATCTTCTTTTCTCTTCTCTTTGGCTGTCCACTTTAGCCTTCCAAAGCCACCATTTTTGCTTCATTTCAAGCTTGAAAAAGAGAGAAAAAAAGTAGTTTTGAGATAGAAAAATTCGGAATTAAGGAGTTCTTGCTATAAAAGGAGCAAAAGAGCAAGAAAGAAGGAAGACAATAAAAGGGAGAAATTTTAGGGGAAATTTGGGTCACCTTGGAGAACCCTTAAGGAAAAACAAATGAACCAATGAGAAGCCCTCAATAGGGTGACAAAGCTGAGGAGAAAGCTAACTAATAAGGGGAGGAAAAAATGATTAAGGGAAGAGCCAACACTGATTAGGTATGTGCTTCTTTGATAAAAATCTTATATGTTATTCATATGTATGTAATTATGTATTAAGGTTGGATATGATTGTGTTTTTGATATGTTATGTGATTAGTTGTTGCTTTTGATATTTTATATAGCAATGAGACCAAATGGTGTAAAATAATTGAGACATATGAATATAGTTGTGAATTGGAAATTTTAGTATCAAAATGAATGCAAATGATGAATGTGGTTGAAAATTATATTGATGTCCATTTAATGATTTGTTACATAATTCCAGGAACAGTTTTGACTATTTTGATTATAACTTAAGTTCTAGAATTCCATTTTGTATGTTCTTTATTGGAACTAAAAGCTAAGACATAACACTATAATTTTTAATTAGACCATAAAATCTAAATAATTCTGAATTTACCCAGAAAAATATATAAAATTCAGACCTAAAATCTGTCCAGAAAATTCTGGGCAGAAATTATAGTGACAATTTAGTTTTCATTTGGCCATAACATTTGATAGAAAAATGGGATTTGAGTGATTTTTTATGCATTTGAAAGCTAAGATAATAACTACAAATTGTTAGAAGACCATAACTCCAAATTCGAATTATAAATGAGCTAAAAATAAAGTCCAAAATTAGAGCCGAAATCTATCATAGGTAAACACTTGAAATATTGAGTTTGTGCATGTGATATGATAAGTATATGTAATAATTAGTGTGAATTTTTACTTTAATGGTAATTATAGATATTCAATAAATTATTTATGCGTGAGATTTTAGTGCAATAATAATGGAAATAAAGAGAAAAAAATAAGCATAATTGTGATAATTTAATAATATTGTCATTTTTGGAAATAATATGAATTAAAATAAAAATAGTTAAGTCTTATGATACCTAATCTAGAACTAGAATAGAGAATAGTTTAGCATGTCAATCAGGAGATTTAAGGCACTCGGTGCCAATATAAAAGCCGAAAATAACAAATTTATAAATGCGTTCGGCACAAAATTATTAAGTCGATAATGACAATATTATGAAAGCCGATAATGACAACCCCGTTATTCCTATTACTTAGTTTGGTTATAAGTGTTATGGGCACAAAAAAAATGAATAATAATAATAATAATATTATTAAATATGTCATTTTGATAATGTTATCTTAATTAAAATTGTTACATATTACATTTTGATGAAATTTGTTTGATTTTATATAATTTTTTATTTTATGTCTTATTTGTTAAATTTATAAATGACATCTAAGAAAATATATGTATATAAAATTTTTATCATTGAAACACCACTAAACTAGTAGTTTACTACAGGTGGTTTCATTTCGTGCAAGTTTTAGAATGGTAGCCGTATATAATAAAATTTTCAGAAAAAGAAGGATACCCGGAAAGAAGCAGCTAAATTCTTTGAATTTCTTTTTAGTATATTTTGTTGAAAACTTTGTAAATTAAATTATTATTTTTACTTCATCAAGTGTGTATTATAGATATGAATTATAATGTAAGGAACATGGTTTGAATGTAAATTAATGTATTTTATAAATAAATAGAATTTTAAATATTTGTGGTTGTAAAAAAAATTATTTTGGATATCTGCAATATTTTTGTAAAAACAAAGAAAAAAATTTTATACTTCATTTCATTAATTTTATAAAATAGTTAGACATGTAATACTCACTTACCTTGTTACACGAAAGTGGAGTAAAAAGTGTTACAATCTACTAGTCGTATTTATGTTCTTTGTACTTTGTGTACGAGTATAAATAATTAATATCTTACATTTTTTGATAAATAAATGTTTATAATAATTTTGTAGATATAGATATCAATAGCATTATTAAATCTTAATCCATTAATATAAACTTTATGACATAACACAATTTTGAATTATTTTATTTTAAAATTTAGAAATTTAAAATGATAGGCTTACAATTTTTTTTGTTTAAAAATATGTATTTTTTATTGATAAGATAGATATTCTAATATTTTATAACAACCTCACTTTTATAATAGTAAAAGATAATATTTGAAAAATATATGTTTTAACTAATAAAACATTTTTTATGACAATAACTAATAAAATAATTAGAATACCAAATTTAATTAAAAAACAATAAGACAAAATTTTTGTGGTCTTTTTTATTTAATATTCTAAAAAATTAGAATTTCAAAATGCATTTGGTTGTTGCACAAAACAACATATGCATTTTTAGATATATAAATGTAGATAGATGTTGAATTTGCTATCATAAGAAGTTTGTTGCCCAAAACAATAATTAAGAAAGAGAGGGTTAAATTGATTATCAAATAATTTTTTTTTTCAAGAAAATGAATGAGAATAGATAGAGAAGCTGTAACGCCCATTAATTTAGGCTTGGATAATTAACATATTTAATTATCGTAATTAAAATTATTTGAGACTAAATTTAGAAATAAAATATAATACAAATATTTATAAGTGAATTTTTAAGTTATGTGTGTTAAATAAAAGAGATAGAAAGATTGGGTAAGTTAATAATAATAAGGTAAAAATCAAGGATTTAAGTGAATAATTGGCAAAAATAAAGAGAGACCAAATAGAGTATTTACCATGAGTATAAAAATGTTATTTTTTTTTCTTCTTCCAAATTTCAGAACTCTAGCCTTCCTCCCACAATTTCATATACAAATTATCTCTCCTTTCACCTATCTTCTTCTTCTTCTTCTTCTTCTTCTTCTTCTTCCTCTCTCCAAAACCTTAAAACAACTATAAAAGCTTAAGGTTTGAAGAGGTTAAGACTTCATTGTGTCAAGGTTTGTACTTCATTGTGTCAAGGTTTGTACATATGAGCATATTTATTCCTTTGTACATTTTATTTGCATTTCAATGATGTTTGATATTGAATGATAAGTGAACAAATAACTTGTAGTGTTTGCTAATTTTGTTAAAATTCGTTTGGAACAGTCTTGATGTATTTGACTATATCTTTTGTTCTGGAACTTGGATCAGGATGAAACTAATTGGAAATAAAAATAGAAACATAGATCTAAAACGTTTATGAATAATATAAATATTATATCTGATTCTAAGTTGATCTAAAAATTTCTACAAATTCTCGGATTTAAAAGTACCCAGAAAATTCTAGGTAGTTATTTTCTGAACATTCAATGGTATTTTGGTTATATCTTTTATTCTGGAACTTGGATCGGGATCAAACCAATTTGAAATGAAAATAGATACATAGATCAAAAATTTTTATGAAAAGTATAAATATTATATCTGATTATAAGTTAATCTAAAAATTTCTATAAATTATCAGATTTGAAAGTATCTAGAAAATTCTGGGTGGTACTTTTCTGAACATTCTTTGGTATTTTGGTTATATCTTTTGTGATGGAACTTGGATCGGGTGACACCATTGAAAATGAAAATAGACACATAAATATAAAACTTTTATGAAGAGTATAAATACTATATCTGATTCTAAGTTGGTATAACAATTTCTACAAATTTTTGGATTTGAAAGTACCCAGAAAATTCTGGGTAGTTATTTTCTGAACATTATATGGTATTTTGTTTATATCTTTTGTTCTGGAACTTAGATCAGGATGAAACTAGTTGGAAATGAAAGTAGACATATAGATATAAAACTTTTATGAAGAGTATAAATGCTAGTTATGATTTATATGGGATCTAAAATTTGATACAAAATTTCGGACCTAAGAATATTTTGAAAAATACTCAACATATTTTTACTGAGCACTATACGGTTATTTGGGCATAACTTTAGCTAAAAAATTCAGATGTATATGATTCTTTTTGTATATGAAAGATAAGATATTAAACTAAAAATTCATAAAATATCATAAGGTCAAATTCAAATAAAAAATAGGTGACATATGCAATTTAAAATCAGGGCAGAAATCTGTCCAGAAATAAATATTTAGTAATTTAGTATTTTAAATATTGGGTGACATATATATATATATATATTAAATTTGAATAATATGATATTAGTTATATTTAAAATTTTTATTGTGTATTGACTAAATTAATATGATGTGTTGTGGTTTAAGGTTTCAAATGAGATTGAGAAATATTTATATATATTGGGCATGTAAACTGAAAATTATTATGAATATGTGAATTTTCATGATTTATGTAAACAATAAGATGATAATATCAATTAATCTCAATTCTCTAATCTAGGATTAGAAATATGATAACTGGCATGTCATTGAAGGGCTCACGGTACCGTATGAATCTATGATGATATGGAAAATTTTATTATAAGGACAAGGTGGCTTAAGCTCAAGTGAGAGCACCCTTGATCCTAAATGCATGCAATTATTTATTTTACTTAGTCAATATGGCTTAAGCTTGGGTGAGATCGCTCTTGACTTGAGAAGCTCGGTTGAGCACTTATATAGACAAATACAAATGGTGAGTAGGGTGGCTTAAGCTCGAGTGAGAGCGTTCATGTTTCACAACCCGCATCCAAATAGTCCGAGTTTAGAGTTTTGGAGCTATAAAATATAAAATATAAAAAAATAAAAAAAAAATCAATTATCAGGTAAATGCAATAAGGAAATAGAAATCACAAATAAGGTATGAATATGAATTTATCTTTATAAATTATGATATGTATATGTGTTAAACCAATAAACCAGGTATGCAATATTCCATATTGATATATGATAAATTAATTTTTTTTATATTGCTATAGAAATGACTGTAATATATGGATTATTTATGATTTTTTTTATGCAAAATTGGATAATATGAAAATAGAATTTTTATGACATATTATAAGTGTATGTATGAATATTTATGCACATATGTACCACTAAACATTAGGTTGATTAGATTGTGTGGGTGTTTTCCCATATGCAAGTTTGGAGCCTATAAAGAGAAGTTGACAGGAAGAAAAGCAAGTTCATACAGAGTCAAATAAAGTAAATCCACATCAGAGGGTTGGTACTTTACATAACATGCATTTTATTCTTATCAACATATCATGGGTGATGAGTATAATTATAGTTTTCAAAAGTTTTACATGTCTTTTTATGATAGGAACATGTAATTGTATTTGGATCATATGTATTTTATAAATATTGGGATAATGAAAGCCCAAAATTATGTTTGAAAATATGAACATGGTTTGTTAATTCCGCATATAAAATAGATTCATTAATTAAATGACATATTGCTATTATAAAAAAATTAACATATGAAAATATAATAACTAAAATGAAAGAAACTTTAATTCAAACGAATTTTAAGGTAATAGACAGGTGACATTCTCCTATATAGTTGAGATTATTCCTAAATATATAAGAGAATGTTACATTTAGTGGTATTAGAGCCCAGGTTTGGGCAATCCTATACCTAAGTAGGCTAAAGGTTTATCATGCATGCATTGTATGTCTCATATGACTTTGACATGGGCTACTTCTCTGTCGACTTGTAGGATTAGAAGAGAGTATGAAAATTCAGGCGTATGAAGTTACTGAAAGCAATAGTTCTCTTAATATTGAACCCGGTGTAGCTAGTGTTCAGGGTCCGAATGCTATACCAGACACAGCCCAGCATGTTCCTGGACATGCCAAGCAGGACCAAAACCCTTTGATGCAGCAAATGACTGATTTGCTGCAACAGATCACAAAAGTGGTTCCACAACCCGCTCTAATTCCTCCACCACCGAAACCGAAAGTACAGATGGAAAAGCTCTGTAAGTATGGAGACACAAATTCTCTAGGTACAAAAGTTGATGATCCTGCTGCAACAGAATATTGGTTAGAAAAGACCGAAGAGTCCTTGATGAGCTTGAGGTTCCTACTGACCAAAAGGCAAGGTATGTCATATCTCTACTCCAGAAAGATGCTTATGACATGGGAATTCTTTATCATTGAGTTCAAGGAAGAATATGTTCCTCCATTTTACATAGATGAGAAAAAAATGGAGTTTCTAAACCTTAAGCAAGGCAAGATGACAGTGACTGAGTATCAGAGAGAGTTTACTCGATTGAGTAAGTATGCTTCAGAGATTATGATGAGTGAGAGAGATAAGTGTAGAAGATTTGAGGATGACCTCAATACAGAGATTGGGGATTTTGTGACTGCATGTCAGCATGTCAACTTTACTCAACTAATTGCATCTACGGTTAGTGTTGAAAAGAGAAAAAGAAAAAGAGCAGATGAAGCTTTTAGACATACAATAACTCCAGTGGCCCAATCTATAGGCAATAAAGGTCGATACTACCCAGGATAATCTCATGGCAGGAGTCAAGGACATAATAGGAGTTATACACAAGGTAGACTGCACAGGAGGGGGCAGCCCTTCAGGGCTACATCTGCAACCGATAGCATACATACACATGCTACCTGAGAGAGCACTCCAATTTGTTGTACCTGCCATAAGTGCCATAGAGAACAATGTTGGATGGTCATAGGTGCTTGTTTTAGATGTGGGTCCAAGAAGCATATGAAAAGTGATTGCCCTCTGATGATTATTAGTACACCTACACAGACTACAGGATCAGCTTGGGTTTAGAATTAGACTCAGACTAGAGGAGGTCGAGCAGGACCTAACCAGGCTACATCCGATACAATCAACAGGCTGTGACCCAGCAGGACTCCAGCTAGGACATATGCTATGAAGGCCAGAGAGGACCAAAAAGCCACTGATGTGATTATGAGTATATTTTCTTTACATGACTCAGTTTTATGTGTTTTAATAGATCCTGGTTTTACACATTCCTATGTATGCACAAGCACACCTAGTCAAAACAGTATGACAAGTGAGAATCCAGAATATGAGATTGAGGT
Source organism: Triadica sebifera (assembly GCA_023653625.1). Taxonomy (NCBI): domain Eukaryota; kingdom Viridiplantae; phylum Streptophyta; class Magnoliopsida; order Malpighiales; family Euphorbiaceae; genus Triadica; species Triadica sebifera. The sequence continues at coordinate 33,041,051 of CM042895.1, forward strand.
CACAAACCCCCTAGGCCACAATGTGATTGTTAACCAAGTATGCAAAAGTTGCCATTTGATAGTGCATGAGAAAGAGTTTCTAGTAGATTTGATTGAATTGTCATTCCACGAGTTTGATGCTATTTTGGGCATGGATTGACTTTCTAAATATGAGGCAGTAGTGGACTGTCGATCTAAGACAGTTGTTCTTAAAACTCCAGAACTATAAGAGGTAGTAGTGGAAGGCAAAAGGTTTCCACCACCTGCTCAAGTGATATCTATGATGAAGGCTCAAAAAATTATCAGAAAGGGATATGAGGCCTAATTGGCTCACATGATTGATACTAGGAAGGGAGATCCGGATCTTAAGGATATCCCTATAGTGAATGAATTCCCAAAAGTGTTCCAAGATGACCTACCAAGGCTACCTCTCGATAGAGAGATTGAATTCTCCATAGAGCTCACTCCAGGTACAACACCAATATCAGCTGCACCGTATAGAATGACACCGACAGAGTTGAAAGAATTAAAGGCACAACTGCAAGAGTTATTAGATAAAAGTTTTATCAAACCAAGTGTGTCTCCATGGGGTGCACCAGTATTGTTTGTAAAGAAGAAAGATGGGTCTATGAGGTTGTGCATAGATTAACTATTAAGAACATATATTTGTTACCACGAATTGATTATCTTTTTGATCAACTGAAGAGTGCAGGAGTTTTCTCTAAGATTGATTTGAGATCAGGGTACCACCAATTAAAAATTAAGACAGAGGACATAGCTAAGATAACATTTAGAACTAGATATGAGCATTATGAGTTTTTGGTGATGCCTTTCGGTTTGACAAATGCTTCAGTATCCTTTATGGACTTGATGAACTGGATCTTCAGACTATATTTGGATATGTTCATGGTGGTTTTTATTGATGATATCTTAGTGTATTCCAAGAACAAGGAAGAACATGGTCAGCATTTGAAGATAGTTTTGCAGACCCTCAAGGAACATAATTTTTATGCCAAGCTCTCAAAATGTGAGTTTTGGCTCGATGATGTGGCTTTCCTTGGATATATTGTGTCAGCAGATGGCATCAGAATTCATCCCAGCAAAGTAGAGGCAATTATGAGTTGGAAGCTTCCCCGTAATGTGATAGAAACCAAGAGTTTCCTCGGTTTGGCCGGTTATTACAGGAGGTTTGTTAAGGGATTTTCATTGATTGCTTTTCCTTTGACCAGATTACTAAGGAAAGATGTGAAATTTGAGTGGACAGAGAAATGTCAGGACAACTTTGAGAGACTTAAAAAGATGTTGACTAAGGCTCTCGTTTTGACACAACTAAGGAATATGTCATCTATAGCGATGCTTCTCACAATGGACTGGGGTGTGTACTGATGCAAGAGGGCAAGGTAGTAGCTTATGCTTCTAGACAGTTGAAGATACATGAGAAGAATTACCTTACACATGACCTTGAACTGGCTACCATTGTCTTTGCTTTAAAGATATGACTCCATTACTTGTACGAGAAAATATTTTATTTACACCAACCACAAGAGTTTAAAGTATCTTCCTATCCATAAGAAATTGAACTTGAGACAAAGAAGATGGTTGGAGTTGATCAAAGATTACAATTGTCTGATCGACTACCATCCAAGTAAGGCCAATGTTGTGGCCGATGCATTAAGCTAAAAAATTTTGGTAGAATTACACATTCGTCATACTTTCAACTAAGAAATCAAAGATGCACAAAAACAAGATAACAAGTTAGTTGAGATAGCCGAGTCAGTCTCTAAGGGAGAAAGACCTGATTATACAATTAGTTCAGATAATAGTTTATACTATTAAGGTCGATTATACGTACCTAATGTGGAAGATATGAGACAGAGGATCTTAAAGGAGGCACATGAGACAAAATATGTCATACACCCAGGAAGTAACAAGATGCACCATGACTTAAAGAATAAGTATTGGTGGCCAGGTATGAAAAATGACATCACAGAATTCACCACCAAGTGCTTGACATGTCAACAAGTCAATGCAGAATATTAGATACCTTCAGGGTTGTTACAGCCAATCACGATTCCAAAATGGAAATGGGAACGAATAACCATGGATTTTGTGATTGGGTTACCTTTAACACCAAAAAAATATGACGTTGTGTGGGTGATTATGGATAGATTAACAAAGTCAACTCATTTCTTACCCATCAGAAGGGACTACCCATTAAGCAGGTTAACAGAGTTATATGTAAATGAAATAGTACAACTTCATGGAGTGTCAGTCTCCATTGTTTTAGATAGGGATCCCAGGTTCACTTCTCAGTTTTGGGATAGTCAGTAAAGAGCTTTGAGTACCAAGCTCAATTTCAACACAACTTTTCATCCTTAGACTGATGGACAATCAGAAATGATGATTTAGATTTTGGAAGACATGATGAAGAGTTATGTAATAGAGTTTGAGGGAAGTTGGGACAAATACCTACCATTGATGGAGTTTTCCTACAACAACAGCTATCAGTCAAGCATTGAAATGGCTCCTTATGAGGCACTTTATGGTAGAAGATGTCGAACACCATTGTGTTGGGCATAACTCAGTGAGAAGAAGTTATACAATAAAGGTTAAGGACAATTTCAAATAGGCAAAAATCATATGCAGATCTCAAAAGGAGAGACATAGAGTACGAAGTGGGAGACAAGGTGTTTCTCAAGGTTTTCCCTTGGAAAAAGATCATCAGATTCAAAAAGAATGGCAAGTTAAGCCCTAGGTTTATTGGATCTTATGAGATCTTAGACAAAATTGGACCAGTTGTCTATGGACTTGTTTTACCGCCAGAGTTGAGCAAGATCCACAACGCCTTTCATGTTTCCATGCTAAGGAGGTACCGATTAGATCCTTCTCATATTATTCCAACCAAGAGCATCGAAGTAAGGCCAGATTTAACATACGAGGAAGAATCAATGGAGATCTTGGCTCGTGAAGTCAATGAGTTAATGAATAAACAAGTATCATTAGACAAGGTGTTATGGAGGAATCATTCAACTGAATAAGCAACATGAGAAAGCAAGGAAGTGATGAAGGCACAATATCCCCAATTGTTTTCAATATAAACAATCAAGTAAATTTCGATGACGAAATTTCTTAAGGGAGAGAGAAATGTAACGCCCGTCAATTTAGGCTTGGATAATTAATATGTTTAATGATTGTAATTAAAATTATTTGAGATTAAATTTGGAAATAAAATATAATAAAAATATTTATAAATGAATTTTTATTAAATTATGTGTGTTAAATAAAAAAGATAGAAATGTTGGGTAAGTTAATAATAATAATAAAGTAAAAATCAAGAATTTAAGTGAATATTTGGCAAAAATAATAGGGGACCTAATAGGGTATTTACTATGAGTATAAAAATGTTATTTTCTTCTTTTTCTTTCAAATTTCAGAACGCTAGCATTTCTCCCACTCTTCCATACACAAATTCTCTCTTCTTTTACCTATCTTCTTCTTCCTCTAACTATAAAAGCTTAAGGTTTGAAGAGGTTAAGACTTTATTGTGTCAAGGTTTGTACATATGAGCATATTTATTCCTTTGTGCATTTTATTTGCATTTCAATGATGTTTGATGTTGAAGGATAAGTGAACAAATAACTTATTGTGTTTGCTGATTTTGTTAAAATTTGTCTAGAACAGTTTTAATGTATTTGGCTATATCTTTTGTTCTGAAACTTGGATCGGGATGAAACCAATTAGAAATGAAAATAGACACATAGATCTAAAACTTTTGTGAGAGTATAAATACTATATCTGATTCTAAGTTGGTCTAAAAATTTCTACAAATTCTCAGATTTGGAAATATCCAGAAAATTCTGGGTAGTTATTTTCTGAACATTCTATGGTATTTTCATTATATTTTTTGTTTTGGAACTTGAATTGGGATAAAACCAATTGAAAATGAAAATAGATACATAAATCTAAAAGTTTTATGAAGAGTATAAATACTATATTTGACTCTAAGTTGGTCTAAAAATTTCTACAAATTCTCAGATTTGGAAGTACGCAGAAACTTTTGGGCAGTTATTTTCTGAATATTCTATAGTTTTTTGGTTATATTTTTTATTTTGGAACTTGGATCAAGATGAAACTAGTTGGAAATGAAATTCGACACATAAATATAAAAATTTTATAAAGAGTATAAATGCTAGTTATGATTTATATTGGATTTAAATTTTGATACAAAATATCGGACCTAAAAATATTCTGAAAAATATTGGGCATATTTTTACTAAGCACTATATGATTATTTGGACATAAATTTAGCTAGAAATTTCAGATTTATATGATTCTTTTTGTATATGAAAGATAAGACATTAAACTAAAAATTCATAAAATATCATAAGGTCAAATTCAAATTATAAATAGGTGAAAGATGCAATTTAAAATCAGGGCAGAAATCTGTCCAGAAATAAAATTTTAATAATATATATATATATATATATATATATATATATATATATATATATATATACATATATATATATATATGTATATATGTATATATATATATATGTATATATGTCTTAATTTTGAATAATATGATAGTAGTTATGTTTAAAATTCTTATTGTGTATTGACTAAATTAATATGATGTGTTGTTGTTTGAGGTTTCAAATGAGATTGAGAAATTTTTATATGTATAGGGCATGTAAACCGAAAATTATTATAAATATGTGAATTTTGATGATTTATGTAAACGATAAGATGATAACATCAATTAAGCTCAATTTTCTAATCTAAGATTAGAAATAGGATAAATGACATGTTATTGAGGGGTTCACGATGTCGTAGGAATCTATGATGATATGGAAAATTTTATCATAAGGATAAGGTGACTTAAGTTCATGTGAGAGCACCCTTGATCCTAAATGCATGCAATTATTTATTTTACTCAATCAATATGGTTTAAGCTCGGGTGAGAGCGCTCTTGACTTGAGAAGCTCAGTTGATTACTTATATAGACAGATACAGATAGTGAGCAGGATGACTTAAGCTTGGGTGAGAGCGCTCCTGTCTCACAGTCCGCATTCAAATAGTCCTGTTTTAGAGTTTTAGAGCTATAAAATATAAAATATAAAAAAATAAAAAAAATCAATTATCAGGCAAATGAAACAAGGAAATATAAATCACAAATAAGGTATGAATATGAATTTATCTTTGTAAATTATGGCATGTATATGTGTTAAACCAATAAACCAGGTATGCAATATTTCATATTGATATATGATAAATTAATTTTTTTTTATACTGCTATAGAAAGGACTGTGATATATGAATTATTTATGATTTTTTTATGCAAAATTGGATAATATGAAAATGAAATTTTTATGAGATATCATAATTGTATGTATGAACATTTATGCACATATGTACCATTAAATATTAGGTTGCTTAGTGTGTGGGTGTTTTCCCATACGCAGGTTCGGAGCCTATAGAGAGAAGTTGACAGGAAGAGAAACAAACTCATACAGAGTCAAATAAAGTAAATCCACATCAGAGAGTTGATGCTTTATATGACACACATTTTGTTCTTATCCACATGTTTTGGGTGATGAGTATAATTATGGTTTTTAAAAGTTTTACATATCTTTTTATGATAGGAACATGTAATTTTATTTGGATCATATGTATTTTGTAAATATCGGGATAATGAAAGCTCACACTTATATTTGAAAATATGGACATGGTTTGTTAATTCCGCATATAAAATAGATTCATTAATTGAATGACATATTGCTATCATGAAAAAATAGTAATTAACATATGAAAATATAATAACTAAAATGAAAAAAAAACTTTAATTTAAATGAATTTTAAGGTAATAGGCAGGTGACATTCTCCTATATAGTTGGGATTATTCCTAACTATATAAGAGGGTGTTACAGAAGAAGTAGAGAGATGGAGACACAAGATTTATAGAGGTTTGGATATTAACAAATTTTACTTCTGTCCTCAATTTTATTTGGGTATTTCATCAACACTCAAAGTGTTACAAATGAAGTTTTTCAAACTTACTCTCAACTATGATGTTTTACTTTTTTGGCTAAAATCTAACCCATAAATACTTGTATTTTAATAGCTAACATAATAACTAAATTATTGTATTTTTAATGGCTCACATAAAAATTCTTATAATTGTTTAACTTACTACTCAAATCACTCAAGTACTCTATTGAGTATTTGATTACAGAAATAAAATTACTTACTAACAAAAAAAAACTTAACAAATTGAGCTAAAATAGTTTTTACAATAAAAATTATAAAAATCATATTTGAATAATTGCATAAATGGCTTTATAAAAATTGAATGCTTGATGTTTTTTTGTCTAATTGTGAGAAGTTCATAAATAAGTCGTATTTATACTTTCTTTAAGAAATAAAACCGTTTTGGGTGCAATTAATGTAAAACTAGTCGTTAAACCACTTTTTCGTTCGCACATGTCAACATTAAATACACAGGTTCACAGCATGACTAAATCTTCATCAGTGTGACTGTTCTTGGTGAAGCCGTAACTAAAATGGTGAAACTGACTGTGAACGCTTTTATATAAGAATTTACAATTTTTTATGAACATGGTTGTTCTAGTTTCACGGTTTGGTTATTGCTTCACTACTATGAACATTTGAACTTGAGAGAATTGATGCTAAGGATTTTCATGGGTATGATTTTACTAGTAATGGACGTAAAACTGAAGTTTTACGGTAGTAGTTATTATTGAACACATGCATTACTTGATTCATGGGCATGAGAAATTTTGTTACAGACGTGAATATTTGTTGATTTTCAATTTTTTGAATTTTAATTGATTTGAATTAATTTATTTTAAGGTTTTAAGAATATATAACAGGTCAAAAACATTTAAAATACAATAATAGTTAAATTTTTTATTTTTCAATCATTTGTAATCATTGATGAAAATACCTCTTAAGGTTCAACAAAACCATATCTTAATTATCAACTAATTTTAGATAGTAATATAGGAGTCTAATTTAAAACTTAGAGATTATGGCTAAATTATATAATAATTATTATCAATTAAGAAAAGTAATTAGATTTCAAATAGCGCTCTATCTACAAATAGAGTTTCAAATAATTCTTTTAACAATCTCAAATAAGTTAAATATATAAATGGAACAAATAATGATATTGAAAAGTGAATAATTATAATATTTTTAAAACTAACTGTTATAATATGAAATTGTAATTTAAGCATCTATTGCTATACAATCGCAAACCACACCATCCAACAAATGGGTGAAGAGGACGCCAAGCTTTATTGTAATTAACCAAACATCCAATTACTTTCCCTCAAATCCATTTGATCTCTATAACTCATGTTGAAGTAATATTAGCTATTTATATATGGTTGATATTAAATCTAAAAAATTTTATGAAAAAAATGATTTAATGAAATTTAAATTTAATTGTTTTATAAATAAATAGTTGAGATTATGCTATCATGATATATCAAGCCAAGTTAACTGTAGGAATTCTAAACCATAACTCCAATGAAGAATGGATCGGTTCTGATAAAAAAAAAAAAGGCATAATCATTTTTATTATTTTATTCATTTGATTGGTTTTCAGTTTAAATTATATTTTGATTTTTTCTATTTTATCACTTAATATTTTAAAAACACTATAGATCTTACCACCGTATGATAATATGATATTTTAGAAAAATTCATCCATATGTAAAATATAAATGCTATTTTTTTTATATGATATGAGATACATTATAATTTAAATTTAAATTTTTAAAGGATATAACTTAAATTTTTAAATTTTTGATATGATATGTGATACGTCATCACCACTATTTGATAATATGAGGGGTGAAAATAGACAAATAAAGGTTCTGTGTTTGCGTTTTGCCAAAAATAAATGAAATGAAGAATGGACGGGTAAAATTCTTATTTGTAAATGGAAAATTTTCTTGAAGTAGAGGTAAAGGGAATGGAGAATAGAGAAGACCTGAAGTCGATACTACCTTTCTTGCCCCTCGTAATTCGATCATCGACTCTGTATTGGTCATCACAAGTTGTGGAAGCGCTTAAATCACTCTCAAAAGGACCCGATTACAGCAATGTTAACTCTGGAGAATTGCTATTCATTGCCATTTCCGATATCAGAAATTCTCTCTCGCTTTCTGCTAAACCTCTCGCTCCTTTTGCCAAGGAAGGTTATGCCCTTTTCTTTGACGAGGTAAATATTGGGTTTTCCTTTTCCTTTCCTGGGTTTACGAGTTTTTCACTTTCCAACTAGATTATGTTGTTAAAATTTTAAGCTTTGAAGCAAATTTTGAGAGCTTGGGTGTCATCAGATGTTATTCCACCTGTTGGATTTTCTTGTTTTCTTTTCTGGTTTTGTGATTTTTATGGATTCCTAGAAGATATGGTTGTTACGTTTGGACTGCTAAGCAATTCGAGGAAACCTTTTACTTGTCAGTTACTCATAGGCTAGTTGAGTTAGGGTATTTGATAATTTTTCTGATGTTTTATCTGGAAAATGAACGAAATAGATGATATGTTAAATCATGTTAAATCAAGGAAGCTCGGATAATTGAAAGAAGAATGATTCTTGCAATAAGCTGATATACTTTATTTTTATGATGTTAGAACAATGAATGAAACTGAATTAGGAGAACTTTTTTCCAGTTGATATCTCGGGCTGAGTCCTCAAAATGGTTCAGAGAGGTTCTTCCAGCATTGGTTAATTTGCTCTTGCGGTTGCCCTTGCTTTTAGAGTCTCACTATCAAAATGCAGATAACTTGCTTATTGGGGATTCAAATAATGTCAAAACTGGTCTACGTTTGTTGGGCCCACAAGAAGCTGGAATAGTGTTTCTTAGCCAGGTATCTTTGTGTTCTCTGTTATTCAGTTTTTTTATTGAACATAACAAGTGTTGCAGTTTAAGTTCATGATTTCTTTGCTTGCTCAATTTCGTTAAAACGGAAAGAGCATGAAAGGAAAAGTCTAAACATAATTGTGTGTGCCATTGCTAAAGAATGATGTCTTTTGCCATTGTAAAGATATAAACAGTGTCTCGATGTGCTTGTTTTTATGGCAGTTCCTTCATTACATCCTTTTTTTTTGTGAGATCATGACATCCTTTTTCATCCAAATGGAAGTTTGAAAGTTTCCAGTTTTTGTTCTAATCTTAGAACAGTTGAATTTCACAGTATCCGTCATATTTAAATCTTGGAAGTTTATTTTAATTCATGAGCTCAATTAAATGAGATGCTGCCATATGAAGTGACAATATGATTCTTTCTTGACATCAAATTTGAAATTTCTTTCTCTTTATCTCATAGTTTGTGATAATTTCCATGTTGCATTTCAGGAATTGATCGGTGCTCTTCTAGCATGTGCTTTCTTTTGTCTGTTTCCAGTCACAGATAGAAGTTCAAAACATCTTCCAATGATCAATTTTGATCATTTATTTGAGTATGTGACTTTCAGCTTTGCTTTGACTTCTTGAACTATCTTATGTATTCTGTTATAAATATAGGCTTTTTAAGTATTGGACTACGACAAAGTCTACATAGAAGGTAGAACAATCCTGGAAATAAAATATTCTGTCGGAAGTTAAGTTTACATTTTCTTTTTATGCAGTGTGGGTGTGACTGTGTGTGTGTGAAAGAGAGAGTGAGAGAGAGTTAGTTTTAAATAATAATGATTAAGTAACTTAATGATTGTTTCATAAGGAAATGTCAAAATTTGCAAAGCACTGGTGATATGCCACAACACAGTTGTTACAACTGTCTTGTTTTGCAATATAATTGATAGCTCTGATCATTATCTCCTTTCAAAAGAGAAGCATAAACAGCCATGAAAGAGAGAGAAGGTACCTTCAAAGGTTAGCCTAAATGGTCCTCTTTTCTTTATTTAATTTGAAATATTAACTGCAAGGGATGTATTTCTACTCTTGGTTTGTATTTCTTGCCTTAGTTTGTGTTTGTTAAATTAGATCACTTCATTATGCATTTACTTGAATTCCTGCTGACACATCAGCTTCAATCATTCTGCTATTTTTTCCCCAAAAAAGAAAGAGGTTCATGGTGCCATTAGTCTATACTGTTGCACTTGGACATCACATTGTCATGACTGATACCAATTATATGTGCTCTGCACCTTAGAGGGCTTGTTGTTCTGTATAAAATGGCAAGAGTGGAAACACTGATTTCACTAATTAAGGAACAAACTAGAAAGACTTAAAAAGATTTTCTTGGATCCTTGCACTTTTCCAACTTCATTTCATTCTATTTGGCTTCTGGCAGAAAAAAAATGGATATGGTATTCAATACCAGAACATTGAACATTTTGTCACCGTTAAGATTTCTTAAGTATCCAAAGATTCATCAGTTTAATATTACCAAACTGGTTGTTTTATACTATTTTATCAATTTGTTTTTTCTCAGTATGGGCGATATTGGCATTTTCTAATTTTATACTGCCCTTTTTTTAATTTTATTTTTTCATAATGTGAAAATTCATTCAATTGAAACTTTTAAATATATATATTTTTTCAGGAATCTGTATGATGGCTATACTGAAAATCAAGAAAACAAGATCAAGTGCATCGTCCACTATTTTGAGAGGATATCTGCATGTACACCTGTGGGCTTTGTCTCTTTTGAGAGAAAGGTTCTTCTTTTGGATCAATTTCCTGAATGTGTTTCTTACTCCAAGGCCCATTTTTGGAATAAATCTAAAGCACCACTCTGCCCTCTTGAGGTTAGGTAGCATTCTAATTTGTTGACTAGCTTAATTTCAAAGTTCAGTCTTTCATGGATAATAATCAACTAATGCGTATAATTTCATTCTTGACTTGCGGAAAATCATTGTATGTCCTTGACAATTTTTTAGGTCCATGATTGTGGTTTGATAGAAGATCAATCTAGTGGAGCTCTTGAAGTGGATTTTGCTAACAAGTATCTTGGAGGTGGTGCTCTTCATAGGGGCTGTGTACAGGTACTGACTTTTATTTGCAATTTAAGTTTATTTATATATCTATTTTATGCCTAAAAATTTAAAATGGAATCCTTCTTGTGAATGTCTTCACATTTAACTCCTTTCATGCATGATTGGTTGCATGCCACTAGGGCCATTAAATCTCATATATATTGGTAGAATTGCATTTTTTTTATAATGCTGCTTGTTCTTATCATCTTGTAGGAAGAGATCCGTTTCATGATCAATCCAGAATTAATTGTTGGCATGCTTTTCTTGCCATGCATGGAATACAATGAGGCTATAGAAATTGTTGGTGCAGAAAGATTCTCAAATTACACAGGGTTAGTATTACAGATGAGGGCAATCCAAAACGTTAATTGAAATATATATCATCTTGAAGAAAAAAGTTCTGAAATTTTATTAATTCTGTGTGTTTTACATTTCATTCTAGTCCATATATATACAATTTTCTGTTATACAAATCAAGGAAAGTCTACAACTAATTCCCTCAACTTTAGGGACAAATTTACAACTAATTCCCTTAACTTTAAGGACAAATTATACAGCTAATTCCCTTAACTTTAGGGATAGATTATTAATCTTGATTTTCTCCTGAAATTTCTCCTAAAATTACTCATCCAAGATTTTCTACACTCCCCCTCAAGCTAGTGAATATAGATCTTTCAGTCCCAGCTTGCTAATATTCTCATGAAACATGTTACACAACTCCTTTGTTATCACATCTGCAAGTTGAAGTCCTACCGGGACATATGGAGTACAAATCAATCCACTGTCTAGCTTCTCTTTAATAAAGTGTCTGTCTATCTCTATGTGTTTTGTCCGATCATGTTGCACTAGGTTGTGGGCTATACTTATAGCTGATTTGTTATCACAATATAGCTTCATTGGTTTGCTCCATTGAATCTTCAAGACGTCTAGGATAATTTTGACCTATAATAATTCACATACTCTTGATACCATAGCTTTGAACTCCGCTTTAGAGCTTGACCTTGCTACCACACTTTGTTTTTTGCTTCTCCAGGATATCAAGTTTCCTCCAAGAAAGGTACAATAGCCTGAAGTTGACGGAGTAAGCTATATCCGGTCTAGTATGTGTGAGATAGATGAGTTTCCCAACAAGTCTTTGGTACATCTCTCTGTCAACTGCCTTGTCTCCAAAAGCCTCACTTAATATGTGATTCTATTCAATGAGAGGTTCAACCGGTTTGCTAGCCGTCATGCATGTTTCCTTAAGCAGGTCTGTAACATACTTTTGTTGAGAAATAAAAATTTTATGCCTTGATCGAGCCACCTCAATTTCAAGGAAATACTTCAATCTTCCTAAATCTTTTATTTCAAATTCCTTGGTTAGACACTTTTTCAAGGTCTCTTTTTCTACTTCATCGTCTCCTGTCACTATAATGTCATCCACGTATATAATCAAAACAGTCACTCCCCCTGAGGTTGAATGTTTGATGAAAAGTGTGTGATCTCCCTGACTTTGCTTGTAGCCACTAGCTATCATCACTCTGGCAAACCATCCAAACCAAGTACATGAGGATTGTTTCAGCCCATATAACGCCTTTTTTAATCAACAAACCTTATTCTTGTTAACCCCACTAAATCCCGATGGAATGCTTATATAAATTTCCTCTTCTAATTTTCCGTGAAGAAAGACATTTTTCATATCATACTGCTGCAATTCCCAATCAAAATTAACAGCCAAAGACAATAAAATCCTCAATGTATTCATCTTTGTTTGGACCAAACGTTTCTTAATAATCTATTCCATATGTCTGTGTGCATCCTTTCGCGACTAACCTCGCCTTGTAACGTTCTAGGGACCCATCTACCTTAAATTTAACTGCATATACCCATTTACAGCCCACTGCTTTCTTACCCTTTGGTAAATCAACCAATTCCCAAGTCTCATTCCTCTCTAATGCATCCGTTTCTACTTCCATAGCAAGTCTCCATTCTTTCTTTGATAATGATTCAGACAATGAACTAGGAATAGAAATTGTGTTTAAGGTGGAAAGGAAACTTTGATGGCATTGGGAAAAGTTCTCAAACGACACAAAGTGAGACAATGGGTATAGGGGTCTTTTGGTGCATTCTCGGGTCTTTTTCCTTACAACAATAGGTATATATAGGTCTTGGTCAAGGCTAAGAGGCTCGGGACAATGTGGTTCAGGGTTGGAAGAAGGATGATTTGTTGGTGGTGTAGACTCTAGATTTGATTCACTCATTGTTACCTCATTTCCGGAGCTTGGTTTAAAGGATTGTTTTTGCCTTGTAGTCATAACAAGATCTTCTTTCCTTGCATACACTTGGTCAAATCAGAACCAGTCAAAGATTTTATCATCTCCTTCCCTTTTTCTTTCCCACTCATCAGATTTTGGAATTCACTCTTGAAATTCAGATTTGGACAACTCTAGTGGTGGAAAGTTTGACTCTTTATCTTCAAATATATGTAACTCCGCCTGAAGATAAGGAGTGGTGAACTAGGGCTTATTTTCAACAAATGTAACATCGGCTGAGATATAGAGTTTTCTAGCTGGTGGATGATAACATTTGTAACCTTTTTGAGTAGATGAGTATCCCACAAAGACACTTCAGAGCACGATGATCTAACTTCCCACGGTTATGACTATGAACATGGACAAAGTATGATCGAATATCGGGTAGAATTTGGATAAGTTTTGTAGTGGGCCTTGAAACCCCAAGATCCTAAAAGGAATTATGTTTATGATATAGGTTGATGTGAGTACAACTTCTCCCCAATATGTTTTTGACATATTTTGTTGAAACAATAAGACTCTAGTGTATTCAAGAAGATGTCGGTTTTTTTTCTTCCACTCTATTTTGTTGTGGAGTAGTGATACAAGATGATTCGTGTATAAGTCCTTTTTAGAAATAAAAACTTAAGATTTGATTGAAATAATCGTGAGCATTGTCCGAATGAAAGTGCTTTATATTGGTGCCAAATTGATTTCGAATCATTGTGTGAATGATAGGAAAAATATGACTCACATCAGACTTATTTTTGAGTAAATAGATCCAAGAGATTCTTTTGCAATCATCAAGAAATGTGACAAACCATCTAGACCTTGAGATGTTAAGAACAGTTGATGACCCCCAAGTATCATTATAGATTAAAAAGGAAAAGAAAATCTTTTATTACTGATGGGAAATGGTGCATGAGTGTGTTTCGCATACTCACAAATATCACAATGGAAATATTGAACATCAAATCCCTTAAACAAATAGGGGTGCTATTTTCAACCCAAGAAAAGACACATGACCTAGACGCCTATGATGTAACCATATGACATCCTTATTGGAAGAACAAAATGTGGACAGGGTAGATTTACTGAATTCCGATTGACTTGATGTATCCAAATAATAGAGTCAATTATACTCATTAGTAAGTCCAATCCTCTTCCTCGAACCCTAATCCTGAAATTCACAACAGGAATCATGGAATATAACACAACCGGTTAGATTTTTGGTAAGCTTTTGTATTGAAATTAAATTTGTGAATAATCGGGGAACATGAAAAACGTTTTTAAGAACCATTTTTGAGTAACCTGGACATCTCCTATTCCTGCTACTGTGGTTGTAGAACCATCAACAACAATAATCTTCCTATTGCTAGGACAGGGATTATAGGTTTTAAATTTATTTGTAATATGGTTAATATGATTTGTAGCACTAGGGTCAAGGACCTAGACATTCCTAAGCTCATTGCCTAAAGCATTTAACTCAAGAGAGATTAGAGCATTACTTGAAAGTGTCAATTAACACATACCCTGATTCGTTGGTTGAGAATTGTTAGTTGTTCATTTTTCAACAGTTCCCAGCATACTTTTAAGCTTCTCAATTTCCTTTACACTAAATCCTCCAAACACTTAAGTTGGGTCTTGAACTGACAAATGAGTCTGCTTTGCTGGCCACTTTTCTTTCCCCATTCACGACTGTTTGTGGATGGTTTCCCATGTAGTTTCCAGCATCATTCTCTGGTGTGTTGTGGTTTCTTGCAGAACGTGCACCAAAACTCTTCCCGATCCTTTTGCAAACTCGACCGATTTTTCTTGTCCGCAACATCTTTGTCCAGTACTAACCCCTGAGGTTTTAAGCTTAGAAGAGTAGAATATTCGGTTGAAGGTGATTCTAACATAATGCCCCTGCGACTCTCTTCAACACGAACCAGATATATTGCTTCTGTTAGAGAAGGAAATTCAGGTCTGCCCAGAATTTGAATTCGTACAAGATCAAATTCAGAATTTAGGTCAGTCAAAAAATCATAAACTTGGTCTCTTCTATAAACTTTTTGACGGCGAATGCACATTTGCTACAATTCAAATCAAGTGTCCTGTAATAATCCAGTTTCTACCATTGGTTTTGCAGAAAATTGACATATTCCGTCACCGTTTTCGTCCCCAATTTTGCTCCAATTGTTTTCGTCTTGATATTATATATAAAAGCTACATTATTAACCTTGGAATACGTTTGATAAACCGAATCGCCTTTGCTGTAAGAAGAAACATGCTCGTATCACTGATTTTGGGTTTCATGGAATTCCATACCACGACATAATCATTGAATCCTCTTCTTCCTACGCGTCAAGTCTTGTTGTTCCATTCTCCGGTGCTTTCTCATGACCCAACTTCCTTTTTCCTTTCAGGAATGTTCGAACCAGTTGATACCACTTCAGATAATTTTTTCCATTCAGTAAATATGTTGTCTGGATGTTTTGAAGCTCTATTGTGCCTTGTGTAATATGTTCTTCCTCCACAGTTGAAGATAATTTCAGTGATGGTGTTGAAGAGGTAACGTCCAACATGATTGAATAGGGTCAAATAATAGGTAGGAATAAAAATGAATGGGAAAGAGAAACAACGATGAAGGCTGAAAATAATAACAAAGGAACCAGCAATTAAGGCTGGGATTAACAAGAGACAAATGTGGTATGATTTTTTCAGAAACTCTAGATAGACTCTGACACCATGAAGAAAAAAGGTTCTGAAATTTTGTTAATTCTATGAGTGTCTTACATTTCATTCTAGTCTATTTATATACAATTTTCTGTTTCACAAATCAAGGACAATCTACAATTAATTCCCATAACTTTAGGGGCAGATTATTAATCTTGATTTCCTGCTGAAATTTCTCCTAAGATTACTCATCCAAGATTTCCTACACATCTCACTCTATTTGTTTTACATGTTAGTGTCCTGTGCTTTTGAGCTGCTGATTCTTGAAGTTACTATTTTCAGATTTATTATAAAAGCTCTCATGATCAAATATTAATTAGTTTACATGGATATGTCAGTTTTGCAATTGTTTTTTTTTTCTTTTACTTGTCTTATATGAATATTGGCAAAACTTTTTTCATATGTTCATAATTTGCAATATACTGTATAAAAATGCTGTATCTAGTGACCTATGTTACAACTTCCAACCCACTTATTACCACATTCTTCTCGTTGAATGTTGTAGGTATGCTTCTTCTTTTTGCTTTTCTGGTGATTATGTGGACAAAAGGGATCTTGATAGTTTGGGAAGGCATAAAACCAGGATTGTTGCCATAGATGCATTATGCAGTCCAGGGATGAGGCAATATAAATACGAATTCCTCGTTCGGTATGTAATCTATGCTTCTCAGAGAAGGGTCTTTATATTTATAATTCATACAAGATATCTATCCCCTGTCATTTGGCCAAAATTCATAAGAAGCTATGGATGTAATAGGTTCTGTGAAATTCATAAAAATTGCTACACTAAATCTTGTTTTAAAATTTTGGAAGTCACTCTTTTTCTTAATGAAGTTGGTCTAATTGGCATGAAAGCTAAAAAGCTTATGGTGTTGTATAGGTTCTTAAATGAGATGGCATCTCAGAAAGCTCTTAATAATGTTGTTGTAAGTCTAGATGGGTAATTGTTTTAGTGCTGTTAGACATTCATTAGAATTTTATCTTCAGAGTTCAAAAATGCTTGTGCTATTTTTATATAAGCTTCTACTTGTTGAATTTGGGAGAATTCTGTGCTTTTTTTCTGCAATAATTATATTAGAGCCTGTTTCCTAAGATGAAACAACTCCTGTTTGGTGTAATTACAGTACTCTAAATGCTTGTTGTATCAAATAATTTCAGCATGGCTTCCAATCCATGTAGTTGTAGCTATTTCATATTCTTATCTAATCCATTAGAGTGGTTCAACATCATTATCTATATTACAAAGAATGATCATATCATATGGAAATAAGATTATGACAGGTTCTAACACTTTTGAAATAAGAAAATAGATTAAGAAAACAGCTTGATTGGACTTGTGAACAAGTCTGAGCTCTTAAATACCCTCTGTGGTTTTTGTTTGCTATTTGTCAGTATCTTCATTTGGTAAGGTTTTATTCAAGTTCAATCTGCTTGTGTAAAAAGGATTATATGTTTGTTCTTGCATGTCATCTTGAGATAGTAATTTTAATTTTCCTGTTACCCAGAAATTATTCTGACTTGCATTTGCTTGGTTTTGCCAGGGAGATCAATAAGGCATTCTGCGGCTTTCTTGACCAATCTAAATTTGATCAGTATAAAAGACTATTTCAAGATAGTTATTGTCAAGGAGTGAAATGTAAACTAAATTATGAAGACACCAGTGTTATATCCAGAAATAATTTTCTGGTGCGAGTTCTTTATGACTTTTTTTTTGTGTTTTCCCTTTTTGTTATTTGCTTCATTGCCATAGGTTTATGGGCATGACAAATTTTATATTTTGTTGATGTTATTTTCTTATTTTAGAAAGATGAAGGTTTAGCTGGACATAATGGTAATTTAGTTGCTTCTTTTTTAAGCATAATTCTTGTGCTTTCCAACAGGTAACTGAAGCTCCCTCAGCATCTGCGGACATTGAAATGCATGAAGTGGAGTCTACAAGTGAAGTGTTTGGAGCGTTTGACAAGGGAACTTGGCATCTATGCCACGAAGAAAAAATTGGGATTGCAACGGGTAACTGGGGTTGTGGCGCTTTTGGAGGAGATCCCGAACTAAAGGCCATAATTCAGTGGCTTGCAGCTTCTCAGGTAATTTATTCTGGATATTCTAGAAGGTGACACTCCTTGAACACGAGTGTTAGTTTTGTAATTTCTTGAATGCATATATTTGTGGGAGAGACAGACTATATCATGGACTGTATCATCTCATACCTCTTGTAAGAGTAGAGATCTTTCTACATGCTTAATTTTTTTGTTGCTTAACAAGAGCCTTTACCATGAATCTGGGTGCCTTTGTTTCAGGCACTAAGACCTTACATACAGTACTGTACGTTTGGGATTGAGGCACTGCGGAGCCTGGACAAGGTACTTAATTTTATTCGCTATAATGAGAATTTCTTGAAGTATGATAACTGGAGTTCCTTTTAAGGCTTATTTCAAACTTCGTAATCTTAGCCCGGATGTTAGGCGTTACTGTCGAGTATGTTGTTTATGGTTTATGCTCTGCACATATGAGACGAATATTCCTTCATTTGATGTTTTGGGGGCATGCAGGTGAGCCAGTGGATTCTGTCACATGAATGGACTGTTGGAGAACTGTGGAATGTGTTGGTGGAGTATTGCCACCAAAGATTTAACAGGGAAACTAGTGTGGGATTCTTTACATGGCTGCTTCCATCACTTAACAACTCTGAGGTTGCAACTTCAAACATTCCGAACACCCCTTTTTAACATAGTCCATTTGATCGTATTGGTTGTCTTTGTAGTATCTCTCTCTCTCTCTCTCTAATATGCATTTTCATCAAGTTCACTGCCAAATGGTCAGAAATTTAATCTAGTAGAAATTTAAAATGACATAATTTACCAGAAGAAAAACTGGATATTAGAAGGTGTAGTTAAATGGTGTGCAAGTTTTATGATTTATTTAAATTCTTACAATAATAGTAATAATATCAAAGAGATTTTCCCCCTTTTTGGTGAACATATTGTCCTCATAATCCTGCAAGCTTCTTATAATTTTCTTAGCTCGACTCATTGTCAGAAAGATGCCTTCCTCCAATTTAGATTCTTATTGTTTGGAAATGGCATATCCTCTTCTAACAAGTATGTCGGTGTCTTTAGAAACTCGGATCTCCAGCTGGAATTGCTGTGAATGGACCCAAGTTTACTTAGCCACTCCCGACTCAATTACACAATGGTAGACGCGTTTTAGTCTCCTGTCTCTGGTTCCCTTGCTAGCTTTAGAACCTACAGTCACATCGAAATCCCAAGAATTAGGTTGAACTTCATATGGAAGAAAATAAGTTAAATAGTACCATTCCTATACTATTTTTTATTTTTATTTTTATTTTTCAGGATCCTGAGATGCTTGATTTGAGTTATAATTTGATTGAGGGGACATTAGTTAGCAACATCGAGTCATTGACTGTGATTCATGTGCCACTGTTCAAGCTCCATGCTATAGGCCATCACCGCATGCTAGGCTTGTGAAAAATGAAAATTTATTTGAGCAAAAAAAAAAAAAGTTGAAAAATGAAATAGTATGAGTGCATATATGGTTCTCATGGGGATATGGTAGCAACTGGATTCCCAGTTGGGTTTTTGATAATACTGTTTTTTTTCTTCTTTTAAATATTTGGATGATTGTAGTGGAAAAAACATTTTAGGAAAAAATTTTAGAAAATCACCTAACGTTTTGCATTTATTAAATTGTATACTTTTGTTCATTTTTCCATTCAAAATTTAACAGTCAACAATTTTTTTAAAAAAAAATTGTGACAGTTTTCTCAAGAAAATGCATTTGTAAAAATTTCAGTTTTTTTTTAAAAAAAAAATAATAAATTTTCGCTTTAACTCCTTAAATACATGCCATGCATAAATTTTTAAAATCACTAAAATTTGTATATTTATTTGTTCATTACATTCATTTTTAAATTAATTTTCTAAAAAATAAATGGAAGAATTTTTAGTAATTTTAAAAATTAATAAATTTTTCCTTTAATTTATATCTTGTCTAATTTGAGTTAAAGAGGAAAATTTATTAATTTTTAATATTACTAAATTCTTACAAACGGATTTTATTAGAAAATCCCATAGCAAAAGTTTTAAATTTGTTAACCAATAAATTTTTGATGGAAAAATGGCTGGAAGTGTCCAATTGAAAATTTTCAAACGTCAGATATACAGTTAACACAAATAAAAAGATATTGGTGTCCAATTGAAATAGAAGTGAAACATTAAGTGTTTTTTAGAACTTTTTTAAATATTTATTTGGGTTAAAGAGTGATATAAGTGAAAGAGAGAGAACATACAAAAATTATATGATTTGATATTCTGCCCACGTGCATGAGAAGAAAAATAATTTACTAACAAAACTTGGAGTTAAATAACAAAGAAATTTAGTCTTTAACTCTCAACCCAAAATTCAGAATATACCTAATAATCTCACAAATACCCAACTCAGAGATTATCTACAAAATTTCTAAATTAAGTTATTCTCTCTTCAATAAACATGGAAAGAAAACACATAAATTTTAAGTTTGTGTGATATATGAAAGCAAAATTTGACTTGTCTTTCCTTATAAAATATCTGGATTTAAATAAAAAAAATCGATTGAAATTGAATATTTGAATAAAACGTTAACTAAAATAACGATTACAATTGGAATACTTATTATCTTTTTTATTATATTTTTCATTTTTCGATTGATACGTAATTCCTATTTTTTCTCATACGATTCACATAATATTAAAAGTAAAGATATGTATCATTTATAGGATGAATAAGATAATAAAGAATGTAATAAAGTGAAATTCATAAAATGTGCATATATATGTCTATAAAGAAATAATAATTAGTAATTCAGATTTCCTTCCTTCTTTGTTTTTTCCCTCTCAATTCATGTATACAAATTTGGATTTCCTTTCTTATTACCTTTTATATCTTAATACTTATTCTCATTTTCAATGCTATGGAATCCATATAAGGGAAAAAAAAATCAAAAAGAGTAAGTGTCAATAAAAGAATGAGAAGATAATAATAAGGGCTTATCTTGGAATCATAATTTTAGTCAACTTTTTATTTAAATATTCAATTTCAATCTACTTTATATATATATATATATAATCCAACCCATATTTTATATATATAGAAAGACAACCAAGACACACACACACACACACACACACACATATATATATATATATATATATATATATATATATATATATATATATATATATATATATATATATATATATATATATATATATATATATGATAATTCTACAAGAATCACACACAAGTAAAAGACTAAAAAGATGAATTATTTTGGGAATCAAAATCTTGTAATATTGTTGTTTGTGTTGGTAAGTGGTGCTTCAGGTGCAATTCATGAAATCATCTATAATCAGTTGGAGGAACCTCAGGATCTTATTGTCCACTGCAAGTCTAAAGATGATGACTTGGGTAAACATGTAGTTCCTCACTTTGGCAATTATAAATTTCAATTTACTCCAAATATATGGGGAACCACTCTGTTCTTTTGCAGCTTTTCGTGGCGCCAAAATTTCCATTGGTTTGATATTTATTTGGAGAAAAGAGATGACTGCCAGGACTGTTATTGGTTGATAGGTTCCCAAGGTCCTTGCTTTTATACTAATAATCCACGACAACTTCAGTGTTTTACGTGGAATAAAGATGTCTAATTATGTGTTTGTATTTTGTTTTAATGAAATATAAGTCAATTAAAATAAAGTTATATTATATATAATTTGTTGATAGTCTTTTGGTCCTTGAATTATTATTTTTTTTTTCCAAATTATTCCTTAAATATTTATTTTATTGTATTGAGTTTTTAATTTTTTTAACACACATAAGTAGTGACTCAATGGAAAAAAAAAATTCAGTGACCAATGTGTGTTAAAAAAAAAAATAAATTGGGTCCTAATCTATTTTTTTTTTAATCAAGCTAAACTATATATATATTGTTATGAAGTTCCCACCTAGACCCAATATTAGTTTAAGGACTAAATAGAAAAAAAAAATCGAAGTTTAAGAATCAAAGGATCAATGGAAATTTTGATTTTTTAGTAAAAACTCAAAAGGATGATTTTTTGAAAGAAAAATGAAGTTATAAAACTATACTGTTACAAAATTAATGCATAAGAACGGATGAGTTACAAGATCCAAAGTTGAAAAGCCGTAGATAATATTACATTAAATGGGTTAATAAAGAAGAAAATAATAAAATGAAAATCGAGAATTTTGAAAATCTTTAGTGATATTCGGACCTTTAAATTCTAAGAACTACATAGTTAGTTATCTTTTTTTTTATTAAGAAAGTACTTAAGAATAAAAACTGAATTAAAATGGTAAGGAGTTAGGATTAAGTTGTTTAATTATTTGGGCAAGTTGATTCTTTTCCTTAAGAATAAAAACTGAATTTAAATGGTAAGATGCTACGATTAAGTTGTTTAATTGTTTGGGCAAGTTGATTCTTTTCATTTTGAGAAAAATCTTAGAAGTCTTGAGTTCAAAAAAATTTAAATAATTAATTAATTAAATTAAAAAATATAAATTTATTTTTTTTTATAGTCAACAACAATCCTAAGACTAAAATGAAAATAATAACTGACATATTCTATTGGTTATGCCGTATAGGTTGCATGTGTGGAAGTTAAAAGGCGTGTTTTGCCAAACGGTGCCATTTTGTAAAACTGTAAGAGTCCATTTATTTTTTTATAGATTTTCACGGTTATTAAATCATGCCTTTATTATAAAAAATATAAAAAATATATTCTAATAGTTAAATTTTATAAATTTCTTTAATTTTTAATTTTAAACTCTTTTTTTAATTAAAAAATTATTCAACTAATTCGATTTATAGAAATTTGGTTGAAGTACTTCTCTTAATTATCTTAAGTTGTGCACATATAAATTAAATTAGTTCAAAATTAATAATTAAAAGATCAATTAACTAATTTAATAATTATAAAAATCAATTAAATAAATATTAAGAATTTATTTAAATATATTTTAAAGTTTTTCCATCAATAGTATATATTGGGAGGATAAAATTTGAAGTTAAGTTGTTTGTAAAACTCTTTAGGTCTTCAACGGCACAAATAATTTCCTGAATTCTAAAGTTTAAAAACCAAAGCATGGTACTATTTTTTTTTTTTTTTTAAAAAGAAATGAAAAAGAAAAATGGCAAATTCTCCCAAATCCCAATCAAAATTTCCAGCCATCACTATCACAATCCAAGCAAGCTCTAAAAACGAAATAAGGGTTTAAGGTTTTGACAGGCTTATCCTGTCATTCTCCAGTGCAAACACTTTTGCCTTAGCAATTACTAGAAAAAGCAGGACACGGCAGGATTATAGAGTTCAACCAAGTGGTGAACTTTTTATATTGTCCAGATACAATTCATCAACATATGGCTTCTGTATTTATTTTGTTATATTGTTATGTTCACTTGCTTTTATTCTTTGAACCTATCTAACATGGGAATCTGCTTCTATCTACTGTGGTTTCTACAAATTTCAAGAAATAATATTTTTATGCTGGGAATTCTGTTTCTAGGAGAAATCTCACAACCCTTTATTCCACTCAAAGAAAAACAGAAAAATGAGTCTATTAAGAGAATTTTTTTTATAGCAAAATTCTATCTTTTCCACAGGAATTGGCCAAGTCATGGAATTTGTTGAATGTTTAGCTCTAAGATAAGCTAAATAGTTATAAGCAGATTTAATGCTTGAAGTTTTGTGTTATAATTTTGAAAATGACTCTTCCTCGTAATTGTTTATAGGACCAGAGTAAAAAGTCTGTAATTAGTAATGATACAAGTAATATTAGAACCTGGAGAGTACTTACATTTTTATTTCCCAACTGTTTGGATCACTTGCACAACTCCATTTGGGTTCGGTTAAACCTTCAATGAATTTTCATATAATGTTTTTCCTTCCCAGGATTGGGCTAATTTGAAAATCTGGAATTGAGCTTGAATGCTGATATAAATAATTTATCTTTTCAGCCATAGAATTTCATTGTTTTCTGTTGGTAGGCAGCCAAGTTTTTAAAAAAATTTGGTGTAGATTTCTTCACATGTGGGTTCCACCACATATTAAAAAAATGTTAAAAGTTGCAGTAATTCAATTTTGAATTAAATTTCTCTTGCCAATATTTTTGACTTTTTTTTAACTATAAATAAACAAATTTCTTTTCATTTGAATTACAACAATCTCAATTCATTTGACAGAATTTGAGAAAGATTTAAACTTTTGGAATATTTCCAAAAATTAAGAAATGACAAAAATAGTGAGAAAAATATTTTGGAATGCTTTTGGGAAACACTTGTGTGCCACTATTTTTGGATTTATCTCAAAATTGTTGTATTACCTCTAGTTTGTGCCTAGGGAAGACTCTCTCTTTGTACCCATTAATTTTTATTAGTGGAAAAAAAATATTCGGAGTGTTGTCCGTGGACGTAGCCCAAATTAAAAGGTGAACCGCATTAAATTGTCAGTGTTATTTTTGTTCATTATTTTTATTCGTATTTATTAATATTATTTTACCCTTTATACCCATCATTTTCCTCTATTTATCTTTATTATGTGTTGAACTTGAGTTTATATAGGTTTTAAGATTGTCATGTCATTATTTCCAATTTTAGGGTGTTCTAAAAATTATTTTATATTTTAGGGTAAAAAATAATGACATAATTAGGACTGACAATTCGTGTCGTGTAGTGTCTTAATCGGATATGACACGATTATACCAAACACGAACACGACACGATTAACTAATCGTGTCAAAAATTTGAAACACAAACAAGACATGTTAAAATCCGTGTTAACACGGCATGACACAATTAGACACGATTAACTTAATATGTATAAATTATACGACATGACACGATTAGACACGATCTACTTAATGTGTTTAAACGTATACATTTTATACGACACGACACGATTATACACGATTTTACTTAACACGACACGACACAATTATACATGATTTTACTTAACACGACACGACACAATTATACACGAATATTAAATTAAAAATTTAATTTAATCAATTGAATCTCAATTTAATCAATTTACATTTAATTAATAATTTTAATTTAATTAATTAAACTTTAATTTAATTAATTAAACTCCAATTAAATATATATAAGTTCAATTAAATCAATTTAATTCATTTATTCATATATAAATATGTATTATATATATTTATAATATTATAATATATATTTGAATTTTGAGTAAGACTAAAATAATTAGTAATATATTTATAATTGATAAAATAATATATTTTTAATCGTGTCTAATCGTGTATTAACAGGTTAGACAGGTAAAATCCGTTTATAATACGATTTTTCTTGTGTCGCAATCGTGTTGACACGGTTATGACCCATATCCGTTTAACTCATATACATTTACGGTTAAACTCGTATCGTGTTCAAAATTATCAGCTCTAAACATGACAATCTGTCAACTTTTTGAAAAAATATACAATATTAAAAAAATGTTGTCCGCTTTTTGAAAAAGCGGACATAATTTTTTTTTAATAAAAAAATAGCTGTCCGCTTTAAAAAAAAGTGAACATTTTTTTTCTTTAAAAAAAATCGGCAAAATTCGATCTAAAATAACAATAACTTTTCAAAATATATTTTATAGATTTTTCACCCCAAAACTGGAATTTGTTTGTCAAAGAACCCTAAAAATGAAAAAAGCCCCGAAGCTGATTACCCCCTTGCAGCGGAGGAGGATGATCCCGATTGGCCTGATGATGCTGAAGGGTGGGGATTCAACTTGGATCAACTCTTCAACAAGATTACTATCAAGAATGTCAAGAAGGATGATGATGAGAATTACGATAGTGAGAATGAAATAGTGTGGAAAGATGATAATTACATTGTTCCCATCAAAGATATAACTGCTACAGAATGGGAGGAGACTGTTTTCAAAGACATTAGTCCATTGATCATCCTAGTACATAATCGCTATAAAAGGTCACTCCTCTTCTGTTCTGTTTGGTGATTTTACTTTTTGGAAGTTAAATATGGTGCATTTTATTCTTTTATAAAGCTAAGGTACATTGTTTGCGTGTTTGATTTTTCCTTCATGCTGCATTAATTGATGAAAGCTTCATTTTGAAATATGCCTCTTTCCTAACCTGAGTTAAGGAGTTTCATAGAGGGGGCTAATATGTGGAATTTCAATGGAGGTTAATCTCCCAATCTCATTTGCAAGTTTGTTTTAATGTAAATGGAGGTTAGTGGAAGTTAAGTTGTTAGATTCATTAGTCTCTTATTAGCCAGTTTTCTTACCTTAGAATTATGGAGTTTAGGGGGTCTAACATAATGATTTTTTTTAATTCCACTTTTGTTAACCTTCTTTTATTTTATAACTCCCAAACAACGTGATATTGCTTAAAATTCCATTCCATTTGAATCTACTTCTATACTTCACCTTCCTTACCTTTCCAGTCATCAACCCTAAAACTTCCATGCAATGTGTTAAAAATTTCCTGTATCTAGTTAGTGTCATTCTAATCATGTTATCTGGTTTTATTTTACTATGAATACTGCCAATATGGGATGCTTATCCTCTTCTATCACCAATCTTTTGTCATGTTTTATCTGAAATTTTATACTTTATCCGACCTGAAGTGGATGCCGTTTTCCCTTTAGTGAACATGAAGCGTGAAAGTTTGACTATGATACAACTTTTTATGGCCATGTGTTTATGCTTGTGAAAAGGTCAATGCAATTCTATGCTGTATCTTCGGTTCAATTGTTTAGATCTTTCACCTGAATATTGTATTCTGACCAGACCAAAGGAAAATGAAAGAATTCGAGATGAATTGGAGAAGGCTGTGCACATCATATGGAATTGCAGGCTATCTTAACCAAGAGTACGTAAAACTATGTTACTCGGACACTTCAAAAATGAAGAAGTAGACATGTCCTTAGGATACAACATGGGTATGGGTATGGGATCCTTCAGTTTAAGAATGAGTATGCTTGTCTAGCTATTTTATGTCTCAACTTAAAATGCTTACTGCTAGTCTGCTAGTAGAATTTTTTGCATTTTTCTTTTTCTTCTTAGACAATAGGAACAGAAATTTTATCCTTATATTGCTTGTCTATCTATTTCAGCATAAATTTTACAATTTGATCAATTTTTTAATTTAAATTATTATATATAAAAATTGAAATATTTACATTTTTTTTATGTATATAGATGTATCTTTGTACCCATCTAAGCAGGTTCTAGTGTGGATGCATAAATCTTTCACACTAGCTTTCATTATGTTTCTTTTTATTAGCATACAAACTGCAAAGTGCTTCACAATGTGAAATTGATCAGATAATCATAACTAAATAATGAAATATGCAATTCATGGATGCATAAATCTCGTGAGATTATGCATATATCCCAGCAATCACTATGGTGTTTGCTTTAGCATTGAAGACATCACTCACTGTGAACACCACAGCAACAGAAAGCTTTGTGATAATGGAAGCGGAAGGCAAAGCACTGGAAAGGGTTAGAGCCATCAAACTTGCATTCAGATATGCCAACAGTTTTCTTATATGTCTTCCCTTCAAAAACTGAGAGGCATTTTCCTGTACTGTGAGACATCCAGAATCGGAATCCTCTGTGGTTTAAATTCTTTGGTGGACTGATCGATGTCCAGTCAGCCTCTGCTAAGCTTTCTAGTGACTTCATTGAGCGAAGGCTCACCTTGCCATGCTTGTCTACTGTTAGATAGCTTTGTCCACCTAAGAATCTATCCATATAGTTTCTAAACCTGTCATACGATTTCACAATTTTTCAGAGTCAGTATGAGGCTGCATGTATAAATATTGTCTAGAAAACGCAGCAAGCTTGGCTTTGGCTAGCTTGCTCTCCAATTGAGCATGGTCTATCAAATTTTGAAGTCTGAAATTGAAACTCGAATACAAAAATTGCCTCACTTTACAATTAGACTTGACTCAATCTTTTGAATGTGTATCTTTAAAGTGAAAGCTACTGATCCAACTATGTAAAAATGTGCATACCATTCTTACTGCATTAGTTCTTATAAGAAAATAGTAAAATTTTAGTATTGAAGCTGAACCAGAAGTAGATTCCCAGCCATAGTACGCATTATATTTTGTCAATGTGCCGCCTTTGATATTTGGCACTGAATAAATACCTATATCTTCTGCATCTACATAATCAGACTGTAAGGCACCAGCAATAAGAGTGTCATCATGTGCAGTCATATGGGGTTAGGCATCAGTTGCAGGGCATTGTTTTGTTTCACACTTTGAGCACTGGCAGCACATAGTTTATCACTTTTCAACCCATAAATAACAGAGGACTGAGCGATCATAGCCAGAAGAAGGGCAGACAGATAGCACCTATCCATATTTAGTTATTTACAATCTTATTGCCTTGTATTTTCCGGTCTCAATCTAAAGATTTGTATGGTTAATTATATACAGCTTCTTGTTCTTGATTTTACCAATTGTCTTCATTTTTCAATTTGATATAGTTAAATCATGTTGAGTTGTTTTGTGGGAACCAAGTTGGTTTTTGTTTTTTAAATGGATATTTGTTTGTCTGCCCCTTGGATACTATCAACCTTTTGTGTTTAGTCCAATTGTTTCTCTAATTTGTCAATTAGATATGGTGATACCTATATCTTTAGTATTATGATATAACACTTCTAAGTTTGGTTTTGTATTACTGACATTCCTGTCAGATGTAATAAAAAACAGATTTAAATTTTTTTTATTTAATTAACTGTTTTTTTAATTTTTTATAAACTGATTTTCTCAAGTATGATTTTGAAAAAAATATATATTTACTTGTTTCTTTTTAAAAAAAATTAAAAATAATTATTTTTTTTTACCGAAAAACACTTTTTCTAACTACAATACCAAACAAGGCTTAATTATATTGTGGGATAATTTCATAAGATGCTTCTCCTTAAAAAGAAAAATGAAATAAAGTACCCACATTATCTATTAGTAAATAATCCGGGTTAAACCTTTTTTTTCTTGTGATTTGAGTAGATAAAGGAGGAGAATTTTGTGTAATATGTGAGAATCAATTTATGATATATTAGACTATTGCATGTTGTTATAAATATATATATATCTAGATATTCTAAGAAATGAAACTTCCAGATTGTTTGATTATCTTCTAACTCAAATTCATGGGTTATGGGAATCAACTCGTTTGATCCAAGGATTCATGGGAAACTGTTATCTGTCTTATCAGAATTGGAGGTATTCATGTGTGATGTTAATGTATAGAAAAATCATGTGTACCACACTATGAAAATAAAATGAAATTACCACAAAATAGATTAATTAAGTCTTATAGGTCAATACCTATAAAGGAGATGATGAAACATTGCTAAACTAGCTATATGCTCCCTCCCTTGCATAGATTTATAAAATTTAATTTCATTTTAAGAGGAAATGATTAAATTTAATTTTTTTATCCTTATTTCATGTTATGCATATACAATGCTTTTTAAAAATCTCATATCAATGAATGAAAGTTGTGCATGATTGAAATTTTTTTTGTTTTTAATTTTTAAAATTTTTTTATCAAATTTTCAGTTTAATTTAACTTCATCATTTTTTTTGTAACATAAATGCTTATACTCTCCTAAAAACAGTAGTCCATATTGTGACTTAGATCATGTAAAGAACAACATCAAGTGATTCTTTCAGCATGTGAGGTATTCTTAATCAGTTAATCTACTACTAAGAAGAATAAATAAGCATGTAATATCATGATGATACAGGAGCTTGTTTCTAACTCTGTTTCTTCTCCTCCTAATCCATTAGCAGGCTAATAAACTAATGGCAAGCCATGCTAACGTAATAAATGGTATTAAAATGTCCAGCCTCTTTTTGAGAATAATGCATATGATCTATTGGCAAGCTCAGCTGCATCGGTAGGGAAAATAATATGATATTAGTACAAAAATGGTGAAAAGAGGAAAAAGGGTCTTGCTGCTTCGGCTTTGCCTCAACAAGTAAGAAATCAAAATCCCAGGGGAAATTATAGAAACAGAGAATTGGTAGAGCCCAATCCATTTTCAATTATTGGACAGAGATAAGCAATGCATCGAATAGTATAAATAGTCAAAAGGCCAAATCTTTCTTTTCATACATTCGAGTTTTGTTATTTTTGGCTAATATACGGTGTTAGAAGGAAAATAAAGCAATGACAGCCCACTTGCATATAGAACCAAAGATAAAGTTCAAAACCACATGCAAATGAGAGTTATGATCTTATTTACAATTTCATTATTGCAAACACGAACTACTCAAAATTTAAACAGATATTTCTCCATTAACTGTCTCTAACCATCCAAGACTTGATTACGTCTGTACATTCAAAAAACAAAACATGGATGCCCTTCTATTCGTAAATTCTCCAAACCCAAGTAAAATTTATGTATATAATCATACAGTTTGCTGATATAACATTGGACTTTGAAGCAGAAACAAAATGAAAAATTAAAGAACTGAATCGGAAAGCAAAGAAAAGCATGTACACAATCTTATAGTCTCATATATATATATATATATATATATATATATACACACATATAAAGCCTTTACCACAATTAATTCATGAGAGAAACAAAGGGTTTGCTTAGAAATTTTCTAAGTGCAACTCCTAAGTTATCAATATATAATTTCTAAAAAAATTAATAAATGCCAACAACAATTAAGACTCAGCATTGAAGTAATGAAATTTATTTTGTAAGCAAAAATAAATAAATAAATAAATAAAATTCTCTTATCATAACAAACGATGGAAGCTTAATAGAGAATAACTCGCATATTCTTGCATGATTTGAATCCAAGGTTATCACCAGTTAGCACCAAGGGATGTCAAACTCCCAAATGAAATGGTCCCCGTATTCTTTCAAGATATCAATCTCCTCAAAACAAATTGAAATCCAAAACTAAATTGCTTGAAGGGCCACAGGTTCTTCATCTTCCTTCACAGCCTTCACTAAGATGCCTCGATTATAAGGAGCTAACTTTCCATAGTACATTGATAAAATGGACACAGAAACATACAAAAGATGTTTGCCTCATCTTCACTTCTAGAGACAAAGTTGCCTCACATACAACTCCCGTAGTATAACCACACGCCGTATTGTTGCTAATATTTGCTTAAGCAAAGCCTTGAGCATTGTATAGAGCTCTTGTAGCAGCCAGCCTAACATCAACGCTTGCTTTAGATGCATTAATGTCTTGAAATACAACAGTAAGAATTTTATTTATTTGATCTTGATACGCAACATCCGGAGAGGTTTCCTCACACAGATATCCAAGAGTCACCAAGGTTGCTTGCTTGACATGAGTTTGTAGTAATGCCTGCAATATTTCAATTACCTCAATTGCAATTCACCAAGCATCAGATAATGGAGAAGAGTCTTCAGCAAAAATGTCTATCTAGTTTTCTATGAGGCGTCCAATGACAACATTCTCTGAATAAGTTCAAATTTTCTATGTTGTTATTTGGCATTTTAATATCATACCTGCTAATTTATGGCTATCAACAGGCTTATATCATTATCTAAACTTTCATAAAGTCAATTAAAAAATCAAATATTCAAACTACCGTAGTCTAAAGCTATAAAAAATAAGACAAAATCAGAGAGAGTAAGGATATACAGTTGAAATCAACAAGAGAAATGGCTGCTTATCTGAACAATGTTAGATTTTTTCTTTTTCTTTTCTGTATTTTTACTGAAATCCATAGACAGAATTAAAGAAGTTACAGATCAAACCTATTAATAATCATGCTTATCGCTGCTTCAACGATTCTCCATATCCCCAATTACAACTTGAATTATCAAAATGGCAAAGTTGCAAGTTAGAGAATAGACATTTTAGTGAAATTACTATCATACAGATATCAGCACAGGCAGAAACACACCATGTTATTAGAGAAACCAACAGGCAGAGATTAAAGATTAAAGCAGGGGAAATGATATCTACTAATGCAAAGTTGTAATTCTGAATATTCCGATTAGACAGATTACTTAAAGCCACTGCTACTATGCTATTAAAATGTAATCAATTACAAATGTCGATGCATCAGCAATTCTAGTTGCTAGATAATCTCTAGGTCCCAAACACAGAGTGAGTTGATATAATCTCCAGAATGAACTCATGCCAGCTATTTACTACTACTGCAGGCATTCAGAAGATTATATGAAGATGTTGATCTTGGATGGGATTATGCCATTGCTAAATATGAGCGTACAAGTCCCCTTGTGAAACCCTTTGAGAAGTTGTGCACTTTTTCTTATTATTAATGACAGTAAATTATTTTGATTACTGGAACATAGCCAATACGCTAAAAGGTGTTTGGACAAAATATTATCTTTAAATTACAAGTGCTTAAAATTCATTTTATATTTGCTTCTGAAAGTCAGTTTCAGATTACCAAATTCCACTCTAAAAACCACAAATCACTATAACTCAAGTAGTTCTTGGGTCATTTTGATATGTGCACTCTCAACACTAACACCCCCAAATTATTTGGAGAGAAAACATCAACGCAACTGAAATATTAGTTGTAAGAATGAAAAACTGAACCTAGATAAAATAAAGAAAATAGTACAGAAAAATAGTTTCAAAAGAAACTATAATATTTTAAAAGGAAAAAAAATGATGCTTATGATAGTGTTTTCACATCATAAAAGGACATATAAGTTACATTGTTTCATGAAATATCTGACATCATAATCTTACTCAAATTTTTGACCTTAAGAATTAAATATCAAAGCAGTTCAATTTACATTCTAGGACTAGTATCATAATATTCATGCAAATTCAATTAATTATGTCATGGGGAAAAATAAAGAATGCAGAACATTTCCTTACTGAAAATTTCACAACAATGATATTACTTTGCCTGCAATTTGAATAAAATCCTATCTGATTGCAGTCCTATAAGCCTCCATATGCACACTATCCTGTATAGATCAAACAAAAATTGGAATTTCCCAATTTAATTGATGAGATATAACGAACCAAAAGAAATTCATTGAATGAAACAATTTAACGATTACAGTAATGATTAAAAAGAAAGATTTCTTTCTTCAAAAAAAAGAAGGAAAGATTTCTTTCAAAAAGTAGCTGAACGCTAATATCTGTTAAAGCACATGTATTTTAGATAATCCACTATTAGAAAGAGGATAGGATAGAAGATCATGTGCAACAGAAAGATGCAAAAATTAAAAAAAATAATAATAATAATAATAATAGAGTTAAATATTCTAATGTTGTTTATATTTTGATTCTGCTCTGATTCTGAGATGCCACTTCAAGACTTTGCTTGTAGAAAATTGAAGTACATCCTCCACCATCTCATTCATTGCATCCCAATAAATCATATGGCAGCAAATTAGTCCAATTTATGCTGACTAGTGACTACTCAAAGCCTTCTACAAAAATTGCAAGATTTTACGTCCTCACCTAAAAAACCCTAATGGATTGCCTCACAGCATCCGCTGTTCCTTGGTACTACCTTTTTCCTGCCTCTTAGTGTATAGAGTAGCAGCAAAAACCTGTTCCAAAGGGAATCGTGTGTCAAAAACCTTTCAGGAAAAAAAATGATAATAGAAATATTTAATGATAGCAACAGCTTTTCAGCTCATGGAAGTAAATTAGTATATGAGATCAATTGTATACCATATTTTTTTATCTTCAAAGAATTAGAAAGCAAAATGAGCAATTATGAGAAAGTGCCACGTGGATAGCCCGGTTGAAGCTTTTGGTGGAATTCCCACCTGCTTATATATATATATATATATAGTTCGTGTCGAACCACTTATTCATTTCCATAGCTGTCAGAATCAGTAAACATCGAATGTGATCGCACCACCATTCCAGCCAGTGCCATACCTCTCTGGAACGGCTCGAAGCATTGTTGTTGTGTCAAGCATAGTGAGAGAAAGTACTGCTAGAAAAATACATGATCCCAGCACCAGCCACCTGCTTCCTCTGAGATCAGCTGCCACCTTTTACAAATCTCAAGCATTGCTCTTCCCATCCCAAAAAGATTCCAATACAAACATAAGCTCTCTCTTAGGGTCCATACTTGGGTATCCAACAATGTGAGAAGCCATTGTTCTATCTCACATCACACAAATATCAAACTTTAGTTTCCTCTATTCATATATTAAATTACAAATGAACTTATAATATGCATACACAGGCTTTTCAAATGAAGCAAGTAGAAAGTATGGTGCAGAAAATAGAGATGAAATCCGAATGCAAGCTACACTGATCCCCAAATTCTGTTCTAAAAATTCCAGGATTTGAACCAAATATTCCTAATAATCATCAATAAACCAACATCAATTCATAAATAACTTCAATAGCAAGACAAAGGAAAAATGCAATAAAGCAGCTAGAAAAACACAGGTATGATTAAATTTAAATATGTAACTAAGATCGTAAGTCAGGAAACCAAAAAAAAATAAAAGATAAAAAAGATACACCAGTCTTAACTTCAACACAAAAGCATATCCAATATTCAGTATGTCCTCCTCCTTCTTAGTTCCATTTTTCTATCTCTAACTCACAAAGTTAATCCAGCCTTAGTTCCATTGTTATCAAACATTAGTCACTCCAACCACACCATTATGTTTTAAACATCGCCTGAAACCCTAAAAGGAACAATTTGTTTAAGAATAAAGGACATGATCGTACAGATTAACAGCACTAGATTGAAATAAGTAAACAAATAAATCCTTTGATGTCTTGATAAGAGCAATCAGCGTCAATGATATGGCCTTCTATTCTTACAAACACACTAGCAATTATACTAGAAAGAAACTTTTAAGGTATTCACAGCATAGGTAGAAAGTAGCAACTGACCTGTTTGTGCTAAGCCCCCATGACCATTGACGCAAAGCTAACTTCTCCAGAGAAAAAAAAAATCAAAATCAAAAGGAACAAAGGCGGCATTGAAGCAGAGCGACAGGGAAGAAAAAAATTTGGACCATTTCTCGATTTATGCGTGTCATCCTTGCGCAGGGGCCATGCTAATCTTCTCTGTATCGTTCCAATTTTATCGGATGTCCCCGAAGGGACGATCTCTTCTCTTACCTTTCTTACTATAAAGTTGTCTAAAACGCTGAAATCAAGCGATGTGGGATAAGCGTCAAGAGCAAGTCCAGCTCTTACGAAACTTGGGCTTCTGACGTG
The DNA here is from genome assembly GCA_023653625.1 of Triadica sebifera. Lineage (NCBI taxonomy): Eukaryota > Viridiplantae > Streptophyta > Magnoliopsida > Malpighiales > Euphorbiaceae > Triadica > Triadica sebifera. Next base: position 33,076,287 of record CM042895.1, read on the forward strand.
TGGATATGCTTAGAGCCCATCTGTTTTATATCTTAAGGTCCAAAGTAACCGCATCCATAGTTTCCAACACTCTCCACCAACAGAAAGTTACAAAATAATGCCGAAGTCTAGTTATTTATTTTGATTTTTTTTTGCCTGAGTTTGGGTTCCTTCTCTGTGGGTTATAAAATGATTTAATCCTTTTGTTACATTCAAAGTATATTTTATTCTATTCTCACTACTAGTTTAGAGATACATAAAATATAATTGTTAAGTATAGTATTACATATATATATATATATATATATATATATATATATATATATATATATATATATAATTTTGATTGTTGAACATAGTAAGAGAAAATTTAAAAATAAAATAAAATAAAACTAACCTTCCTTGCATTCTTCCAGTGCATGAGGATTTTAAGCTTCAACTAACATTCAAAGCTACGAACTCTCAATAATAAAACAGGCCAAGAAATTAAGGTGCATATTTCCTTTGGCATATGCTTCTCTCAAGGAAATAATTCTATAGCATATACTCCTTGGATTGCTCTTATATTGTAATCAATAATTCAGCTCTAACATTATTGTGTTTCTTGAGCATTCTTTTGATATGAAGTTTTCTTTGCAATCCATGAATATATTTGTTGATTGTCATCTAATCATATTTTGATTTTTCTATTCCAATTTTACTCGTGATAATATGGTTAGATGACCATCAACGAACACATTCATGATTTTGCATATATTTTTTTTTTTGATTGTAAATGAACTAAATAACTCGCAAGCTATTCGGCTCTCAATTTAGAAAAAAATTTGTTCGAAATTATTTATTAATATTAACGAGCCGAGTTCGAGTTAGCTCAAGCTTAATAGTATTTGGTTCGTGAACTCATAAATATATTTATTTAAGAGCTCGTTAACGTATTCGTTTAAAAACTCACAAATATATTCGTTTAAAGTTCATTTACATTATATTTTGTTATCAAGTTCAATCTCAAATTCGAGTTTTTGTTATTATTAGTTAATAATTTGAAATCAAACTAAACTCGTTAAACATGATAAATAAGCTATTTAAAAATCAAGTTTGAGCCACTTGCGAGTTTAATAATTTTGAAACGAAATGAACTTAAGGTCAAATATAAAAGCTCTAGCCTATGACATTTTAAAACAAATCAAACTTGAACTTATCAATATTCGGTTCAATTTATTTACAGCTAGCTCTTTTACTTTGCTTGTAGCAGTATGTGAATGAATGAGTGGTGTCCAAAAAGATTTTGATGGGTTTTGGAAAAAAAGACTTTATAATGTAATTTTTGAAAATTGTGAGATATCAAGATATATATATTATTGTTGAGTGAGTAATTTTTCTTTTTTTTCTCTCTTTATTTTTAAATTTTTCTTTCTTTTCACCAACCAATTAAAAGGTAAATTTTATTTTTGTACACTCTCTAACACTCATTTTCTGATTGATTAGTGAAGGAAAAGAAAAATATAAAAATAAAGAGAGAGAAAAAAATTACTCTCTCAACAATATTGAATATATATATATATATATAGTACTCTAATGAATATTTAAATTAAAACATGTCAATATCTTACATGAGTTAGTTTACGTTTTGGTTAAATCCATCATTTACAAAAGGAAACACTTTTGTTCATTCATTAAAAATGGAGTCAAATTGAATCATAAATTAAAAGTAGCAAACTCATTAGATCATAAATTTAATTTATGGGCAAATTAAATTTAGATATCAACTTCAAGGAACCAAGCAAAAATTGATTTTAAATCCCTAAGAACTGTCTTCATTTTTTTAGTTTTAACAATTTAGTGGACCAAGATTTAATTTTTTGGAAAAATATTTTACTCTTTGGACCCATTACATAGGGTTGTACAAAAAGTAACTAAACTGACCAAACCGAATCAATTTAATTCAATTCAAGCCAAAAAATTATGGTTTACAAAAGTTTTATGGATATATTATAGTTTTGAAATTTTTATAAACAGATATTTTAGTTTAGTTTTGAATTAAAAAAATATAAATCCAATATATATATATATATATATATATATATATATATATATATAATGCATTAATACTAATAATTTTCTAGTTTTCTAAAATTATAGACTATTTAATTATGTACACTCATTAACATTTTTGAAACACTATAATTGAGCAAGAATTACTTTATTAATGTATAAATTATATTTTAAATTTTCTAATAGTTAAAGTAGTGTACTAAATTTTTATATTCATGTTATTTTGATCATAGATTTAAGTTAATACCTGTCAAATTTTTATGATATTTTAATTTTTTTATTTTATTCATTAATTATTTATCAAACCAACTATACAAACTGAATTCAAATATCATTGATTTGAATATTTTTAACAGTACTTGATTTGGTTAAAAACTGAAGTGTTAAAAAACGTCTTTATTGGTTTGGTTATAAGTTTTTGGTTTAAATCGATCAAACTGAACTATGAATACTCCTACGGTTACCCATATTGAAAAATTGTAGTTAATGGACCATTTTGAGAGTAATATTTGGGTGTATCTCATAACTCGGTTTTGGGAGCATAACCCGAATATGTATTTTATGATATAAGAATTATAAATTATGATATTCTTATACTCAAAATGATGAATGTATGAATAAGAAATTGAAGATCAAAGTGAACTCTTTGCTAAGGAATTCAATTGTAAGGAATCCCACATAAAAAAAATGGAAAGTTGGAGAAATGATTTATATAAAAATACTCATTCTTATAAGGTTAAGTGAGTAAAGTGGAATGTTATCTCTCACACACATATGTAAGAAGTACAAATCTATAGATCAAACCAAGACCAATGTGTGGGCATACAAATGTCGAGCCGAAATTATGTGGTACAGGCCCAAACTAACTTTTGAAATTTTTTTTTATTTCTGAAAATATTTAAAACATGTGATAGAAAAACTTAAGTCATTGTCGCACGCACGACGTTTTGACGTATCCACAATAATAAGCAATGGAAACATGTCATGTGCACGATAGTAACAATTAACTTTCTAGATTTCAACTTTAAAATTTTTTTAATTTCTTGAGTTACAAAATTGAATAGACATAATTAATATTGATTAAATTGCAACTTTAATGAAAATTAAATTACAATTAACTCTTTTTTTCTCTTCTCCAATATAAATATATGTATCTATTTATGTTGGATATACTTTTTCTGCCTTTTAGAAAATTCTTCTCCTTTCTTATTTTTTCTTGTTGTGATAGAAAGACTTTACTTTTCAGTTCGTTATAGATATTTGTTGTGTGTTTAATATTTTGTTATTTAATATTTTGTATTATAGAAGATAAACGCTGGTTGTTCTAAACATCAGTGGTATTGAGTGAATTTATCTTAAGGACACTGTATAAAATATGTCTTAGATTCCCTTTTTTTTATTCAATTCCTTATACTAAATTAATAATCTTATATATTATTTTTTTCTAACACCCCATTCATTCAAAATTGGGAGTAGAAATAGAAATAAACATCATCTCAATTGAGTGTTTTCTCTTTCTTATTCAAGAGAGTAATTGAATCAAAATCAATTCATATAAGATAAGTTATGAATGCAATTTTCAATTTTCACGTAATTAAATCAAATCACTTCATTTATAAAAAAAAATTAAACCACTTTATATTTGAACTAAAGAAACTTGCCTATTTAATAAATATATGCATTGCTAAAATACGTGACTCTATAGTTCAGTGTTGTTAAAATTGGTCCGACTTAGCAGATTCAATCAATTAAATTAAAAAATAGTCTCAAAATCAAACTGATTTAGTCTATTAAATCAGGAATATATTTAAGATAAATTTTTAGATAAACTCAGTCTGTCATATTTTTTATAAACTAATTCAATTACACTTATAAATACAATAATTAATATGATTGAATTAGCCTAGAGTTGATATAATAGACTGAGTTTATTTAAAAATATCTTTGTATTCAATCAAACTAACCAATCACTCGCCCAATTGAATTGTAAACTTGTAAAACTGATTCTTTTGTTGTTAAAAGTTTAATTTTAAATTTTCCTTTTAAGATTGTAAGTCCAAACTGATTCAGTCTATTAAATTAGGAATATACTCGAAAGAAATTTTTAATTAAATTCAATTTATCATATTTTCTATAAAATTAATTTAATCACACAGTTATATGTATTTTATTATTTTATTTATATTGATTGATGTGAATATAATAATTAGTATAGATAATATAATAGATTTATTCTATCTAAAAATTTCTCTACAGTCAATCAAACTAACCAACTCGACAAATTGAATTGTAAACTTAGTAAAATTGATTCTTGTGTTGTTAATAGTTTAATTTTAAGTTTTCCTTTTAAGATTGTAAGTTTCATCTTGTTATTGATTAACAATAAAATTCTAAAAGTTTTTAAATTCATTTATGCCTTATATTTTTGAAATACCTATTTATTCATGAAACATTGATAGTTTTCAACCCATTACTTTTTTATTATAATTTTATTACTATCTTTGAAATTTATTTTATTTTTATTGAGTTTTGGTTTGAAAATTATGTTATTGATTATCCTTATTATCTTGGTGTTTTTTATTCCAACTTTGAGGGTTCTTTATTGGTATGTTTTTTAAATTCAATTTTTTTCTTTTTTTTCTTTTTTCTTTTTTTTTTTACAAAAGAGATCATTAAAGAAAAATTTTAAAAGATAGTATTTTATTTCTCTTAATGTTCTACCTGATACGAATTATGAATAGTTAGAAAAAGAAAAAAAAAAAGAAAAGAAAACATAATGGAAAAACACTTACAGAAGATCAATCTAATTCTGGACCAATAAATTCACCTCATATATCTAACCTATCATCTTTTTTAAGAGAAAAATCTGAATGAAATATATCAACTAAGAAAGTATGGGCAACTCCGTTAGCTTCTCGGGATATTAAAAAATCATATGGACGATATTCTCTCCTCATAATTTTGTGGTAGAATTCAAATTTTGAAATTTATTAATAAAGGTTGTGCCACGCTGTCATTTGGCTGGAATTAGGCTAACACCACAAAATACGTATACTGATATTGAAATATTTGAAGTGCCTAACCGGGATAATAGAATTTAAAAAGCAAAAAAAAAAGAGAATTTCTAAACTTTATAAATTGAAATAATTAAATACTTTAAATAAAAATTTATTCAATTAATTTTCTTACTAAATAGGGATGTAATCATCACTTTCCTAAATCTCAATCCATTAATTATAATTTTATAAAAAAATAAAAAAAATATTACAAATAATTTTCACACACTTTCTACCATACGCTTCTAATTATTTTTTACTTATAAAATATCATTAGTTTTTATAATAAAAATTAATATTTTTTTAAAAAAAGAGTATCTTTTTTGCATTGAAAATATATGATGAAAAAATATATAAAAAAATACTGATATCATTCTTTACAAATAAATTTTTAATCAATTATTTAATATCTAATTAACTACTAGTTATCAACTTAACATTTATATAAATTACAAACTGTAAAATCAAATGGGTAACCGGGATCACTATTTGAATTTAATTTCACTTATTAACTATGGTGCTTTCCATCAATTTCCATTAACCAAAATTTCAATTTGGATTCAGTTTTGGTTTCTCGAATTTTTATTTTTTCCATTTTTTTTGCTAACTCTAATGCTAAATATTTCCTCAATAGGCAGAAAGTTTTTTTTTTTTTCTATTGACTCTTTTAACTATCATTGATTAGATATTAAAGTATTTTATAAATAAAAATTAAGTAATTTGATTTAAACTTCTATAGTTAAGGAAGTCGATTTGATAAATTTTTAAGATTAAAAGCTAAACATTTTATAAATGGGAACTAAAATTGATAGTTAAAAAAGTAAATGGATAGTTAAATGATTTAATTTATAAATTTATGAATTTCAACCACCAAAAATAAACATTTTTTCCTTTAAATTAATACAATTAAATTTCGAATAAGATAACCACAATTAATTCCTTTTATAGTGCTTCATAAATAGGAATTAAAATACTTCAAAATTGATAGTTAAAAAGTCCATTAAACAAATTTGATAGTTAAAAAGTCCATTAAACAAATTGAAAATCGAGTGAGAACAGTTAAATAAATTTTCAGTTCAAATGACCTAATTGGATAGATTTTTAAAATTCAAGAACTAAAATATATGCCTTTTTTTTTCTTTCGAAATACAATTAAATTCAAACTAAGTTAATCACAAGTAATTACTTTGATTGGAAAATGGAGACGCATCTCTAATTGCAGAATAACATAAAGCAAATCGAAATGTACAATTGATGAAACAAATGGAATAGTAAAATACAACTTATTTACAAATATTTGACATTTATTTTAATTTTGGAGGATTGAGCTCATTTGCATATTCTTATTACGTAACCCATTTTTCGCCAAAAAAAAATGAAATAAATAAATTAACATTTTCTATCATACCAATTCTAGTAATTAACCTGTAACACATGAAAACATTCTGTGACTGTTGAATCTCTTAAGATGCTGGTTCCGGGCGGGAATAGTATTAGCAGCAGCGCCACCGGTGGTCGTCCGGCGGCCGTCCTTCGCCGATAAATCATCAACGGAACTATATGATCTCCTGTGCAGTTGATTTTTGTCCATTGAAGAAGCTTTAGCATATAAATCAGGAGCATCAGAAAGATAACAATCAGAAGGATTGAAAGAAAGAGCAGAAGCAGAAGAGAGACACTGGTATTGCCGGCGAGTTTTGTTCTTCTTTATTGCCTTATACACCATTGGAATAAGGCCATCCATTGATACACACCTGAATTGTTGTTGAGATTTGTTTCTTCTTCCCGTCAATAATTGATTAAGCAGCTGGAAGTTGAAGAGGAAGGTGAGTTTTTGAAAATATTTGAGGGGTAATTGGGTTTGGTGAGTGGTGTATGGAGGTGATATATATTGTCTACAAACAATTTGTTATATTGGGGTATCAAAAAGTCCAACACGTCAATTTTGATTTTTAGACTTTTTTGACAGCATAGCATAACTAATCAAATACTTCATAAATTAATGATAATGATTTTCTTATTTATATATATTAAAGACTTTATCTCACTCATCCACCCACTCAAGAATTGCACGATACAAAATTTTTCCATATTAATCAATATAAATTTTTTAAAAGAGTATTTTACAATTTTTTGAGATCATATTTTATATAAGAATTACTAGTTTCAATCGTTGATATATAAATTGAGAATTTCTATAGTATATTACCAAAAAAAACTTTATCTCATATGAAACTACAGACATAGCATGGAGGTAGATTTATCTATAATTAGACTCAAATTTGATTCTCCTTTTTCTGTGTATGTAAACAAAAAAAAACTCATAAGACATACATGTCTTTTAATCTAATTAATCTAACCTTTTTCTATCCTTTCAAATCTTAATTCTTTTTGAAATTTTCAATTATATTATTTTATCCAATATATTCTTCTTCTTTTTTCCTATTAGTTATCCTGTTTGAATTCGCATTGAAGAGACTAATTAAAAATTAAAACACTTCCTCTCATCTATTTTTTATTAATTCAAATTTTTGATGTTTGTTTGAACCTATAATTAGAAGCTCTAATTACATTGCCACATTGATTTTTCATCCATCAAATGAATAGAAAGACTTACAAAAGGTTTAAATTGTAAGTTTCAATAAATATTAGGATTTGAATGGGTAAAAAAATTAAAATTAAAATTAAGAAATTCTATACATTGTGATTTCTCGAACTAAAATTATAAATATAATATTGAATGCATAATTAGGTAAGTTAAGAACAAGCATGAATCGTACACAAAAATATATAATTCATCCATAGATTGTTACTACAAAGATGAACAGTTAGGAAAGATTTTATTTAAAATAAACAAAACATTGAACAAGAAAAAGATAAGAAAATTATGAATTTAAAAAACATAAAACGTACAATAAAACAGAAGTTTCTTCTTTTGTTTTAATTTGTTAAATAATAAACTACAAAGAAGCATATCCTCCTTTTGTTTACTTAGTCAGCTTGTCTATGCCAGCATATACATCAACAAAGTCTTTGCCATTGAATCATTTTATAGTTTTATTTTTTTTTAAATAAAAATTATAAAACCCTCATGAAAAAAAAAAACCCTAGGGATTGTATAAAGTTAGATTGTATATTATTGCAATTTCGAGGAGATTTTTTGAAATGACTACTTGAATTTGGTGCATAATTACTTAAAAATAAACAAATTATTAGATTCTCCAATCAACTCAAATTTTCAATAATTTAAATTATCAAGTCAATTTGTTTAACTAGATTTGAATTGTTTTTTAATTGATGAAAAATTATATGCTTATATCATAATTCGCCATAAATTAACAAATTCACAAAATAATTAAGGTGTAGATTGAACTAAGTTATTGTTTATAAAATATTGAAACTGTTAATACTAATGTGTATACTTTAGCTCTCAATTTATAATAATATCTATCAAGTTGGCTTATTAAAATTCTAAGTTGGAGTTGGTTTTGGTAGTGAGTTTAATCATCATAATGTTGTTGTTGTGTATTGACAATTATCCAAAGAGACAAACTGGTTTTGACCATTTGTCTGCCTTGAACCAAACACCACCACCACCTTATGTAAATAATGCATTTCTTCTTCTTCTTCTTCTTATTCTTCTTCTTATTATTATTATTATTATTATTATTATTATTAAGAGTTCACAGTTGGGCATAGCCTGCAATTGCTTATTACTGTGTGGAATAAAGAATAGAAAAAGTCCTAAAGCTTTAGCTTTCTTGTTCGCATAATCCTCCTAGTGGAGCCTACCTAATAAGCTCCACATATTACTTGCCTTGACAAAATTTGCAAAAAAATAAATATAGAAAAGTCATCTATTTGGACTTTTAGCTTTGTTTCTATATAGAATTTGAAACATTTTTTGTTTAATTATTGGGTGATAGTTTTATTAATAAAGTATGTTAATTAAGATTTTGGTTGGATGTTTTTAGAATAATCAGCCACACTTAAATATTATACTCTCACAAACCAAATTCCCTGCTACTTTTTTCTTCAATTTAGGTTTTGTTTTGTAAAACAAACTGATAGTTTAATTGTAACTAATAATTTAGTAGCTGAAAATCTGATAATTGATTCAATTAAAAATATTTAGTAAAATTAGTTAAAAAAATAGATGAAAAATGTAAAATATCGTAAAAGATATATTTATATTATTCAAAAATATTATATAAAATTTATTTAAATGCATAATATGAACAAATTATATAATATGTATGTATATTAAATAATATAAAAATTATGTTAAATTACTTCCCAATATAATAAATACATCTATTTTTATCATATAATATTTCATTATTATTATTATTATTTAATAATTATATTATTATTATAAAAAAAACGTTAAAAAAAGAAAAATTATAACCTATTAACTTATAAAAAGAAAAGAAAAATCATAATTCTATTAACTTTTTATTTTAAAAATTATAATTTAGTTTTTTTTTTCTAAAAATTAAATTATTTTTATAATTAAATTATATTATAATCTAGTTTGGTATTCTGGGTAAATTTAGTTGATTGGGGACCAAATTGCAGGTCATGCAGCTCTGTTGGCCAAACAAAACCAAATCGCTGGCTGATCCAAATTGAATTCGAAAATTTTCAATTTTGTTTTCAGTTTCGATTATTTTGTACATAAAAGTTAAAAACTGCCAACTCTAACTACACCCATGATCTGTTTCAACATTAGCACATAAAAATAAGGATTTGTAAACTGAATGCTTCTATATCTGGTTTAACGGTGATGTTTAGTTGTCAGTATTTAACTATTCATAATTGAATTTAAAGTGTTTAGTAATTTAAGATTGAAAATTAATTATAATTCTATTATATTATTAATGCGATATATATACTAATTTTTTATTTGTTCATAATGCATATCATATAAAATGTAAGAAAAATTAATTAAATATCAAATAAAAAATATATTTTTTAATCAATAAAAATTATTATAAATTAATCTAAGTACAAATAAAATAAAAAAATTATTTTAGACATTAAACATCTAAAAGCTAATTTTTTATATGAAAAATTAAAAATTACAGTTTTTCATTACAAGGCAATTTTTAGTATAAATTTTAAAAGTTTGCAGTTGGAATTTTCGACAATGTTGTTTGTTTTTATTTAACTAAACACCCAATTCAGCAGTTGAGTTATTGAACCACTAAAAATTTAATTAATCAAACATTTAGTTCAACATTTAGTTTGTTAGATTGTCAAAATTGATTGTAATAGTTGAACGAAACGGGCTCTTAGAAACTTAGAAAGAAAAAGAAAAAAAATAATTAAAATTCAGATACTAAATTTCAAAATTATGTTTAATGAAAAAAAAGAGTCAAACCGAATGCCTGATTCAGCGAAATTTTTACTTGAGGACAGGCATAACGAGGAGCGTAGGATTTATGATGAAGCTAGAAATTTAAGTTACAAAATAGTAAGTACATAAGATTAAAAAAAAAAATTTATGTTATTTGTTAGTTGAGCTATAAGCTGCAGCAATCATGCATCAAAATCAAACCATAAATCTCATGATCATTAGTCTTCTTCTCTAATCTATGCTTTTCAAAAACTCGAAAGAAACCAACAACAATTCTAAAATATGTTGATTAGTTCAATCTATGCAACTTTTTGTACAAACAGAAGATAATTGCATCTTTTGCAATCAAAAATTCAAAATATTCAATACTACCAATATATACATCTTTTGCAATCAATAATTCAAAGTAGCAAGACGTTCAGCAAACTCATTTACGTTTATGGTTTCTTAGGTGATGAAATGGGTGAAAATTTGTGAAGAAGATGGGGAAAACTAGCTTCTAAATGCATTTGAGACAGCATAACAAAGGGAATCATCTTAAAATTAAGAAAAATTGTCCAAAGCACAATTCAAATACAGATTATGGAACAAATAGAGTGCAACCATAATTCTAAAGAACAATTTTTGAGCTCAGGTAACCATGCTTATTCTACTTGAGGTAAGGAATACCTAAGAGTGTAATCATCATTACTGAAACAAATGATTCTTGTAGCATAAGGTCCAATCTGAATCCTCCGAATGAACCAGACTACCCCCGTCAGTGCTTATAGACTCTGCACATGAACATGGTACCTGGTGTGGAAGTTTCTCCTTGGCTTTTCTATCACCTCCATGTTCACTCTTTACATGTATGGTAGGTCCAGAACCATTAGCTGAAATCAGTTCGTTCACTATATTAACATTCAGCTCAGGAGCACATGGAGATTTTAAATTGCAGACATTAGCATCATCCTCTGCATCTGATAAGCATCTGCAGGTATCAAATTCGTCCATCTCAATGATCCGACTAACCAATCCTTCCCTCCATGAAATCCTCATTTGAGATTGCGTCACAGTTTCCATTGTTGAATCAGAAAACCAGGAAGCTCGATCATCTAAAACTCTATGAAAATGGGAAAGATCAACAGAATTGGAAGGTGTAGTTAAACAATCAAACTGAAAACTTGAACTGGCTGGATCCCATATTGGCACATGGCTCTTGGGAGATAAACTAGCCATCCGAATATGCTTGGCTATCAAATTGAGTTCAAAATCAAAGTTATGATTCTTCCTATCACCATCTACATTTGACCAGGATATGCCAACTTGTCTCTCCGAACTAGAGTCAGATTGCGGGGTTTGAATTATATTTCCACTGCCCAATGAATCCGTGGAGAATTGGGAGTTTTCCTTTTCAAGACCAAAGCAGTTCTTCCTCTCTTCTTCTGAACGTAAATCAGTGGCCTTATAATACGAAGGGGACCCCATAACTCCTCTACTTGGAGAAAGCAAAGCAGAACATAAGCCCTTCCTCCTACTTTTGATGCTGTCATCAAACAATTTTGGTGAAAGAACACCATTTTCTGGTGAAGGTGAAACAGGGGAATCCTCCAATGTCGAAAAACCACACAACTCATTTTCGGAATTCTCTTTTTGTTCTTCCTCCTCCTCGTTACAGGGTGATAAAAGCCAATGCATTGAAGCCTCAGAAGGCAAAGGTAACACAGAAATGCTAGAATTATTGATAAGCCCCAAATCATTATCTTGTTCAGTTTCATCATCGCTATCATAACAAGCAAGAGACTTAGCTTCTCCTACAGTGAGTATCCCTCTAGGCCTACACTTCCTCTTGTCGGTGACCCCCGACATGACATAGCCAGCTGCATAACATACAGGTGTGATTGTTTTTGCAGTTGTTGTCACCATAGATGACCCACATTGTATCTCAGGAGAAACAGAGGCCTGAACAGGAGGTGTCTTACTATTGCTAATTGTTGAGTTTGTATTAGAATTAGAATTAGTCTTCGATCTCTCATCATCAACTGCGAGATTCGAACCAGACCCACCTGCCATTTTACTCAAAGGAGTCGAATTTGTTCCATCAAGATCACTACATCCATCAACCGTAGCCTGTTTTAACTCTCTAGAGCCAGGTTTCAGTTTATTTTCAGAACTGCCACTACCGTTCAAAACTGAAGAAATTTTAGAACTTGATTCCTTCCTGGAACTGGGTTGCCTCCCAGATTTAGGAGGGTTTTTATTAACTTTCTCTAACTTATATGAAATGGGTCTACGAAAAATAAATCTTTTCGAGGAGTTCTCCTTCTGCGGTCGCATACTAGGGGCTGATTTAGGGGTGGAAAGGAGTTTTCCTCTAATGGGTCCATGATTACTGCCACTATTACTAAATTGGGTTTTAGTAGAAGAAAATGTAGTATGAGATAGAAAGAACCTGAGGCATCCCTTAGGAGCTTCAACCGAAGACACAGAAGAAGCATTGCTACTACTATCATTGGCACCATTATTGAGATCTTGAAATGGGTATCTACACCTCTGTTTCAGCCATTGTTGTTGCTGCTGGCGGTGCTTCTTTCTCATGATGTTGTCCTCCGGCCATGCTGGGGAGGATTTGTGCTTATGGGTTGTTGATGAGGATGATGATTGATTCATGTTGGCAAGGGGGGAATTATTTGGGCATGAGAAGTAGAGACTGGAGAGAGAGATGGGATGCAATTGAGTGGAGCCATAATTTAGGTAAACAAATAACTAAATCGAGCGGTTCATCTTTTTGTTTTTGTTTTTAAATTTATTCCCCACTTTTTCGATGTGTAATTTCTGAAATGCCACTCGTCCTTTATAAGCGTTTTAACGCTTGTTTTTATATGAACAAGATGGGCCAATTTCAAAATGATGATTGATGAACCCTTAGATTCCTCCTTTTCAGACGGCTCAAACTCAACTAATTATTATTTACTTTTTTTTCAATTATTCCATAACCAAAGCTATCAAAAATAACTTGTTTGATATTAGGTTTGAAAAAAAAAATATTGTCCGACAAAAAATTATTTTTAATTTTTTAATTTTTAAAATTATTTTAAAAAAATAAATATATAATTTTTTTTGAAAACATGTTTATAAAAATTGAATTAATTAAATCATACAAAATTCTTTTTTTTTTAATATTTCAAATACTCTATAAAATTTCCCAAGCACTCCATAATGTTTCTTACTTTTAGAATGTATTTGGAATTATATTTTAATCTTTTAGAATCATACTTTGGGGAATTAAACTGGGTCCGGATGTCGTTTGTTCCGACTAATATACTTTTTAAATATTCCCTTTTTATCATAGCAAATAATAGTTATTTAATAGGGCAATTTTCATTGAAAAAAACCTATCAAAATATTTTTTTAACTTTTAAATATATATATATATATATATATATATATTTAATTTCATATCAAATATAGTATTGGAGGAATTTAATTTAGTTTTACAATAATATAATATTTTGAACTTATTTTCTTATTTAACACTACTGATATATATTAATATGCATACTTGATATTTAGTTTTTTTTAAAAAAATAGATATGTGTTGATCTAGTTATGTAAATGACTTATATACTAAAATTACGTTTACTTCGATCTAATTATATCCATGTAAATCTAATCAACATACGATTAGTTATTAGCAAATATATTTATATCTATGTAGACTTAAATTGATTTTGAATTTTTTAGTATAGATCTAAATATATCTTGAAGATTTAGTTCATTTTGACATTTAGGCTAGTTCTGAATAAATATAGATTTTTTAACTTATTAATATATATTAATAGTGTCAAATAAAAAAAATTAGATTCGGAGTATTATGTTACTGCCAAACTAAATTAAAATTCATTTGGAACTATAATTGTTATGAAATTGAAAATATATATATTTAAAAATTAAAAAAATAATATGATTATTTTTGATACAAAAGTGAAAGTATATAGTTTTTATGCAATTTATCCTATTTAATATTATAATCATTAAAATGAAACGAAACTATTTTTTAAAAATATTATAATAATTCGGTTCTAATTTCACCATCTAAATATGGTTTTTTTCTTTGTAAAATGAAACCTGCTATACATCATATTTGGTATTGCATTAAAAAAACATTTTTTAGAAAAATATTTTATTTTTAATTTTTTGAGTTTTAAAATATATTTTTAGAGATAATAAATTAAATAGATATTTTTCTGATAAAATTAGTTTATAAAAAAATTAAAAATAGTTAATTAAATCAAAAAATTATAAATATATTTTGTTGACACCAACAACAATTCAAAACACATATTTTATTATGTTGATTAAAAAGATTAACCTTCCTCCACAACTATATTTTTCGCTTATTTTCATAAATCCTTATAAATTAGCATAAATTAAAAAAAATTATCATAAACAAAAATCGATTTAATATAAATTAGAATTAACTACTGTAATTCTTGATTTTATCAAATACCATAATTAATATTAATTACTATAAACTATAATTTCTTTTATCTAAAAATTAGAATGAATCACTATAAAATTTATAAAAATATATATAAAAAAAACAAAAATTTTGTCCTGTTTAATTTAATTGATTTTTCAATATTATCAAATGACGCTTTCTATTTCATCATAAAAAGCAAAATTATTAAACTAAATTCAAGTTTGCACATATATTGAATAACAGAAAGATGATCCAATCCGATTAGAACTCCTTAAAGCCAAAGAAGAAAAAGATGTTAATGAGGTAAAGTTTAAACTTCAAACACATATTTAGGGTTTTAGAAAATTAGTTTTGAATCAGATTCACAAGTTTTCATCAAAGTTGTTAATGACAATTCACAATTACTTAGGAGGTGTTTGGAATTGTTGTTGGGTGTTCAAAAAATAGGTTTATAATTTTTTTGATTTAATTGACTAATTTTTTAAAATTTTTTATAAATTGTTTTTTTTCAAACCTATTTTTGAACAGTTTTCAAAATTTAAAAAATTTAAAAATAAATTTTTTTTTCTAAAAGCATTTTTAACAAATGCAATGCTAAACGGACTCTTAGAAAATTAAAACAATAGTTGAAAAAATTTTGTGCTAATGTTAAATTTGTATATATTCCGAAGCAAGTTAATAGAATGACAAACCAATTAGTTAAATTAGATAAAAAGAAATGATCTTACACTGAATTGATTAGTCATCGTATCAATATTATTAGATGATAACAATAATATTCAAATTGAGATTCTGTCAATTCTCGAGAGGAAAATATCAATTAAATCATTGAAATATTAATTTATTATTAAGCTAGAAGCTACTATTGTGTCTCCTAGAGTTAAAATTAAAAGGATGGATGCAATCAACGATATAACATGTTTTTATTTTGCACCGATCCACCGCATGTGCAAGTCACCGAGTTTCCTACTACTTACTATTCGTGTTATATCCATAACAAGTAGCGATTCGATCTCGTTGTATTGCTTCAATTTCTCGTGAACCCATTGGCATTATCTGCATCTATCAGTTAATCAAAGGCCATGGCAACGGAACCAAAGAAGATCATCATCGATACTGACCCTGGCATTGGTACGCCTTCCTTAATCGTCTTATCTAATTCATTTGCTCTTGTTGGATAGGATCAGTTAGACAGCCATGAGTAAATTATCTTGTTTCAAATTCGATCGATAAGTTTATCGGTCCTATTTGGTGTCTGAGAAAGTGAATTCAAAATTTCGGACTTTGTCATGATTTGTAACTCGAAAAAGTCGGCATCTTTTACGAAATTTAACTGTTGCCAAAAATGAGCATTAATCGAATTTTATGCTCTTGCTTTTTATCCTTAATGATGGGTCAAATCTGTTTGCTTGTCAGATGATGCGATGGCAATATTTCTTGCACTGAAGTCACCTGAAGTGGAGGTGATTGGACTGACTACTATATATGGGAACGTTTATACCACTTTGGCTACAAGGAATGCCTTGCATTTGGTAAATTATTCGTGTGAGATGCTGCTTATTTATTTACTTTTTCTTCTATAGCAATGCAAATTTCTGTCTTGATATATATACATATATATAGCAAAAGCTCTTTGCGTTTCTAGATTGGAGATTTGACTTTTTATTTCGAGCTTCCTTCCAAGTGAATGAAATTTTTGTCGCTAACTATAATAATTAGTTCCGTTTGCTGTTTATGGATTAGCTGGAGGTTGCAGGAAGGACTGATATCCCAGTGGCTGAGGGATCTCATGTCACAATAACTGTATGTATTCTTTCTTTGCTCCTGAAGTAATTCTAGGTTGTAATGGCTCTTTGGATTTGTGTCTTCTATTAGATCTTACATCTTTTGTTTTATGCGAATCTTGTATGAAGGGGATGAATATGTAAAAGACATTCTAATTTTGATAGTTTAGCCATCATTAGTAATTTTTAAATGGAATTTATATAATAATAGCAAAGAAATAAAGGAGAAACCCTATAAGATATCCATTGAAGAGTCTGTAATATATCTTTTATGTCTCTTGAGGGCATCAGCTAGTTTAGAAATTAAGGTTTCATTGAGTTTACTTAATTGCTTCTATAGAATTCATGGGTCTGTTTTTAGAGAGATTTAAAGTGTCTACTCCAAATTGTTTTGTGTTTGATAGTTGTTTCTAAAACAAGAATTAAATAAGATGCAATTCAGCCTATGTCCTCTATTGTTGGGAGAAGAAACTGAGTTAGCATTTTAACATCATAAAAAGTTATAGAATGTTGTTGTTAGTTATTTGGCTATATGGCATAAATTGTCTCTAGAGAACGTCCCATGATCCTTGTGGTTTACCTGAGCAAGGAAATTGTGCTTCCTTAGATTTGAAAGGAGGCTTCAGGTAAATGAATTTACTTTCTAGTTGTGGCTAATACGTGGATACTGCAATTAGTCTAATGTGCCCAGTCTTTATCATATAATCTATACTTGCAACTTCAATTTTGAATTTCATTTCTGGTGTTGCATTTTCTTTTTTCAACCTAATGATAATGAAAATATAAAATAATGTATGATTAATGTTTGTTTTCATCAATTCATGCCATCTCACTTATGGTAAAGAAAGGTACAAAACTTCGCATTGCTGATTTTGTCCATGGTGCTGATGGACTTGGCAACCAAAATTTCCCCCCACCAAAAGGAAAGCCAATTGAACAGTCAGCAGCTGCTTTTCTAGTGGAACATGCAAAACTCTATCCTGGGAAAGTCACTGTGGTGGCATTAGGCCCACTAACAAATATTGCATTGGTCAGATTCTTAGTCATTTAGAATAGTTTCTTATTGCAACCTTCATTTATTATATTTTCTAATAGATTTTGTATTACACAGGCTATTGAATTAGATCCTGCATTTGTCAAAAACATAGGGCAAATTGTTCTTCTTGGTGGTGCATTTTCAGTAAATGGGAATGTGAACCCAGCAGCAGAGGCAAATGTAAGTTGCACAAACCATATCCTCAGTTTTTTATTTTTGCTTTTATAATTCCTGATTCATTGGTTTTATACATTCATTTTTCTCACTGCAAATTTTGACTTTCTTTCAAATGTTCTAAAATTTAGGATCCCTCTTCTTTTGAGCTTTTGTCCACCTCTTGTGAATGTGCTGTGCCCCATGAGATCTTTTAACACATTATCTTGGTGAACTTCACCATCTAACTTGCTAACCAGTCACTTTTCCATGAGCTCATTTCCGGCTTTTTGAATTTTTTTTTCTTTTATTTTTTTTCTTTTCCAGTTGTTATATTGTCGCATATATTCTGTTTAGAAATATTAGTTCTTTTAGACCGAGAAAGTCTTTGGAGAATATGTGAAACTAAGTTTTTTCAACAACAATGCTTCTTCTACATGAAGAACTTTGTTTGTTGATGTCCCCTGCTGTTTCTCAAATCTTGATTCTGTGACTAGGTTTTTGGTGATCCAGATGCTGCTGACATTGTTTTCACCAGTGGAGCAGATGTTTTAGCTGTGGGGATTAATGTTACACATCAAATTGTTATGACGGGTATGAGTTTGATGATCTTTGTGTTATGCATCTTTAGCATCTTATATATGCAATAAATGAGCATATGAGCAATCATTTTTATATTAAAGTCCAGTAAAAGCCTTTTGGATCGACAACGAGTCACAATCTAATCAACTGTTCCTATGGAACTAGTGTCTTACTAAAATTCCCAGCATACAGTTGTGCTGCTTGTAAAGAACTTAGATTAAAGTTCATAAAAGTATCCTATGGTTTTGCACTTTGACACTTAAGAGACAAAGATTCTTTTATTTTTTTGTGAATTGAATAATATGTGCTCTTTTTCGTGTCAAATAAGTATCCTAAAACTTTTATTTTACACATTCAACTGTCTAAATTTGAAATTAGAATAGTACTTCTATTACTAAATCAATTAACTCCATATAAATTGAATCGAAATATTCACTGATATGAAGAAATATATAACACATCAATAGACCAAATATACTATATTAATTTCAGAATTAATAAAATAGTTGATGTGCAATGTCTATAAAATACTCATTGCACATCAATTTCTACGAGTCTCAATCATCTTTAAGTTTCAGAGACTATATGTGGTTGAAAATAAGAATTCAATATCTCTATAAAATTAAAGTGTCAAAAACCCAATTAAGTGCACTTATTTGACAGAAAAAAAACACAAAATACTTATTTGACACAAATGCATGCTCACAAAAAAAAAAAAAGTCTCTTGATGTGCAAAACCACAGGTTACTTTAGTGAACTTTACCCGATAATTTATTAGTGTTTAAGCAAACATAAAAATATGAATTTTAATGTGGTTGGATGGAATTGAAAATGTCGTGCAATGAAATTTGTGGTAGCCGAAGTGTCCAGAATGGTGTAAATTGTAAGATGATTTGCAGAAGATATGATGTCATTTGTTTTTCTTAATAGAGATGAGTTTAATGGACTACCCTGAATTACACTTTCTGGACAGTTTTCCTGCATTGTCCATTTGTATGAGTAAAGTATTTTTGCTCTAATTTATTTTACTAGTTAATATCTGGACATCTAAAGTGCAAGTAAATCCTGCTTTCACTTCACATCATAGCAAAATATTTGTATGAGTAAAATATTTTTGCTCTAATTTATTTTATTACTTAATATGTGGACATCTAAAGTGCAAGTAAATCCTGCTTTCAGTTTACATCATAGCAAAATTACATCTCAGTGAATTAATCTCTGTGTAAATTGTGGATCTAAGAGCCAACCATTGGCCCCAAAGTTGTGCAATCTCCTGATCGAAAAATTAAAATAAAATTTCTTGCATGTTATTTATTTTTTTCCCCCTTCTATTTTACATCTTGAGCGACCCTTTTATGTTGTCCATTATGCTAGATTGCTAATAAAATTTTCGTTACCTGTCAAAAAAGGACTAAAAATTTTTTTAAAAAAAATCCTTTACTATATGCATGAAAATATGATTCATTAAAAGAATTAGAAAGCCGAAAATCCTCTGAGAAAAAGAAATCCTTCAGTAGTATAATACAAGAGAAACTTCATTCAAAAGTCACTAATAGGTTCTCATCTACTGCATGAACTTCATGCACATAATCTAGGTTTTTTTTTTCTTTGATTATTTGGTTCTCTATTGTGATTTATTGTAGATGCTGACCGAGACAAACTGGCACAGTCAAATGGAAAATTTGCCCAGTACTTGTCCAAAATTTTAGATGTGTACTTTGCTTATCATCGTGGTGCATACGGCACTAGAGGTTTGTTGTGTACTTTTTGCATTTTTTGTTTACTTTTGTGGTTTTGTTTAATAGGCTTAAAAACCAAAATTTTGAAGATATTGATGCTTAGTTTTGCTCTAAATGCAGGAGTCTATCTTCACGATCCTGCAACCATTCTTACAGCTGCAAATCCCTCACTTATGACCTACACAGAAGGTGCTGTTAGAGTCCAAACCACTGGCATCACAAGGGGATTGACAATATTGTATAATAAGAAGAAGAGGTAAGATTGTCATGAGATATTTCTTGGTGTCTGGAAATCATTGTCTGAGAGATGATATCAATTTAGAAATGGTTAAGATTTCTTCAAAATTGAAACTCATAAAAATAAAACAAGTTGAAATTAAAAATAAAGAGAAAAAGAAAACTTATCTTTACTTCTTGTTTTCTGGGGCTGTTAAGTACAGAATAAGTTATAAAGCCATGAATAACAAAGGAAGCATGTGGTCTTCAACTATAAACTAAGTTGAAGACCACATGTGCACCATTGGATGATATGTCCGCATAAATTTCAATTATTTATCCTTGCTAAGAAAATCAACTTTCTATACCATTTAATTTAAATTTAATTTATAAATTTGTTGAGTAATATATCATATCTTTGAAAATAATGCATAACATGTAGTGTTTTGTCATAATGTAAATAAAGAAAATCATAAAGTAAGCTCAGATGGCTTGACTCAAGTTTATTTGAGCTTTAATTTGAGATTAGTAAATAATTTTATCAAAATTTAGTGGTAATTGAATTTAGTTGAGCCAAGCTCAGATATCTCAAGTGCTCCATGGAATTGAATTCCAGCTTCTGTCTAATATTCATTGGGTCAAGTTTAGGGTAGTATATACTCTATAGACTTGATCATAATCAGTCCTACTTTTCTTTGTCTTGAAATGAAAAATTAGGTTTGGTGAAGTCACTGAATGGTCTGATAAGCCTTCAGTGAAGGTGGCTGTTACAGTTGATGCTCCTACGGTCATTAAATTAATCATGGAACGGCTTATGGAATCATAAACATCACAGGCTAGAATTGGGAGTTGATTGAGTAGACTGTTTCTTCTTGTTGTTACTGCAGTTAAAATGCCATCTCTGACAATTAATGTGTGTTATATGAATGTGATTTGAAGTTGTACACTACTTCAATTTGTACATACTTTTGAAACCATTGCATTGCAAGTGATGGGTTTCATTGTCATTTACATTGACATTGCAATTTAGCATCTTGTTATTTCCTGCAACTATTAATTACAATAATGCAGTCTGATCTGTTTTTCTTTCTTTCTTTCATTCATTCTTTTTTTCTGCTACATTTATTTGTTATATTTATAATGCAATTTAGCACCTGCATGTTACTTGAAAACTTTATTTGCTCTTTAAGGTATATTTTTCTGTTTGATGTTGAGAAATAGAAGAGTTTGACAAGCTTGATGGAAAAAATTGAACCTTTCTTACAAGTTGGGAACTTGTGTTTCTAGATAGCTTCCATAATGGTATATCTAAGTAACCAGGATTCAATATTATCATATTTTTAGCAAAATTTCCCCTCTAAGCAATTGCTTTTTTGTCCTTGAAGAACATGGTAGGATGAGAGGATTTTATGAGCTTCAAAATGAAAAAATGTATGCCAATTGTCCGCCAATATTTATCCTTTTTAAAGAAATGCATATCAAATTAAAAATTGAGAGTTTAGGAAATTAATTATACAAAATTGATAGTGTAGAGTCAGATGAGTAAAAGTTTAATTATAGGATTTAATTATATAAATTTATAAAATTTTGAGATTAGAATATATATTTTGTTCCCACAATAAAATAGCATATTGGTTTGACATTTGAGACCAAAGTCCAATATCATCTTGTAAAAATGCATATTTAGGCTTTTTAGCCTTTTGAAGGATGCAAGTTCTCCCTGTTGCCTAGTGCAAGATGTTTCGTTTTTCTTTTTGGGGTTTCTTTTTTTCTCTATGGAGATCAATATAAATGAAGCTTTTGATGATATGAATCTAAATGAAGATAAGCTAGATGTTATCGGATGAAAACCACCAACAAGAACTGGTTTACAATCTATGTTTGGTCGGCAAACTCCTCATTGATAGAAGAATCAATTTTGGAGCTTTGCAATATATGTTGTCCAATATGCGGCTGGGAATGGATTTACTTATCAGAGATGAGGGGATAAAATGTAAATTTTCCAATTTTTCTATGAATGCGATATGAAGGTGGTACTAGCAGGCACACCATGGACTTTTAAAAGTTGGTTGTAAGAGGTATTAACAAAGGAGATAGCCAGATTTGTGGGTTCAAATACATGATTTACTAGCAAGCTATATAACTGAACAACTAGTTGTCCAATTTGGAAACTTCATTAATAGGTTTGTTGAGTATGACTCTGAGATTAAGTTGATGACCATAAGGCGCTACATGAGAATCAGGGTTAGAATTTATATGCGTCTGCTTCTGAAAAAAAGTCAAATCATTAAGAAGAAGGATGACAGTATATATGAGTTGCATAGTTTATATGATATTCACAAATTATTACTCACAATATTCAAAAAAATATTATTCAAGATAAATTTACATTTAATTATTTTTATTTTTATTATTAATATACATTATTAGAAAAATCACATAAATTATTTTTATTTATATAAAAAAATTATTTTAGTTTAGAAATGAATTATATATATAACTAATGATATTTCTTGCCAAAGAGTTTTAATATTAGTAAGACAAGGCCAAGGAGAGCATCAAATCCAAAAATGACTATTTGAGAATGTCCTTATATCATAAAAGATATTAATTGTTCACAAAAATATTCGCATTATTCATGATTTATATATATTTGATAAAATTGAATTGAATTATTTTTATTTTTATTATTAATAAACAATATTATAGATTTTTCATACACATTATTTTTAAAACTATTTTGATTTCTATCAAAAAAATTATTTTAATTGAAAAAATCAATACTACAATATGTAATTTTTTAAATTATTGCCTATTTTAATTTTTAAAATTTAAAAATATATAAATAAATCAATTCTATTATTTATTAAAATTATATTTCAAATATTTTTTAATATAGTTATGCAGTAATATAAATTATAGATATTAATATTTTAAATATATAACTATATGTGAATAAAGTTTAATATATGTATTTTTTCATATTTTTACTATGTATAAATATTTAAATTGTTATATTCTAACAAAATTTTATTTTGACCAGTTTAATTCTGGTTCGATTTTAATTGAATCTTTAACCTTCTGTTTTCTCAATTTATTAACTAGATCAAGTTTGAAAATATTAATGAGAATTAAAGGCGATTGAATTTGTTAAATTAACTATGGATCAACTAAATTATGAGTCCACGAATTAATTTAATAGGTTATTTTGAACTTTCTCTAAAATGCATTTTTAAGATTGATTGAATCGGATCGGGCCGTCCAATCATGTTTCCAAAAAAGTTTGGATTAGAGATATTTAAATTCTTTTTCTTTTTTTTTAAAAAAAAAATCGATACCACTAAATTTATGGAGTTTTAAATTACACCCCTAAAAAAGTTTAGAGATCAAATATGAAATTAGCATAAATTTAGAGGCCAAAATGGAAAATTAGCTACAAAAGTAGAAAAGTGTTAAAAATGATTCCTTGGAGAAGAAAGCACACTCTTCGATGCGCTACTGGTTTTGATAAACTGATTTTGTTTTATTTTATTTGTGTTCCTTTTTAAAAGAAGAAAGCATTTTGGCTACTGATCGCTCGTCTCATATTTCCTTCTGATTCCTTCTTCTTCACGGAGAAAGCAACGCAGCGAACAGAATCAACAAAAGAGAAGCTAAGAAACAGAGACATTTATGGCCGCATTTGTCGCCGGAGTCATTCTAGACGACTCAGTGCTTCTGATGGACAATTCCAGCGCCGCTTCCCTCCGACCGCCAGCTCTCTCTCTTCTCCGTAAGCTCCACCATTCCAAGCTCCACCTGGTACTAATCTTCGCCTTTCCCTAACAATACAATCTATTCTTTTTATTTTTTAACTATCATATCAATGTTCATAATTCGACCTATGCATTTCGCCCGCAGGGAATTTCCTATACATCGGCTCTTCCCGACGATAAGGTTATTGGGATTTTGAAGTTCCATTTTAGGTTTATGTTTCAGCTCAAAAATCGTATATTCCTGAATTTGCTGCTAGTTGATTGAGTTTATTTATGTATAGGTGAGCTTGCTTAAACGTATGGCAATGCAATATTCCTGTGATTGCTTTATGTTGGATGGCTCTTCTACTGATGATTCCTTGAAAAATATAAATTTAGCTTGGGGTGATATTGGAGGTTCTGTTTTGTGTCTTGTTTCTGACAACAGGCATGATATTTTTAAACATCTAAGCAATTTGGGTTGGATCATCATTGTTGTGGGTGAGTTCTCTTTAACTCATCATCTTCTATCTCTATGCATTGAGGCCGAGTTTTAGTTTTTTTTCCTGTCTTTTTATTGATTCTGTTTTGTCTTTGCCTCCTGATGTTTGATTTCTGGTTCGGAAAGAATAGTGTTACTAAGATTTTGGGCCTTTCATAACCAATTTGGTTGTTAAATCTGGCTTTTCATTCTCTTTCAGATGCTGAAGGTGCTACCCCATGTGACCATTCTAGCATGATTCATATCAATAAAATGGAAGAATTACTTTTAACCATTTGCCAATTAAATAAAAAGGTTGGTAATTGTGATTATTAATGCTGCAAATCTGCTATATCAATTGTTCACAATAGTGATTCTCCTTTTTCTTTTTATTATTTGTTTGTGTTTTTTTCTCTTTGACAGATTTATAAGAATACTGGTTTTATAAGGAAAGAAAAAAAAAATGTCAATCATCTGCCTGTAGAATCTTAAATCCTAGATGTATCCTAGGCAAAGTTCAAAGCTTTAGGTTGTGCTATTCTGTAAATTTACTTGGAAATGGGACCCACTTCCCCTGGTAGTAAGCCACTTAGAAGATCGCATATCCATATTCAGTTGAAATGGTTCTGCTAGTTGTGTTAGGAAGTTCATACTAGACTAAATGAAGCTTTGAGCTTATTCAAGATGATAAAATTTAATTATGGTACTTGTGTCCTTAGCAAACTTTCATTGCAATGGAATTGGAAATTAATCTATTTCTTGTTGATTTTAACATTCTGTGACTTTTTGGCTTTTTGAATTTAAAATAGGCAATGGGCAACAGCATTGTCATTGTTGGCTATATTATGAAGCCTTCCCGAGAAGAAGATTTTGCTAAGGTGAGCCCTTGAAAGTTGAAATTGGAAGTTTTCTTCATTTTGAAGAAGGAAAAATGAAAGAAATCAAAAGGAAACAAAACAATATCACCTCCTATATGGTCTCATTGCGCAAGGCATCAACACAAAACTATGAAGTCCCTGTTATATTCCTCCATTGCTATTAAATACCAATAAGCTTTGTTTTTGTTTTGGAACCAAGGTTGCTTTGTGGCTAGGCTCAACTTTCCGATGTAATAAATCCACTGGTTCTGAAATGTGATATTAGCCATGAAAATGTTGAAGCATAATTGGTCTATGAGTAAATAAAGAAGTCAAAGTGGTCCAATGGTCTCCTCGATTGAACTCCTGCATTTCCTTAAAAAATTAATTCATTATAGTTTTGCGACCTGGAATTAAATTGGGCTTCTCTGGCTTAGCTCTTCAATATTTCCATTTTAAATTTTCTATTGCAGTACTTTCAGGTGATTTTAATTTGTGACTCCATGATTAAATTGCATTCTGGACTATGTCTACAATTGGAAGCTTATTTGTTGTCCTTGTTGTAGAGAGGTGCATTCCCCATGTGTCCAACTCCAAATGGATTGATGTTTCTGCCACTGACATTTGAGCTCCCTTTATTGTCTCAATTACAACATGTTGACATAGTTCTGCATAAAGCAACTGATGAAATCATTTCTGTTGAGTTAAGTGGCTCCACAGAATCCTCAAGCACTATTACATACACAACAGGAATGAAGGAATTACAGAGGTAAATTTATTAATGATCTGAGTAGTGTCACTTGGTATGATAAATCAACATGTTATTTTCTCTTGATGCTATCATATGTTTACTCTTATCAATGTTGTTTACCTAACTAGAATGTGCATCATAAAATTGTCTCCCAATCTCACACTTTTCCATCACCTCTTTTCCCATCAAATAGATATATTGATCTTACACAGAAATCTGAGTGAAATCTAGGTTGGACTGCTGTGGAATCAAGACATAAATGAACTTTTATATTAATTATCCGAATTTCAGAATTCTAACTTACATGTGTTGATCCGTATACAGATATATGGAACATCACTCTGGTTGCTTTGTGATTGACCCGCTTGATAAAATATACCCTGTATTGGATCGGCAAAAAATCCAACAGATTCTTCTTGGGCTGGAGGATCTCCATAAAGAAGGCTCCTGTACCATCAGAGGGCCCCATTTTCTAAAGGTCTTTTGGCCAGAATGGTATCTATTTTATTAATTAGACTGAGCATTCAATAAATGCCACTTGAGATGACTTACTTGCTCCCCCCTCCCATTTTTTAATGATGCATCCTATAGGCTCTAGGAAATGCTGTGAATAAACCATAGGGTGACTGCACTGTATATAGGAATGAACAGGAGTAAGAAACTAGGAACCTGATCTTTGATACTCATTTTCATAATAAGGTTAAGTTCAGGCATAAATACTTTTCCCTTATCATTTTACCATTTTTCTCTTCAAATTTAGTTATATGTGGTGTTTAAATATGCAGGTTGATAATTTTAATGAGCCTGATCTGTTAACAAGGTTGTCAGAAGCAAAACTATCTCTTCCAAGTATAGTGAAACCTCAAATTGCCTGTGGGGTAGCTGATGCTCACAGTATGGTAAGAAACTTTTCTCTGAAAAGGAAGCTAGTAATAGCATCTCAACACAATAAGGCATATAATTACTTAAATTCTGGAATGAGCAGAGACCATTGAGCCATTGACTGCCAATGGCAGTACTCTCCGCAGATGATTATAGGCTTTTAATGCCGCAATTTCTGCTTTGGCAGCTTATCCAATTGTTCTGGTTGTATTCTTGTTCTTCAAACATACAACTCTTTGAGAAAAGGGATAGGTATAACAATTGTAGTTTCTTATCCCACTTTTTTCTTGTGTTTTGGAGTGATTAATATGCACCTCTCAGGGAATTATCTTTAGAGTTGAAGATTTTAAGGACTTAATTGTTCCTCTTCCAGCAGTTGTCCAGGTAAGATAGAAGTACTAATCCTCCATGACCTTGATTTGATCATTTGGCCAATTGCAGTACAAATGATATTTGTATTCGTTTCTGAAATTTACTTGGATTTGAGACTAATTGTTTTCAGGTAAATGTATTTATAGTCCAACCTTTACATGATGCTTTATGCTTATGTGACCTTCCATTTGGATTATTTGAGCTGGATATCTGCATCTTTTGTTGTTTTTTCAATATGAATTCCTCTGTGCTTTTAAATTTTCGTTGCGTTTTGAGAGGTTGCCTAATGGTCCAAAAGGTCAGCTAATGTATTACAGACGTTCTGTTTGCATTTAATGTGTTTTCCAAAAGAACACGGATGTCCAAGATCTAAATTATTCATGTCACTGTACACTCGTAAAAAAGCCTAGCATCGTTTGGATTTGTATAGTCTGTCATATCTGGGTTAAGTTTTGCTAGATTCTTTTTAAGGTTTGTTGAGCTTTAGTTATAGTCCAAAATTTTATTATAGAGTTTGATGCAAGTGGAACTTGAGATTTTTTTCCATGTTAAGGAGTATGATGTTTTTTATGGCTTGAAAAATCTGTACATTCATCTCATTCTGCTTGAAACTAGTCTTCTAAGCTCACTTCATGAGATAGCTTTTCCAATTCATCTGTTAAAAACTGAATACTTATCCAAATTTAGTATATTAGTCTCTATGTTGGGGCCTACTTAACAATGTCATTAAAAAAATAATCTGTACACATTATGGAATCAATAGAATTGAACAATCTAATTTCAGAATGCTGAATGCCTTTTGACTTGAATTCTGATATATGCTTTGAAATCCATGTTTGTTAAAGGGCCAGATGAGTCAATTTGTATTGTGAGGTGCATTGAAAATGGTTGTATTAAATACGTTTCTTCTTCGTTTGATTTTTGAATGTAACATGTTTGTCCTTATAATTCAGAACTGCAAATAATTGGCATTGCAGGAATATGTTAATCATGCATCCACATTGTTCAAGATTTATGTCCTGGGCGAAAAAATTTTCTATGCTGTTAAGAAATCTATGCCAAATGTTGATATGTTGATGAAATTATCAGAAAGCAATGGAGTTGGGCCTTTACTTTTTGACAGGTTATTTATGTGCCTTACTCAATTTTTTTTTTGTTTGGACTGAATGATAATCAAGATTCCATATCCGATTTGGTAACACTATGCTGAACTCCACAGCTTAAAATCTCTTCCCACTAGCACAGAGCACTCTAACAGTGGGGATCCCTTCACAGTGAGCTGTTTTGATCTTGATCTAGTTACTGAAGCTGCAAATTGGCTTGCAAGAAAGCTTGATCTTACCATCTTGGGTTTCGATGTTGTTGTAAGTTGTGCTTTCTTTATTACATTTCTTGTGCATTCTGAAATATGAATAAAAAAAAGAAAGTTTGGAAAGAAATTGGAAAAGGCAAGGGGAAGAAAAGCATTAATAGAAAATGTGATGATAATGGTGTCACATTTCTAATATTTAACGTCAAGTTGTTTTTCTTTTATGACATCTAAATTGCACACATCTTGTTAGCAGGACTTCTGGCATAAGATTAACTGATACCGACTATGAATAGAAAAAAAAAAATCCTATTAGTATTGAATAATGAGAAACACAAGGGGGTAACGTTTGTGAACTTTTCATAATACAGAATCCCAACCAAGATGTTCTTGAAGAGGGTCATTGAGAATGCTTTGCATTATGTTTGGAACTAATCAACTTGATTAAGCATACCTATCTAATTTGCATTGCTGTCAACCTGCTTTCATACATTTTCTTGGATACCAAATTTTCCCGAGGAATCTTTTGATTATGTGCTCTTTTGCATATGTGGAGAAAAAGCAAATTCTGAAGTTGTGGACGCGAATGTTAACACATTGTAGAGCGTTGGCTTGTGATACATGAATTAGGCAATTATTAACGTAGTTAGCTAATTAGGCTCTAATTTAACTTCTCTGATTCTTTTCTGCTGCAAATTGTAGATTCAGGAAGGCACTGGTGACCATGTCATTGTGGATTTAAATTACCTCCCATCCTTCAAGGAAGTGCCAAATGATATTTGCATTCCTGCCTTTTGGGATGCTATTAAAAGGAAGTATGAATCAAGAGATGGGAGGTAAAATTCTATAAATGTTCCCTGGAAGCTGATGAAAAAACTTTTGTTTAGATAATTGATCATTTGCACGGACGAATTGGGCAACTGTCAAATTTTATTTATCTTTTGTTATGAATAAACTTTTTTTCCATCGGAGGATGAGTGGAATATGAATCTAATATTCAGGATAAAAACATTAGTTCCAATTTTTTCTTCATTTTTTTCCCCTGCGTGGAAACCATTTTGTCACTCTTGCATTTGGATTGCATTTTATTTATATAGCGAGTTACACATTTCATATTGTACATTTTTTTAATGGTCCCTTTCAAGTCAAGTGGCGTGGTAATAGTAAATTGTTTTGCTATCATTAATAGGTAGGAGTGAGGAGGCGAAAATTTCTTGGTTTTAAGTTTTAACTAGAATAGCATTACTCGAAAATTCTCGCCTTCTTTCTTCTATTCTAACATGCCATTTTACAACATGAGTCACATTTTCTCATCTATTAGCATATTGAAGGTAAAACTTATATGAAAGTATGTACAAAAGTTTTTAAATTGAGGACGCTATCTATCAAACATTTTGAAGGTACATACCTAAAGTTGTGTACATTCAGCATTTTTCTTTTAAATCAAAGACATAAACATGTCCATTGTTCAAAGAAATGTCCATCACAATCACAAATGCAGACTAGCTTGCAGATAACGCAGTATGACTCCATGTACAAACATTCAATTTCCCTGGCCAAAATTTGTGTTCAGCCTTCAGCATTTCTAGTCTGCCGTTTGCATTCCAGGTATTTTCGGATAAAAAGTTATTATGGTAGCAAAGATGTCAACAGATAACTCCTTACCAGTTTGATTCTCTGATGATTTGACTTTTAAAACAGCCTTAAACCATGGATTTGGTAAGGGGAATTTGTAGGCAGCTTGAAGAGCTTGAGAAATATTGAATGTGAATGCCTTGCAGCTCCTCATCTGGATTATTTTTCGCCCATTGATTCGTTAAATTTCCCTACAGTAAATCAATTAAAAGGCAAATTAGTCTCAGTATTATGAACTAATCATGTAGGGAAGTCCACATACATCCATTTATTCTTTCTCTTCAGGTTCACGTTGTTCTGATTGAAAGTTTGTATTTAGTTCTTGAGATGGATACAGTAGTATTGAATCTATTGATATTCATTTTGTCATCCAATTGAAAATTTGCATAGATATGTAACATAACAACATCAATTAAACAAGAAAAACATACAAGGATATAGTGCTTGACTCTATAAAGTAAATGGAAATGTCTTCCATGCTTAAAAACTACTAAGTACGTACCCGTTGAAATTCTTGCCAACCTTTTCTAGCCGAGCTTCATTGTCTTCAACAACTCTGTCAACCCCTTTTCTATCTTGCAGTCTATAGCAATAATTTATAGTAGATTGTTATAGAACTATCAAGGAAGACAGATTTCATTAGATAAGAAATGATCATGAAAAACTTAAGTGGATCTCTATAGTGCATTGAATGATAATGTTATGAAAACCAATTATTTTGCCGCCTTCACATGTGGTCTGAAATATAGAGTTCAAAATTATCAAGATGCAATAACAATTTGTCAGATGGGCCAGATGTCTATAACTAAAGTGGTTCAAAATCATCTTCATGTTTATTAGAATGGGTAAAATGCTTTATTGGTACCAAAAATTATGTGTTTCAATTTGGTATCAATTTTTTTTGACTTTGGTACCAAACTTTACAATTTTTGTTTCAAAATATAGTATCTAAGCAATGTTTCAGTAAAAATGTGCTAATATAGACACCAGAATATCAAATTACTTAACATGTCGGCTGACAATTTATGTATACATGTTATGATATCATCTCAATTTGAAAAAAATGTCCCTCAAAATTCTCAAAATATTAGGAATTTAGGGATTTTTTTATCATTATGGGTAATGACATAGCATGTGTCAATGAGTTGACATATGACTTGATAGCTGATGTGTTGTTTGATATGATATTTTCAAATTTACATTAGCATATTTTCACCGGAAAATTGCATAGGTACCATCATGGTTTTAACTAAAGGTATGACATAATATAATGATATATGAATCAGTATAATAATATCGATCTGAATCAAATAGTATAGCACGTTGACACTATAAATTTTAACAAATAACTATCAAAATTATCTAAATAAAAAAAATGAACAAAAAAGTTTAACATATAATATATTAAGCTAATAAACATTATTTTTATTTAAAAATATAAATTACTTAATATTTTTATAATAATAGCATAATAAATACTATTAAATTAAACAACTCTATTATAAAATAATGTTTTGATTTTTTTTTATAAGCAAATAGATATTTTATTAAGTATGAGGGAAAAAGTTATCTTTCTCAAAAAGAGAAAGGTTATGAAAAAACTTCCCCCCTATAACTAAACAACATAAAATAAGATTAAAAATTACATTTATAAATAATAAAATAATTACCACCAAAAAGAGTGTCATAGAAAATTATTGGTATTTTGTTCAGATGAAAAAATGTCAAATGATAAATTTACACCATCAAACATATTGATTTCTTAAAAATTTAAGAATATATATATATATATATATATATATATATATATATATATATATATATATATATTATAAACTATGATTATACATGTTATAACTAATATAAATAATATCTCTTTGTAATTTAAGAAAATAAAAAAATAATAACATATCCATTTACGTAGTTTTAAAAAATTTTACATACATAATTTAAATTAATTATAATTAAAAAAAATTAATTTTTTGACTGTTATGTAATATTAATAGCGGTCTATATCATTTGTATTGCTCATAACAAACAATATAATGATATGACATTACGTTTTTTAATTAACATATATGTATCTATCTCATATCACGTCAAAATCTTAAAAATTGTTATGCAACATATTAACCAATATTTAAAACTCTGCATATTATGCATTGGAATAAAATTAGAAAAATTCAATACCAAAGTGTACAGTTTACCACGACTCAAAACCCCCGATTCTTCGGTTCCAGAAAATTGGAGCAGGACCGGAATAGTCTTGGGATAGTTTAGGGCCGGATTGAAACCAGATAATCCAACAATTAATTTTTTTAAAAAAATTAATGTATTACATTTAAATTATTTTAATAAAAATTATACAATTAACAAAATAAATAAATGCAATTAAAATTATTAAAAATTATTTATAATTTTTATTCATAGAAATTAAAATTAATTGGGGTGAATTTGAAATAAAAAAAATTAATCTGCCTTATTAATTTGTTTATAAACCAAGAAAAAATATTAAGTTAGAAAAAAAAGTGAAATTTTGGAGAATAAGTTAGAAAGAGTAAAAAATTTGAGAAAAAAATTAACGTATCAAATATTAATTTGTGTAAATTATAAATTTGCAATAACTAATAAGTTATAAAGAAAATGAATGAAAATTTTGAGAAAAAAATAAAATAATTTAATAAATATTAATTTTTGACTTTGTGTAATAAATTACAAAAAATGAGGAATTTCATTTTGAGAAATTATAAGTTAGTTAGAAAGTAATTTTTTAATAATTTTTTTATTTTATAAAGTAATAAATTATAAAAATTATAATTGGATTAAAAAGCTAATCAATGTCATATTTTTATTTTAAAAAATAACTTAATTATAAAAGTTTGAATTTATATTTAAATAATAATATTATTAATAATTGAGTTTAAATTTAATTTTGTTTACCATTTATTAAGTTGTCTACGCATTATCTTAAAATTTATAAAAAAACAAATTCTACATAATTCTTTTACCTTTTAAATTTTAATTATTAACCACATTTTCTATATTTTTTTAATCGAAACCACTAGTGTTAGATGTTTCAACCATTCATTTGATAGTGAAGTGATCATTAGGTCCTCATTTTATTTTTTCTCCAATTCTTATTGTTTTAATGTCCCTTTAGTCCAATCATCTCATATGTTTGAGCTTCAAATGATTTGGAAGCTAAGTTAGATCGCGTCTCATCTAAAATATTATCTCTATCTCTAAAAATTTATTCAACAGTAATAGTTGAGACTGAGTTACAATTTTTTTTTTTTGCAATTTAAAAGAGAATCAGATAAGTATTTTGATATCGACTCCACCATTCAATGACTAAAAAATCTTTATTTGTCTTATTATTATCAAACTCAAATGTAGTTGTTAAATAAATGTCTAAGTTCGAATGAACTAGATGATGATCTTAATTTTTTATATTTTTGTAATATCAAATGATCACCCCTGTAATTTTGGTTGATTCACTCTCAATTTGACATTTTTTTCATCATTAGCATCAACACTAGCATCATCAAGTGGATTTAAATATGAATAATAAAGACTCAAATAATCATATGAAATATCTATTTTATATTTAAGGTAAAAAAATACAATATATAAGATTAATCAAATAAATAAATTTAAAATAACTCAATTTTCACTATATAAATAGAATTATACTGATCATAAAATGAAATTGCTAATTTGATTAGAACAATTGTAACATCCAAATATTTTAAATCATTTTTACATATAAATTTAATATATGATATACACATCTAATATGTACAAATCTACCTCTAATATTAGGTTGACATAATATTTGAATATCTTAAATTAATACAATGTTTGTTGTCACATTATCAAAAGAAATTAAAAAAATATATTAACTAATTCATATTTTTCTAAAATATTTTTTATCATTTTAAAAATATCATTGGTAATATGCCGATAATCAAAAACTCTAAAATGCAACTATTTTTTTCTGTAGTTGTCATTTACTATCAATTTAATGACATATAAGACCTATATAAGAATGCATACACTAATTATCACTACAAATAGTAGCACGTCCATTCAAAAAAATAAATATGTTGCGCATTTCATTTTTATTTTCTTTATATAAATTAAATAAAGTAGGTTTTAAAGTATTTTTAGGTACACGTTTAACAAATGAATTTAATGCATTTTGACAATAATTAACGACCATACTTTTTCGCCAAAACTAAAAAAATAAATATTTCATACTTATCATTTTTGTCAATTTGTTTTTATTTTTTTATCATTATATTGAAATAATTGAGAATAAGAAAAAAATGTTGCGTACTAAAAAATTTGAGTTTTTTTAACAGTATTTTTGTTTTGCAAATGTTTTCAAAATATGTTATAACCACCTCTTGTTTTTAATTTGTATATTTGTGTACAATATTGCACACAATATCAAATGATCCATTATTTTTTAAATCCTTTTGAAATGAATTTTGAAAATATCGAATGTTCGAATTTTTGTTTCTGTTTCTTTTATTGGATTTGACGCCACTGGTTGTTCGCCACCCTTAATTTCATGGCTTTTTTAAGTTGAAAATTTCATCTCCCCCTCCTCATCCAAATTATCTATCAAAATTTCCAAATCAATAACAACATTTTCATCAAAAAAGTTACTTCTTCCACTTTGGCTTTCCATTTTTTATGTTTTATTTTTTGTGAAAAAAATGGAGAATATTAAGAAAAATTATAGGGAAAGATAATTGAAAAAAAATGCAGGATTAAGAAAAAAATTAAGAATTAGATGATTTAATGATAAATTGAGATTATGTAGAAAGTGTAATTAGAGAGAACTAGAGAGAGAGAAATTAGGAATTTATATAGAGAAAATTGAGATTGAATTATAGAGAAATTGAGATTATATATGAAATAAAAAAAACTGAAATAATTTGATATTTATAGAGAAAAAAATTTTAAATTAAAATTAAAATTTCAAAAATATTTATTAAATATAGTTGTTATTTTTCTATTGTAAGGGGTATATTTATATTTATACTTTAATAATTTTAAATAAATTAAAAAAAATTAAAAATTTTGAAAAAGGGGAAAGGTTTGCTGTTGTGTGCAGCCTGAAAAGAGAGGGGGGTTGCAGAGGTCATGTGACCGTTGCTATAAAAAAAGAATTTTTTATTTTTTTTGTTTTAACCTATTCGAAACTGTGGAACCGTCGATTTAGAACTAGAATCGACAATTCTCGGTTCCAGAAAAAATGGACTGAACCGAACTTTTTTCCTTATGGATCGTGGTCCAGACTGAATCCAGAACCAACCTTAATAGGTCTGGTCTAGATTTAACTGGGTCAATTTGAAGGGTCGACCCAACTCGTAGTCATGCCTATCAAAGTGATAAAAAAAATATATTTGGTATCAAATTGAAACATATAGATAATTTTTAGTACCAATGAATCATTTTATCTTGATTAGAATAGATCAAAAAGACGATAAAATTCAAGTGGATAGTCCATATAGGGTGTTTGAAACAAAGTTGCACGAGCTCGTCTGATCTAAAATAGGGAAAAAAAATTTACTAGACCTTAGTATGTTTACTAGACCTTAGTATGTGAATTATCTAATATTAACTCTTTTTTATATCAAATATTGTATAAAGTTCACTATGCATGTGTAATTGACATATATTTTATATCAATTGATATCCAATAAAGGGGTTTTTTTTCCCATATTCATATCTTGGCATTTTTACATCCTAATGATGAAAGATGTGCTAGAGCACATTGACCATATAATAACTATAAAAATCCCTGACAAAAAAGTTAATTATCATGGGTATAATGTAGTTAAAGAAAAAACCATGATCTAAGGCCCTTACAATACATTTAAAGAATATTCATTTTGTTGCATGTTGTAATAAAATACAACAAACATTTGTCAAAACAAATACAATGAGAAATACTACATTTAACACAAATAGATTCCTTATAAATAGAACAAAAAATATAGGTATAACAATTCCAAAAAAAAAGTCTCATTAGACAACCAGTATGTGGTCTCTTACAAGAAGAATTTAATTATAATTGCTTTAAATTAATTAAATATTTATCCAAATATGTGCATATAGTATTTAACATAGCTATTGCAAATGTTGTATCTCTTTATAATAGTGTACAAGTAGATGAAATTAAAACTTATTTATATTATTGTAATATGTTAAAAGGGTACTATATTTTAATATTCATTGCAAAAAAACCATCGGTGGAGATATTATCATTTAATTTGCTCGGAGGATACATTATGTCATAGTGTTTGAAAAGAATATAATAGTTGATAATATATCCTTATAGACCAAGAGTGGGAAGAACAAAATTCACATAAAGTACATGAAAACTTGGCTAATCCTACAAATATGTTTTCCTTTTAGCTCTTTTGCAGTTAACCCTATAACAATAAATACTCAATGATATGATTACTATCAAGTAAAGCAATGAAAAAAAGTAATTTATTAAGCAATGCTTAAAACTTTTTCTTCTATTTCCTTAATATTAATTGATTTTTTTGAAATTTTCATTCTAATTATTCACATTAACAACATATTATGTGTTTAAAAATTATAATATGAGTCAAAAAATTTGTCCCCTCTCTTTCCTTAAATAATTCACAAACTCATTTTGAGTCATAATATCAAACATTTAACTCCTAATTGTCATTAATCTAATCACAATTTACCATTTATATAAAATAATAATTACTTTATATATGTGAGAAATTGTAATTAAATAAATCTAAATAAATATTTTTCTTATTTCTTTGTTTTTAAAACAACCTATAAGAACATCTTCAATAGTTTTTTTTAATTTTAAAGAGCATTTTTTGTATAATAAATAACATCTTAGTTCAAGTTAAAAAGGATTAAGAATGGAAAAAGAATGATACATTCCCTTTTTTAATATTTGGTTCAATAAAATAAAGTCTAATGGGAATTACATTGCCCTAAGAATGGAAATTAGTCATTCCCTACCATTTGTTCCTTAATCAAAAATTTATGCTAAAATCAAAACACGTACCACGAACCACCTCTTGCATTTTAAAGATTTTTTTTTGTAGATTCGTCAAACAATACTAACACTAAAATTCCTAAACTTAGAAAATTATAGATTTTCTATTTTTGTTCAAATTTAATTAATATGGTCGAGACTTGTTAATTGGAGTGAAATAGAGTTGTTGACGCTAATGATATTGTAGTAAACAAATTGCTCTCCATCTAATCTGTTGTTCATTCTCCTTCTCTACCTCAAAGAATGAAAGATCTACCCTAGAATCTTCCTAAAACTAAATTAAGATTAAAGTTTATCAAGTATTGCTCTCTCCTCTTTGGTCATTTTGCTTCGATTTTTTTACTATCTTAATCTTTCTTGTTTCCATTTCTAGTTTATGGGTTTTTCATCATTTCTTTTTTTTTTTTTCTTTATTGTTCAAGGCTTAAAGTGATAATTTTGTATATAACAATCATCTTTTACTTCTTGCTATTGTAGTAAACAGACACCTCTCTTATTCTCCGTCTCATGTTTTCCTCTTCTATCTAAGTCGCTAAACTATAAATTAATCACAATCTAAATGTGCCCTTTAGGGTTTTCTCTTCTCTTTCTACAGTCCACAATGCACAATAACCCTAGCCCTTTACTTCAACAATCACACACATTAATAAAATATTTGTCAATTCATTAAAATAGGTAAGCTTTTTCTAAACCCTTAGACCTAAAAACATGACATAAACCAAACCCCTTCAAGTGTTTGTTGAGGCATGTCTAAATCTTAAAGGAGAAGGTTTAAAATACTTTAGTGGATTTTCTGTTTTAACTAGTATAATAAATGATGGATGATATCGAAAAAGCAATCCTGATAAGTTTTAATGAATTGAGCACTATGGATTCTGCTTGTGTTGAAATCTCAAGCAAATTTTTTTTCTGTAAGCAAATTAAGGAAATTCTAACAATTTGTAGGATATGTATTGAGAAAAATTGTTTTTGCAAATATGTAGTATTGAACTTCTCAAATACCTTTTAGTTGTCTTTTGTCATAAACCCAAAAAACATAATTAGCAAATTTTTTTGAGGATTTCTTCAGCAATATTTCTATATTTTCTACTGAAAACAAATCCATGTTTGATTTATTCTGCTAATTCATGATGTGTCCTTTCATTAACATGTTTAACTGACAATTAAGAATCCACAAAGGTGCATTGAACAAAACATTTGGTGAAATGTTCATAGGACTTTCAAATTTGTTTAAATAATTCCAACTGATGCATACTTTAAGCCTGAGAAAGTACAATGGAACATTTTTTTTAACTATTGCACATTTATTAGATAATTTTGGGATCACTGAGCACAAGTACTGATTGTAACACCTACAAATATAATTAGTAATGAATCAATTATATAAGTAAATATTACGGAACATATTCTTTTTGAAATCTAATTTCATGGCCAAGCAAACAATGAAAGAGAAGTTTTATGAGCGTGAATGCATATTCACAACAGTGAACTATATGTATATTAATTTTAATTTTTTTTAAATAAATCATAAAATATTTTAATGAGAATAATATGCATTTGAACTGTTATTGTAAGAGAATACATATTGAGATCCAAAATATGCATGATTCATATATAAGGTTGAGAAACTTGATTTTAAATGAGAATTATTATGCCCAATATTTTGATTAGGACAATAACTAGAAGAGATGACATGTTATTGAGAGTTTTATGGTACCAGGAGGCTCAGGTTGGCCAATACAAGAATGAAGTTATACAATTAAGGGTAAGACTCAAATGAGCTCCCTTAAAGTTGAAATGAGTTTAATCTCTGTACCTCAGACAAGTATCATGAGTGGCTCCGGAGTGAACCATAGGTTGTCTATATCCATTTTTGTCTTGTCTAGAGTTATTGGACAATGATGTTAAGAGATATGTGGCTATGAGATTTGTTGATTGTATGATATGCAAGTATTATATATATGTGACACAAATATGAGAAATGTTTTGTAAGTTGTGGCATGGTATGCATAATGAAATATGTTTTTTTATGTACGTGAGAAAACTCATATATTCATGCATACATATTGATATGCATAACTAAATAGTCATGCATACACTTATTATATTTAATATATTATTATATACCACTAAGCAAAGTAAGTTTAATTTGTGAGTGTTTTGTCTCTCGTATGCAGGTTGGATTCATACATATGTTTGGATAGAAAAGACGCCTAAGAGAATAGCAAAGGACAAACACTTCGAGGGTTGGTGATATACCACTTTTTGTTTCTTTTGATTGAAAAATGAGATTAATTATTGGTGTACATGCCTTAAATTTGTAAAGATATGTAATCTTATAACTAATTATATGAGTATTCTTTTGTGAATATTTGAACAATTATTAGCAATATTTCTATAAATTTGAGTCTTTAAATTTTAATTTTAATTTTGTTCATTATTTTATATTTTATCAAAGTCATCATTGTTATGGTATATAAACAAAATTTTAAATTTAATTGGTTTTTATGTTGCATGCATTGTAATATTCTTCAAGTAATTAGGAATATTCCTGGTTATGCGAAGGGATGTTACACTGATAGAGTAGAAGCCTGTCAAATGGGAATTTCAAGTGATTTTTATATGCTCCCAAATTACATTATTATCAATGCTAACCCATTATATAATTTTTTGTTTTCATGAGAAATATGCATTAGTATATTTTCTTTTTCTAATAAGAACAAGATAAAGTAAAATTATGTAGTACACATAAGTCATCGTGTAGATTTTTCTAATAAGAACAAGATAAAGTAAAATTATGTAGTACACATAAGTCATCGTGTAGCATTCCCATATCATACTCATTATCTCTCATTTGGAGTAGATTCTTAATTGTCTCAGGCGGTAGCTCTCTTTTCACTTTGAGGCATTCCAACTGGGAATGATACCTGTATACATAGCCTTTTCTTAGATTCATGGGTAGTGAAGATAAGGCAAGGCAATTTAGTTACAGTTTGGAAGTTAGTGGGAATGGTAGAAAGCTTATGTAGCAAAGAATTTCGATAAGCATTCGCAATAGCCATAAGAACGTTTGAGACAACCAAGATGGACTGATCATTCAATGAAATATGACACTTTTCTTATATGGAGGTGATTAGAAGGAGTTGAAGCTGAAAGTCATTGGATGTATATGGAAAGAACCGTATGATATATAGTCCACAACTTTCTTGAAAGATACTGCACAAAGATAATAAAAGGATGTCAATAAGTCTATGTTTTCTTAAATAAATAACATTAGTTCCTAGCATTTTAAAGATCAATTTAGCTAAATTGAGAGAGTTAAAAAGACAACCACATTATTTCTCAATTCATCTTAGGCGAAATTGTTGTCAACAAATTAAGGAAACATCGACAATCTATAGGGTAATGTATTAATAAAGTGTGTTAGATACATTGAGGAGGCACAATTCATGGATTGATATTGGGTTAATTATGAATGATGCATTTATGCCATTATTGTTCGAGTTGATCTTAGTAAATAGAAAATTTGACTTTGTATTTATGTATAGAATTTGATCTTGATTTCTCCTAGAAACTAACAACAACTTCCCTATTCATTACTTTATTAATTTTTCGGAGAAAAATTTTATTTAAACCGGATGCTACTAAACACTTGTCTTTCATCATCATCAATGGTGTTATTAATTTTCTTGAATCTTATGTTCTCATGTTTTCTTTCTCACTGATTTTTTTCAATTATTCAGCCAATAGGAAGAACTCCCCTTATGTATATTATATTTGATAAGTTTCTAGTATTTACTTAGAGTTGTACTTTTATTTTTATTATTGGATAATGTTATTACTGATAATTTTACTTAAATTTATAATTTTATTTATATTGGATAATATTGTATTTAATCATTTTCTAGTTTTTTATTTCAATTTTTATTTTATTTTTTGTTAGGTATCATTAGAATTTTACTGTTATTATTTTAATAATTTATAAATTAATATAATTATTTTTATTACAATAATTTTTCAAAATTATATATACATCAAAACTACAAGTAAATTTTCATTTTCAATTTTTAATAAATAAAATCAATCAAATAATATGCTAAAATCAATCGTTCTCATTCTCATTCCCATCATTGAACTAAATGGATTCTTAGAGCATTTTTAAATAAAAAGAGTAAATTTTGTTTATAAATCCAATAGACTTTTTATATTTTTACTTTTCATTTTATTTTATTTCATACAAATTAATATTTATCAAAACAAAAAGTAAATGACTTTTATTGAAAGAAAAAAGAAAAATAATTTTAGAAAAACATACTAATAAATATATATAATATGTATAGAAAGTGAAAATGCATTAATTACAATTAAATAAAAAGTATAGTTTGACTCTCTATATGTATATAGTTTAACTTATTATCAATTCTAAATTTTACATATAAAGATTATATAAGTTTTTTTTTTATATATAGAATAACTCTTTAAACTAAATAATATAGTTGAAATAAAAAGTTCATTAGAGATACTCTAATGTATACCATTGTAACAAGACTCGTTATCCTAATTTTCAAAATCATAATAATAATACGTTAGTCATCATCATCTTACACATATACATTGGAAGAAAAAAAAATATTCATTTTGGTCTTTGAAATTTTATGAATACATATTATTAAGTTTATCAATTGAAAATTTATTCAATTAAATTCTTTTAAATATCATTAGTTTAATTCTAAGTATGTATTGAATTAGTTCAAAAGTAATTATTAAAAATAATTAAGAAATTTAATTGTATAAAAATAATAATTAATAAATTCAATTAAATAAATTTTTAGTTAATAAAGCTTATTTATACAATCTTTTATGACATGTTTGATATACCAAAAGAATATGATTTCATAAGAAATAAAATTATATTTTTAAATTGTTGTTTTGGAATTTCAATATTTTTTAATATATTTACATAATAGAAATTGAAATCTTATTTTTATGTTTGGTCTAATTTTATTGAAAGTATTTTTGACAATATAAAATATTTTTATTTAAAAAATATGAAAAGAATTCTAAATATTAATAAATTTGAAATATTATTAATTCTTATATAGTAATCAAAATTTTATTTTCAAATATTTTAACTAAGACGTTCCTCCATAATATCATCAGAGTTATGCACAGTAACAATACCAAACCAAATACGACGAGTAGTGGGGTCCTGAGCTAAGCCTTGGCTAAACCTTGAAAATCTTAATGTCTTTCAAATCCTCCTAGCCATTATCCTACTGCAATAATTCCACTGAGAAAGTAATGGGTTACTCCTATTGCACCTCCTTGTATAATACTCAAGGCTCTAGGCTGAGTAGCAGGAGCAAAATTTTGGAACGACTATCCAATTTTTTTTCTCTAAGATTATACCAAACGTTCACTTAGGATACGTTTATTTCAACTAAAAAATATCTAGGAATGGGAAAGAGAATGATTCTTTCCCTTTTATAATATTTAGTTCAATAAAATAAGTCCAGGAATGAGAATAAGCAAATCAAATTTTCATTTTTATCTCTCATAAAAAGGCAAACTGATTGAGGACTGGACTTGTATTGGGCTTTGAACTATTTATTTACTGCTTCCAATAGTACGTCGTTAGAAAAAGAAAAAAAAATCAAATCGTTAAAAATAGAATCCGTTAATAATGCCCTGAAAAGTAAGAATTGATTTTTGTTTTTTTTATCCCTTAAAAAAAGCTAAAAACATAATTGATCAAAATTCTTTTTTTTTTTAAATCAATTTAAAGGAAATGATTTCAGAATCATAAGTAATAAAAAAAATCATCGAAATGTAGCATTTCTTTATTTACTATTTTTACTTTTAATATGACCATTAAAAAAGTAAATCTTCCATATTTAAAAATTGATTTAAAAACTTCTCTTAATCCATATAATTTTTAACCAATACCGTAATAAAATCCCCAGTTGAATAAATTGATAATATCCATCATAATTATTATGTTCTTAAACTCAATTAATTGCATAAATATTTTGAAAAATAAAAGTTTAAAAAAATTACGAGTATTCTTAAATGCTAAAACATAAATTATTATAAAATTATACTCAAGTATATAAGAAAATATAAAAATATAATTTTTAATCAAAGTCAAGACAATTAAATTATCTCATTAGGAATGATAAAATCATTGTGTCTAATTGAAATTTATTGACAAGTATATAGAGCATTTTTTAATTTAATGCTTAATTTAAAACTCATTGATGGTTCAAATGAAAAATAGAATTAAAAAAAAAGAGCAATA
This sequence comes from Triadica sebifera, assembly GCA_023653625.1. Lineage (NCBI taxonomy): Eukaryota > Viridiplantae > Streptophyta > Magnoliopsida > Malpighiales > Euphorbiaceae > Triadica > Triadica sebifera. The sequence goes on from CM042895.1 coordinate 33,120,090, forward strand.
TCTTTACTTAAATTAATATAATTATTTCTTTATTACAATAATCTTTCAAAATTATATATAAATTAAAAATAAATTGGCCAAAGGAGCAAATTTATCCATAAACTATACCCTAAAATGCTAGTCAGTCCATGAATTATGATTCATTTCAAATTAGCCTATCAAGTTTAAAAAAACTCATTTAAATCCCTAAACTTCAACTCTATTCTATTAAATAAATTTGGTCCCATTTAAATGGCATCGTTTCATTTTTTTAATAAATAAAATAGTTAAAAGGCTTCATTTTCATGGCCAAATGAGCAAATTAACTCTTGAACTATATTCAAATGTATAAATTAGATAATAAACTTTGATTTAGTACAATTAAATCTTTTAGATTTTAATCAGGTATAAATATGTCCCTAAATTATCTTAATTTTTATCTCATTTGATTAATTTTGCTGAGTTAACTTAGTTATCCACATGATTTTTTAGCTCAACTTAAAATTTATTTTTATTTTTATTTTTCTTTTTTGTAAGAAATTAAATTATATTAAAAATGAAAAAATATTATTAAAAAATTGATTAATTTTAATTTAATTAATTAAGGTAATTAATAAATTATATTAACTAAATCATTATATTTTTCCAATTTTTTATTTAAAAAATAATTTAACTTTATATTTAAGAATTCAAAAATTACAGATTGTAAAAGAATTATAATCACATGAACCAATCATTAATAGCCAAAGCATGAGCATATTTTCATTTGTTCCATATTTCAAAATTTTATTATAAATTTTTTTAATTAATTTAATTTTCATAATAATTTAGATAATATAATTATATATATATATATATATATAATTAATTAATTAAAAATTAATTTTTTTATTATTATTATTAAAAATAATTAATTTTTTATTAAAAAAACTAAATTTTAATATAATTTATTCTTTTTACAAAAATAAAAAATAAGTTTTGAATTGAGCTAAAAAAATGTTATGTATTAGTTTGTTATTGGTAAATAAGCTAACTCAACGAGTTTTATCAAAAAATATATAAATCAAGATAGTTTAACGACTTATTTGTACTAAATTAAAATATAAAATGTTTAATTATACTGAATCGTTCAATTTGCATTTTTTGTATAGTTCAAATAATAAGTTAACTCTTTGATTTTTTTAATTGGTGGAATAACACTGTTTCAGTATGACATATGTTAATTTTTTATTAATTAAAAAAGAACCAAATTAACTCAATAGAAAATGTTAACAAATAGGGATAGTTCAGGGACTTAATTGCACGGATTGAAAATTTAAGGGGTTTAATTGCATTGAATCAAAATTTAGGACGTAAATCATACTTTTGAATATAATTTAACAACTAATTTGCCCCTTCAACCAAAATAAATGTAAAAAAAAATAAAAGTTGATTCTTATTTTCATTTTTTTATTGCTTAATAAATAAAAAATGAAAGAAACAATATTCATTTCTATTTTTATTTCCACTCTTAACCAAAGCAAACGGGTCCTTGATTTTTTAAAGCGAATCACCGACTCTACCCTTCCGAGTTCCTATGTTAATTTAAAAACCGAAACCAACAAAATTTACATGGGCCCCACTTTACTTATGACCCCAGCCATAATTATTAATAACAATAAATCGAGTATAAATATGAAACTGTGATCGACTGCTCAAACCGAGAAATCCTCTCCATTTGTCTCCTCGCCCTTACCAGGGCCCTTAAGCTCTCCACAGAAAAAGAACATAAAAGAATTTGCAGGAAACCCTAATATCTAATAGATTTAAAATCAAATATTTAAAACCCTAATATTTAAGGCTGTAATATTTGATTAGATTGTAATGGCACAAGAACAAGAAGAAGTTGAATCTGCATTTGAAACCCTAGATCAATCTCAATCTTCGTCTTCTTTAGAGCCATCGCTTTCCAGGAATGTGTCCTTTAGTAAGCTTAATGCCCAGGCTCCTGCGTTTGTCCCTACTCGACCGCAACAACCTCCGCCTCCCGCTATGATACATATTTATCCCCCTCCTTCTCCGTCGCCGTTTCATGTTCCGATTCATAGTCCTGTCCCTGTTCCTCATATGATTCCGGTGCAGAATCACCATCCTCATAACCACAATCATCACCAACATCAGCATCATAATCAGCAGTATGTTCCAGTTCGGAACCATAACAATCCCCATCAGCTTCAGAATAATTACTATGTGCCGGTGCAGTTTCATGGGAATCAGCAACATCAGAATCAGAATCATTATGCTCCGGGTTCAAAGAAGGGGCAGTCAGATGAAGAGGTTGAGGCTCCTGCTAATAAGGGTGTAGCTTCATCAGATCATGCGTCTAAAAATGATAAGAACGGCTTATCTGACGAGGCTATGCAGAAACTTTTGAATCAGGTGAGTGTTTTTTTCCCTCCCCAATTGCTTTGGTACTAATCGCAGTGTATGAACTGCGCAATTAAATTCTAGTTGATCTGAAGAGTATAGTTGCTCGATGAAATTATAATTCTGAATTACAGACTTAGATTATAGGTTTTATAATCTTGTGTAAATAATTTCATGTTTAGGTTATCCCAATATCGATACTATCTATAGTAACATATGCCTGAATTTTAGGGTATGAAGAGAATAAAGTTGATACATATCTAAGCAAATAATATATTTGAAAATTTGTGTATGATATACGTTATGTATAGCAAGAGAGTGAGATTACTGGAACATTAGGTGTATGGACTTTGCAATGTTAGTGTCATCATTTTTTATGAAGCACATAAGATATCGAGTGCATACACATAAGATATGGAGTGCATATGAAGTATATTATGGTGCAGTCAATCACTTTTTTAATGGATAATAGATTGTTACTATATGAAAAATGTGATAGCGGAGCTTGGGGGCCACGCATTATATGTATATACATCGTGTATTAAATTTTCTTTCGGGGGCCATACATTATATTATAGGTACCTATCTAAAGATTTTTTTTATAAATTTTATAGGTACCTACCTAAATGATTTTTTTATTTTATTTTTGGGGTAGCCATGGCCTCTGCATGCCCCTATGAAGCTCCACCACATCCTATGCATCCTTTAATACTTTTCTCTGCCAACGATAATCTTGTAACATCTGTTTGTCAAGAACTGAAGTGATCTTTTTTTTTTTTTGTGTGTGTATGTGTGGAATTGTTGTCCCTATTCTTTAGGTAAGTTAAGCAATCACGTAGAGATTTATCATTATTTTGGACTTATTTGTTCATGAGTACTTGTAAGTATTGGTCTTTGCGATTTATTGGTCAGGTAAAATGCATTATAAGATAATATCTGGCATCTGGTGGTGGAATGAGTTTCCACTGCTTTTTGGATCCTTGTGTATATGTAAGTTTTTTTTTATTTTTCGTAATCTCTATTTGGCACTTTCTAGTGAGAAATTTAGAAATTTTGGTTATATCATACTGTGTGTGTTTGTTTCTTTCCTGCTGTATAGTGGCACATTCATAGTAGATATACCATCTCCCTTTTAAATACATGCTGTTTGACTAAAAACTAGGTCCAGATTACCTTATTTGATCAATTGACTAGGACACCTTAGAAACAATCTGCTTGCATCACAAGGTGAAGGTTGCATAGAGTTGTGCTTCCGTAAATCCCACAATGTGAGAGCCTTTGTCCATTGGCACACATTTTTATTTTTCAAGGCCTTCAATTCCCTAAGTTTCATAATCAAAACACGTGTCAAAATAAAAATAAAAAAATTCAATTTAATAATGTGGTATATTGAGAGTAAAATGATTGGAAATATAATGCTTATTTAGCACAAAATTATTTTTCCCATAACTCTAGTTCAGCTAGATTTATGCACTAGAAATAAAATTTATTTCTTATATTGTCATGGACGCGGATATAGAATGTGTTGATGCATTTCTGCAACTGTTTTTGACGTGGTACCTGATGCTAGAAGATATAGGACAGAAGAATTTCCATCAAAGCATTCTTTTAATTATCAGGCATTTTGGATGGTTTATTAAGAGTAGAACCTCTCTCTTCCTGGTAGATTTTCTTTGAGTAGAATCTCCAATTTGCTAGCATGATTAACAATTGTGATTTGCAGCAAACATGGCATTTATGCAGTTCTACATTTCACAATCTATTCCTTTTACTATGTTAAAACAAGAAGACGTGCAGTCAAGTTTATCTCCCTAGTATTGATTTTGCTTCTTGAGGTTGTTGAATGTAATTTACCAAGAAAAGCATTTTTGAATGTATCTACTTCAATTTACCCAGTCACTAGGGAAAATAAGAAGATTGCTTCTAGAACCTTGCTCAGATGTGACTACTTGGTAATTAGCTTTCGCATAAAGAAAGAATGTTCGTTCGAATCACACATAGATAGGTTTTAACCCTCTGCCTGCACCCCTCTTTATAGAGGTTAATGCATTTGATATGTGAAAATTATAGCTAATCATTATTAGTCTTGAATAATTGTAAACAGAGCATACTATTAAAAAAAGGCTTTATTGAGCCAACCAATTACCTTGATACTGAGTCTTAGTTGATTTGAGTATAAGCTAATGATGTTATATTTATTAACTTTGAAATAGTTTGAGCTATTGGATGCTTCTTTGGAGCTTCTTAAGCTCAGTGTGATTGGATGCCTTTTTGTAATAAAGGCTGCCTGCCTTTCATTTTGGCTTATTTTTGGTTTCAGATCATATTGGATATGAGGAAATATCGGCTTGATCGCGTTTCCTGCACACAAAAAAATTATTTGCGTGAATGCTCATGTGGTTTCAAAGTTTGAGCAAACCTTTTTCTTTTTGTTGTAAAGGGACCTTGTTTGCAGTAAAGGCTGAAACCTTATTTTTGCCTCTAGACCTTTTTCCTTAAAAGTGTTTGTTCTGTTTTGTTTGGTGGGGAGATAGGGGAATGCTTGCATTGTAATAAGCATATTCTTAGGAGATTTTATGACATTACTGCTCTTACCCTTCTTGGTTGGAGATTCAGTATAACTAGTTTTCTACCTTGGTGATTCTCTAAGATCCTTGATTTATTTAACACTTCTACAGACTATTATCTGATAGAGCTAAAAAAAAAGTAACTACTTTCATAAGTACTGGTGCTGGTTCTGATGGATTAAGTGTTGAATTATCACCTTATATGGCTACAAATTTCATTTCATTAATTTCTCTTACCTTCTTTGGGATATTTGAACTACTCTTTGCAGGTGGAATATTATTTTAGTGATTTGAATTTGGTGACTACTGATCATTTGATGAGGTTTATTAACAAGGATCCTGAGGGATATGGTAAGATTCTCTGCTTTTATTTGTTTCTACTTGTTTATTTTCTCACTACATATTTTGTAGCCTTTTAATATTTCCTTATTTATCTGTTTTTTCATTGTAATTAATAGAACAAATTACCATTACATTTGTTTGGCGGCGTTTGGTCTAAGCAACTAGAAGCAAAGCATTTTATTAGTTTTTCTGTAGCTCTTATGGTCCTATTTTGATATATGCATTATTGTGGACATTTCTTAGATTTTGCTTCAAATTTGTACCTTAAAAATGGTTGTTTAATAAAAATAAAGTTTGTTAAAGATGGAGTCATCTCAAGGTTCTATGTTAAAAACATTAATTCCCATCATTAAGCTTCCAATCAATGAGTCACATGATGTCTTTTCCTCTGAAATGCTATGTCAATTTCTTTCATGGGGTTTTCTAATATTATCTCCACCATATTGCCCTTTTCTTGAATTTTCTTTTTGTAATTAAGTATAACAGTTTGCGCATTTTCACATGAAGGACAATGATGTAAAATATGGGATTTATAGTTTTGATAACTCTGACTCTTGTATCAAGTTGCTTTGTTCCATATCTTGAGATACATGGTTCTGCAAAAGAAAGTTGAATATCCACAAAGGAAAAGGATAGTTCAGCAATTTTCATTTTGGAAATTGGATGTTTGAATTGCTACTATATAAGATTTGTCAATTTATTCAAATTAATTCTTTTTTTTTCTTTTAAATCTAGTGCCAATATCTGTTGTTGCTTCCTTTAAGAAGATAAAAGCCGCCATAAACAATAATTCTCAGCTTGCTTCCATTCTGCGGAACTCATCAAAGCTTGTAAGCTTTTTAATATTTTGCTGCATGGAATAAAATCTTTTCCTTAAAATTATCCATTCTTGGTTATACTTCTTGGTATTTTATTGATCACACAATTTTTGACACCACAGGTAGTTAGTGAGGATGGAAAGAGAGTAAGACAGCAGCATCCCCTAACTGAATCAGATGTGGAAGAATTGCAAGTAAATTTCTCTTGTCGGCTTTTTAACCTTTTTTTTTCTGTGCATGCCAGTGTTTATGCTGTAATTTAGCGCCTTCAAGTCATGCTATTCTCTTAGGAATTTATAAAGTCTTGTTTAATATCTGGTACCATGCTTTTAGTCCTTATTCTTTGTTAGTATGATATCTTGGATTCATTTCTTACTTTTTGATATTTAGACTCGCATAGTTGTTGCTGAAAACTTGCCTGAAGATCATTGTCACCAAAATCTCATGAAGATTTTCTCTGCTGTTGGGAGGTATCAAGATGATTTCTCATCAGATTTTCTATAAATCAAGTTGCTAAAAAACTAGGCATTTAATACTCTTCAATAATTTCTTTAGTGTGAAGACAATTCGTTCATGTCCACCTCAAAACTCTGGTGGTGCAGCCTCTTCAGCATCTAGATCTGCAAAAGCAGATGGAATGCATTTCAGTAACAAGGTAAATTCCTGTGACTGCACAATAATGCATGCAAACTCAGGCGGCAATTATTTTCGGCATAGCCTTCAATTATATATATATATATATATATATATATATATATATATATATATATATCTTCTCTTTCTCTCTCTCTTTCAATTTTTTGGCATTCTTGTTCTTCCCTTGTCGGGCTGCACCATCACCATATGCCAATGATTTTTCACTGTAGTTGCAAATCATGAAATATAGGGAGAAAAAAGTTTACATGCTTAAAAAATGTGAATGGTAAACAAGATACTTTTGAATTTAGTTCACCAGGATTGAAACTAGCAAATAGTTATGCTAAATAAGGGGAAAAAAAGGATGACCTGTTTTGTTTTGTTTTCTTAAAGTTATTGTACAGGCTCTGAATTTGCTAATGTTGACAGTTCAAAAATCTGCCAAAGTGGTGCCTTAGATAGAAGTGAATAAACATCATTTAGAATTAATCACTGTGGGCATAAAAAAATTTTCAAGCGTGAAAATGAGGGAGTGATTGCAATGTACTAAATAATACTTTTGTTCATCCCTTGATGCTTAATAAAAAGATGAGTTAGTGTGTTTGTCTGTTATTGTCATATTGGCAGGTGTTCAAAAAGATATGGCCTTCATGTTACCCTACCAGGAAAAATTCTTTGTGCTTTGGCTGTTTGCCCAGTTTTTCATTTCTTTTTGTCTTAATGATTACGTACAGGTTATATGAAAATTTTCATTTCCCCTACTAAATTGGCAAAATCTGGCATTCATATAATATCTTGAACTAAAATTAATAATTTTTTTTTAAAAAAAAGGATAAAATTGAAATATCTCACTATGTTTAGGCTTTTCTTTGGAGGGATTATTAGGCCTTTTTATTTTGGCATCTAACATGTTTTGCTAATCCCTTGACAATGATTTATTAACTTATTTCGTTCTTGAGATGCATATTTATTAGTTCAATTGTTTGTGTTTTCAGCGGTTGCATGCTTTTGTGGAGTATGAATCTGTTGAGATAGCTGAGAAAGCAGTAAGTACATTTTTTCCCCTTAATGTAGAGTGGATGCTCATCTCCAAATTATTGTGCGAATGAATTTATTTCCTATTCTGCAGGTAGCAGAGCTTAATGATGAGGAGAATTGGAGTGGTCTTAGGGTTCGGTTAATGCTAAAACACATGGTATATACCTAAAGTTATTCCTAATGTCCTTATTCTCTTTCTTCTATTTGTGAATGCAATTTCATTCTCATTCTGAGCTCAACCTTGGAAGTTGATGAAGAAGATCTTGATTTGACATTTATCATGCATAATTGTGCTTTTAGTTTTAAACTTAAACATTTGACCATGGGACAGCACCTGAGGTAGCTACAGCCAACATATTCTAATGAGAGAATAATTGAACAAAAGAGAATGTTAGGAAGTGAAAAGTTCGAAGCATAAGATGAAACTCGTGTTACAAGATGCAAACCCTGATCTTTTAGCTGCCCTTAAACACTAGCCTTGACAATCGATAAACAGTGCTGCAAGTTTTCTTATTTTTGGAGTTATAGTAGTCCCTTGACTGTGTTTGTTTCTTCTGTCTATCTTTAGTCAAAGCCTACTCAAGGACGAGGAAAGAAGGGGCATGATGGGCAAGGGCACTCTGAGGAAGAAGAGGTTTCCACATCTGAGCAACTGCCAAACGAAAAGCAGAATGAAGATTCTTGCCAACAATATGATAATCATTCACATGAGCATTTTGTAAGTGCAGGCAGTTTCTTCTGAATGTGGGCATATCCTGTTTTAAATGTGATGAATTATTCAGGGTTGTGAACTAAGACTAACATGTCAAACTTTTGTTTTTATGGGATTTGCATTCCAAACCTGGATATATGCATCTTTTTCCTTATTGTGTTGCTCAGAAGGGTTTTATTTTATATAAATTCAATGATATTGTAGAAAAAAGTGAGGCGGATCCCTGTTTGTGTTCCATAAAATGATGTTTTAGGTCTGATTCAACAACCTTTGGTTTTGCAGGCAGAGGATCATGCCAATGACAAGGAGGGTACACATAGAAAGGGACGGAGTAGGGGTCGAGGCAAGGGACGTGGGCGGGGTCAATACCATCATAATAATCATGGGAATCATGTGGGAACTCCCCCTCCAAATAATCCCGTTATGTGTGAGCAGCCATCAATGGCCAGGCAACCTCCAGGGCCTCGAATGCCAGATGGCACTAGAGGATTTGCCTTGGGCCGGGGGAAACCAGTTGCTGTTAATATTGCCTGACTCGTCTTCTCAAAGTTTACAGATATTCTTCATGTAAGCGGTTGTGGAAGTCTATGCTGGGGTGGGAAATCAAACTTTCGATTGAATGGAATTGATGGCAGGGTTTTATGAAGGGCTGTCAAAGGATCGGATACTTTGCTGGTTTATCTTGTATTTTTGTAATGGATGTTGTAGAACAAATTTGTCATGACGTTTTTGACTTTAGGTGTATGATGTAGAAACATGAAGAAATTACACCCTTTTGGGGGTGGGGGGGAAGTCAGCAATACTTATATATGGATAAAGGTGAGGAGGACTTATTTCTTAACAATAAAATTGTTAATTACATCTCTATCTCATACAAGCCAAGCTTTTAGGGACTTGGTTTCTTTCCAACATTTTCCATTGTGAAAAAATTTCAGGTTTTTCAAGTTAGACCCAAGTTCTTGGTTTGATCAACTCTTCCAGGATGCAAATCCATAAAATTTAGGGATCAAACAATTAAGAGCCGTGTTTTTCTTTTCGAGGATGAACAACCGCTCTAAATTACTATTTTTGGGATTACAGTTGATTATATTGAGAGCAAGTTGGAGAAAATAAGTTAATACTTTGTTAGAGAGTCTATGCATTTAGTGGCGGACCCAGAATTTCAAGTTAGGAGAGCAAATATATATATATATGGGGGCTGAAAAAAAATTGAATAACTAAATAAGGGGGTTGTGGTCTCTATCAGCTCCATGCAGATCTGCCATTGTATGTCTTCTTCTTTTTCCAATCAAATACCAGAGCAATTAATATCTTCGCTTTAATAAAATACAGAATAAATATAAAATTAAGTAAAAATAATAATAACAATTCAACAAAAACAAAAGCATATGCAAGGAATATCAGTTTATAATTTATAGGTAGTAATTCCAAAAATATATAAAGAAAAAAGATATGTTTATGTGTTAATTATTATGCAGAATCTAACTCTGATTTAATAATAGTAATATAATCACAGCTAGAAATTTGAAATATATTATGAAAAAAAAATCAATTATATATAAAGGGCGAAAAGCAATAAGCTAAGTACTGAATCATAACACCAGCAAAAGTTTGCTGATTATTATTATTATTATATGTTAAACTGTCTTTGATTATATTCTAATGGTGAGAGCGTTTATCGAGTGGAATATTAGGATCAAAAGTGCAGCAGTGAGGTATTTCTAATGGATTTTCGAGGCAGAATTATCGCAATCATAAGAAGAAAGGTAAAACGTGATGATATTTATTTGCTATTATTTTATTTCAAAATGACCAAATATGAAGTGGGTTTTCTTTTTCTTTTTTCTTTTTAATATTATTTGCAGAGATTATTAGTTTCTGGACGTTGTTGTTATGGGAATAGATGGAGTGCTACGAACTTAAAAAAAAAAAAAAAAAAGAAACCATGTTGCCGAATTTTGTATGGGAACTTATTCTGTTAAGTTACTTCAGGGTTTGACAAGTATGGGACTGTGAAATTGGGACCCAAAGTAGCTTTTAGGAGTGTTGATTTTGATGGATATGTTGTTGCAGAGCTGAGTTTGATGAGCTTAGCTGTCCAAATTTTCAATTATGTTGTTATAATTTATAGACAAATTTCATAATTTGATTTCCATTATTTTGAATTCTATTCTATTTGGTCTTTGTACTTTGACTTGAACATCTTTTTAAATTTAAATTAATATAAAATTATCTTTTATATTCTGTTAAAATTGAATATAATATGAATTAAAAAGTATAATGTACAATCCAATCTAAATTCAATTCAAACTAAATAATTTCATATTAGCAAATTAATGATCTAATTTATTAAAAAAAAAAAGGACCCAATATTCAATAGCCAAGGACAAATTCATGGGTTTTATTAATTGAAAAATATAAAATAATTTTCAAAAGAGCACAGCAAGGCCTATTAGCTCAGTTGGTTAGAGCGTCGTGCTAATAACGCGAAGGTCGCAGGTTCGAGACCTGCATGGGCCATTTAAAATTTACCTAGGCTTCTCTTTATTTTTAACGCTGCCCGGAGATAGCATACAAATTTTAAATGTTACAGAAACCACTTTCGTCAAATTTGAACTGAAAAGAAAAAAAGAAAAAGAAAAAAAAATCAAATTGCCTCATCTAAAATTCCGCCTAAAGCTAAAGTCCAACACCCCCACCACCACCAACACCATCCCTTGAAAAATCTGTGCATACAAACAAAACCAATTCCCTAAAGAAACAAATTAAACAATGGCTGATTCTGATTCACCACTCTCCCTTCTTCCTCCTCATCCTCCTCCTCCTCCTCATCCCAATCACATGGTCCTTCCTATCCCTCATGCAGATCCTCCTCCTCCTCCTCCTCTCCGCTCACCATTTCACTCTCATCCACCGCCGCCTCCCTCTCCTCCCTCTTCAGTTCCATTCTTCTTCAAAAGACCCTCGGTTAGAGTGACCTCCGAGTTTGACAGTGACAGCTCCTTGTTCCTCCACAAGGTTTCTTGTAAATTGTTTGATAGCCTTGCTAAATTCAAGCTCTCTTTTCAAAACAACAACAAAGGACAAGTCTCTGACCGTCAGATTGCTTTCACTTCTAAGCTTCTCTCTATTCACTATGATCTTGAAGACCAAAATGCCCTTATCAAAGGCTCCTTTGATCTTGGTCCTGCCTTGCACTTCAAGGCTGCCCACGATGTTAAGGTTCCAACTTTTCTCTCTTGCTTGCTATGGGTTTCTCGTAGATGTTTGAAAGATTTGAAACATGGGTTCAAATTGTTTTGTATATGTGAGTATTTTGTTAATGTTTTTGGGATTTGGTTGGATGAGTTTTCTTTTAGACATATAGGCTTCTTATATTCTGTGTGCATGTGCTGCTGTTACTCGAATACATTCCTGGTGTTTTCTCCATTTGTAAATTTTTAATGAAGGATTTTGATCTTTTATGCTGTGAACAGTTCCGTAGCTTTTCAGGGTCTGTTTAAATTAGTTAGAACCAATATTGCTCTTTTGTCAGAACTTAATTCTCATACCATTCAAATGTGTACTGCCTAGTGTTTCTTTTAGTTCTTATACATGGATTGTCCAAGGGACCACTTTCTTAACTAATTTATCAGCTTCAAACAAACTAGGATCCTAGAAAGTTTCACCTCATATGCCACGTGTATGGGGAAAATGAATGCGAAATGAAATTGTGTAGAATGATTGCTATTAAGTGTCCTCAACCCAGGTTTGAGGTCCCCTGTATTGACTTAAATTGAAACCTATATTATATTCCGGCATGTTTAATGCTGAATGAATATTCAGTGATGAGGTAAATAATTATGGGAAGCCTGCTACAATTATATGATATGTTGTTAAACGTTTTTCTTGAGATGTGATTTCTGCTGTTTAGTAGGGCGTAAACCTCGTTCTAAATATAATTTGGAGAGGATGAGATAGCTTCTTGTTTGTCGAAATTTTATTCTATTTGTCTTATGTCGTGGAAATTGATGTTTCAATTACATTGGCAGGCCACATTTTAAAAGTAACTTCATAGTGCTTAAATTGACATTTGTGCACTGTTCTCTAGTATTTCCCTCTGTGGTAGAGATGTTTACTTCTAGGAATATAAAGAATTTTTTTTGGTTTCAAATGCATTTATCATTAGATAATGCGTATAAGTTCTCACTCTCATCTTTGACATATGCTGTGATTTTCCTCCAGGCACAACAAGGAGAGGTGGCAGTCATCACAAAGCTTTCTGATCCTGGCTATGCACTTGAGGTGTCATCTCCTGTTCCAACAGTTGGTTTGGTAAGAATGATCCGTGACATGCTATTTTTGAGCGTAGAGTTGCAGCTCCGACTATGGGAAACTGAGTGATCAGTGGCTTGATGTGGCTTCCACTCACTGTTCCATATCTTTTGTAGTTGATGTGGATGCAGCATTATTAAAACATGAATACAAATTTCCATTGCCTTTGCTAGGATACCTAGTGGTGCAAAAATTTTTTTTTTTTTTTTAAATTTGAGACACTGACGGGGATAGTGATGAAATCATGAAACACTATAATTTCTTTGGTTTTGAAACTAAACCTCTTGTTTGTGTTGAACCTATTGACTCCTAATTTTGCAGCCGAGCGCAACTTTAAAATTCCCCCTTGGTGAAGTCTCTCTTGAGGAGAGAGAAGATGAGGAAGTGAAAAGAACATTGTCAGTAAGTGGAATTGTCAAAGGCCAGATGCTAAATGGACTCTGCACTGCTCAATTCAGTGGTGAAGATTTGAAACTAAGATACTCTTATAAGGTAGGTTCTGAATCTGCATGGTACATCATTATGATTTTCTTATTCTTCTGTTTTTAACTTGTGGTTTGAAAATGACACCTACAATTTGGAGCAAGTTTGGTGCCTTCATAGTTGACTTGCGTTCTCCATTTTTTTAATATCCTTATACTTATTACTTCCATTTATTACTGTATAAATGGCTAAATTTTGACAAAATGAATGGGGTTATTTTCATCCGACAATCTCTGCCAAGGTGCTTTGCTTGTCAGTTATTTTTGTTTGCAGCATGCTTGCTATGCTGCGTGGTCATAGGTTATTACTCTACATAAACGATATTCTGTTGAGAGTTTTTGAACTACTTGCAGGACGAAGCATTTTCAATTATCCCTAGCATTTCTCTGCCTTCAAATGCTTTATCATTTGCATTCAAGCGTCGTTTCAGTCCTAATAATAAGTTGAGGTTGGAAATCTCTCTCTCTCTATTCATTCTCTCCCCATTATGCTAAAATCTTTATCTTCTAGGCGGATGATTTACTGGTTAGCTATTAATAGCTAATGACTGTTTATGCATTTTATAAATTTCAACCTGTATCCAGATATATTGGTTTGTGATGGATAAGTTGTAATTTTCCATGAGATCATAAAAGACTGTAGCAGGCTTTCTAGTTTGTTAACTCATAATTCTGGAATTTTCAATAAATTGCTAGCATGTGGAAGTAACCCATAGATATTCTCATCAACTAACATCACACAACTAATGATAGGCTGAATATATCTAGAATTTGACAGCTTTTGACTATGCTGAAACACTCCTGAGGTGCATGCTTATAGATGCACGAGAATCGGCTAAGACTATATGGTTTATTCTAGTTCACAACTAGCTAGATTTCAAATGTTAATGCTATGCCATGTCCCTTTGAATCATGCTCCTTTTTGAAATATATCTTTGATGAGGATCATCATTCTTTGCATCTGAGGAGTCATCATCCTAGTACCCATGTTGGTTCTGGGCATTTCATATGTTTTCAAGATGGATGCATTAGGATAATGCAAAAAGTAGCTCTCACATAAACATTAAACAGTCTTATGTTAATTAATGGGCATGGTGTTCTTCTCAACAAAGATCTCAAGATGGTGGATTCCCAACTCACAAGAAGAATTTGCAATGCAAAAGAATTTTGCCTACATTTTTTGGTAAAAATGAAAAGTCTATAACATCTCTAGAAGATGAGAAAAGGAAAATAATCTTCACAACATGCTACAAGTTGCAGGATTCCTTTGCAAGATTGGTTATCTGAAAACTTTTCTGTTAGGGTATTAAATAGTCTCTAGGAATAGTTAAGAGATTTTTAATATTATCATTTTTTCCATTTCAATAATCATCTATTTTTTTACGTAGTTCTTACAGTTTTTTAAATATTTTTGGTACATTATTATGATCCAGCTACTGGTATAATTTTGATTCCAACAATTGGAGTGCTGTGTACAAGCAAACATATAGTAAGGATTACAAGTTTAAAGCCGGTTATGATTCGGAGGTGCGTCTTGGTTGGGCGTCGCTTTGGGTAAGTGCAACTGTTTCCTCCACTTTGTTCCTTTTGGCTGATAGCAGGATAATAAATAAATATTAATTTTATTCCTTACGTCATTGCTTTTCCATTTATGATCAGGATTTTCATTGTAATTTTATCATTTATGTGATCAGTAAATTTGTCTCATTATTGGTATCGGCACTTTGATTATATTAGCACGCCCTCAACCCTTAACAATCTGTTAAATTTGTTGCAATTGACCATAGTAACTTGCACTTGAGTTCTAGTATATACTATATATAGAAGTATGGAAAGGGAGGGGAATAAACAAATTGGTAAAAATGCCTTTAATTTTTTTCGAATGTTTACATATATAGTATTTAATTCTAACTGTATGATCATTTCATTTATAATCAATCCTAACCATACACTTCATTTTAATTCTATTATTATATCCTACTGTTATTATAATTTTAGTTTCAACAATAATCCTACTTTGTATTTCCAACTATATTTAAAAAAATATGTAATTTATATACATTCTGTTTTTATTTTAATTCTATTATTAAGTAAATGTTTTTATGTAAATTCTGTAACTATTTGGACAATAAATATTAAAGCTATTAGAATCATTACACCAATTAACACTAAAAATCATTTAATTTGCAATTTCAAGTTCTTCAACCTACAATTACAACGGGCATATTAGAAGATTTTGTTTATGTTATTTTAGATATGTTATATTTAATGATTGTTTCAACCAAAGAAACTAATGTATCCTTTCTTTGAGTTTTGGAATTAGAATTGAAATGGTTATTCATTTCCCCTATTTGGTTCAGTATAGAATTGAAATCTTATTCATTTTGAAGCTATTTGGATTATAGAGGGCCTAGAATCGGAATCAATATCAGTTTTTCAAATTATTCCCCCAAAGGTATATTCATAATAGAAAGTGACAAAATTCCAAATAATTATATTACTTCCCCCAATATGTGACCATAATTTTGAACATAAAAAATGAAAAAAAAATTGAGAAATCTGGTGTTTAATCCAATTTAGGGAGAGAAGGGAAAAGAGAAATTTATGTTATATAAACCATAATAGTTTCATAGGAAAGCAAAAACTACAGAATAAAAAATTGTGAACATATAAATCCATATTAGAAAAAAATTTATTCCTAGAAAGGATTATGGAATTTCATTCCTGATTAAAAAAAAAAGAATATAAATAAAAATGATCTGACTGAACTGCAAAAATTAACAATGGTATCCTTAGGGTGTACGATACTTTTTTTTTCGAGGAAAGAGGAGAATGTTTTATTTTGATTCCGGTCTAGAATCAAAAATTTTTTAAGAGAGACTAGGGTTAAATGGATATTTCGTACTCCTAGAGTATGGGATTCTCATTTTAGGGTTTCTTTTGCCCATTTTCATTCTATTTCATTAGCCTATTTTATCTGGAAAAAAGGCCCATAAAACAAAATAACATATATTATCAGAGTTTAGGTCTTAGATTAATGCATGCACATGATTAAAATGTAATTTTATTAAAATATTATATGACTACTAAATAAACAAATAATTGTATTAATGTACTAATCATATTTAAATATTAAATATGATTATGAAATATCCTTTTTTATTCTCGAAAACTTGTGTACAATTTGCATTAATTATGAGTTCAGAAATAAAATATTACCCATAAAGATCTTTAACTTGAATGCTATAAAGATGCGAAGATGCACATCCCTTCCCACAAAAGGTCAGATTCCTATGTGTTCTGAAAGTTTTAGGAAGTTACTATCCAGTAGACTCCTAGATTGTGATATACATTTCTCTAGATCAAATTTAGTGTGGTCCATGATTGAGAGTGCTAGAAACTCCACTTTGAAGAAGAGTTCGAAGACTGGTTAGATGGGGAATCACAGGGTGAATTAGATGTCACTTAAAAGTGGTAGCCACTTTAGAAATTGTACAAGCATTGTGGTTTGTTGTTTAAATGGATATCAAGATGAACATTAGCTGTAACATCAGGAGAGTGCTTTTCAAGCTAGAGTAGTTGAAGACTGAAATCAAATGTAAGATGAATATTTTTAGAGCTGTCACTGTGTTTTTTTTGTCTTATGGGCTTCACCAACTTCTTGTTTGCTATTGTTGTAGGTTGGAGATGAAGGTGGAAAAGCAAAGACTGCCCCAATGAAGATGAAAGTGCAATTTATGCTCCAAGTTCCACAAGACGACATCAGATCCTCAGCGTTAATGTTTCGAGTCAAAAAGAGATGGGATATATGGTGAGGCTTCAGGGAGAAATCTTCTTTTCTCTTTACATGAAATGTTGGGTCTTCTTTGATATGAAATGAGAATAGCTCTTCCTCAATGTTCCAATGTAATGATGCATATTGTTACATAAATGACATCAATTGGTTTTTGATAAGTTTTTGTTCTGGAAAAATAACAAATCATACATATCCTTCAAAATCCATCATCAATTGACAGGAAAGATCCACCAAAGTTCTGGGGATGAACGTGCTTACTTATCACAATTATAGGTTATAACAATCATGGTGGGTATGTGATATCAATAATTTCTTTGCCCATAGTTGACCAATTCATCGACATCCCAGAATAACTGTTGGATCTTTACTTATTTTATTGTGGGTTTTTCTTGAGATTTCTTTGCAAGTCTGAAAAAATTTACAGACCAAGTAATTCACAACCTGATATGTGCGCAAAATAGAAGTCTGAAAAAATTAACAGACCAAATAATTCACAACCTGATATGTGGCAAAATAATCTTATTTTACATATATGGTATGTTGTGATTTTGGTTTTTCAAAAATTTAATGGTTTGAAGTACAAATACGAATTTTAAATATACAATTTAATTGTGATGGGTGAGCTCTAATTTGTGTTAAAAAGGCATAAAAAGTTTTACAAAGTTCGAAATCAGATATAATAGCCTATATATATATATATATATATATATATATATTAGATAACTCCAGAATTAGTGCGTTAAAACCCATTGGTACTTTGCATATTTTTCAATAAATTTATCAATTTATTATTTTTTGAAGAAAAAATAAAAAATTATTGTCAATTTTAGTCTCACTTTAATATTTACATTTATTTATTTTATTTATTTGAAGTAAAAATATATATTAAATATTTTTTCTTCCAAAAAATTTGTATATTAATTTAATTTTTCTAGAATTTAATAAATAAAAAAGTATTATCTTTTCACAATTGATAAAAAAATATATATCGTTGGTTATCTTCTCCTTTTCGTTTTTTTTTTTTTTCTTAAACTGATTTTCCTTCCATTCCAAAGCCATGAAGGCAAAGATTACGTAGTACATAGCATAAGCAGAGCTATAGTATAAGCTGAGCCATAAAGGCAAAGATTACAAGGAAAATAAGAAAACTCATTCCAATCTACTGCATAGAATAAGCTGAGGTACAGTATTTAGTATAGAAATCTCAAGCTCTGTTGGTAAAAAAGAGAGAGTTCGTAATATCCCCATTTTCTTTTATTGATTTGGAGAGTTTTTAAAGAATTTAAAGTTCCATAACTATTCTCCTGTGCTGCCATTTCAACATTGCCAAATTGTACGAAGAAAAGCTTAAGTTTACAAAAACTTTTGCTACCACTTTTGACTCCCATTTACAAGTTTACAATTTGAACAGTACAAGCAAAGAGGGAATGAACTCCTGTCTTATCCCGAGTCAGTCACCCAATAATGAAAAATCTCAACCAATTGGAAAACTTCATCGTACCGCTGCAATCCAAAATTATAAATTTCAGATCTTAAAACACTATTTAGCTACTCATTTTGACAAAATTCGCACGTGAATAATTTCTTCTCTGATAACGGCAATTAGAACATAATCAGCCAACCAACACAACTATATCAAAGATTGAAAGATTTCATCATGACATGCGATCCTTGTATTACTGAGTGGACGTCAATCATGAACATGACTTCACTGTGTACATATATGCATTTAGAAAATGCTGCGATCTGAATTTACAGAAAACTCAATTTTACAATCTGGGCTTCAATTCGCAAGGAGATTCGTTATTCATAAACTGGGGAGAGGCATATGACACTCAACAAATTCTTGCGTGGATCAGAGATTATGCTGATGAAATTACCACTTCCAACCTGACATTTCTTTCCTGGGATTGGAGATATATTGCTCTATAAATACGTAAAGCATCAAAGTGCTATCTTCCACTCTTCCAGTCTGAAAAATTTTGTTCCTACACTAATTTGACAAGACTGCAAATTTTTTATGCTTCAAACTTGGATATACAACTGCATATTCTGCTTACACATTCGATCATGCCAAGATGCCATTTTTTTTTCAACTAGGTCCAATAAGGCCAACGCCATATCAATAATCAACTTGTCACTTTCAATTTCCAGGAGAACTTGCTTTTTGGCAAAGCCTTTATGACGCTAGCACTGGCAGTCTGCAGTAGGCTAGCTGTATGAAGATAAATTGTCTGCCTCATGACAGCATATGAATCTTTGCCACAACATCAGAAATTTGACAAAACTGGAACAGGTTCAAAGTTGAAATCTTCAAATTTTTATTCAAAGGAACCACAATAATCAAGATTCCAGAGTAAATAAAAGAAAAGCATAAGAAATTAAACCTGCACATGCATTCATGCAGTTTCATGAATTCAGCATATCAATCAACATCGTCATCTGGGTAATCTTCATCATCATCTTGCTCATAAATCTGATATTCTCCATCACTACTGTCCACATCTTGTATTTTATCAGCACCAGCATCTGCTGATGGAAAGCTATCAAAAAGCTCTTGCAAATAACTTCTTGAGTTGTTCTCCATATCTAGATCCAGACAATGAAGGAAATGCAGAGCAACAGCCAGATAGGGACAGATTTAAAGTGGGGAAGACATAGAATGCCAAGCTGGGATAAAACTCTCACATCTACAAAAAACCAAAGATGGTGAAGCTATATATGGTCTCTCATTCATGCTAGAGAGACTTGATAATAACTATACGCTCACATACTTTTAGCACTAGGCAGATCTGAACAATAATTTCAACATTCTACTTTAATTCTTTAAACTCTCTAAGATACCTATAATTTTAATTTAGGTGGCCAGCGGAGAATCAAGTCCTGTCAGTTATTTATTGTGCCAACTTTTCTTGAGCCTTAAAAGAGTCCACCTATAACATAGAAGTGCTTGCACATTCCAAACAAGAATGACTGAGTTCATGGTATCATAGCGATAGCGCCCTGGATTCAAGTACTAACATTCAATTAATCTACTGCATAAATTTCCTCAGACTTCTCTTATTCAGCTGTCTAAATCAATTACAAAAAGTGTGCTGTTTGACCTCTTCATTTAAAAATTGAAAAAGAAAAATACCTCGTCAAATTACCTACAGATATACTTTATCATAGTTGTACAATTCAATCATGAGACAAAAAGGACTGGTATAATGTAAAGGATACATGAACGTAATTGCAAAGAGGTTTCGCCGTCCTCACCAGCCTACAATTGAATATAATTAACTCAAACATAAGCTGCAAAAGGGAAAAAGAAAATGAAAACAGTGTAGCAGACATGTTAAGTACCAGATCCAGTGCCTCATATGCATCCAGTTCCTCATCAGGATCATCAGCCTCAATATCATCAGCCTCACCTTCGTCAACATTGTTCTTATTCTCATTTGCTTCATTGGCTATAACTTCTGCATCAAAATTGTTTGGTTTCACAGTTCTATTTTAAGTCAACGCAGCAAAAGGAATCTAATGAAAGGACCAATGGATAAAAAGATCCATAATTTCATGATACATGCAAGGTTTAAGACTTCTATACAGTGTAGAATAGCAGAATGAATAGGTACAAATACAATGGATAAAAGTAAAATATTACAAATCAATTAGAAAAATCAACAAGCACTGATGTTATAACCTTTATCAATTTTCTGGTGTTCCTCAGCAGGTTTTAAGCAACCTTTATAAATAGATTGCCTCTTTGACTTTTCAAAATCTTCAGAAGCAGATTTCAGTAGTTTTGCTGCACCGGATTTTGGGTATATTGATAGAAATCTCACCATAACACGTAATCTGAAGCTATCATGCACTTGCTGTAAGAACCATCCTGTTCCATACTGCCAAATAAATGACATTAATACAAGCATTAAACATGATCAATCATGCAGCCATTCAGGTCAGTACTCAACTACACAGCCTTCAACTCAATCAGTCAATCTAGCTTTGGCAGTCACAAGAGCACATCATAAAAAATTTAGGTGCTAAAGTTCCATTTTATCAGATAAAGATAAGATCCAACCAATTCATAACTTTGTAAAAAGACCAATTAAAACATGCAAATGCCAGAAATACAATGGAAACAGTATTACAAGAAAATTAGAGATTTCCTACTTATAAAACAAGCTGTTTTACTTGAGAAGGGAAGTCAATAAAACAGCAATAAATTCGTAGTACCATATGTTATTTAGGTTTATGTTGCATTTCCATCATATATTATTCTGTTTAACATCACAGATCCTACCTTGCTATGTCTCGAGACATAAGGAGATGACGTCAAAGATCCTGCTGTACTATGCCTAAAGGTAAAATGAGATTGCCTCATTTCACTATTTCTGAAACCAACTAGCTCTCTGACTTTATAAAACTGTGATTTTGGTTCCAAAATCATCTTGGCAAGAGAAATGTCACCTTGGAAGCTAAATTGCCACAACAAGGGAAATTACCAAGTTTACTAGTGTGTAATGGAATTCTATTTACCTATTAATAATTCACACAATTACACCTGAAGAAAAGTAGAGAGAAAAATAATACTCTCTCAATCTTATTTTATTACAATGGAATACACAAGTTTATATAGGACTAATGTTCCTAGAATCAAGGAATACAAAAGGAAGTAAATCAAAAAGAAAAGGAAATATTCTGATTTCCTAATCTTCCTACACTCCCCCTCAAGTTGGTGCATAGATGTCAATCATGCCCAACTTGCTTATCAAATGCTCAAAGGCATGCCTTCCAAGACCCTTGGTCAAGATGTCTGTTGTCTGTTGACTCGAAGGAACAAAAGGTAAACAAATAGTTTCAGCTTCAAGCTTTTCCTTGATAAAGTGTCAATCAATCTCAATATGCTTTGTTCTATCGTGCTGAACAGGATTATGAGCTATACTTATTGCAGCATTGTTATCACAATATAGTTTCAAAGGAAGTTCCACCTTCTTCTTAAGTTCTTTAAGAATTCTTTGAATCCACAGTACCTCACAAATTCCTTGTGTCATCGCTCTAAATTCAGCCTCTGCACTACTCCGGGAAACAACACTTTGTTTTTTACTTCGCCAAGTAACCAAGTTCCCCCATATAAAGGTACAATACCCTGAAGTAGATCTTCTATCAGTTATAGAGCCAGTCCAATCTGCATCAGTAAATACTTCAATACTCATCTGATTAGTGTTCTTAAAAAACAGGCCTTTTCCAGGAGAAGACTTCAAGTATCTTAGAATCCGGTATACTGCCTGAAGATGCTCTTCATAAGGTGCATGCATGAATTGGCTAACAACACTAACTGAAAAAGCAATATTTGGTCTAGTATGAGACAAGTAGATTAATTTTCCAACTAGTTTCTGGTATCTACTAGTATCAACAGGAACATTTCCTTTTTCCCAAAGCTTCACATTAGGATCAATAGGAGTTTCAGCCGGTCTGCAACCACTCATCCCAGTTTCTTTTAAGAGATCAAGAATATATTTACATTGAGATACCACAATTCCTTTCTTTGAACGGACAATTTCCATTTCAAGAAAATATCTTAAAGCTCCCAAATCTTTGATCTCAAATTCTGATTCAAGAATCTTCTTTAATCTATCCATTTCGACCATATCATCTCCTGTAAGAATAATATCATCAACATAAACTATTAACATAGCCACCTTTCCTTCATAAGAGAATTTGAAAAACAAGGTATGGTCAGTTTGTCCTTGAGAATATCCTTGTTTTCTTACAGATCGTGTGAACTTCTCAAACCAAGCTCTCGGTGATTGTTTGAGGCCATATAAAGACCTTTTTAGTTTGCACACTTTAGAGCCAAATTTTTCTTCAAAACCCGGTGGACTATCCATGTAAACTTCCTCCTCCAAATCTCCATTAAGAAAGGCGTTCTTTACATCTAATTGCTGTAAAGGCCAATCCAAATTAGTAGCAATAGATAAAAGTACTCTTACCGTGTTCAATTTCGCAACAGGAGCAAAGGTCTCAGAGTAATCTATGCCATATGTCTGGGTAAATCCCTTAGCTACCAAGCAAGCCTTGTATCTCTCTACTGAACCATCAGAGTTGTATTTAACAGTGAAAACCCATTTACATCCTATAGTAGTCTTCCCTGTTGGCAATACCATAACACTCAAAGTATTGTTTTTCTCAAGAGCACTCATTTCTTCAAGTACTGCTTCCTTCCACTTTAGAATTTTTAGAGCCTCCTGTACACTGTTAGGAATTTCTACACTAGACAATTTAGATGTGAATGCAGAAAGAGATGGAGATAAATTTGAGTATGACACAAAATTGGATAGAGGGTATCTAGTACAAGTTCTAATTCCTTTGCGAAGAGCTATAGGGATATCAACATCTGAAGTCTCAGGAAAAGAATGAGAATTACCTGTACTAGATTCAAATTGTTGATTTGCCCTTAGTTTGGAATCATGGCTATGCTGAAGAGTCAATTCTTCTTTCTTTTGTTTATGATTCTTCTTCGAGTAAACAATCTCTTTCCAAGTTTGGTCACCTTCTGTGAATCTATTATCACATTGTGACATTGTAGTAGGTTGTCCTGTATTTTTAATTTCCAAAGATTAATGTTCAAAATTTTGATTTTCAAATGTAGAACTACATGTAGGAGAAACATCACTCATAGGCTTGCTGTAGGTGCACTGGACTCGGAATTCTGAGAACTAATTACATTCTCTTTAAAAAATACATCATCACAGTGGTTGACAGATGAATCTTCCTTACAAGTCTCCCCCTGAAGATGAGTATCCTTAAAAAAAGATTGTGTTTCAAAAAAGGTGACATCCATTGTGACAAAAAAAATTTTCGATATTGGATCAAAACATTTATAGCCCTTTTGATGTGGGGAATAACCAATGAAAACACACTTTATAGCTCTAGGTTCAAGTTTTCCAATTTTTCTGTGTTCATGAACAAAAGCTGTGCATCCAAATACTCTTAGAGGGAGATTGGCAGAAAGTCGAACATGAGGAAAACTCTTTGTGAAAACTAGAAAAGGGGTTTGATATTGTAAAACCCTGGAAGACATTCTATTTATTAAATATGATGCAGTTAAAACAACTTCTCCCCACAAATAATTAGGAACTTTGGTTGTAAATATTAATGCATGAGTCACCTCTAATAGATGTCTATTTTTCCTTTCAGCAACTCCATTCTGTTGAGGCGTATCAACACAAGAACTATGATGAATGATCCCTTTTTCCAGAAAAAAATCTCCCAAGATTATGTTGAAATATTCTTTTCCATTATTGCTTCTAAAAACTTGTATATTGGTTTGAAACTGAGTCTGCACCATATTGTAGAAATTTTTAAAAACTTTTCCAACCTCAGATTTTTCTTTTAATAGAAATACCCAACAAAGTCGAGTATGATCATCAGTAAAAGTAACAAACCATTTTTTTCCAGTGGGTGTACTTATTTTATTAGGACCCCAAACATCACTATGAATCATAGTGAAAGGTTGTGATGGTTTATATGGTTGTGAGGGAAAAAAAGTACGATGATGTTTTGCAAACTCACAAATTTCACAATGAAACAGAGATGGATCTTTATTACCAAATAATTTAGGAAACAAATGTTTTAAGTATTTAAAATTAGGATGACCTAATCTAAAATGCCATAACATAACATTGTTATTGGAAACAGAGATAGATTCAAAACAGGTACTTATTTGGTTGGATTGTTGCCTCGAATCAGAACCATCATTAAAGAAATAAAGTCCTCCACTCTGTCTAGCACTGCCAATCATCCTCCCCGAGGTCAAATCCTGAAACACACAATGAGTTGGAAAAAAATTAACTTGACAATTTTGATCATAAACCAGCTTACTAATAGATAACAAAATACAAGAGAGTTTAGGAACATGAAGAACATCATGAAGAGTAAGTGAGGGAGACACTACAATAGAACCTTTTCCTGCAATGGCTGAAAGAGAGTCATCTGCAATTTTAATTTTTTGATTCTCTGCACAAGGACTATATGAAGAAAAAAGACTCGACACTCCAGTCATATGGTCAGTCGCACCAGAATCAATGATCCAGGTATGATTAGAATTGACACTAAGAAGAGCAGTTTGAAAATAGTTACCTTTTTGAGCTAAGGAACAAGAAGGAGTTGTTTGAGACTCGAGAAGCTTATACAGTTGGTCTATCTGTTCCTTGGTAAAAGGAAACGAACTCGTAGAAGACTGTTGCCCCTGATCTGAGACACTAGCCTGAAGTGCACGGACCCCTCCAAAAACTTTCTTTTTTAAATTTTTTTGTTTGCCATGAATCTTCCAACAAGTCTCTCGTGTGTGCCATGGTTTTTTGCAGTGTTCACACCACAGTCTTTTCCCATCATTTTTTCCTTCCTCCTGAAACCTCTCCTGAAATTTCTGTGTTACTAAAACATAACTCTCCATTTCTGAGGTGTCGATGGGAGAAAATTTTTTAAGCATCACACTCTATCGTGCTTCTTCTCTTCTAACTTCTGAAAAAACTTCACGAATTGTTGGCAGAGGAATCTTTCCCAAAATTCTGCCTCGTACTTCATCCAACTCCTTATTTAAGCCTGCCAAAAACATGAAGACACGATCATTTTCCTGTCTTTTCATGAATCTGACACTATCATTTGCACATTCCCAGACATCATCATAGCATAGATCTAATTCCTACCACAAAACCATCAACTCATTGTAGTAGGAGGTTACATCTCGATTGCCTTGTTTTGCATGCCAAAGTTTAGACTTTAGCTCAAAAATCTGTGAGGAATTTTCCATATCTGAATACGTATCCCTAACTGCTTCCCAAACATCCTTAGCAGTCGGTAGAAACATAAACGGCTTACCTATTGTAGGTTCCATAGAATTCACCAACCATGCTATAATTAAGGAATTTTCAGATTTCCAGGTCCTGAGAGCTGGATCCTCATTTGTTGGTTTTATTACTTCTCCTGTTAAATAACCAAGCTTTCCCTTGCCTTCCAAAATCAGACGAATAGTTTGAGACCATTCCACATAATTTTTTCCATTAAACCGGTGAATGTTCATTTGAAATGAATTAGTGTTTCCTCCTGTAGGATTACTGAAAGGTATGGAATTTATACTGGAAATATTTTCTCCTGACATGGTTGAGTCTCTACTAGTAGAGCCGGTCAAGGTTGTCTTCCAGTAATTGTGGCTTGTCATAATCACCAAAAAAAAAATCACATAACAGTAATCCACAACGAACAATAAAGGAAAAAAAAATGAAACAGCTAGAAATCGAACCAAACACACTTAGATAGGGTCGGAATAACTAGAAATAGGGTATGCACCAAAAAACCTCACAAAAAGGTGATCGGAAGACGTCTCAGCGCCGGCGCGTGGAACTCCGGCGAAAGCTCTGGTAGGCGCGTGTAGTCACGCGCGGCTGTTACTGGTGACCAACTCCAACCGGAAAGATGACCGGCGGCTGGTCTTTCTTCCTGTATGGGCGGTGAAAGTCAACTCCCTCTCTAGAATGATGGGTATTAAAACCCTAGAATGATGGATATTAAAACCCTAGAAAAGTTGTCTGAAATTACAGAACAGCAGGCTCTGATACCATGAAGAAAAGTAGAGAGAAAAATAATACTCTCTCAATCTTATTTTATTACAATGGAATACACAAGTTTATATAGGACTAATGTTCCTAGAATCAAGGAATACAAAAGGAAGTAAATCAAAAAGAAAAGGAAATAATAAAAGAAAAGGAAATATTCTGATTTCCTAATCTTCCTACAACACCAGATCAAAAAGGCAGGCATTTTTATTCTCTTTTCAGTAGCAAGCTGTTGATTAATCAAAAAACAAAAGCATTGGTAATATAATATCAACAAATCATGACAACCACTGAAAAAAAAATTCATTTTATTGCCTTATTCTTCTCTCTCAAACTTTTCTTCATTATTTTTCTATTCACAGTTGTTCCTCCTTCGTATAGCAAACTACTGGCTACAGAGGCTAAAAACTCAAATATTGGACAAGCGGCCTTGCCAAAAATCACCATCATGAAACTCCACTACACAAATCCTGGCTCCTCCAAAATCTGAACCAACCCTTGTGCAATTGTAATATTCACCTTTTTCAACCTCTCCAATCCCAAACCCAAAAGACATTTCCTGAAAATTATCATCCTTCTATCCACCAAATAATCCCATTATAAATCAGCCCACAAGTACCCAGTTCTGAGAAAGCTGAGCACACTCATTGACTATATAACTTTTGCTTCTTGTAGAGATCAATTTACATATGAGTCGAATTCAGCTAGTTCATTCAATTTTCAAGTGAACAAATTCTGTCTGCATTAGAACAGTTTCAGGATAACAACTCTAAATAAAACTTCTGGCTACAATCTCCTACCAGCTAGCGTGAAGAAACATTGCCACACTGGAACTTCTTCTTTGACTTCTAAAACCCATGCAAAGCTCCTTGATAATGGACTCCACAAAATTTATGTTGTCTACTTCCAGATTATAAGAGATGGGTGCAAAGACTAACAGTGGTAAACATGAGAGAATGATGGAAAAAAGAAAAAATGATATTTGAGCTAAAGACAATTTAAGAACTCACAAACAGGGTAAAAAATAAATTTTTGTATGATGAAGCCAAAATAAATTTTGAAAAATTATAAAAGAAGAAAGGAATAGCATGCCAAGTCAGTATTTTTTTTTAATGATAACTGAGCACAAATTCAAACCTGAATGAATCAGAAACAATATAAGATCAGTGACTCAATAATCTTTTCTCAATTAGTTCGATGGGTTTGCCAATCAATATAAGGCATACTGCTAAGACTGGCATGAAGATAATATATCTATAGAAGTATTCGGAACTGAAAGAAGAATAATAGGCATTCTATAATGGATTTATGTTATATGGAAAATTCGTTTAGAAATCCAACAAATGAGCAAATGATGGTTTTTTACTCCGAATACAACATCAATAGAGATATGCATGTTTGCCTGCATGTGCTTGTCTATCAATGTGCTCAAATAAGCACATATAAAAAGTTAAATAGATCAACAAAGCCCACCGAAACTCACAGTGCAAGTTGTCTGCTTTGGAGGCTTTTTTATCTCTTGTTGTATGTAATCATCATCAAGTTCACACAACTGCAATGATGTCTGGAATTTGTAAGGAAAAACTTGAAATTTGCATAAATCCTCCCACTTATGTTTCAAGCTGCAGAATTCAGATGCATGAAGACATCAGTATTTAGGTAAAGTTGAAACCTGGCAGAACAAAATAGTTAACAAGTAGTTATATTCTGAGGATTTTGCATGGATAATGGAATAAAAAATTTTCTGTGAATGAACATATTTACATCTCCAGCTGTGGAAGACTATCTTGATCAGCACCAAAGACCCAGATATGGGTGCAATAATCGCCAATATGACACTGTTGAGAAAACAAGAGTGGTATTTTCACAAGAACGTGAAAATCAAAACTGAGAACTGTTCATGTGTTATGGCGGAAGTTAGGTGATGTTTTATTCTTGATAGAGCATAGCTTGCATGTTGGACAAGAGAATGATATGTAGATAGGGATTCCTATTGAAATAAGTTTATGGTACATTCCCCAAAGATGCAAAATTGATAGAATTATATTCGATGAAAAACTTATAAATCATTGGAAACATGGACACTTACGGAAGTGAAGTCATCAGAAACTGTAAAGACATTGGACTCCTATAACTAGGCTTAATCCTTTGAGAAATTGAAGGACTAATGTTTTTTTCCCTAAATCAAGAAGGCCAAAAATAAAAAAAAATAAAAAAATAATCTAAATACATCCAACTAGCCCACATCTATAAAGTTGGAATTTACAAAAAAGGCCTCTGATCCTAGAAATGAAGTCCTGCAATTTTCCTGTATAAAGAACAAAACAAGACTCCATATTAACTAATCAAGCATAGTCAGGCTCCTACCTAAACTTCTTGTAGAACATGTGCCAGATAAGTACTTGGGCATCAGCAAAATTAGTTTTGGCATGTGTTTTATGAACTGTCACCGCACTTCCTTAATACTTTCTCTCTATTACTCTTTTAGGCCAAACTCTCTGTGAGTAGCCTGCCGTGAAAACCCAATTATCTTTTGATTGCAACCCTTAGCTTTTCTGGTCTACCTAATTCCTCCTTTGCTCCTGCTACATTCTTTCATTAGCTGTCGTTAGATGCAATAAAATCATCTCAAACAACCTTAACTTCAACTTTTTGTTTAAAAAGCAATTGCCAGCTCCACCTTCCTGTAGGCCCACTGATGTGTAAACCACAAGTGCTTATATTTTGGGACCCCAAAAAAATTCTATCACTTGTTTACGTTGTAAATCAGGGCAAGGCAGGTTTTGCTATTCCCATCATAGCCAGAAAATTGAGGCAGGGGCAAGTATTTTACATTTCTCACTTTTTGAAGAGATGAACAAAGGAATCGCACTTCTATACATTTCACTACATGTATATTTATAAATATTACATTTTAAATATTATTGGTTAATATAGCAAGTCATCAAAAACAAACATGCAGTCAGGTATTTATACAACTCAAAATCTTACAACAGATACCTAAGTTCAAGGAAAATCAAGGCAAAGCAGGCCAAGGTGGCTTGTCATATTCAGGGTGGCTTGTAGATTTTCTATTGGAGTGGTGTAAGATGCCATCTCTAAACATTTATACTGTGAGAAATAACGTTTGAAAAGCACTAACCTGTTAGCAGCATTAGCATCAGGATAACTTCTTAATGGAGGTGGTACTCGAAAGTCAATTCTTTGATATCTGCCAAAGTAAAAAGCAAGCATAAGCACAGCTCATACAGCTCTAGTTCTACAAAGAAAACAAATCCATATGGATACACAAGCTGCAATCATGAAATAAATTAGAGCTTGCTGCAGTTTATATTCAAATCCCATTCACTTCTACATGAATTACTGTTTAATAGAAAAGCAGTTGGTCATACTTCGATAGAAATTAAGTTTGTCCAGTAAAGCATGAAAGAGCTTTTTCAAGAGACAAGAATACCAAGCAGAATTCAAAGCCGATGGCATGTCAACAACAATAAACATAAAAAGCTACCAGGCTAGGTTTAGGCTGAAATAAGATAGTCCAAGTTAACCACTCAGACTTGTACTTCACAATCTATAGATCCAGTAAATAGACAGCCAGAGATGAAGCTAAAATATATGATCATATCTATGCAAAGATGCCCAAGACACCATGTTCATCCAAAGTGTTTATCAATTCAAGTAAAGTTCTAGCATCCTTCCTCCATAATTTTGGAAATGCCCTCGTTTAATATTGTTTAAATTGATGAAAAAGAAATACCATTTTTCTTATGGCCTAAGGAGATGCTTAATCATGACACAAACCAAAAGATTAACCAAATATTACATTTGACCAAGAAACTTTATCTGATAGTCCCTCAGTTTTAGTTATTTCTCACTCAGGATTCCATCACATAACTGGTGCACACTAATTAGCTCATAGATTATGCATATGAGATTCAAAACTCTCAGGAGTCATGATTTTCAATGGCATCTTCTTCTTCTTCTTTTTTTCTCTTTTTTTTTTAACTTCATAAAACAAATTGCAAAAAACCATCCAGATTTCAGAAAGCTAAAAAGAAACAGAATAAGTACTAAACTGTAAAATGGGTTACATGCACCAATGCAAGTTAACTATTATGCCAATTATTTGACTACTTTCAACCACTGTATTTCTTATTAGCTTTTAGTACATATGAATAAAATTTTCAACAACGAATGATGCTGAATGGAGTTGATTAAATATCAAGAAACCAAATAGCAATATTTAGATTTTAGAAAACTAAGTTTCAACTTCATTCAATGATAGTCAGCAAACTGGAATGGAGTCATGAAAATAAAAGGTTCTCATCTACTACATAGCCTAATATCAATTCTAGCACCTCAAAACTATGCATGAAATCACCTGCTTATGCTATGCCCATATCTCCCATCAATATCATGTCATCTTAGTGTGCACTAATAAATAGAATGTGTGCATTTGGAAAAGAAGAAGAAAAAAAAAAGAAGAAAGAAGAGATACCAAGCAACTTTTGTAAAATCTACCTCCCTGAATAGTTGATATAAATTTCCAAAAGAAATGAATGTAGCACTTATTACATGTTTGCAGATAGTTTAAGACAAAGGAATGACTTAAGCAAAAACAAATAAAAGCAGTGAGATATTTAGGAAATATAAAAGTAGACTCACATGCGAGAATCAGGATCTTTGCGAGGATCATATCCTTTTCTGATCCAGAATCTGAGAAATGGTCCACCTGAAAAATAGTAAGCAACTGCAAGCAGAAGTCTGCAAGATCAGATAAAAAAAACATGATTATATGAGTGCAATATTATTACAATTACAAGCTTATTAAAGAAGGGGAAAATATGCAAATCCAACAAAAATTAACTAGAAAAGAGTGATCAACAGAAAGAACACCTTCTAAGTGTCTGAATGGTGAACTTCAGGTTTTTAACAAGTAAGCGTTCAGTCAGTGCATCTTTAGGCCATATAGGCCGCTCTTCAAACAGTTCAGATACAGCCATCTGCCACGCCCACAGCTCTGAGCCTTCTGCTATGTACGCCTTCCAATTTATTTCTTTAGGAATTTGTATGAAAGCTAAGTACAACTGAATGAAAAAGAACAAAACTTCATAGGACGTGTTGTGATTTTTCAACTTTCACTTTATCCAGTATTGTTAACAGTCTTTTTATGCAATATCCCATAGTTTTCTTCACTAACCATGGTATATTAATAGACACCAGACCTCTCCTAAGACATTAAGAAGATGGACCACAACCATGTAGGTTCTATATGAGACAAATACTTTTAAATTAAGAAATCTCTTTGCTGGAATTCGAAGATATGAAATAAATTCAAAATGTTCAACAGCACATGCAAAAACTTTCCCCTGTGATTATCACAGTAATGGTTGACCTCTTCAAAAGATCCTAATGAACTCCTCATATACCCACAAGCAATAAAAAAGCTACAATTTAATGGACTTGCAAGTACACTGTTCCTGCAATCAAAGGTTTCAAGTCAGTTAACTCAAAACCAGATCTGGTCGAAGAGACTCAATAGTCAACAGAAAAGATACAATCACGACTAATCCTATGATACCAAACAGATAAACATCCAATTGCAATCTTCAATAGCAAGGACAGCTAATAAGCAAAAGACTAGCAATCCCAAACATCAATCACAATGCCTCCAGTATAACTTTTAAACCACTTAGAAAAGTCATCAGTGGCTAGCAAAGACTG
Organism: Triadica sebifera; assembly: GCA_023653625.1. Lineage (NCBI taxonomy): Eukaryota > Viridiplantae > Streptophyta > Magnoliopsida > Malpighiales > Euphorbiaceae > Triadica > Triadica sebifera. The sequence goes on from CM042895.1 coordinate 33,152,506, forward strand.
TCTCCAAATTTTAACTATCTCACAAGGCATATTTGAGGATACTGTGAAGATGAGCCATAAGGCATAAAATCCTCAAAAGATTTTCCCTCTGCAAGAACTACATGAACATATCATATACAGGATCACCGCATTCCTTATAGAACAAATATCTACAACAGAATAATGCATCAACTCCCATCTCCTTAACAACTTCTTAGTCTAGTAAAACATTCATCCTATTTCTCCAGGAAAGCTATAATAAGGGCAACAACCTATATTTCTTACAATATGAGAAATAAGTAAAAGGTCAGTACCAGTTATGATTCCATCAAACTAAGGTCATTGGAATGGAAGTCTTATCAAGAACTTTTGTGTGAACTGACCATTTAAGTCTTTAGCATGGAATACATAACAGGAATAAGAGTTGAACATAAAATCCCATTTATTATGATATTGATACCCATTTTGCATTCTTCATCATTCATAATATGGAAAAAATAAAATGCATCAACTTAAGAACAGATTTTTGAATGCAACACAAGATGGAGATTTTCATTAAAAAGGAAAGAAATCAAAATACAACAAAGGTTTTCATTAACCATATTATCAAGATTCTAATGTGCCAAACAAATTCTGAACTCCCTCAGCTCTGGTCAAGTTCAAATCCTAGTGGCCTTTGCTGAAAGTTCCAATTGTAACGAGCCACTAAATTACAATAGAAAACTCTATTCTTATTAACAAATTTCCACACTCCAAATAGCATACTCCCTGGGTGTAGTCATATTCCCATATGTATCTTCAGCCATATGTTTTTGAATAATAATCACTAGTTCTCGATAACTCTTCAACATCCTTCACCACATTGCTATTATAACTCAAAAACCTTCTTAACTGTTCGCCAGTCAACCAAGTAACTTCTGATATTGCAATGCTTGTTCAGTCCCCTGAATTTAATGCAAGCCCAGCTCCTTTCTGGTTTTCCTTTGTGGATGGATAAACAGAATCACCTAAATATTGTAGTCAACTATCAAAAGTGCAGAGGACTAATTGGAGAAAATCCTGATCAGCATGTGCCACACAAACCCATAGCCTGACTTCTGTGTAACTAGGTTCTCTAGCAACAAACTGAAATAGTGATAGTTCTTCAGGATTCGGTCATGTAAAATATCAATAATTCACATTACATGCCAAAGGAAATAGATATTACTCATATGCACATGTTAAGTATTTGATTCTCACACATAAAGAATCTAAATACCTATGGGATCTTGTTAATAATCTTCCGTCCATGCATTCCTTTTGAAAAATCGTATATTAGTTGGATTTACTCTATGCCAGAAAATATCTCCACAATTTTTCTTTTTCAAAGAGGCCTGTCCCAATCTGAGAAGATACAACCAGTTCAATATCTATAACCTTTCTGTCTCAGAACTAACCATGAAATTTGGTAAATGTGGACCACAAGAATATTCATTTCGCATTTAACATTGACAAGCAATTAATTTCTGGCCTGTTGAATAATGGTATAATTAACTTGCACAGAGGATGTAAAATGCAAGCAGAAACAAGCATTTATAATAATCTAAAACAATATATAAACATCTGAAGAAGCAAATAAGCTTAAGTTGCGAAACAAAAAGCACTTTAGATAGAGAGATAATAAAATCCAAAAGCATAAATGAAACAATCAGGATATCTTTAATGTTAAAATCAATAGCAAGGGCTGGTTCTAGATTCATCTGCAAAAGAGAAAGTAAGAAAGTTGTTAGTTTGAAAAGATCTGCTGGTATGAGAATGAAACAAGCTATAATATCATAACAAGTCTCAACTTATTGATACATACAAATACCTTGAAACAACAATCAAATATATATATATATAATTTTCAATGGACTGACCATTTGAGTATTTATTTTCCCAGTAGTTAAGATTCAATCAAATTCAAATGTGATCAGTGCAGCATTAGCTTCTAAGATTTTCTAAAATTTAGAGCTAAATTATTGTTAAACTTGTTTATCAATACCTCAAAATTTTTTTCTATAGCTTCTTCTTGTTTCCTTCTTGAACTTGAAATAGATGGAGGTTTCAGCCTGAGAAGCACAAACACATAAAATCAGTATAAGGGATGGAAAAATCAAACTCACAGTAACCAGACAACCTAGCATCAGAAACCTCATCATCAATTTTTTATTCTAGTTCTTACTTGGCATGCTGAGTCTATAAAGACTGTCCAACATATTTTCCTTCCTAAGGTGTATTTCAGTAAAAGTGTCCTTGAATTCAGATAACAGAGATGAATTTCATATAATTTTTTTAGTGGGAGTTCTATCAAATATTCATTATATGAGAACACAAAAATGGAAAAAAAAAAAAGAAACAAACTGAAATTGCTCATTAAAAATCCAATAACAAAATAAAAATGGGAAACCGTACTACAGAAAGTAAATTAATAATTAAAACTGCCATAGAACATCTTACGCTAAATTCACTGGAACATCCTTGGCTGTAAAGAATGGAGGCACTAGAATCATCACATCCTCCTGATCCAAATCCATTAGACCAGCCTTTTCTATAAAACAGTATAAATAAACAGTTCACCACTAGAACAACCACTTTTTTTTTCCTTCTTGAATCATAATTGCAGGTGATATATACAAAAGCATTAAAAATATATATTTTACCAGAGTGTGTCTCCTTCATCTCTGTCCAAGTCCTCTTTTTCCTCCGGGCAGCATCAGCATGAACTGGAACAACATGCTGAAAGTCTGCCATTCCTTGACAAAATATCAAAGCCAGGAAAAGGGAAAAAAAAGTTCAAATTTAGTTACTCTATTCATTGCTTGTCAAGAAGGGCACATCAGCAACAGAGAGAAGAGAGACAGAGAGAGAGAGAGAGAGAAAAAAAAAAGGGCCAATTCTAACCCTCAAATTGATAAGTCTCTGGAATCCGAGCGACAATATCAGCACAAAGCTCAGGTACAACTTGTGATTCAGTTTGTGGTTGATTGGCCAATCGGGGTGAATCGAGAGAAGTTGGCTTCTTTTTAGTTATTTTGAGGAGCAAATTGTTACAGGCACGAAGCTCCCCAAATGCAGGATTTGAGTAAGGATCCTCAGGGCGGAAATGGAGCTCCAACTTACAGGATTGGGAGCTACGAACCTGTTAATTTCGATTCCGAATTATAAAAGTAATTTACAATTAAACAACGGCACACACACACACACAGTGGGTTAATCCTGAGAGAAACACCTTAATAATTGCTTCAGTGCCTCCAAGAGTTTGTATGGCGCGAGACATTGAAGAAGGATATCCAGGATAGTTCACTGTGAATACCTCATTGCTGGGTATAATTCCCGACACTTGCCCGTCTCTTATCACTCCCATTTTACTGGTACGCTGCGAGAAACCGCCGCAACAACCAGATAGAAGAGAAGGAAATAACAAGAGGTGCGGCGATGAATCGAGCAGTGGCAAATAAGAAATTGAATCGCCCAACGCTGTGATCAACCCCTTTGTTTTTTTTGGAAAGTAAGGAGGTGATTGGGATTGCCGTTTATGATGAAAAAAAATAATAATTTTTTAATTTTTTATAAATTTATTTTCTCAAATTTATTTGTTAATTGGAATTAAACAGTGATATGAAATCCATCTATTTTCATCACTATATCCATAATTAATACATTCATTCTAGTTAGAAACTTTTGTTTCGTATCAAAGTCACGATTAATATTATCACTAAGAAAATTTTTAGACTTATTACCTAAGAATTTGTTTAGAAATACTATATTGAATGGGGGATAGAAATTTGTGGTTAGGCATTTGATTAAATAAAATCGCTAAAATATACCTAGAGAGGGTTGGCTAAGTTGAGTGAAAAATGTTTTTTATGAGATATTTTTTTTCAAAAATCGCTCTTAAAATTAAAAAAAAATTAAAAATATTTTTTCCAAAATGTAAAACAAAATATAAATTAAGATATAATATTTGAAAATATTAGCAAGTTGATTCTTTGGATTAGTGGATTTTCAGTGTCTCCATTTTATGCCTAACAGGCGTCATGGTGGGTTTTTACGTTGGTGACATTGAATAGCCCAATATTAGACTCATTTCAAGACTTTAATATTAGAAAATGGTACAATAGTTGAATGTCAAACCTACAAATTAGCTCTTACAATATAAGTTATATAATTTCACCCTTCAGTTTTGACTCAATTCTATCCAAACCCTAATATCTAGCTTTTGACCTAGCTATTCCCTCACCTTTAAATTCTCTACCATTCGTTAACATAATACCATTTTTGACTTAAAAATATATATTCCATAAATAGACTTGCTTTTTTTTCTCTGTCTTCCTCGTCTTTTTCCAAATGCAATATCCGTCTTCATCTTCTTAAACCACACTAACAAACACCGTCCACTTAAATGAAATATTAATATTGTAGCACCCTTCAATATAATCAGAAATAAACTCAACTATACCAAACTATATTATAATACACATAATTAAATACATATTAAATTAAAAATTTTAATACATCATAGCCATAATAACTTAAAAAATCTAAAAACAAAATATATAATTAAAACGACTTGATAATATAACAAAATCCAAATACAATAAATACAAAGTCAATCACTAACCCAAAAGTTTTATAAAGTGGATAGTTATAAAATTACATGTCTCTTAAAATATAAGCATGTACATTTATAACTACACAATTTTAACAAAACAACCAAAACCAAAAAAAAATACAAGGTGTATCACCCACCCCTCGAAAATATCTTTAACTCTGAACTCGAATGACCTCCTCTATCGATTAACTCCTAAGCTCCAGACTTGCACAGAAAAAATATTCATATACTAAGTAAACTAATGTTTAATGGTACATAATAACATACAAAACACAACATATATATATACAACATGCATGATTTTCTTATCGTCATATCAATATATCTTACCTCAAAAGTCTGCATATACAATAAGTTATATATCAACGATGTCATATTTAAATGTCCTCATATATGATGCTCAAGTTTGAAAAACATAGCAATATAATCAATATCAATCACACAAGTGTATACCAAATTATTAAAACCATTTTGTTACTCACTTTACGCTTAACTAAACTAAATTGGATATGGAAATAAGCAAGAGTCTCACCTGAGCCCTCAGGACATCTTCCTGAATTTCCCAAAACAAACATCTAAGGTAAAAGGAGTGTGCACATATTAAAACCAAGGAAAAGCTCACTATAATTTAAAGCCTTTTATCTTTTAAAGAATTTTCAAATAGACCAACTTAGGTCATCCAATACCAATCTCATCTCAATGACATGTAATCTATTCTAGCTCTAATCATAGTTAGAGTATTGGGTATCGTTAAAATAACACTTACTATAATCTTATTATTTATTAACCATGATTTCCATAAACATACCACGTGTCTATTTTTATACTATATAATAATAAGAACAACAAAGATATACCACTTCAAACTGAATCAACTTTGATTCATATGCTAAAACATAATAAAGTGCAAGTTTAACAATTTTATACTCGTGAACTACCTTTCAGAGCCGTGAAGTAACCCTTTCACAAGTAGTTTATCCATGAATTAAATCGTAATTCAACTTATGAATCAGTTACAGATTTCACGACCATAATCAATTATTTACGGACGTGAAACTGCTTGTGAACAGATTTATTTCAGCTAAAAATATCATATCACGACATCCATGCTCGTGAATAACCAGTTCATGGCTGTGAATTTAGAAAAAATTTAAGAATATCAAGTAGAAACAAAGCATAGACATACAACATGCATTTTTCTAAGATTAACCAATATTAATCACTCTATCAATATTTCAGATCATATTTCATGTCAATCAATATGTCATTTACTGATTATAACATCACATATGATAGATTTATCTCATTTATCAAATCAAAAGCTACCTTAAATCCAAAGAAGCATTTTAAACCTTCAACATGTATTTCTATCCACCAATAGCCAAACAAGTGTACATTCAAGTCACACCAATATACAAATGCAAATTAAAAATTTGAATTTAGTTATGTACATACTTTACACCTAGGATGGAGACATAACCAAAAATTCAAGTCTTCAAACTTATCATTTCCCCTTAAGATGGACCTCCAACCTTCTTTCTAGCTCCTAGCCAAAATCAAAACATTTATCTTAGCCTCTGAAACATGAAAAGAACTCCAAAGACATCATAAACTAAGCTTCACTCTCTCAAGACTTAAAAACAATCTCTTCCTCTTCTCTCTCACGTTTCTTAGATTGAAACTTGGTTTTTTGAATGAGAAAATGAAGAATGAGAGGTTTTTTATGATGATAAAAGAAAACTCTCAAAATATGCTCATTACTGTTAATACCAAACATATTATATATGCTCTCCATGAATGTCTTGTAGTTCAATTCGAAGTCATCCATTTCGATGCATTGGATGTTCTCATTTCGTCTACACCATTCATAAAAGTTATTCACAATCCTTCAATTCATTTGTCCATTCTCCACCCAAAACAAAATAAACATTCCTTAGAGCCATAACTGAAATAAAAGAATCACAGGTAAATATTGATGAATACATAATAAAGCACCAATATGAATAGTTAATGTTCACAATAGTGAGTCAATAAAGTCAATATTATAAGTCTTGACCCTATCTCGACCATATGGATATTGGGTCAAGAGTAATGTTATGCATTCATATAACTATCCCAACCAATCTCAACTATATAAATAAAGGGTCAAAATCCTAGTCGAGAAAAAATCTACGTTTTGAATTTAATAGAAAAACTGCAGAAATTATGTATCTGTACTCTAAAATATTCTTAATGAATCTTTACACCTATATACTAAAGTGCATTGCATTTAATATTAAGCATACATAGAATTATCCTTACCAATCTTGATTGTATAAATAAAGGGTCGAGATCCATAGGTCAAGAAAAAATCTACACTTTGGATTTAATAGAGAAACTGCAGAAATTATGCATATATACTCTCAATCATTATTAATGAATTTTTATACCTATATACTGAAGTGCATTGCATTTAGAAATTGGATTAAAAGTTATCTATCTCAGATTTGCATTGTATACTTACCTGAATTATGAAGCTTAATAACAACACCAAAAATATCAAAATGTATATCGAAAAGTCTGAAAATTGGGCTTTGGAAAACTGAATCTATACAATCAGTTTAAAAATTTCAATTTTTAAAGATGAATCTCTGGATAACAGTGATTTGTGTGTGTGTGTGTGGGAGGAATGAGCATAAAATGAATGTTTAATATTTTTCATTTGTTTTTTCTTCTTATTCAGATAAGTGTATTATTAATATTATGAAAATATCATTAAAATAGATGGTTACCTTTCTAAAAACAAAACCTTTGATGTCAATTTTTCAATTGTAAACTTTTTTAAAGTGAATTTTAAAAAGCCTCCTAAAAACAAAGAGAGCAAGAGATCAATATATGAAAACATAGGGAGTAAAAGATCTACTTCATATTGATGTTATTGTATAGTTATTACGTTGTTTGCTTATTTCAAAATAGTGACGGTACAAAATCCATAGTTAAACCTAATATCAAATTAATTAATGACATAAAAGTTTCATCACTATACAGCAATGGACAAATTTCATCATTAAAGGAAAAAAAAAATTCTACTCCAATTAGTGGCACCATAGTTAGCAACAAAAATGGTTATGTCATTAAATTTTTGAAGGCAATCCATCACTATTCCGTTACTATAGTGAGCACCAAATTGTGGTAAGTAATTTAACGACAGATTTAGCGACGAAATTGTTTCGTCACTAATCCGTTTGAAATGTGTGTTTTGAAATTTTCTTAGATGCTTTTTTCTTACTAATTTATTGCTATTTTGTCACTATATAGAGACGGATTAAATCCATCGCTAATTTTCATCATTAATCTGCTGTTTTCTTGTAGTCAAAGATGACAATCAAGTATAACTAAGCATGCTTAGAAACAGAATTTTCAACTAGATTTGTGAACTATAGAGCTAATTGATGGTGCCAAAGAATGGGTATCTGTTTCCGTTATAAGAAAATCCTGGATGATGGATTTATTCTACTTTTGTGGTATCTTTGGTCATGTTCTTAGAAACTGAGCGGAGAAAACTAGTCAAATCAGATCATAGGCCCCTCACTCTTCAGTTTGTTCCTCCTGCTAGCAATAGCAACGAGATCAAGTCCTTGCAGATAGGCTTGTTTACAAAATCATCGCAAATCCTTGCTAACAATAGGCTGAAATCCTTAGTCAAATTATCTCTTCTACCTCGATCTCCAATTTTTTTTTCTTTTATATATATGGTAGAGGCTAAGTATTAAATCTTCAACCTCCTACCTTTACCATAATTATTTCCGAATATTAACTTTCCAAAATAGTAAATGTATCATAGATCATTTTTATTATCACCAATTGAACTAACCCTAATGGGTACCTAAATTTACTTTTGTTCCCGATAATTTTGCTTACTCATGAAATTTTTTATTTCCTGAAGTCCAATCCCATTCTAAAAAATATTTGATGGCCGGCCGACAGTGCAAAGACAACCAGATATGGTAGGATTGAGTGGGTTTCTAAAAAGGGTTTTTAAATCAATGGGTTTACACGAACTTTTTATCTGTAATTTTTTGAATTTTATTTGTCATATATAAACATGTTTCACGTGCTGAATTTTTGTCCAACAATGGGGCAAATCTTCAGCAGAAAAAATAGATTGCAGGCTTACTGAATTGCATTCTTCTCTGAATAAGGCCCTATAGAATCAGTTCTTTTCCAAACCAGAAAAATCACTGCATATTTCTTTTTTTGCAAGCCATAGATGAATTATTATTTTAGAATCCATCCATGCTTGAGATCAATGATATATACGCAGAAAGACAACTGGAAAGTTTACAGTTGAGCATTCCACTATTTAGGCCTGCTGACCATAGCTTCCTTGAGTTTAATCCCTAGTGCATATGCTAATGGGGGAGGAACAGCATTTCCAATTTGCCGGTGCTTGTGCTGGATGTTACCAGCAAACTTGTAGCTGTCAGGAAAACCCTGGATGATAATAATAATAATAATAATAATAATAATAATAATAATAATAATAATAATAAAACCACAAAAAGGAAAAATGTTAAAAATAATATACAGGGAACGCCTGCTAATAGGTTGCAATAAAGCTGGAAAAAATTAGCAGCTTACCTGAGATCGGGCACATTCACGAACTGTAAGAATTCTCTCCTGCTCAGGATGAAAGCACATTCCCACCTTGCCCATAGGTTGAGGATCTGTTATTGATGTTGGGAAGTTCCCTTCCCAATCCAACCTTCCAAAAAGCCCCTTCCACTGATTGTGCCGCTTAGCTGTGTTTGGTAGGCACCATGGAATCAGATCAACCACTTGTCCGGTAGACAGTTTAACCTGCAAATCATAATGTTATAAAATACTCAACGACCACAACAATGACAAGTCTCAAAACTCACAGCATCTAAAGGAGACTTCAATTGTGTACTTGTACCTTTTCATCTGGAAGATCACGCCAATCAGCACCAGGACGCTTTGGAATCTTCTGACACCTAATGAGGTTTAATTCATTCATTTCTTTTGATATATGATCAGTCAGAGTAACTGTGTCCCCTCGAATTTTCTTTTGAAACCACGATACAGGATCATTTTTGTACTGCGTAACAAATTAAAAAAATTACAAATAACGTAATATGTTTCTTACTTGGTGCTAAGGAATTTCTTAAACATAATTTATTGTCTTGTATACCTCCAAATTCGTCATAGAGGCACCATTGCCTACAGCTGGGAGATCTCCTATGGTATCTCTTACAGTTATTGCACGGAATGGGGCTCCATTAGCTGTGCTTCAAACAGCAGCATAATGAGAATTTTCTGACAACATGATTCTTAATTCTGGAGCAGCAAAGACATGCATTGGCTCTGGCCACTCTGGAAGTATCTCCTCAGAGGAGGCTGCCCATATGAATGCTCGTTTTCTTGACTGAGAAACTCCATATGCTCCAGCTTCCAATATGCCAAACCTCACCTGAGCAAAAGAAAAACATTTAAATGCATAAACATTTTGTAATGTACAACAGAGGGAAGTACATGACAATGTTGCTTGTAGTAACGTCTACCTGATAACCCATCTCAAGAAGTGAAGCCACAGTTAAACGGAAGGTCTGTCCTTTATTGAAAGATACAAAGTTCCTCACATTCTCTAGTAGGAAGTATTTTGGTCGAAAGTAGTCAGCAAAGGATAAAAACACTAAAATCATCTCACATTGAACTCTACTCCAAGTGCTTTGATTAAACCTATTCATCCCAGAGAAACCCTGCAAAGAAAAATCATTTTCCTCTTTGTAAACCATAGATGCTAGGAGGTTGAGTTAGCAGAAAAGTATAAAAGCAAAACACTATCTTTCACACTTGAACTTCACAACTCGCTATTAAGTCCCCACCTGAAAACATATGGTAACAAGTCCCAGTACTTTTGAACTTGCGTTGGTATGTTGAAAATTTACAGAAGTTTAGCAAGTGTATTACAATTGCCATTGAATGCATATTGGCAATTTTTTATCAGGTATATAAGAGGACCGCGATGAAATATCAATGATTGGATAAGGTAACCGTTAAAAGAAAAGGAAAATGAAAAAATGGAAGTGAAAAAGAAAACAACAGTTTATTGATCGAAACCTAACAAATCCATAAACCTAACTTCAGCAATTTTTTTTCAATTTTAATTAAAAATAAGGATTCACATAAATCTAATATCCTTGCATTGCACATTTATAACTGCACTGTCAACTCAATTAGTTATTCTATCAATTTTGACCGTACTAACACAAATTCAAAAAGTACAAGAGCATGTTAACACATTTTCATTTGGATTTACTAGCACCAGAAAAGCAAAGTTAAGGGACTAAAGAATGTGTCTTGCCAAGAGATAGAGAGAGAGAGAAAGAGAACATTTTGCACATACTTGACATGGAGGCCCTCCATTGATGAAATCCACCTGTCCTGGCAATGGCAAATCATTGATCACTTTCTCATCAAGCGATGAGGCCAGTTCTACAGCCTCAGAAGTGGAGATACAGTCATCAGTGTCCCCACATTTCGCCATTGCAGCCCTGTAATACAACTCGAAAAATGTCAATCACAATTTAGAACAAAAACAAAAGCAGATCCAAAATAATTTATCTACCTAAGGATCACATTGAAATTATTTATAAACACAAACGACTCTGGATGGTTGAGCTTAAATGCTTCTCCAGCTGGCTCTTCATATTCAATAGCCCATTTGGTTAATGAAGCACCTGAGATGTTTAAAGTAGCATGACCATCCGGTTCTTTAATAAGATATAACAAGTATGTTACTCAGTTTGACAGTTTTAAGGAGAAAGAGAGGTCACCAGCTTGCTGCAGTCCCTCTGACAGTCCACCACAACCAGAAAAAATATCCAATGTGACCAGATGTCCAGTTTGAGATCCTTCTCTTTCATTTTCAACTTCTTGCTCACCCTCTTTGCACTTACCCTTCCTCTTCCTAGATGCAGCACCACTCTCCCCAGCAGTTGAGTATCGCAATTTGATATGAGCTGGTAACTGATCCATAAGATCAGATTGGGAGATCATTTACAGCATGTCAGAACAAATTGCTAATGTAGTTCATAACAGTTCAAGAAAACTGCTTGAAGATGTGAACTGGCACAGTATAGCATAACTAAATTGATGATTTTTCCATGTCTCTATCAAAAATTACCTGCTTGAGGGAACCTTTAAAAGGATCATAAAGATGCTCACAAAAGAAAATATGATCAAAGATTGCAGCAGCATTGGAAGTAGGAATATCATTTTTCCTTCTGAGTTCACATTTCCCTTGGAGAGCATCAACAAATAAGAGATGTGTCTCTTCACTATAATATATCTGAAATTTTAAATTGCATTTCTCAAGATGTGAAATAATGAGATAACAAGATTCATTGATGCAAATAGTAACACAATCTAAGTATGATTACAGAAAGGGTAGGAAGCTAACACATTTAGATACACCCTAAAATCTCTTAAAGAAGCTTTTACCTCACGAATATCAGAAAAATATGCTTTCTCTGATGAAATGTCATCCGGTCTGAAAAATCTCCGTACTCTAACCTGGGTGGATTTTGCCTCAGCTTGTTTTGGTTCCTTTGGGACGATAACCTCCATAATCTGGCACACAACATATGCCTTCAAGCCAACATTCCTTCCACCCTTGAAAGTTTCAGCTTCCCTTTCTATGGTGAACTGATGAGGGCTTACATAGACATAATCATGAAGAGAATACTCAGTTCCCATGTGAACAAATCCATTCCTCAGAGAATTCACCTTGAAAATTTTCTTCTCCTTTTCTGCTTCTTTAATTTCGCAAGAGTGGCAGTAACCAGAACCTAGAGCCATTTTATCGAAAGGCAGACTGAGAAATGCACCCTTTTCTGGCCAATACAAACTTTTACAGTAATATTCCAGCAGCAATCCTTTCCTCTTCCTCTCTTCAGCTCTTGCTCTATCAACTTTATCAGCATTGGCGTTATCTTTCCTATGTTGATGTCCCCATGGCATTTTCCGAACTTCCATTACAATTGACTGCTTGACATCCTGCAATTCGTAATTCATGCATTCATTTGTGAGGAAAAACTCTCTCTCATTGGCAGCATTGCCAAGAACTGTCCTTGACCCACGCTGCATCATTCTCCCATGAAACATTTTTCTTCCATCTAATGTTTCAAACATGTACTCCACAAAGTAGATTGCAGGAAATCCATCCGATTCATCAACATCTACCAAGACAGCACCCCCAACAGCAATCACCTCTCCACGAACAATGGCGCTTCTATAAATGGCTTCACCAGAATCTGTTTTGCTTACAGAATTACCATCCCAATGCACGTCACCCTTTGAGGAGTATGACTTAGTTCGTGATGACATTAAGCAAGGTTTTTGTGCTTCCTCTAAAACTAATAGCTTCTCCTCTTCAATGTCATCTTCATTTTCATCTTGCTCTTCAATTTCATCCTCCTCTTTTGCTTCACAATTAGTTTCCTCATTCAAATTCTCTGGTGAGTAATTGGAGTAATATTCCCCCCAAATTCTGTTAATCAGCCTTGTTGTTGTCGCCTGCATAACTTTCCTCTTGGAGGACACAGGATCCATAGAGCCCATTGATGCTCGTGGATTTAAATTGGGTTGAATCTTCTGCAGAAATTGTTTTTTATTGACCACCCATTTAGTATAGTGTCTCTCCTCCATCTTATTTGCAAGGCCAATAACAAATGCACATTTCTTTATCTTTTCATCTGGAAATTCAGCAAAAAGCTGTAATATTATCTGTCCATGAACAACCACGTATCTCTCAACAGCTGCTGGATCAGAAGAAATATAACCATGATCATCCTTCTTGAACTTAGATACTTCCCTGATTACATCTGCAAAAGAAAGCTTTGAAACTCGGGTTTGCTTTTTCAACAATGTAATGATGTTTCTTGCAAGTTTTGCTGTTTTTAGAACTGGACTATACCATGAAGAATATTGCTTTGATGGCTTTCCAAGCCTATACCTGAAAGATGTGAAAATAGAAAAAAAGATGACAAAAAATGAGACCAGGTACTCTACAACTAAAACAACTAACGATTAATTCACAAAACTCTTTACTAATAAATTTCAAAACCACATTTTTCACGTTAGATATTCAGCCATAATTTCTCCCGAAACATGTGAGTCTCTGCTAAAAGCTCGCCCAAGATTTACTCTCAAGTAATTTTAATGTATTTTTTCAATAAAAAACTGATTAATGGAAAATTCTCTCTTTAGCTTCAAAGAATTATGAGAAACATGACGAGAAAAATATGAACATTCTGCTGATCAATTTATATCAGAAAATAAGCAAAATACCAGGCCATGTCAGTGCGGATAGATATGAAAACCACTGAAGAACCAAATTCAATCATCCACTCTTTTATTGCACTCAGAAAAATTGGCAAACCTATGTCATCCTGTGCCCCTGAGCCCCCTGAAGAAGACCGGTCAGGATCGTCATCAAGACAGAATCCACTTCCATCATCTTCAGTCATCCTTCCTGACCCAAAGATGGTGACGTCTATATCTTCACATGGTTTCATAGGAAGAAGCTCCAAGGAAATCAAACGTGAATCTGAGTTATATAGTGACCAGTTATGAAGCATTCTTTTAGGAAGATCATCAGGGTCAACCATGATATGCTCTTCGCTATCAATTGCTATGTATTCATCAATTTCTTCTTCAGAATGTCTGTAGAATGCAGGCAAAGGGTAGTCATTTGCAAACTCATCTTCATTGATTTTGATGTATAATGTAATTGATGAAGAACCTGAACCCTGGCTTTTCTTTTGCCTCTTTCTAGATATCCAATATTCCTCTTCTTGCAACAATCTAGCCAATTTCGCATCTTCATCTTCCTCAGCTACAATGGAGGATATATTAGTATGACTAGCATTTGAATCTCCATCTTCAAAATTTTCATTGATTGTCAAGTTCCCACCAGAGCCCGTTGCTGTTGCCAGTACAAAATTTCCATGCTTGCGACTCTTGTCTTTCAAGGCAATAAGTGTAGGCAACAAAGCAAATTTCTTGTTATTCCTCTTTGATGTCTCATCTAATCCTATAAGTTGGTTATAAATAAATTCACCTTGGGAGATGACAAAATCCTTAATAGATGCTGCACCAGAAAAACACTTGCTCCCACTCATTGATCGAACAACCCCTGCAACCAACTCATCAAGAGTGAGGTCAGGATTCCCTCCAGAAGATTTTGACAGTTTCTTGTACACCTCTATACAAGCATGAGCCTTTTCAAAGAAGCGATCATAGAATTTTTTGTAATTACTTGCAGGTTTAAGGCAATCATAATCAGCAATATCTGTTGAGAGCCATATGACTGCAGAGCCATCCTCATAGCCAGAGATGTCCCACCCTTCTATCCTTCCAAAGCCTTCACATCTAACACCCCTTTCCTTTTCCTTGTCAGCACTCTCCTCAAGAGGCAATATAAAACCAGATACAAACATATCATCAACTTCAATCATCTCAAGGGGCTGTGGGGTGCCATTGGCATCATGCAAAACAAAATCTGTTAATCTCCTATTTGGTCGATCATCTTCTTGCCCGTGTGTCAGGTGAATAGCTAAAATCTCATCTTCAGCAAATTGCTCTTTCTTTGATTCAAGAACACAGGAATTTTCTGATACTCGCACAGATTTCTCCTTGAAATCTGTGCATGCAGCAGCTCGCTTTGGCCTTTTCAAAGAGCCAGAGGGCTCTTCAGTCCTACGAGAGGAACTTAGTTTCTTAATTTTTTTGTTGTTCATTACTTCCTTGTTTGCTGTAGAAAGTGATGGCTTACCTTTGTACTTTATACCTGTTACAGAATGGAAGGGTCAATGGGGCCAAAAAGGATTCTGGAGTCGATCTTGAAAATAATGCAGAGATTAGAAAAATATGCAAAAATCTGAGACAACCAGAACAAACAACAAAGCTACATGATAGTGAGTGAAAGTGCACAATGAAGACGCTTCTTTCTTGAACTGGCAAAAGAAAAAATAATAGGGTAAAAGAAATTATTCAGAAATAAAAGTAAGAAGTATTTTATATTGTAAGCAAATTACAAACAAGTATAATAAATATGATTCCAAATGACATTGAGCTTTAACCTTCCCTGTAAAATCTTTTCCATTTTGGGCCTGCACTAGAGCACCTAGTTGCAGAATCTAATGAGGCTATCCTATTGTTATATAACAATTGCATCCTATGACACGAACTTCAAACAGTAATTTTCACTGAATTACCTTTCCCATATGTAGCAATCCTTAGGGAATTAACAAGAAAATCAAATGATGCACATGCTCAAACAAGACAACAAAATGGAAAACTATTATCAGAAAAGGGAAAAACCATCCGGTACTCAAATAACTTTAATACTCGTTCCATTCAGTGGGCCAAATGAACAATGAAACTGCATAATTTCAAGGAAACAAGATGAAAAACCAAAGAGCATTGTTGTACGGCATGAAGAACACTGAACAAGTGCGATATGTGTACCCAGTTAAGTGAAACAATGGGCACAGCAAACCATTTTCCAACAAGAAATCCTATTTGCTAACTGCAGTATCATTGACAGTTCATATCAATTCTTTGGGGCTCCAATCGGTAATCAAGTAACAGCAACTCGTTACAAGATTGTTGTAAAGCCAGCTATTCCACAGACTGACAGTTATTAGGAAAAGGCATTTTAATATATTACATAAATTAGTCAGCAACACAGAGTTTCAGATAAGATAAACAAACAAAAACAGTAAAAGAGTAATGGATAAGAATTAAGTTGCTCAAGCACCTGATGCAGAATCAGAATTTTTATCAACTGAGGCCTTGGGGCCTGAGGAATCCAAAAGCGCTGAAGATCCCATTTGTGCGCTGAGCTTTCTTTTTCAATCACTAATATAATCTAGCAAGAGGTAGAGAAAGACACATCAAAAGAAAGCTTGATGACACTGATTACTTAATTTTACAAAGGATCAAGAAAAAGAACTTGAAGCACAAACACAGAACACCCATGCATGATCTGAACATACAGCATGCAAAAGAGAGCGAGAATACAATGACAGCACAGCCTCCGAGAGAGTAGAAAGAATGACTCAGGAATCGGATGGCTAAGGCGACCTGTAAGGGGTGATGCGCTCAGGAAATGAATCAAGAAAGGATGAATGCGTTTCTCTTCGGGCTTCTAAGTCTAGCTAATTGATCATTGGGACCCGTAAATACATAAGATTTCATTGAAAATCAATCTTAATGATGAAGAACACAATAAATTGGAGAATTAGGGCATTTTGTTTCAATTATAATAAACAGAATGAGCGGGAAAACGAAAATTTGGGGAAGAAATTTGGCGCCAAATGCACCATAGCAGAAGCATAAGTCGGCTTCACTTGCTTCACAGACAGCCTCCACCAAAGTCCCAACCCAACTTTTCAAAATACAACTGATTTAATTAAAATTATTCTGAATTTTAGAGGATATCCACTTATCATCTTAAAAATTTAAACTAATATTTAAATAATTTATTATATAGATTTTATTTGAAATTGTATTTCAAAAAAATATTTTTCTAAAAGAAATTAATTTTTATTTTTTAAAAATTTTGAAAATATACATATAAATAAATATTTTATCTAAAAATTATTTTATAAGCATTCGATTAAATTAAAAAAATATAAATATACATTTTTGAAGCCAATAACAACCTCAAACATCTCATATTATAAAAATGATGGATTCTGACTTGGAAAAAAAATTATATTATTTTATTTTTACCATTTACTTATAGTACAAATTAATTTTATAATTATATTTATTCAAATTTTCAAGATCAATGAATAATTATATTATATAAATATATATATATTGTAGCTAACATATATTAATTGTCATGGAATTTTTGTAAAATACTAATGAGTTGACCAAGTATTAATAAATGATAATTTTAAATAAAAGTTGAATAATTAATTAAATTATATCTTGCTTATCTAAATATGGAGTTAATTTATTTACATAACTAGAATCATAATAGAATTGTGTAGTGCATTAAAAAAAAATAGCATTGCATAATAAATCTCTACATGATTGAGTTATAATCATACAACAAGTAAAGGTTATATCCACTGCAATTATGTACTTATAATTTATTGCAGTAAGAGTGGTTCAGTATGGTGTCTACAAAATCTAATAATATTCTCATAATATTATTGTATTTTTAATAGTCACTGAAATTTTATAATATTGCAGTAGATATAATATTGTATTTTTAATAGTCACTGAAATTTTATATGTACTAAAACATTTTGTTTTTTGAAAATAAAACTTCATTAAAGAGAGGAAAGTACCTCCTGCTAGAAGAAAGGAGTATTAAAGCTATGGGAGTTTCTAGCTAGGACATGAGCAACTCCATTGGCTTAGCGTCTAACAAAAGACAGAAGACAAGTAGGCAACATATGAACGATTATTGACTGCCTCAACAACTACATTAGCATCGAGCTCAAAAACAATATGAGTAAGAGCCATAGTATGAAACCACTAGATAGCCTCTCTAAGCCCCACTGCTCCAGCTTCCTTTATTGCAAAAACCCCATCAAAACATCCAGCAGAACACTGCAAGAACTCTCTAAGATGATTACGAAGAATCATGCCAATCCCAACCTTATGCAGATCATTAAACACGGCAGCATCCACATTGCACTTCATCCAACCCAAAAGAGGAGCATGCCAATGATCACTAGAATTAGGTGAACGAACACCCATACCATCGTTAAGCCCAAATAGAGAATTAATAGATAGCCAATCACACAAGAAAGCTAAACTTGAATACGCAGTTTATTGAGGATGAAGAACAGAACCTGACCAAAACTTAGCATTCCTTTGTTCCGAGATGCTCCAGAGAATTGCAATAATTCTACCCAACTTATGAAGCTCTTTCGAGTCAATAATGCGAAACAACCGATCCTTAAAATAAGAAAAACCCTCACAAGCAAGCTGAATACAGGATTTGGCCCAACAATCTCTCGCATATTGACAACCGAGAAGATGACAAACTCCCCAACAACCGAGCAATGGACACAACTATTAAAGATTTGCATACCTCTGTGCCTAATCTGATCGTTTGTAGAAAGATAGTTAATGCAAGCTCTCCAGAGAAAATTCTTCATCTTAGGTGGAATTTTAAGTGCCAAAAGCTTCTTCGAATTACCTGCAACAATATAAGGTTGAACAAGATTCTGCATGTCCAAGATTTAACTGCACAGACTCCATTCCTTGTGAAATGCCATAGCATCTGATCATTAATATTCCTTGTTGAAAGAGGAATATTACAAATAGCACGAACATCCCTGTCAAGGAGAATATCTTGTAGAAACTCAACATCCCATTCAATACACCCTGAAATCATAATATCACTGACAATAAGATTTTCAAGCTCAGATATTAACAAAATGAATAAGGGTTTTACTAAAGTTGAAATTTTAATTTATTTGTATCTTTCTTAACTAAATGTGCAATTAATTTACCAAGATAACTAGAATCATAATATTATTGTATAGTGCATTGAAAAAAAAACGTATTGCATAATAAATCTACATAATTGAGTTTTATAATTACAATAAAATTACACACTACAATAAATAAGGGTTAGTGGCAATAGTTATGTGCTAATTATTTATTGTAGTAACAGTTAGAAAAACCATTTATATTGTCTTATGTGTCATTATGGCAGTTACATTTGTTCATAGTAAAATTTGTGCCAAAACACTCTTGAATTCTTGTGACAGTTTTTTTTTCAACCATCCTACCCGTAACAATTAAATTTAGTATTAGAATAAATTTTTTGTATTAAAGACCACTTAAAATTCAATATATCAAAATATTTAATAATTAAAAGTATTAATAATGGTTTGGTATGGTGATATTTTCTTAATAGCTTGACAATTAACATATCATAAAAAACAAGGAGGAGTTAGGTTGGATAAAAATGCATTAAAAAATCGTAAATGAGTACAAGTGATTTCCATTCTTGATATTTTTTTTGTTTGGTATCCGGATAATCCTGATTATATCGGATAGGATTTCATATAGGGATGGTAACGGAAATCGTATTCGAGAAAATTGTTTTATTTGAACCCGAATCCAATTTTATATATATATATATATATATATATATTCGAATTCATTACAAATCCGTTTAAAATTATAATGATAATACTCATGTATGTTCTAAATCCGATTAATATCCAAAATCCGCTAAATTATCTATTTATCATTAAAAATTTTAAATAAAATAAAATTTAAA
The DNA here is from genome assembly GCA_023653625.1 of Triadica sebifera. NCBI lineage: Eukaryota > Viridiplantae > Streptophyta > Magnoliopsida > Malpighiales > Euphorbiaceae > Triadica > Triadica sebifera. The sequence goes on from CM042895.1 coordinate 33,172,443, forward strand.
CTAGTTGTATATTTAAAAATACACAAATAATCTATCATAAATCACTACTAAAATAAATGAAATATAATATAAAATATAATTCAACATATTCAAATTAAAATAATTCATTAAATCGTTCAAAAATAACATTAAAACAATAAATTAAATATTTTTTATTATGATAGAAAAATTATATTTCAAAATTCAAACTTCAATTATATTTCTAATTCATCAATCTATAAAAATACATAAAAATAATTAATTATATCATTGCATTCAATAAAATAAAATAAATTGCATAATATATATATATATATATACATACAATTAGATAGCGGGTACTCGAGAGCCTCTACCCATACTTTATCCAAATCTGTAATAGATTTTAATATTGCTACCCAAACATGTCCTAAAATCCTAATAGGGTCATTTATTAGGGTTTAAAAGAGTTCAGATAAACACATGTATCCATAAAAATCTGTACCCGTTGTCACTCATAATTCCACAGGACGACGAAATATTATCTCAATAGTATTTAAAATAGTTGCATAACCAAAACTTAGACTTAGGACATTTGGTTAAGCTGAAAGAATTTCGTGTTAATTTATTCACACTCTTTTAGGTTCCAATCTTACTATTTTGATTGGTAAAAAAAATCTCAAAATTGGAAATTCCATTATCCTATAAATAAGAAGCATTCATTTCCGTCTCCCTAATCATTCATATTTGATTCCTCATTGAAATCAAAATAAAACAAATAACCTCTTTATTGATAAAATAATTTATTTATTTTATTCTATATTCTATTCTATATAAAATATTTTAATTATTATATTCCTTTTAAAAGTTATATAAATTAGTTTTGCACAATTAAAATATAATTTTCAATGTATATTTTAATATTACTCATTGGGTTGATTAAAATCACTATAAGATCACAAATCATATTAAAATTCATAAGATTATAAATTTGATTAAAATTACTAGCATCAAATAAATTTAATAAATAGTCTCTGCTTAATGCAGGCTTTCTTCTTGCCAACTGCAAGCGTCCTTTTTCTATTTTTCTATAGTTATGTGCTAATTATTTATCGTAGCAACAGTTAGAAAAACCTTTTATATATTCATATTGTCTTATGTGTAATTATGGCAGCTACATTTGTTCATAGTAAAATTTGTGCCAAAACACTCTTGAATTCTTGTGACAGTTTTTTTTTCAACCATCCTACCCCTAACAATTAAATTTAGTATTAGAATAAATTGTTTGTATTAAAGACCACTTAAAATTTAATATATCAAAATATTTAATAATTAAAAGTATTAATAATGGTTTGGTATGGTGATATTTTCTTAATAACTTGACAATTAACATATCATAAAAAACAAGGAGGAGTTTGGTTGGATAAAAAATGCATTAAAAAATCGTAAATGAGTACAAGTGATTTCCATTATTGATATTTTTTTTTTGTCTGGTATTGGATAATTCAGATTGCGTCGAGTAGAATTCTATATAGGGATGATAACGGTAGGGTATTCGCGAAAATTGTCTTACTCGAATCCGAATATGATTATATATATATTTATCCAAACTCATCCCGAACCCCTTTAAAATCATAATGTTAATATTCATACATATCTCAAATTTGATTAACATTATCCGATTAATACCCGTAATTCGCTTAATTATCCATTTATCATTAAAAAATTTAAAATGAAATAAAATTTAAATTAATTATATAATTAAAAATTTAAAAATATACAAACAATTTACCATAAATCACTACAAAATCAAATAAAATAAATAAAATCTAATTCGACACATTCAAATTAAAATAATTTATCAAATTCAAAAATAACATTAAAATAATAAAATTAAATATTGTTCATTATGATAGAAAAATTACATTTCAAATTTCAAACTCTCATTACATTTGTAATTCATCAATTTATAAAAACACATAAAAAAATAATTAATTATATCAATACATTCAATAAATTAAAATAAAATAAATTGCATAATATATATATATATATATATTAAATATAATTAGGTTTATAAGTTGAGAGTATCCTATTTTAAATATTTCTTCCCAAATATATCCTAAAACTCTAATAGGGGTCATCCATTAGGGTTTAAACAAGTCCAAATAGGCATGTGCACCTGTAAAATTCGTACCCGCTGTCACTCTTAATTTTACAGGGCGGCGAAACACTATCTCAATAGTATTTAAAATAGTTGTATACCCCGAACTTTGACTCGAAACCTTTGGTTAAACTGAAAGAGTTATGTATTAATTCATTCACATACTTTTAAAATTCATAAGATTATAAATTTGATTAAAATTACTAGCTTCAAATAAAATTGATAAATAGTCTTTGTTTAATGCAGGTTTTCTTCTTACCAACTGCGAACATCCTTTTTTCTAATTTTCTACTGCTAGAGTTTATATTGGATTTATGGAGGTTGCGACAAAAAATGAGTTTGAAGATTTGAATTTGGAAGGGTAAGAACAACTTATGCAATTAATGCAGAGCCGAATGAAAACAATCAATAAGAATTCGTCTACAATCTCTGTTTGATTGTGAAACTTTTTATATTGAATTTGGCAACCTCCCAATCTCATATTGGAAGTGGAAAAGGAAAAAAGAAAAATATTAGCTTATAAAAAAATTTAATCCCCTCTTAACAAATTTTTTCTAACATCAATATATCACTTATAAAATTAATTGTATTTTTTTCTCTTGTAAGATTTATTTGAAATAGTAGAATATTATTTTAGTAGTGTTCGATGACATAGACATATGGGCCAAACATCGTTAAATTTTGGTATTCTCTTTATTGTTTATTTAATAGCTATTGTTGGGTAATTATTTTTTGTGATATATTATGTTTAAAATTATTTGAAAAAAATTTTGTCACAAAAACTTTAAAAGTCTAAGGAAATTGATTTTTAAGGGAGACAATTTGTGACTCCACCAATTACTTAAAAAAAATTTGTCTTAATTTTCAGCACAATTATTTATTTTGGTAGAAACTAACCCGATTTCCACAATAATATCAGAGCCAAAGTTACTGAGTTATATACTTTGTGGTTGCAACATAAGTTGATATTGCACATCATAAAAATTTTCTTAAATTATTAGATATTCCGAATTTGAAAGCTATTAAATATATTTTTAAATCAAAAATGACAAAAGACGAATAAAAATCCACAATAGACACTGCAACTTCTACTTCATCAATTTTGATGAGAACTGCGTTGGCAAATGCAAGAATTGCAATGGAGAATTTTAAAGGTACAAGTCATTTTAGCATGTGGCAAGGTGAGTATTTAGATGTCTTATTTCAACAAGGTCTGGACATTGCAATCGAATGAGAGAAACCAGAAGAAGCAGATGAGAAGGAATGGAGAACAATCAATCACTTGACATACAATACAATTTTGTCACATCCGCGAGTTAAACCCTGACTGTATAGGCGTACTGCGGTCGTTTATACTGTAGTATAGAGGCATATGATTGGAGTATAAATATGGATAAATACATAAAAATTTAATTATATTAATATGATAAAATAAATATGAATTTTATCAAATGAAATAATGTAATTTTGTGTTATGCACGCAAATCGAGATAATAGCCCGGGTTGGAGTTTAGGTTTTTCACTCGGTAGTGAAATTATAATTTAAGCATACCGAAATATGAAAAATATTATTTTAAGGTTGTAGGTGGAGCTATAAGGTGAGATTTTAAGATTAAAGGTTTGAATTGTGAAAAATTGATCATCAGTACAGGTTTACAGTCTGATTTTTCCGGATCAAGAGCTAGAAAGATGTGTTCATGATCGCAATAGAGTCGATGTGATCAAATTTTAATTTTAAGATTTTTAAAAGTGATAAATTAGAAATCAGACTGCGGATGAATTTTTACAGGTCAAATTAAAAAAAATGATTAATCCGCAAAAACTCGATTTTTGGACCGGTAGTCATTTTGCAAAATCGAAGAGACCGTTTTGAAGAAAAAATTATTTTATAATTTTTGGAATATTTAATTTGATGAAATTAAGTTGTTTGGAGGTTGAATTTTGGAGAATTAAAATTTATTATGAAGAAAAATTGTGATTGATTGGAAAATTTTTAAGTTAAAATTAATTAAAATGTGATTGGGTCATGTGTCAATATTAAGAGATAATTAATTGTGTTATTGGCCAATGAGGAGGTTGATTAAGAAATTAAGTAGGATTAATTAATTTAATTGGGGTATATAGAGTAAATTAATTAGAAATTCTTCAAAAAATCACAAATTTCCCATCTTCTTCCTTGCTCTCCTTCATGGCTGAACCACCAAGCTTCCATTCCTTGTTTTTTTTTCAATGTTTCTTCTTCAAATCATATTATTCAACAATTAAAAAAGATTAAAGTTAGATTAGTGTGAAAAAAAGAGAAAAATGGATGGAATTTTGCCAAAAAAGAAAATCAAGCTAGCCAAATACCCATTTGAAGAAGCTGATATTTTGCTCTTTTCTTTATGTAATTTTGTTGGTTTGATTATTGTCATAATTATTTATTGAATTGTGGTGTGATTTTGTTGATATTTGATTGATGGAAAAATTAGGATTTATGGTAAAAATCTTGAACAATTAGAGAAAAATAAAAAATGAAGAGAATAAGGCTTGAGGATGATGGATTGAGTGAAGAATTGATGAAAATAAATTTTAGGAATTTTTGTAGAATTTTTAGGGAATTTTCATAATTATGGTTAAAATTTGGAAAAATTATTTTCGAAGAATTTTGCCTTAAATTGAAGATAATAGAGTTAATTAGAGTATTTAGAAGTGAAAAATAAATTTTGGGATGGAAGAAAAATGTAATAGAATTTTTGGGGAATCTTTAGATTTTTAGCCTAATTATGAAAAAATTTATTGGGAAATGTTGAATATTGTTTTGATGAAACTGATGATGGAAAATGAAAAAAAAGAGTTAAAGTGATGATAGGAATTTATTTGGAATTTTTAGAGTATTTATTGAATTAGTGAAAATTTTTGAATTGGAAATGAATATTAGAAGAATAAAAGAAATAAATGGAAAAAAATAGTTTTGGAGGGAGAAAAATAAAAAAATAAATTATTATAAAAAAATTTATATTTGACTTCGCATTTGAAATCCATAACTCTATAAAGCACAACAGTGACTCGCATTAGGAAACATTAACAGTTATATTTATACATTCAAATAATTTTTCAAAAATAAATGTATGAGCAGACAATCTTGATTCTACCCCTCTTTATCCTGAAATCGCATAAACCATGCTCTGATACCAATAAAATTGTAATTAGGGTATGTGTGCATAATAAAATATTTTACATAATTTAAATTTCTTATATTAGATATATTTTAAAATTAAAAGGAATATTTATTTTTGAAAAGATTTCTATTTTCTGTAGCATCTCCTATCCGTCCGGTATACGGATGAGTGTAAGAAAGAGTAAGAGGTGTTACAAATTCGATCGTGTATGTCAGAGAGCATAAATATGCTTTTTGTAAAGAAACTTCTATAAGTAAATTGTAGAAGACATCAAAGGAAATTAAAAAAACAATCAAAATAAGCTTCATATGAAGAAAATACTATTCAGATTCACATATATTTTTGGTGCCATAATAAATAATCACATCACCAATTTCAATCAATTTATAGCAGATCTGATGAATTTAGATATGACTTTTAAAGATGAAGATCTGACCCTTATGTAGTTGGGATCCCTTCCTGAGGAGTTTGAAATTCTAGAAATTACTCTACTCTATGGGAAAACTGAAGTGACTTTTAGTGAAGTATATACTGTACTATATAGTTATGAATTGAGGAGAAAAAATAAGAATGATGACACTAGTGGAGCAGCAAAAGCTTTGATAGTAAGAAATCATTCGAAAAAAAAAAATGATAAATCAAATTCCATAGTGGGCAAAGATGAATGTATTTTTTATCGAGAAAATAGACACTAAAAGAAAGATTATCCTAAATTAATAAGTAAATCTGGTAAATACAAGGTTATTGAAGATTTAAATGTAGTTGAATATAATAATTCAGACTTTTTATTAGTATTGATGTCATCAACATGTGGTTTGACTACTTGGATCATGAATTCTAGCTATAGCCACCATATGTGTCCTAGTCGAGAGTGATTTTTCGATTTTAAAAAAATTGAAGGTGAAATTGTCTACACAATAAAATGACAACCCTTACAAAACAACTACAATTAGTTCAGTCCAATTGAAGAATCATAATGGATTATTCAAAACTTTGATAAACGTAAAATATGTGCATAATTTGACGAGAAACAACATTTCAATGGAAATTCTTGAGAGAAAGAGTTTCACTATATACATTAAAAATGTAACACCCCATATATTTTTAATTTTGCTCAATTAAGATTTTTTTAATTATTTTGGTGACTTAATAATTTTATTTGAATAAAATTTTATTACAAATTTGGGATTTGTAAAAAATTACAAAATTGTCCATGAGTATATATATATATATATAGATTTCAAAAATTAAAGTAAAAAAAAAATTCATTCTCTCATTCTCCTTACACGATCATTATCTCCATTCATCAACCAAACGACATTCGATCTTCGCCAAATTCAAACCAAAAGTAGTTCTCCACGTCCTTATCACTCGACAACGTTTGATTTTCAAAAAACTGACCGGATTTTCGAGATCGGAGCAGCAAAAATCTGATATCGGGCTGCCATTACATTTCGCATATTTTTCAACTTCTTTTCTTAAATCTGACATCAGAAATAGACTCAGGACATTGAAAAACCTTGGTTTGTATAATTTGAGCTACGAAAACAGCGGTTTAAGGGCTGATCTGAGCCGAAATTTATCGCCCGAGTCGTGCAAACTTTTGTAGATCTACATATTTTCAGCCACTTTCAAGGCACAAAACTTATATATCTAGACTCCTCACACCTCAAACTTTCTTTTGGTACCAGCTGCTCATCGATCCGCCGCCGTCGAAAATTTTTCGGTGACCGGAATCCGATGACCACTAATCGGGTATTGTGGACAGAATCTTTGGCTCGTTAAACTGAGTCATCCGGTATAAACCGCACCTCCTAGTTATTTTTAGATAGTGAGATATGAATTTATTTGTGAAGTTTAGATATAATTTTTGTTATTAAAGTGATTAATTAATTTAGTTGAATTGCATATTTATTGGAGTTTATTGGAGATTATTTGGTGAATAATTGGATTTTATATTATAAAATGGAGGTGATTATTAGTTAAGTTAGAATATTAATATATTAGGTAATTAAATTAATAATCGAGGAATATTAATTATGGAGTTAATTGAAGTGTTTAGAAATAGAAGATAACTTCTGGAGTAGAAGGAATATTTAATAGAATTTTTGGTGAATTTTTGGATTATTAGCCTAATTATGAAAAAATTTATTGGGAGTTATTGAATATTATTTTGGTGAAATTGATGATGAAAAATGAAAGAAAATGAGTTAAAATGATTAGAGGAATTTATTTGGAATTGTTAGAGTATTTATTAAATTAATGAAAATTTTTGAGTTGGAAATGGAATGAAAGGGAAATAAATTGAGAAAAATAATTTTGGAGCAAAAATAAAGAAAATAAAATATTATTAAGAAAAATAATATTTGAAATTTTCGATCACACAGAAAAGCGTGATAACGACCAAAATCGTGACTTATGCGTTAAAAACGCATAATGAGAAAAATTTTAATTATAGGATCTTGATATCCGTGATAGCGAAAAATTTAAATTTTTGCTAGATTTTATGTCGTAAGGGGTTTAATAGCTAATCGAAAATTTGTATCTCTAGGCGCGATGTCGGGTCAGACGTCATCCCAATATAAGGGGAAAGAACCGGCAGAGCATAAAAAGATTAGTGTAACTACCCTTATAATATTAGTCATATAAATATATTTTATTTGAAAATTGGAATTTTTGCAATTATGGAGTTGAAAATATTTTTTGTATTTCAGAAAATTTAAATGTTAAAAATTCTATATGATGATAATTATTTTGGTATTGAAAGAATATTTATTAATTTGATGAAAAATGAAGAGAAATATGAATATGAGAACTTTTCCCACATGTTAGCTTAGACGTGGATTAAGATATTGTTGGCATGCCAATAGAGTAAAAATTATGGTCATGTCTATTTTTGTGGACCAATGAAATATTGTGATCTTATGCATTTATGTGGATCGCCTGATACAATTGTTACTCCTGTGCATTTCTGTGAGCTGAGTCATATTACATTTGGATCATGTGCATTTCTATGAATCCTAAGTTGAGATGTAATATGATACCTCTTTGATTCCCTAGGAGCAACTTTATGATGTTATAATATGTGGGTATATGAAAATATATTATTAAGAATTCAACGATATATTGAGTTATACAAATATTGTATTGTGATATATGCAGAAAAAGACGTAAATTTTGAATTGATTTCATTTTAAATATATGTTTTATTTTAATGATTATTATTATTATAAATTTTTTTGCACCATTGAGTTATATACTCAGCGCGTGAATTGTTTTTTCTTGCGTAGGTTACCAGAGTAGCAGAAAACGTCTTGACTCGTAGATAAAAATGCTGATTGGAGACCCGCATTACGGAGCACAACAGTATATATACAAGTTTGGTCTTTTTATTAGTGGTAGTCACCCAAAGCGGATTGATTTTTTTTTATTATATTTTGATATGTATATATATAAGTTTTTAAATTTTATTACAGCATGTATATAAATAAAATAAAAAGATGTGTATGTATAATATTTTAGTATATATTTTAAATTTCTTATATTAAATATGTTTAAAATTAAAAAAGTATTTTTAGAGAGTTTTATTTTCTGCAGCACCTTTTATCCGTCCGGTATACGGAACGGTAGGGAATGTTATAAAAAATGAAGTAATGAATATTATATCGGAAGCACTTATGGTGATGAAAGGAGTCTAAATGATCAACAACTTGTATTACTATGAAGGTAATACAATAATTGGAACTGCAACAACAGTTTTTAATGATGACCATAAGCTAAAAATAATCAGATTGTGACATATGTGTTTGGGGTATACAGGTAAAAAATTCTTAAAATTTATAGCGAATCAAAGATTATTGTAAGGAGTACGAACCTACAAATTAGACTACTATGAGCATTGCATCAAAGGGAAGCATATGAGAGTGAAGTATGACACCGCAATCCATGATACCAAAAACATTATGGATTATATTCACTCAGATGTATGAGGTCCTTCCAAAACTAATTCAATGAGAGGTAAACACTATTATGTTACCTTTGTCGAAGATTATTCGAGAAGAGTATGAGTGTATATATTGAAGACAAAGTTTTTCTCACCTGGAAGAAAATGATGGAAACTCATATGGACAGAAAAATCAAGTGTTTTCGAATAGACAATGACAAAGAGTATACAAGTGATCCCTTCATGAAAATTTGTAGAAATGAAAAAATTATTTGACACTTCACTATCAAAAAATACACCTAAATAGAATAGGGTGGATGAACGCATGAATCGTACTCTACTAGAGAAAGTACGGTGTATGTTGTCTAATGCTATGATGGACAACCAATTTTGAGCTGAGACTATAACATATGTGTGTCATTTTATTAATCGTTTGCCATCAACCGCTAACAATGGCAAAACACCTTTAGAGGTATGGTACGGAAAAACCTGTTACAGATTATAATTCTTACATGTATATGGTTTCACTGCATACTATCATATTAAGGAATCAAAATTAGATCAAAGAGTAAAGAAAACTATCTTTATGAGGATATCCTCTGGTATCAAAGGATATCGTTTATGGTGCCCAAAGATGAAAATAATTTTTAGTAGAGATGTTAACTGTGATGAGTCTATCGTGTTAAAAAAGGTAAGAAGGAGTAGACAGATGATTTTCCACAACAGGTGGAGGGAACTCCTAAATAGGCGAAGTTTGATGGGAAAATAATTATTGACCCAACAAATGTAAAGTTTGAGAAGAAGATTTAATTGTAGAAAATGGATCAGATGAGGAAGTAGAGGTTCCAGCACAAGAACCTCCATATCAACTTGAGCCAATTGCACTACGAAAGCCGAAAAATAATATTAAGAAACCTGCTTGATTTGAAGATACGATTACTTATACATCTTTAATTAGAAATAAGAATCAGATAAATTGGATTAGTGTAAAAAAAGTTATAAGCTAATCAGTCCTATAAATTCATACTACCTTATAAGAAAAATACTAACTAATGATATAAACTATGCATATTAATATTTTTAAGACACATTTAGTTTCTCTAGTTATAAATTAATCAATTATATTTTCAAATTAGGCTCACAAAATTGGAGACTCATAAGAAGAGGATAGATAATAAGTTAAGAATAAAAATCACATAAAAAAAGGGTGAATATAGTTATCAAATGATTTCTTTAGTGTACATAAATGTTATTTGTTATGTGAATTATATGATTATCATGATTTGATCTTGATAATAATATGAATAATTTGGGCATATAAGTATGACATGATTGTATTGAATGTATTTACTTTCTTTACATAATGTGATTGATAAATATTTGGTTACAAATACATATGCATATGAACTTTAAAAAACGTTGTGACTAGTTAAACGGTATTGTAAATTGCTTTAATTTATAAGCATAAATATAAGTAAAGAACAATGATTGTATACTTTAATTTTTATTGTATCTAAATGATATTGGTAAATAAAATGGTATGTATAGTATGTGTTGTGTACTATTGTGATTTGTTACTAAAAATTGTTTGGTACTTCAGAGCTCATTTAATAATTATTCTCACTGAACTGCAACTCACCAAATTGCAGCTTTTTCAGGTAGATAAGAGTGATAGTTTGTATTGTAGTGTATAAAAAAGACATGGATCAAAAGTCACCGGATGAGTCTTTTCACTCTCTCTTTGCATTCCACATGAACATGAGAGCATATTATCTATATTTTGGACTTGAATGTTCTCATATACATAATTGCAATGAGTTTAAACTAGTATGTGTAATTATTTTCAAACTCATAAACTTAAAAGAAAAATACTTAAAAATAATGTCTTTGATACTAACATATATGATATATAAAGTTTATAGGTTAAACCTTGTTATTGAGTTGCTGAATTTGATGAATGATGATATTATGAGATGGGAAAAAAATTATTTTCACTGTAAACATGAACTTTGTCTTATTCTTGTGTCATACATGATAACTTAATACATAAATATGTGACATATTGAAGTATAAGATGTTAGATATTATATTATGTTTGCCCAAAGTCTCAAAATTAAATTAGTAGTAGTGAAGCTGCTAAATCACTAAATTTCAACAATTTCAACAATATCAATATTACATTATGCAAAACATAGACTAACAATTTTTATAACCAATGTTTACGGAAATCAATAATTACCATGCAGTCAACTTCTTAAAAGAAATCTAAATAGATTTGCCTTCTAAATTAGCAGTATCTAAAATCGAACTGATTTACACCATAAAATCATTCAAAATAGCAAAGTATGACCCATGTAAAAAACCCAAATCAAGTTAGTGTTAGACCAGTAATGCAAAGCAAGATAACTAACACTTTCAACAAAAAAAATATGCCAAAGATGAACATACCATGTACTCCGATCCTTCAATCCTCGAGCAGATTTCATTGTCGAAAACTTTTGTAATCAGGTTCAGGCGGCCATTTATTATTAGTCTCCCAGTCCCCTCTTTGGAATGGAAGTATATCGATGAGCTACCCCTTATTGAAGGCCATCAATTGAAGTGTTCTCTTCTGTTTTGCAAGCAGAAGAGTAGGCTTCGTGAGCCGAAGCAACAAGTGATCCTCATTTTAGCATTTGAATCGATTGGTTTCAAAGGAAAAAAATAGAATACAAGTATCTATCCAATCCATAAGTATATTAGTATATCTAAATAATCGTCCCAACTTAACTCTTTATATCTAGATGCTAAAATGTATTGGATTGGATTGATGGAATAGGCTGGGTAAAACATATTCATGAAAACTTTTATTCTTACACATGAAAATGCTAAAATCTAAATTAGTCATCTAGAACCTCTTGCGGGACAATCATATCATAACAAAATGCTCCAAAAAAATTGTTGAAAATAATACTTCCAACAACATGTACAAAAAAACTAGCAAGTTAATTACTTTTATCTTTTTTTTTAAAAAAAAAATGTATTTCAATTTTTTAACCTTTGTTTGTTAATTTAGTGTACTGTAATTTTTTCAGGTTATGTTGATTACTATTAACTCATAATCAAACTAAAGCGAATAGAATTAACAATTATCAAAAGATATAATTGACAAATATTTTTTTTGACAATAAATTATAAAGCTCAATAATAATTTGGAGGTGAAAATATTGTAGAAGTTGATTCATTTTTACACATCTTTACATACCCATCACCAAATAGGAATAATAATAATAATAATAGGCGGACGAAATTATGTATGCTTACGGATTTCGCTCACTGATATCCAAAAATAAAATTGAACATAATAATAAACCACAAATTAATCAAAAGCTGATTTTGTGTAATTCATGTCGAGAGAGCCAAACTCAAATCTTTTATCATGACTAATTTTTTTCTCAATCCCCCCTAAAATATTTCCTAATAATCTTTTTAGTCTCCACAAAATTTCTTATATATATATATATATATATAATATTGTGCCTCTCATTAACAATAAAAAATTAATTAAATGTATCAAAATATAAATACTCAAAAAGAATAATTGTAATTATTTAGAATTTATATTATTATATATGAATGTGTAACTTTTTTTTTTTTACCAAACTTGTATATTTTTATATATTGATTGTTTTTATATAATTTTTAATTTATAATATATTAAAATAGATTTATCTCAACTTGAGATAAATTTTATATCTGTTGGATTGAAATGCCATTATTAAAAAAATCATCTTTTTTATTATGCAAATACTCTTCGGTTTCATATTTTTATTTTGAAACTCTGTTTGATAAAACTAGCTGATAATATAGATTTAAATTGATAATTTAGACTCTGTTTAGTAAAACTAGTAGATAATTTAGTTTCAACCTGATTATCTAGTAGCTGAAAATCTAGTGGTTGATTTAAATAAAAATATTTAATAAAACTGATTGAAAAGGTAGCTGAAAATTATAAAATAACATAAAAGAATTTGTCTATATTATTCAAAAATATTATATGAAATATATCTAAATGCATAATATAAATAAATTATATAATATATATACATATTAAATAATATAAAAATTATAATAAGTATCTCATTCCAATATCATATAATATTCTATTATTATTATATATGTACATATTAAATAATTATATAATTTTATAATTGAACAATTATATCATATATAATTTAATAATTATATTATTATTATAAAATGATAAGAAAATAAGGGTAAAAAAGGACAAAAATTATAATTTACTAGTTTATAAAAAAAATAGTTAGACTATTTTTTATTTTGGAGATTATAATTTAATTTTTTTTATAAATAAACCATTTTGCCAAACACAAATTATTAGCCAAACTATATTATTTTCATGATTAAACTAAAGTGTTACTAAACAATGTCTTAGTTTTAGTTGAAAATCTGATAACTAAAAATCTAGTTATTCAATTAAAATTTTTTGATAAAAATATAAAATACTATAAAATGATATATTTGTATTATTTAAAAATATTATATAAATTATATTTAAATACCTAATAAAAATTATATTAAATATCTCATTCCAATATAATAAATACGTCTATCTTTATCATATAATATTCTATTATATTATTATTATTATTATAAATATACATATTAAATAATTTTATAATTATATTACATATTATATATAATTTAATAAGTATTTTATTATAATAAAATGATAAAAAAAGTGTAAAAAAAGAAAGAAAAATTATAATATACTAGTTTATAAAAAAACTAGTTCTATTAATTTTTTATTTTGGAGATTATAATTTTTTTTCCAAAGAAACTACTTTAACAAATATAGATTATTAATCAAATTAGATTAATCTAACTTAGTTACCGAATATTTGACAAAGTAAAAATATATAAAAGAAAATTATAATGAGATTATTATAAATTATATAATAATTAATTAATTAATTTTTAATTTGTGTCAAATTTCAAAATAGATATTTAAATTGAGTAGATTTATCCCAACATTTATATTTAATATATAATCAATAGTTCAATATCTTTTAATGTTATATATATATATATATATATATATATTCATGTTTGATTACCTATATTATCTTGAGTTCTGATCACAAATATAATCTTTTAGAAAAAATTCATTAAAATATAAAATAAATAGCATCAATCTTTGCTCGGGGAAAAAGTCTAGTAGTAGAAGCAGAAGCATTATGCGGTCCTTGTCTCTCCGTTGGTTATTTTCCACCAGCATTCTAGTCTCTATCAAGAATCCGTCGATAACGAGCAGAGCCGTTCCATTCAGAAGCATTGGGTTTTGTGCTGCTGGGTTGATGGATAAGAAGAGAGGAGAACAAGAAGCGACTTCCAAGGATGGTAACGTTAAATTCAAGCCTGAAGTTAATAAACTTCAACAACTCATTAAGGCTGATTCTTCTGGTAAATTCCGCTGTTTTTCCTAAGTTTTTTTTTTTTCCTGTCAAAAGATTGGATTTTGATGTGATTTTCGTTTCCATAGAACGTTTTCCTTTATGGGTTTGACAATTTGTGTTAATTAGAGTTAATGGCTTCTCATTTTTTCAATCAAAATTGTCGAATTTTTTGATTTGTTCTTGGGTTCTGTAGATGGGTTTATCGTTTTATGACTTAGTTTTTAATGGGCAATAGTTTTTGTTCTCGTCTGAGAATCGTTTCTGAATCTGGTACTTTTGGTCATTAAAATTGTTCTTCCAAATGCACTCAAATATACACTTCAAATGTAGGCTTACCCTAATATCGAAATCCTGAAGTGGAATTGATCCTTGATTCCTGTAGGGTACGCAACCTTTCGGTAATCCCGAACCGATTACCTTACGGAAAAAATATTTGGTAAGATTTTAGCTATTTTGGTAATTTACTGCGGTAATTACCGAAACGTAATCGGTTACCCTAAACCAAAAAACCCGGAATCCACCCAGCCCTGCATCCTCCTGTCCATTTCATTAACCCTTAACCCTAATTTATGTGATATTTTTCTTCTAATTAAATAAGTTAAGAAATTTGATAAATTTAAGTAAAGTTTAAAAACTTCAGTAAAATTTTTGATTATTCGGGAAATTACCGAAATTTGAATTCGGTAATCGGTAAGACCTTTTTAAAGAATTCGGTATTAGATTACTGAAACTTTTTTCAGAATGCTCACTCCTAATTTGCTGCCATATTTTTCAAAGTCAAAATGTGTTAGGGCAACACCCCCACTATTCTTGAATTAAAACAACTGAACTGAGCTACCCCATACACATGCAGTTAAGCAGGAAAAAAAAAAATGATCAAACCAAATATCTATACACTTGAAGAATTCCTTGTTACCCGTTTGATGTTCCTCCCTCTCTCATGAGTGGCCGGAGGAGCAACTAAAAAATCTAGAGAACAATTCATCTTTAGACTTGCACCTTTTTGAATAATTAGTATTTTCAGGATAGGTATCATCATTATGTTTGAATTTTCCAGTTAGACCACTTTGTTAGCTTCCATTCATGCTCAAGCTATGGCTGAATTTGATGACTATCATATTAGGTAAGTCTGTATCTATACCAGCTTCATGTCACTGTCTTGTATAGGGGAATTTCTCCAATTGTAGTTATATATATATTTATCCTATAGTTTGTGAATTGGTCTCCTCATTCTGCTCAATAGACTTGAGCACTAACGGTTTTTGTTTCGATTTTGTTTTTGGATCCACAGAATGAATTGTTGTTCTCTATTGGGGCATAGATTCTTTTGTATGCATCTGATGTCTGAAACGTCCATTATTATTAATTTATTAGGTGGTTGGGAGAAGTGCTGGGAGCAAGGATTGATCCCATGGGATTTAGGACAACCAACACCCATTCTGTTGCATCTTCATCATACAGGAGACCTTCCCAAGGGAAGGGCTTTAGTCCCTGGATGTGGCAGTGTAAATTTCATAATCTTTTGCTTGTTTGTGCACTTCGTAGTTGCAAAATATTGTTGGTAGATTTGAATACGTCTACTTATATATCCAGGACATCATTGCCCCTATTTACTTTCCCTCTATCACTTTCTTCCATTTGCCTTCTTAATTTTTCTTCTTCTGCTTCTTCTTTGTTTCCTTTTTTATTTTTCCTCTGTAAATGTTGATCCATAACATTAAGATCTGCTTTAAAGCAGATGCTCATTAAGTGTGCTGTTAGTGCAATTATTAATGTAAATGGTTCATACATGATATGAAAGGTATTGATTGATTCAATTTATGATATTATTATTTTACAGGATATAATTGATTCAATTGCTATTCTGTGCGCCCTGTTTCTTTTGGATTTTTGATGTTGAGACTTCAACACTTTCTTGAATCTTGATTGAGGCTTATGTAAAAGCATACCTGTTTTGTATTATAGGGAATTTGCCCTTTGTCCATGCTTCTTCGTTTTCTTTTTCTTGTCACTTCTTATCCTTTTTTTAACCTTGAGCTATCATTTCTTTAAATTTGCCATGTGTTCAATACAAAATGTTCAAATATGGCAGGGTTATGATGTAGTAGCCATTGCCTGCCCTGAACGCCATGTTGTTGGGTTAGACATATCTGACAAAGCAATCCAGAAAGCAGAAGAGGTAACTTCAGTGTCATTCTACATTGAAGTATTTGGAGCGAAAGGACACAATAAAATTGTGAATATTTACTTTTCCTTTTCTATTACCTTTGACATATGTATTTTTACGAACCACTTTGCTATATGATTTACCTGACAATGTAGCCTTGCGACATATGAATAATGCAATATGTGCTTAGACTCTCTGTTCTATGTCACATGTGGCATAGACCCTTGCCAATGATTTTGGAGTGAAACATATCTGGAGTTGTTAAGTTACTACAGACTTGAGAAAACAGATTTAGTAGAGGCCAACCTAATAATGGCTTCATTTTATAGTATCTGGTTTCTTCAGTTGTAACCTTATGTTTTCTTTGTTCTGTTTGCACCAGATGTGCCTATAGGACTTGTGAGTCGTGATGACTGGGATCTTTAAGTGATTGGTTGGTACATTCTTTCTTGTGAGTCATGATAACAGTTGGCAGATGTGAGTCACTAAATATAAGTACATTATATTTTGGTCTATAGCTAGAAAACATCTGTCACAAAACATAAGCACATAAATATATCTGCAAAAGCCCTTGATATGCAAAGTACATTCTTTCTTTGTAGAGATTGGTTGGTAACCAACATTTAGCTAGCATTAAAAGCAAAATCCATTGGTATGCAGTGATCGTTAAATATAAGTACTTATGGAATCTAAGTTTGGATCAATGCAGTAGCTTGAAATAATGCTCACCAATTTTCTGTCTTCCTTAAAATTACTTATTCTAAGTCACTTTCTAAATTTTAGTGCAGTTATCTTGTTACCAAATGTAAATTCTTTTACATTCTTATAGGCTGACTTCTTCTCTTGAAGCCTACCTGAGTTACTTGATCTCGTTTCTGATAATTTTAATGCAGCTATCTTCCTCATTGCCAAATGCAAAATTTGTTACATTCTTGAAGGCTGACTTCTTCTGTTGGAGCCCACCGGAGTTATTTGATCTAATTTTTGATTATACGTGAGTCAACTTGACAACGTGTTTGTTTCCTCTGTGAGAAGGATTACATTTATAACAGGGTGATGAAAGTTTGCAGGTTTTTTTGTGCCATCGAACCAGAGATGAGATCACAATGGGCATTGAGAATTCGAGATCTCTTAAAACCTGATGGAGAGCTCATAACACTGATTTTCCCAGTAACTTCTTTATTCCTTTGACATATTTTCTAGTATATTTTCCCTTTGGCTACATGAAAAAGAAAAACTTCATTCTACTTTCAAAGACTTTCTTATTGTCTTATCTTCAGATACTATGAACAAAAGTGGGTTTTTAGCTAATTTACTTGCTGAAACACGCATTTGGCAGATTGACGATCATGTTGGTGGACCCCCATATAAAGTATCAGTTCCTGAGTAATATTCTTCTCTATGTTTTATAAGTATAGCTGTTGCAGCCTGTTTAGTGCATCCTGAGTTCTAATTATACAACTATTCCTACAAAATTGAATTTTTCTTTATTTGTTTTGTAGTTATGAAGAGGTATTGCAGCCCGTGGGCTTCGAGATTGTGTCAGTTGTTGATAATGAACTGGCCATTTCGGCCCGAAAGGTAAGTGTGAATTGTTCTCTCTCTCTGTGTTTTATTTTTATTTTTTTTAGAAAAAAACTCAAATATTAGATGTGCTCATTGGGGTTATTTGATGTTTTGGAGTTTCAAAGATAATTCAAGTGCTGTGTTGTTCATTGAAGAGACACCTGATTAAATGACATCATATGATTGGGTGGATCCTGTTTATGTGGTTGGACATGATCAATTATGCTTATAATGCTTTACTAGATTTCCTTTTGATGTGGATATCCTGATCAATATTTTCAAAACTAAAGGGGGATTGTATACTGAAAATTTTGTTAAGTTAATTTGCGTGGTATTGATTATTTGATGGAGATATCTAAGAATTGAGTGTTCCTTAACATCAACAGGGAAGAGAGAAGCTTGCAAGATGGAGGAAGAGGCCTTTGACCCCATCCTCATTATAAAAGCACAATATATGTTTTGATTCTTGTTTATATATATATATATATATGAAAGTTATGCTTGATAGAAATGAATCTTACAAAATTTATGAAATTCATTTACAAATTTAAAATTTCGCATGATTATTATATGCATACACTAATTTATAAAATGTGATGATTTTTCCAGTTTGGTATGAATATTTGTCTAATCAATATTCATTGAATTAGATAAATACACAATGATTTATTATTTTGCTTTTTCGAAATATTATATATACAAGCAATGATTGTGTGGTAGAGTTGCAAATACGATTATTTGTATTTTAAAAAATAAAACAACCAATAGTACTAATATATTGATCTTAATAGTATTAATATATTGATATGGCGATTAAGATATTAAATTCGAATCTCCAGTTGAACAAAAACAAATATCATAAATAGAAAGTTATGAGATAAATTATTTCATAATACTTTCTCAATTGAAGAAATGCAAAAGATCTATTGTCGTTCCCAATGGAGAATTACTGAACATAAATACTATTTATTTTTAATATTTCATGCTAATAAGAAAAAAATGAAAAATCAAACTAAACTCATATTCTATCCTTTATTCGTTTTTATTTATTTTTTATTTCAGACAGTTCAGTTGCAAATTGAATTATTTATTTATTTATTTTGCTGTTTGGAGGAAATTACTTCAATGGATTCTTTCTAGCAGAGCAGAGTAATAAGTAAATCCAAATAACCAAAAGGACCGTAAAATAAATTCAAATAAAATCGATGGATTAATGGTTATTAATTTCGAAAATCAATATGTATAGATTGATTTTAGTAAAAAATCTTCAATAGACTAGCTAATTAATAAATATATTGCATTTTGATTATATCGATTATTAAACTCATATATATAATTATAGATCAAATTCAATTTGTATGCATGAAAAATTCAAACACGCATTAGTTATTTTTTTTATATTACTTTCTTTATTATCTTCTACATCGTTAGCTTTAAAAATGTATAGAATAGCATTTAAAATTATTGTTATGTATTTAAATTTTTTTAATTTAATTGATTGATTTTTTTAATATTTTATAAATTATTTTTTTAAAATATTTTTTAAAAAAATATTGATTTAATTGTTTTATTAAAAGTAATTTTTAAAATTAAAAAAATTAAAATTTTTTTTCTAAAAACGGTTTTTGAAATGCAATGCCAAACAATCTCAATGTTATTTTTTAAGTGTGAATAAAAATAAATTTAATATCTTTTTATCTAAATTCGAATTACCAAAAAGAAAAATTATATAATTGTAGGAATAAAAAGACTATTTTATCCCTAAACAGTCACAAAGAAAAAGAAAATTACTCTCAAAATCTCCCGCCATAGTCTCCGTTCTCAGCATCTCCAATGGCCTCCTTTCTCCATCCCTTTCGGATCTCTCTCTCTTTGACTCATTCTTTCCTTTCAAACCATTTTCTCTCCTTTCGCGCTCTTTCTCATTTTTTGGTTCTTTCTTACAAAACCAATTAATTTTTTTTATCACTGAATTAATTAAACCAATATGGATGAAAGAACTGAAGATGAGGATCGAGATACTTTGAATGTCCCAAATTCTGTCCCACCGCCCTGCCGCAAGGCCTATTCCTATAACCATCAGCTCCGTAATAGCTCCGGAGGTCAGAAAATTCATGCCGAAGATAGAAAACACAGCCTCGACATTTCGTCTACGACCAATGTCGCTTCTGATAAATTCTTGGACTCTGTGGAAGATGATTTCTTCCCTTACTCATCCTCCTCCTCTAACATCGTCGCTTCCCCCACTTGTGATGAACAACACCTCCAGCGGAGGCTTGATACTTGTATGCCCTTGGACAGTCCTCCTGATGATATCCGGCAGTCGCAGCAATTGCCGGAATTTTTCGCAAACGGAGGCACAGGAATATTTAAGGCTCCGACCAGGGCAGGTGTCCATCCTGGACGCCCACCGTGTTTGGAGCTCAGACCGCACCCTCTTAGAGAAACCCAGGTGGGTAAATTCTTGCGAAATATTGCTTGTACTGAGACCCAATTGTGGGCCGGTCAGGAGAATGGAGTCAGGTTTTGGAACTTTGAGGATGCGTACGATCCTCGGTGTGGGTTAGGGGGCAGAGTCCGAAGGGGCGACGAGGACGCGGCGCCGTTTTATGAGTCTGTAAACACATCTCCCACCATGTGTTTGATAGTTGACAATGGCAATAGGTTGATTTGGAGTGGACATAAAGATGGAAAAATCAGGTCTTGGAAAATGGATCACCGTCCAGATGATAATGCTCCTTTTAAGGAAGGATTATCATGGCAGGCTCATAAAGGTCCCGTCCTTTCTATAGTAATGAGTTGTTATGGTGAGTTATCTCTTTATTTGATAAGTTTGTGTTTGAAACAATTTTAGGTGGCTATTTCCTTTTTCTTGTAGGAATATGGCTTTTAAATATGCTACAGGAAATCAAGAAACTATCTCTAAATTTCGAGGGCACGAATAGCCTTTTTGACTCTTTTGATCATCTTTGGTCCATGTGGATTATCAATGTTGTTGTGTGTGTGTGTGTGTATATATATATATATATATATATATATAGTTTGTCTTTCCTACTGTGCACTTAATTCCGTTCAGAGAAAGCAATGCAGGAACTGATGAATAATTGCTTATCTCATTATTAAAAAAAGAGTTTACAACCTATATATAGAGACTGCAACTCCTAAAAGTCAGAAAAATAGCTACCTAGTAAAACTAGCTTCCTAATAGATTCCTAATAAACTTTCCCGCTACTGCTAACACTTAACACTAGCTACAAATACAAGATAATGTGTTTAGAATAAGTTAACACATTATTCATCCCTTTTAAGTTGGAGCTGGTTGTAGAGTCAACAAGCCCAAATTGAAACATAGGTTATCGAAGTTAGGAGCAGCCAGAGCTTTCTTAAAAATGTCAGCAAGTTGAAGTGTGGATTAAACATGTTGAGGAACAATGATGTCAACTTTGTATTTTTCACTCACAAGATGGCAGTCGATATCAAGATGCTCTATGCATTCATGGAAGACCGGGTTGGCTGTGATGCAGAGAACTGCCTGATTATGACACCAAAGGGATAAAGGAAGTGGAACTGAAATGTGAAAATCTTGAAGAAGGTTGCTCAACCATTGAACTTCACAAACAGTATTGGTCATGCTGCGATACTCTGGCTCGGCTGAAGACCAGGATAGTGTTTTGTCTTTTAATCTTCCAAGAAACTAAAGCTGGTCCCAAAAATACATAGTAACCAATGATGGATCTACGTGTATCTCAACAAATAGTTCAATTAGCATCATTGCATGTTTCAAGATGGAAAGAATTGGAGTCGGGATAGAAAAGGCCCTTCTCTTGATTACCTTTTAGTAGGGGTGACAATTCGTGTTAGTGGGTCATGTTCGTGTCGTGTCGTGTCTTGATATACCCATAACACTATAAAAGTCAACCTGAACAAGACATGATAAGCTAATTGTATCTAAAATTTAAATATGAATATGACCCACTTAATAAACAGATTAACATGACATGATACGTTTAATACGATTGATCTATAAATTAAATTGAATAGTATAACACGATCTAGTTAATATATATATAGGTTATAAATTTGGGTTAAACGTATTAAATCGATACGACATTATATGTTTAACACGGATAATTTATAAATTGAATTGAATTAGTATAACACGATCTAATTAATATATGTGTTATAAACGTGGGTTAAACATATTAACCCGACACGACACAAATTATTAATGGGTTAAAATGTGTGCTTTTTCCATGTTGGCAGGTAAACCCGTAACACAACACGATAATTTCGTGTCTTTATCGGGTTGACATGAACACTATAAACCTTAATCTTAACATGTAAATTTTGTGTTGGATTCATGCCTGTTCATTATTGTCATCCCTACCTTTCAGATAATAAAGACCATGAAGGGCAAAGTTCCAATGAGAAGTCCTTGGAGATTGAACAAATTGGCTGAGTTGTTGCACAAACAAGTGACATCAGGCCTATGAAACCAATATAGAGCAGTCCGCCAATTAGTCTACGATAAGGTTAAGGGTTTGGAAGATGAGAACCATCATTAGCTGTGAGGAGTGTGCCTTTAGTCATTGGAGTTGAAACAACTTTACAACTTAACAAACCAACATCTCTAACCAAATCAAGAATGTACTTTCGTTGGCTAATAAAGAGACCTCTAGAAGATTGAGCAATTTCAATGCCAAGAAAGTACTCGGTTGGACCAAGATCCTTAATGGTGAATTCTGCATGCAAATAGGATTTAATTTGCTAAATGACATGTGCTGAAGTTCTCGTGGTAAAGACATCATCCACATAAACTAGGAGTGTCGGGAACTTAGAATCTTTGGCGAAAGTGAAGGGGTAGCAATTGTGAGCAGATTGTTGAAGGCCATATAATTGCAATTTGTGGGATGTATTCCACTGCCTTGATGCTTGTCTCAGGCCATACAAAGGTCTAATGAGCTTACAAGCTTGGCCTGGAGCTGCTTTGCTGTAACCATCAGATGGTATCATATATAAATCCTCGTTAATATAGCCATGAAGAAAGGTGTTATTGATGTCAAGCTGGTGAAGAGGCCAAGCTTTAGCAGCTGCAATAGCTAAAAAGAGCATAACATAGACTGGTTTTGCAACTGGGGAAAAACTTTGTAAAGTCAATGCCCTTTGGCTACCAAACAGGCTTTATACCTGTCAATGGTGCCATCTAGTTTTAATTTCAACCTACAAACCCATTTGGAGCCTATAGGCTTCTTTTTTGGAGGCAAATTAGTCAATTGCCATGTCTAATTCTGTTCTAAGGCTTACAACTCTGATTGCGTAGCTTGGACCCATTCCTTATGCTGAATGGCTTCAGCATAAGTCTTAGGCTCTTGGAGGTGAGATAGATTAGCTAAAAAAATACATGTGTGCGGATGTGAAATGTCCAGTGAGGGATGTAGGAGAAGTGTCAAGGGCTGCTGGAGTAAAATTTGTTTCAAAATCATGAAGCCAATTGAGTGGTCTTGTTTGTCTTGTGCTTTTTCCAGAAGCTAATAGTGGATAAGGAGGTACTTGGAGTAGTGGCAACAGGAAGTGCTGTTGGTTGAGTAGTTAGCATTTGCAAAGAAGAGTTAGAATTAGAAATAGGACTTTCTGCATTAGTAACAGTGGAAAAATCCAAACAAACGTCAGATAGTGGACATGGAAGAGAAGAATTAGAGGGTATTACAGAAGTTGAATTGTGAAAGGGAAATATATATTCATAAAAATCAACATCTCGTGAAATGAAGATAATATGATTTTGTATATCATAAAGTTTGAAGGCCTTTTGTCTAGGAGAATGCCCTAGATATATGCACTTAATTGATCTGGATTCAAATTTCCCTTGATGAGGGACTGTAGTCTTAGCATAGGCTAAACAACCAAAAGTTCCAAGTAGATCATAGGTAGGTGGGGTAGAGATAAGAAATTCAAAAGGGTTTTCCAATTTAAAACAATAGTAGAGTCTATTGATTAACAATGTTGCATGCAAGACTGATTCTCCCCATAATTTGGATGATAACTAGATTGAAATAACAAAGCTTAGGCTACTTGAATTATGTGCCTATTTTTCCTTTCAACCACTCCATTTTAGAGTGTAGATACAAGCTCTTTGATGCAATGTACCAAAAGAAGTCAACTGATCTTGACAATTTTTACTCAAAAATTTTGCACCATTATCTGTCCTTAAAGCTTTTATCTTGGTACCAAACTGGTTCTCCTCCATCTTAAAAAACTTGGTTAAAATTGGAACAGTTTGAGACTTATGACTCATCATAAAAATCCAAACTCCCCTAATATAGTCATCCACCAGTGTCAAGAAATAGTGAGCTCCATCCAAGAAGCCTATTTATTGGGTCCCCAAATATCAACATGCAACAATGCAAAAGGACTGGCAGACCTAGGTCCACCAGGAGGAAAAGGATTTCTTGTATTCTTAGCTACATGACATATTTCACAAGGTATGGAATCAACAACTTGCTCTTTACTAATAAATTTCAAATGAGAAAGTACAATGTCAGAGCGATGTCCTAGCCTGTTATGCCAAGTAAGCAAATTAGCAGTGGACGCTTGAGTTACAAAATGAGAATGAAAAGATACCAACTAGGAAATGTTATTACAAGGTACATCAAAAGAACTACAATCAAGTGCATACAAGTTGCCCACCACTCTTCCAAAAGCAATGATCCTGTTACTCTTCAGTTCTCCTAAAACACAAGAATGATCAGTAAAGATGAATTTAATATGGTTGGATTTGGTTAATCTGGTCATTGATAAAAGATTGTGATTAAATTTAGATAGATAAAGGACATTAGTTAATAGTAGTGTGTTTATTAAGTTTATATGACCCAACATGTTAACATTAACTGTAGAACCATTTGGCAAGTGGACCTTAATGGGTTGCGGTGCTGGAAACATTTTACTGAACACTGTTTTATATGCACAAAATGTGGTTAGAAGCCCCATTATCTATGATCCAGTAAGTAAGCCTTTTATTTCTAGAAATATCATCATGTACAGTACCTGCAAAGTCATTCACTTGTCCATATAATTGTCAGTTTGCAGCTGGTTTCCCTTGATATACTTTGATAGCTCCTATTTAATCATCTCTGCTATGTTCTGCTGAGTTCTCCACCCTTGTGCTTTTGTAGATTCCTCTCCTTCCCCTTCATTTTCTACCATATTAACTTGTATTTTCCCTTGTTCCTTTTGCCTTTTTTGCCTGAGTTCATTGTTCCATTCTCGAACTTCAATCAACTTGAAACAAGTCTCCCTAACATGCTCTGGCTTCTTACAAAAATCATATAACTTATCCTCTTTTTGTTAAATTCTTTCTTTTTATAGGAATTTTTATTATAGTTTTGCCTATCATTTTGCTGAGTCTTCACAAACATCACACTTCCTTCTGCATTATTCTCAAAATTCATATGAATCATTCTGTCTTTCTACCCTAAGCACCATTGAACGTGCTTTACTCACAAACGGCAACGGATTCAGCGTAAGAATATGATTTCTAGCACTATCAAAGCTCTCATTCAATTCTATAAGAAATTGCATAAGCCTATTCAAAGAGGTTGTTCCCTCCATTAATTTTCTTGCCCCACGCCCGCATTTGCCACATGAACAATATGAAGTTGGACTCAAACAATTAAGTTCTTCCCACAATTTTCTTAGCTTTGTATAATAGGCATTTACATTCAAATTACCTTGCCTTACAGAAGAGATCTCATGCCTCAACTGATATAACTGCGGTTCATTGCATTCACCAAAATTCTCTTCTAACTCCTTCCATAAATCCTTTGCAGATGTTGTGTAAATAAAAGATTCTGCTATTTCCTTGTTCATAGCATTCAATATCCATGATATAACCATGGAATCAACTCTACTCCACTGTTCAAAGTCCTCTGAATCCTCATCAGGTATCTCACTTCTTCCTTCAATGAAACTCAACTTATTCTTGGCCTTGAGTGCAATTTTCATTGATCGACTCCATGTAAGATAATTGTTTCCATACAATCGATCCGTAACTAACACCATTCTAGGATTTTTTGATGACTAGAGATGAAGAGGATTGTCATTACTGCTGATCCTAGTTTCTTCATGTTGACAGTTACCATTCCTTTGATTCTCATTCATATTTCACAAATCAAAACTTAAAATCAACAAAGTAAACCACAGATGCTTGAAGTGCCTTATTGGGAAAAGAAAATAGAAATCATTTCAAGGACTGAAACAAAAAAAATTACTGTGCAGCTGCTCCCAATTCAAACCCTAAACTTTGATACCATGTTCAGAGAAAGCAAAGCTGATGAATAATTGCTCATCTCATTACTGAGAGAAGAGTTTACAACCTATATATATATATACACACACTGCAGCTCCTAAAAATCAGGAAAATAACTACCTAGCAAAACTAACTTCCTAACAGATTCCTAACAAACTTTCCTTCCACTGTTAACACTACTGCTAACACTTAACCCTAGCTGCAAATACAAAACGATGAGTTTAGAATAACTAAACACATTCTTCAAATTCCTTATTCCAAAATTGATGCTATTTATTTACTTCGTTCTCATAGAATGATATGGATACGATTAAGCTTGCACATTTTAGATTCAGATTGTGGGGATTTTAATCAGATACTATTATCTATTGAAAGCCAGTCAGAGTTTGAATGTTTAAATTCACGCACTTCTGTAGTGGAGGTTTTCTCTTTGCACCAAAGAAGAAGGAATTGCTTCGTTGGATGCTCTCACACAGTTAGCTTTGCTCTTCCCTGGTGCTTTTTTTTTTTTTAATTCATTGTACTTTTGATCCAGGTGATATGTGGTCTGGGGGTGAGGGAGGCGTTATTAAGATCTGGCCATGGGAAACTATTGAAAAATCTCTTGCTCTTTCATCAGAGGAAAAACACATGGCCGCTTTATTGGTAGAGCGGTCACAAATCGACCTTAGGGGTCAAGTGACTGTAAATGGTGCCTGTAGTATATCCTCTTCTGATGTGAAATGCTTGTTGTCTGATACAGTTAGAGCTAAAGTTTGGTGTGCCCAGCCTCTATACTTTTCTCTATGGTATGTTTTTACTCCAATGTAAAACTTGCTGCATCCTTGGCATCATTGAGTTGATAAAACAAATAAGTTTACAGGCATCAGCAATTGATTTTTTCTTTTCAAGGATCTTATCTTCATTTTTTAAGGCTTCAACTTCGTAAAAGCTCACATCATGGAACATTTGTGAGGGAAGGATAAAATAGCAAGCTCATTTATTTTATATTTCTCCAGGGATGCCCGTTCAAAGGAGCTTTTGAGGGTATTTAATATTGATGGTCAAACTGAAAACCGAGTTGACCTGTCATCGTCACAACAACCACAAGATAAGCCACTTGAAGATGAGATGAAGGTAAAATTTGTTGCAACAGCTAAAAAGGAGAAATCCCAAGGTTTTTTGCAGCGTTCTCGGAACGCCATAATGGGAGCTGCAGATGCTGTTCGGCGAGTTGCCACTAGAGGAGCAGGAACATTTGTAGAAGAAAAGAGAACAGAAGCGCTGGTGCTAACTGTGGACGGGACGATATGGAGTGGATGTTCAAATGGCCTTCTCGTGCAGTGGGATGGAAATGGAAATCGTATGCGAGATTTTATTCACCATTCTTCTACTACTCAATGTTTCTGCACTTCTGGAACACGAATATTTGTGGGATATGTGAGTGGCATTGTCCAAGTATTGGATCTTGATGGAAATCTTGTGGCAGTATGGGTTGCTCATAGTAATCCTGTGCTAAAGTTGGCCGTTGGTAATGGTTATATTTTTAGCTTGGCTACACATGGAGGTATACGCGGATGGAATCTTGCATCTCCAGGACCTCTTGACAATATAATACGATCAGAATTAGCACAGAAAGAACTGGTATACACAAGACGAGACAGTTTCAAAATTTTAGTTGGCACATGGAATGTTGGTCAGGGAAGAGCATCTCATGATGCACTTATGTCCTGGTTAGGTTCTGCTTCATCAGATGTTGGCATTGTTGTTGTTGGGTTGCAAGAGGTGGAGATGGGTGCAGGTTTTCTTGCAATGTCTGCAGCCAAAGAAACTGTAAGGCTGAACTTATTACCTCCATTAATGTTGATGATGATGATTTTGTTCTTTACTTGGATCCTTCATTACCTTTTTAATTTGATTATGTAACTGCCTAACAAGTTGACGTATGTCATACCTCATGAATATAAGAAATCTAAGTGAATCTTGTAGTTATGAAACTAAAAGTTATGCTAGGTAAACATCACAATTTTTACAAAAGTTTCCAGATCATTAAAATGCATGAATATTATTCCTTCACATGCCTGTCTATAAAATTATTATGCAGCACTTGTCACTTTCTGAATTCTCTCTCGCATCTCTAAAGTCATTCTAACTGAAGCCTAATGTTCTAATTATTCTAAGAGAATAACTGACTTATGCTTCATCAATTTTCAAAGATTAACTGTATTTCCAGAATGAATTTCTTGATTTAATTCATCCCCAAGTTTGGCTTTTCTTTCACCTTTTAATTTGAATTGAATTTATCTGTGGACTGCTAGATTTGATTTTAAATCCAGTTGACAGTCAATGAAGGATTATGATCATTGACAATAACTCTTCCATTAAAATTCTTCTTCTTGAATGCATTTTGTCCGTATATATGTCTATAATCCATATTGTTTGCATTATTTATAAATTATGTTATTTCCTGTTTATATTCCAATTCTAGGTAGGACTTGAAGGGAGTTCTGTTGGGCAATGGTGGCTCGACACAATAGGAAAGGCGTTAGATGAAGGAACAACTTTTGAGCGCATGGGTTCTAGGCAGCTGGCAGCCTTGCTTATATCTCTTTGGTGAGTAACTATAATTTAAAATGAGGTGGAGATTTAATTCATATTATGAAAGCTCCCTTTTGTCTTTATTTCCTTTGTTGAAACACCTTAAACTGCTCCTAAGAGATCCTACATTCTTATGTTGCTTTTCAACTTATACTAATGATTTTTCTGACTTAGGGTAAGGAAGAATCTTAGAGCACATGTTGGTGATGTTGATGCTGGAGCAGTTGCATGTGGCTTTGGACGTGCAATTGGCAACAAGGTGAATTTTCTCACCTTCTTAGTGCTTATTTTCTTGAGGTTAGAACTCAGTTGTTCCTTTTTCCCCAAACAATAGAATGATAATGCAGCCTGATAGAAAATATATCCAAGAGATTAGATTAATAGTTTTTGCAATATTCTTAGTAAATTCTGCACACAACTGGTTGTTGTCCTGTTGCTAATAGCCTCTTTTTATTATCTTTCAGGTGAAAGTTTCAGTAGCTATTGTTATAAAATTATCTTCTTCATCTATTTTTGTAAGCTGGACAGGACTGGCTGGTTAGATCTGTTAAACTAGCAAACTAACCATAAGTTCAGTCTCGTACGTTTTGGTTTTTAAGTTATTTTTGTTACATTAAAAACCATTAATGCATGGATTTTTACAACCCCCCCCCTTTTTTTTTCGTGTTGATAGGTCTAATTTTAAAATTACTTTTTGAGCTATGCATTGACAAAAGAAATATGTTCTTATTCGACATAGTGTCTCTTCATTTATTATTGTAATTTGTATAATTTTTTTTTCACTCCCTGTATGCCTCAAATCTTTACTTGATCAATCATTAGGATATTATATTACCAAAAGTTACAAAATTATATGAATGAGCTGATTTGTACTGGATTTCAAATCTATATGTGTCAAACCTAGGATAAAAGACTGAATTTACTTGAATATTTTGAGTTTCACAGTTTTAGTTCACAATGTTCATGGAGGGAATATTTTATTTCAATGTTATGCATTTGTATCCAATCAAATAGGTACTATCAGTACTCAAGTGTCTTGCAATGTTGATATCATGTTTTTTGTTGGGGTAAGAGATACCTACAAAGACTTTTGTTCAGTATGAAAAGCAAGATCGTTGATCATCATAACTAATGCCTACCTCTTTACTGTTAACATGGACATTTCACGGTTTTAAATGCAAAATAATATCAGGTTTCAATGCCTTTCTTTACTCTCATTTATTTGTCGGCTACTTTGTCTTTGCAGGGAGGTGTAGGTTTGAGGATCAGGGTTCTTGACAGGATAATGTGCTTTGTGAACTGTCACTTGGCTGCACATCTGGAAGCAGTCAATCGTCGGAATGCTGATTTTGATCACATTTATAGAACAATGGTCTTCAGCCGGTCGTCAACCCTTAATGCAGCTGGTATGGTGCGATTCCATTTTTTGTTTTGCTTTCTTGCCTTGTCCACATATTTATTTTGGCATTTCTGGCTTGCCATTGGTCCTATCTATTGCAGCTGGTGTCTCAACAACAGCTCAAACTCTCAAGGGTGCAAATGTATGTTCTTATATCTTACCACTACGACTTGCATCAACAGTATTTGGCTCTTTATGATTCCTGTGACCTTCTTTACTTCCTATAACCAATGGCTTACAATATCTTGTGGTTTTGACAGGCTGTGAGTGCCAACACTGAGGACTTAAAGCCTGAATTATCTGAGGCAGATATGGTTGTGTTTCTTGGTGATTTTAACTACCGGCTTTTTGGTATATCTTATGATGAAGCAAGGGATTTTGTTTCACAAAGAAGCTTTGATTGGCTTAGAGAAAAGGATCAGCTCAGAGCAGAAATGAAAGCAGGAAAAGTTTTCCAAGGAATGCGTGAAGCACTCATCAGATTCCCTCCTACTTACAAGTTTGAAAGACACCAACCCGGTTTAGGAGGTAAAATTATTTTGGGGTTTTGGTTTATGGGCATAGGCTTCTCCGAAAATCTCCAAAATTGTCTATTCTTAATTTTGTTCGAGTCTGTTTTTAGTATTTTATTATTGGTTTATTTTTATACTAAATCGTTCAGTTTGGATCATCCCACATATTCTTCACAGGATATGATGCTGGGGAGAAAAAGCGTATTCCTGCTTGGTGCGATAGAATAATATATCGTGATAGTCGGTTGGGTTCAGTGTCTGATTGCAGCTTAGAGTGTCCAGCAGTATCATCAATTGCACTGTATGTTCTGCACTAACATTTTTGGATGCGTTCTTTCATCCTTGATTATTCTGGGGAGTAAACGTATTGGGTTTTAGTAACCAACCCATTATTCTAACATTTAATCTCAATTTGTTCAGGTACGAGGCTTGCATGGATGTCACAGAGAGTGATCACAAACCTGTGCGTTGTAAGTTCACTGTCCAAATTGCCCATGTTGACAGATCAGTGAGGAGACAAATGTTTGGGGAAATTGTCAAATCTAATGAGAAAGTCAGGTCTTTGCTTGAAGAATCACGTTACGTTCCAGAAACAACTGTAAGCACCAACAACATTGTCCTCCAGAACCAGGATACATCCATTCTGCGGATTGCCAACAAGTGCAGCAAGGAAAAAGCAGTATTCAGAGTTATTTGTGAAGGTCAATCCACTATGAAGGATGATGGCGAAGAGACTGAATATCGTGCTAGAGGTTGCAATGGCTTTCCACGGTGGCTTGAGGTAGCTTCTCCACTATAGTTTGTAATCTTTAAACATCTGATTCTTTTTATTCCACCATTATTTTTGGGGCTAATGTGTTTTTTCTGAATATATAGGTCACACCAGCTGCTGGCATAATTAAACCTGATCAATCTGCTGAAGTGGCAGTTCAACATGAAGAATTCCATACATTGGAAGATCTTGTTGATGGCATCCCACAAAACTGGCGGTGTGAAGACACACAGGATAAGGAAGTCATTTTAACTGTTATCATCCAAGGCAGTAGTTCAACAGAAATTAGAAGTCACAAAATCAATGTTCGTCACTGCTTCTCAGCCAAAGGTAGGGCGTCCGGACTCAACGATCAACGATTCTAAAAAAAATAAAGCATGTTCAGTTAAGCATTTAAATTCTTCCTCTGATGCGGGCCAATGATTTTTGAAATTCCCGCAAATCTTTGAACTGATATTGAATTCTGATAGTGCAAACCAGATACAATGTATCAGTAAACACCACACTCAAGAAACTCAAGGATCTTGGTTTCCACCTTTATCCTCTCTGGAAAAAGTGCAATTTGTTTATGTTTTCATTAATTTCTTATCAGGGTAAAATTTTTCCGCAATTTTTTCATTGTTTACTTAAGATGTAGCTAAAAGGAATTATATCATTCTTGGATAAATTATTTAGATGTAGCTATAATGAATTCAAACATTCTTGGATAATTTCTTTTTCTCCTGTAAGTTGCACTGAATATGCTTCTATACTAGTAATTTTTCCTACCAAGTTTTATTTCTTTCAGGGAATTAAATAAACACAATTCACTTTCTACCTAAACCTGTCAGTTGCCATCTTCTCACTTTGACATCATCATTCAGTTCGAGAAAATTATTTGGGTGAGATTCTTGAATTGGTATCATACTGCAGAAAAAGAACCTTATTATTGAACCAGCATTCCTTAAAGATGAAATCAGGTGGTCGTTTCCTGCCTTGCAACTGCTAACAGCACATTTGCAAATGAACTGGTTTTCATCCCCCCCCTTTTTTTTATCCCTGGAGTAGAATTGCATAATTGCTTGTCATCCAATACTTGCATAATTATTGAAGTACAATGATCAGATTGGAATAATACATGAAAAGGACACAAAATCAATAATATGAAGCTGAGCTTTTCTAATTATAAAGATACTTTCACTACTAGAGCTATCTTAAACATATAGTTCAAGCAGAGCCCAGAACTGACATGAGATTTGATGCCTTTTGCTTGCTTCCTAGCATCGGTAAAATCTGCGACTAGTTGCAAATTGGTTTCTCATAGAAAGCCGAACTCATCCTGGCGTCATAAACAAGCAACATAAGGGTATACTGAGAGATCCTGTCAAGAGAGCTTCTTGCTGAAGCTGGGAATCCCGTAAACCCAAGGATGAGCAGATAAAAACTGCTTTTCCATCCCATAACCAGAGTACTCAATTTATGTCTTCATATCATTCCAGCAAAGCAATACCCAGCTCAACTTCTTATATAAAAATTTCACAACTATTTGAGCATGCACATCATATACCTATTCTATATTGCATATGAGTATGACATGTTAGAAATATTTTGATGCCCTCATAACGCATACATCCTTTTATATTCATTGTCTAAAATTTCCTGATCTGAGACCATAGACATAGAATAAGAATGTGATCGACTCTCTTTCCTCATACTCCTCATTCTTGACTCCTCCATTCTGTTTAATATCACGCAGTAGCACATGGATCCAATTGTAGTGAGCATGATTGTACCACCAATTACAGTTGCATATATTGCAAGCCACCTAGACTTTTTACCCACCACCACATAAGTGAGAGCAATGAAGGCAATTGAAATGAAGAGGCACGCCAGCCACATGAGTTTGTTAATAAAGAAAACAAGCTGCTTCTTTGCCTTTTGTTCGATAACAACAACAGATGTTTGGACTACCACAACTGCCAGAGAGATGAATAATGCCAGGCTGTCAAACACAAAAAAGACCAAGAAAGCTGGAAACTTTGCTATATGGGCTTGCCCAAGGGATGTTCCTTGTTCTTCTTTCTCAATGAATTGGCCAGGCACAGTGAAAATGGCTGCGAAAGCAACCGTGGCTATGAGAACAGCCACAACAGTTGCAGAGTTTATAGCATTGTTGAGGCCACTAATGTGAAGCTTCTTTAACCTCTTAGCAATCTTCCGGACCCTGACACCTGTTTGATGAGTCTGTTGGAGCTGGGACTGGACATCATGCTTTATGTCACTGACAGTCTGCTTAAGTTGCTTTGCTGGATTTTGTGGCTTTCCAATATCTTTGGAATTGAGTGCCCCTGCTTCTTTTAATACAGACACAACTTCCGGAATATCAAGTTTTTCCGCAATGTCAAGCGGGGTCTCTTCAGCCTTGTTCATCGTATTGATATTGATACCCTCAGCTGACAATAAGCAACGTACATTCTGCAATCAAATGAAGCCAGCTCTCAATAAAAGTTGTAAAGCAGAATATATGTAAACTATCTTATGATATGATAGTAAACACATAATTAAAGACAGAAAATTTCTATCATAAGATACTTAAAAGTTATCTCATTATAAGATAAATCCCAATATAAGATCAGATATGCTTTCGGTAAATCAGTGTCCACAAATAGCTAGTCTACAGTTACCATCTGACATAATTTTCATAGGACTGCTCTTTGAGATTATTGTCTTTCCTCTAGTAAAAGTATGCCTAGAGCACAGGGCTTTATAAATTGCAGACCAGAGGTCAAACAAAAGCATCCTTCTCTTCATGTTGCAGGGATGCTGCTTTTTGTGATTTGAAGTCTTAACCTGTAATCACAATGGAGCACCTTATAATAGCATCAAGATTTGCTGGCAATCAAACTATTCCTATATCCCTCATCCAAAAGAAAATGCAGCTTTTAGCATGAAAACAAGATGCTCACATCATAGCTACCAAAATCAGAAATTAGAAACTGTGCATGTGCAAAAGTGAGATTTACACATGAATCCATGTTCTAAAAATATAAATTATCTTTGATGCCCAAATCAAAAAGATGTTGACATATAATAAGAAACTTGACACCTATTATGATATAACTGAGAATGAGAATGGGGCTACTGTTTCAATCAATAAATAAATAGAGAGAGAGAGAGAGAAGGAAGAGGGGGGGGGGGGGTGCTATTAATTCTCCAATAATATTTCCATTATCTTTATTTTTAATTTGAAAGAAACCTTTAACAAAAGTTAAAATCAGGACCACATCCCTCTCTGCCACTTCCTCAATCCTATTAGGAGCTGATGCTAATCCTTCTTCACTGGTACTAAGCCTCCATTGCAGGTAAGCAACGGCAATGAAGGTGAAATCCATAATGATATTATGGAACTAATGCCATATACTTGGAGTCGAGCAAAGCAGACATTAAGTGAGAAGAAGGTGAAATCCATAAGGGTATTCTGAAGCTATATTCTTCAAGAGATTTATTCTGGTGTTAGATGAAATGTGACTTTAAATGAAACTCTCTTTTCCTCTAAAAGTAAATTAATAATTTTAAACCACAAAATGACAGAGGTAACAATCCCATTCTAGAATTAATATTAGTGAACATAATGGAATGATGTAAATTGCTGCCATATGCAGTAGCATGTTGCCTTGTTGTCTTTGCATCTAAAAACAGAAATATGATAAAAAAATCAACAAAGCAACAGAAATGGGATTATATTCTAGTGCAGGGCAGACAAGACAGTTTGAAGACATCATGGGAGGTATTTGGTGGTTCAGTATACTGGATACTAAACCAGCTATGATGAAACTTTTGTTTGAAATTTTATTCTAGAACGTTTTGTTGCTTAGTCCACAAATACTTCAATGAGAGATTTATCCCTTTAACAATGCTTTATTCTTTAAGAATACAATTACTTGGCCAGAAGCAAAGTGATCCTTGAAAGTTAACTTTCCTAAGTGGATTCTATCAGGAAGATTGAATAAACACTTCATTTAGTTTGACAAAATGGGAAGTGGCTAGAATTTATTCTGACCAGGGGGATGATTTCACAACTTCAACTCTCCAGCTACTAAATCAACATCCTGTTCTGCTTGTCTGGATTTTGAGAAAACTAAGCTGCGAATTATTCAGTCCTTTCTCTTGATCACAATCCTTTGTTGTTTGGTGAATTTTCAAGATAAATTTCATTCTATTGTCCTCACTTTATAAAATGGAAGTTTTAATAACAAATATCAGCCAGAATGCTCTTGGTAATTAATGGCCAACTGAACTTAGACAAGAGATGCATTAATCATAGATGTGTGTGTACCTAATAATTCAAACCAACTGATCTCTTTGGATATCCAAGGGTTTGCTGATAAGTCTGCACAAAACTGGTATCAGTCCTAACATTTTGGTACCTATACAATTCCACTTTGGTAAAAGGAATCAGAAATTGGATGTAGTTAGTCTCTTCCGGCATCTTATGACTAATCTCAACTTAATATGCTTCAATCTTAATCTAACAGGTTTATACATGGATCCTTCTCTTCCATAACCACAGAAAAGGGCCAACTTTGGGATTCTAACCCGTGAGTCTTATGAGAATTTCAGCAATCAAGTTGTAGAAACTCTTCATCTAGTTTGACAGTAATATGAAAATCCACTTTTAAAATATTATTGAAGGCAGCATCAATTACAAACATACTAGTTATCCTAGTACCTTCAAAAATTGAAAACTTCAACTAGATTTCAGGTATCACCGATCAATATTTCTTCGGATAATGCAATAAGATAAATTTTACAGAAGAAAATATCATCAGCTGTAAGTTCGCCATAATATGTTACTAGCTAAGTCATAAGAATGAAAGCTAAAAATATAAATATACCTGAGTACGACCCTTCTTAGTGGCAATATGCAATGGTGTGTTTCCTTTATTATCTTCCATAGCCACAACAGAAGGATCAGGCTTTAGCAATTCCATCACAATTTCCTCATTTTGCCCTTTCACAGCCATATGCAGTGCAGTTTGTCCTTTCTTATCAGTCCTAAAGCCAGTTCTTGGATCCTTGGTTAATAGGGACCTCACAACTTCCACATGTCCCATCCTTGCAGCTGAATGAAGAGCAGTCTTACCATTATTCCGGGCAATTTTAACTAGATTTGAATCTGTTTCCAGAAGGAGATTGACCACATCAGAATGACCTTGAGTGGCAGCTGTATGCAAGGCAGTTGTACCGGATAAATCTGTGGTCATGGCCAAGTTAGGAAATGCGTACAAAAGTTCCTTCAACACCTCTGCAAGATTGGAAGGTTAAAAATAAAATCAGAAGCAATAAAAAGAAACAAATGAGAAAACAAAAAAAGAAAAAATGTTCAAGAAGTGGCAAATTTAATCTTGCATTGCAGATAGAAAAGGGAAAAACCTGACTTAAAAATCATGTAACTTGTTGCAGCCAATCCCAGACTCAGATAAGGAAGATGGCTGCAGTAGGTTACACTTAGAATAAAACTAGTCATGTTCAGCAAAGATGAATATGGTCCTACATAGGGAAAATTGAAGAAAAGATTTTGTGGTCAACTTGATCACAATGGGTGTAGGACATCTCGAGTTCAGTTGAACCCTCATCAAGACAACATTAGGAATTTCCTTGAAATTGTTTCAGCTTCTGTTCACAAGAGAATATTACAGAACTTAATAGTACTGCAATTTGACAAACAAAGCAACTCTTGTACTTCAGTGATGTTCAACACAACTATTGAAAACATCTAGGGACTGTTTAGTTTGAGAAAATATTTTATGTTTTTTTTTCTAATTTTCATTTTCTTTTTATTAGTTTTTATTTTCCAATTAAGAAACCGAAAAAATACTTTAAGATGGTTGTGGAAAACTCTGTGTTTTCCAATTTATAAATGAAAACATGAAAATATCTTTTTTGAATTTTCGCCTACTGCTTATAATTTGAAAAATTTTGGAAACATTTTTCTAATTTTCCAAACTAGAAAATAATACAAAGAGTAAATTTTATTTTCTAGTTTTCATAGAGTAATTTTCTAGAAAAATGGTATTTAAATTCCTAAGTTTTTCAAGTGTTTAAATTGCTGCTATCAAGAAAAGGCAAGTATATGTTGGGACTTTGTCATATAATATTTACAGAGAAAACT
This sequence comes from Triadica sebifera, assembly GCA_023653625.1. NCBI lineage: Eukaryota > Viridiplantae > Streptophyta > Magnoliopsida > Malpighiales > Euphorbiaceae > Triadica > Triadica sebifera. The sequence goes on from CM042895.1 coordinate 33,210,571, forward strand.
AGTTAAATAATGCAAATTAGATTAAGTCTTACCCAAATGACCATTCTTTGCTGCAACATGGAATGGATCAAACCCATTCCTAGCTGCAATAGAAGCAGTCTCAAGGTCCATATATCCCAACATCTCTACAACTATACCCACATTCCCATTCTCTGCTGCCGTGTAAAGTGGAGTTTCGCCTTCCTGATTGGTTCTTGCCAACAAATCCTTTGCTTCTTGACCATCACAAATCTGAAGAATCTCTCTAACTCTAGTCAAATTCCCTGCTCGAGCAGCCATATGAATCTGCGAGTCACCTCTTTTTCCAGGTGATTCTTTGTTTTTCTTTCTCTCACCACCACCAATAAAACTGAGCTGCCTTTCCATTACAGTTCGAAAACTCTTCTGTTTCTCCACGAACCCACGAAAACTCTTCTGTTTCTCCAGTGCTCCGCGGAAGCTTGGGTGTTTTTCCATCACTCCCCGGGAAGTCGACTGAATTTCTGTTCCACCATGAAAACTTGGGTGTTTTTCCATCACTTTCTGCTGCTTAAAACTTTGTTGTTTCTCCATCACTTTCAGCTGCTTAAAGCTTTGCTGTTTCTCCATCACTTTCTGCTGCTTAAAGCTTTGCTGTTTCTCCATCACTTTCTGCTGCTTAAAGCTTTGCTGTTTCTCCATTGTTCGCATCTTAAAATTCACCAGTTCCTCTATGACCAGTTATCAATAGATTTCACAAACTAATCACTTCTTTACAATTGAATCCCGATTCTTCAAATTCCAAAAAAAACCAGAAATTATTTATGCTTCTCCATGATAATGCAAAAAAAAAAAAAACAATCAATAATCAGCGCATCTTGATTCTTGGATTTCAAAGATTAGAAATCATCTCTCTCTCTCTCAACATAATCAAGAATTACCAATTGAGCAAGGCCATCTTAGCACATACCAGCAAATTACAATACTTTCTATGCTTCAAATACCCATTTCTCAAACTTACTAGAAATGATCACCAGCAATCTCAAAAGAAAGTTGGATTATCAATTTCTTTGGCAGCCAGCATCCGCCGCAGATGTCCAAACTCAGCTGATAATCAATTAAAAACACAATCCAATTCACAGCAGATAATTGAGAAGCTGATACCTGATTATTGTGCTGAAAAAACAAATCCCAAATGTCAGCTTCCCTGAATACAGAAACCCAGAAAATAATTTCCCGAGAAACTCAAATTCTAACTTTACTTAGGTAACCAGAAGCTGATACAGTAGCAAATATCAGCACCCACTTGTGGTATGGTTTTGTTACTTTTTTATATATTAAGCAACCCTTACTTTTTAAAATGAAAATTAAATTAAAAAAAAAACTAAATATTTTCGTGCTTTTGTCGTATTACGTGGAAGCCTTGGATGGCATAAAATGGAATCTTTCACATTATTAGTTCTTTTTAAAAAAAAAAATAATAAATTGAACAAATAAATGAACAAAAATAATACAGAGGCTCACCAACCATTTATAATCTATCCATTGAATAAGTGATAAATGAAATAAGGAATAGACAACCTTTTTTCTAACCTTTTTAACGTCACAAATAATTGATTTTTCCTTTTTTTTAAGAAAAAAATAGGTCTAAATGTTTTTTAATTACTAAACGTTTAATAATTTTTAGAGTACATTATTTCTCAAATAATACAAAATTATATCATATTTTAATTTAGTGATATATATATTACTTTTTAGGAATACTTTTTCAGATATTAAATTATCTTCAATAAAGTATGAATTTATTTTCACCATGTAAATTACTTATAATTACAGTTTTTAAATTTGTATGAGAAATAAAAATTGTAACCGGAATAGTTGTAGCCACACAAATTAAACTCTGATAACACTAAAAAATTTATGATTTTCTCAACTAAATTTGCACCGTTTTAGTTGTTTTTTTTTATTTGTTTTAGTTTTTTCCATAAATTTTGCTTTCTTTTATAATTTTATTTTATTTTATAGGTGATCAAGTTTGAGAAAACATTTTTGAGCCAAAATGCACTAAAAAAGATTAAATTTGTATGAAATTCCAAATAATGAGAGAGTGAACCCTAATGAGATGGCTTAATCAAGATTATTCCAATGCCATCAACCTTTATTAATTGCAATATGTATCATGTTTATGCATGGTCAACGGTGGATTAAAGAAGTAACTCAATCATTCTTATTATTGTGTTCTTGTTGGATTGATTGTGGGCTAGTTTAGTTTAATTGTTATTTTTAATAATTTTAATTAAAATCATCTTTTTCATAATCTTGGATAACTTTAGCATTGTTCACTTTTCTTTCTTTTTTATCTAACCTAAGATTTATCTATGGAGGCTTGGAGAAGGACGTTTTTGGGGCTTATTTGATGCAGAAAATAAGTTAAGAAGAAGAAGATGATTTCATACATGCTAATTTAAATATTGAGTTGCCTGTGTCAAAATATTAATGCGTCGATTGAAGTCAAAATTCGTATTTTAACTAACAAAAATTAAAATAATAATAAAAAAATTTAAAAAATACTTTGGTAAATGAACTAAAAGTAAATTTTGAAAAATTTTAGAATAAATTTATAATTTACTGATAATTTGAACATAAAAATATAGGTGATTAACCGCCACATTAAGTATACCACAAAAATGGACCCCACACTTAAAATTTTTTTTTCTCTTCTTCTTCCATATCAACATCTTTATCTTTATTTTTTTTTACTAAAAACAGCCTTAACTGTTTTTTTCATCCTCTATAACTAAAAACCCTAGTTAGAAAAATCTAAAAAGTGAGAAAAAGAGAGAGAATAGTTAGGAAAAATGCATTTTCATATATAGAAAAGCTAGAGAAAGCATGCACAATTATACAATCTTCATAAAAATGATACTCAACTCACTACTTGTTATTTGCATGATCCAGTGTACTTGGTAGAAGTAGAGTCTAAAACTCCTCGTTAAACCTCTTAAATTTTTTTATACAATCACATATATTATTTTTTTTATTACAAACAAAAAACAAATAATTAAAAATTTCAAGTAGATGCTTTATTCACTATTAATAATATGATGTGTTCCCTTATTTAGATTTGATCCATCAATAAATTTGTGGACCAATCCAACTACAACCTGCTAGGTGTTTAAAATAATTACTATTCTTTCTGCCCTGAAAGGTAAACTTATTCTATTTTCATACAAATTAAAAAAAAAGGTGGTTAATATTGGTAGAATTATACATTTTAAAAATATGTCTCTACATTAATTAGGGATTGAAACGTTAAAAAATGACAATTAATATTTGTTGATAATAAAAAACATTAAATTAAATAGAAATGTAATTGTAAATAATTAATAAATAATTATATTCTTTAGTGCATTATCTTTTTGGGCTAATAAAAACGAAAATAAAGTCTATATTTTTTAGATGAATGTAGTAATTTAATCACAAATACGACATATTATGATTAAAATAAATTATAATTTTTTATAGTTAAATACAATAATTTTTTATACCTGCATTTTTTTACATAATAATGCATGATATCAAGACTTAGAATTTTGATAATTTTCTCTCTTTTAAGTTTTAATAATTTTAAGCATACTAGTAATAAGAATTTAATGTGAATAGCAATGTGTAAAATAGGGTTATTTATAATGCAAACTTAGATCTATCTATTTATTTATGATTTTCTTATATTACCAACTTCTATTAAAATATAAATAAAATTTATTTATCAATACTTTTTTTTTGAACAAATTTCATTTATCAATACTTGATAAAATTAGTTGCTACAAGCAAAATCTCGAATTTTGTAATAAAATAATGCCATAGATCATTAAAATGCCGCCTTTTTGTTGTTGAATTGGTAAAATTTTGTTTTATTCTAATTAAACAAACCAAAAGTTTGGCTTATGTAATTAGAAGTTTCATAATATAATATTATAATTTAATTATTCATTTATTATATACAATAATTTTTTTTACATACAGTTTTCTAAAAGTTAGAAAGTTTTCTAAAAGTTAGAATATTAAACTCATAATATCGTCGTAACTATTTTAATACAGATTCAACTTTAAAATACGACTTTGATTGAAATACCAATTGAGCTTTGAAATATGACTTTCATTGTACTATAACTTTTTACCCTTTATACAATACAAACTCTTGAACTTCCCTCTCGAATCTCTAAGTCAAAACTTTTTTACTAAAAATTTAATATTAAAAAATACATGAATGATTTGTATCTTCAATACTTCAATTCTAAACTAACAACATAACTTAAGATGTAAATTAATTATAGATAAAACGATTCAACCTTTTCTTCAAGAAGTTACTGCCTTCTTTTATTAACTAAATCTAAAGCAATTTATATGTAAAATTACACCTTATTCTATGAAAAACATTAAATGGAAAAATATTTTGTTAATGAAAAATTAGATTAAGTACATTCATTAAAAAATACCAAAAAATTAAAATTAAAATTGAAATTCATAAATTATAAATTTATAATAGTTTAAGCATTATCCAATTATCGTCCCCATATTTTATTTGTTTATTGATATTTTAAAATTTTTATTTAATATTTCATATTTTAGAGTGAATATGTTTTTCATTTATATATTTTTGTCTATTTTGTAGCCAATTTTATATGTAGAGTGTAACATCCTATGATATAATTAAAATAAATCTAACTATATAAACGAGTATTACGATAATATGTGTTAAAACCCAATAAAATTTAAAATTCCTTTTAAATTACTTTGGTTGCATCATGACTATTTTAAAATCCTTGTGAAAAAGAAAATGAAAAGAGAATGCATTTACAGAAGATGTCATATCATTAAAATAATAGTTGAATTTCAACTTGCTTCAAAGTTTATATAAAATACATGCTTAAAATAGATTACATATTTTTAAAGTTTACATATGACAAAAGACATTTTGGTGTATCACCCACTCTCAACTGGATTTTATCCTATAACTCTACTTTTGTGCCAATTCCACACCTGCGAGGAGTAAGGTTAATTAGTAGAGGGCAATCCCACTTCATACAATCGTGGGCCTCACACTGGAAACAAACTCTTGTCTCCCACCAACACTTTTTCCAATGTTTTCTCTTGTATTGTGCACAAGCCAATGTTGTGTCCTTCACAGTCTGAGTTTGTGTGCTGGTTGTGGTTGATATGGTTTTAGATGGCAGCTCATCTAGTGGCCATTGTCTGGCTTTGACTCTGGCTTGAGCCTCTAGACTGGAAGTGCCTTGAGCTAGAATGGGTTCTTTTGCTCAAGGTCTGAGTAGCACTGGTTAATGGGTTTTCAAATTCTTTTTGAGGTTGCTCTCCTACCCCTTTTTCTCTCTGTACCCTTTCCATATTGAAGGTAGCAAAAAAAGTCCATGTTGTCATTGAGGCTATCCTAGAACTGGATGTTGTCATTGAGGCAATCCTCAAACCTCTTGTAGCTGTTGACATCCATTCCCATAATATCGGTTATAAACCTACTCAATCGGGTGAACTACTTCTTGTACTTAGTCATAATTATTTTATTTTATTTTTTTAAGTTGAGGAATTCCTACTTTTTATTGTCAACATAAATTTTTGGCACATACTTCTTTTGGAACTCCATCACAACGAAGTTCTATGTCGGTGGTTTTGGAGTTTGGGGTTTATCAACATTGTTCTTCACTACTCTTATGCATGTTCCTAACGCAAAGAGACAACATACTGCATTTTTTTTATCAATAGAGTTGTTTGAATACTCTTGTAGTTTGCTAAACTCAACACTTGACTGCAACTGGGTCATCTTCCTTTTTGCCTAAGAAGTCATTGGATTTGTACTTTTGGAGTTCTTTAGACTAGTGTTTTTATTGTGATGGTAGTGGTACTGTAATACCCTCTATATATCAGAGCAACCTTACTATACAAACATATATCATACAACTGAATCTGTTTAATCATGTTCTGAATTAATCTTTTTCTAATTATATTACTATATTTGTATAATATGTATCTTTATAATAACTATATTTTATTTACTGCATAAATACTCATCTACTTCTGAATAAATTTATAAACAATTCAAAATTGATTTTGGGCAACAATTGCCCTCATTACAAAATCCATCCTTATTTAATATAAACCCATACCATTACAAGTCTTTATTGAAATATGAATAGCTATTGTCTTTATCCCATATTATGAAAGATAATCAAATAAATAAAATGAATGAAATAAATAGATATACCCAATATAGACTAACTCTAACTGACTCGGTTTTCTCTTCACATCAATTCAACTGTCTACTGACTCTAAATCTGTATGTAGAGAAATCCACACGCTAAAATATTGAAAGTTTAGTGGTACTTATAAGTATTAAAATTCTAGTATACATTTACATATTAACATAGTATTCATATTCATAAATATACCTAGGTGCTTAACCATATCGACATATATATATATATATATTAGACCCATGCTGAAAAATAAAATATAAAGTTAAGAATATTAGTTATAATAAAACAAAAACAGAACAAGAATTGAAAACAAAATAGGCCAGCAACTATGAATTGTTGTAGTAATATGTACATAAGAAAGAAAGTGGGAGAAAATATTAAAGAAAGTAGGAGAAAATATTGAGAAAAATTAAGATGGGATAAAGTAAGATGACAACTAATAATCTGAGAAAGAAAAAAAATGAAACACAAATTTTATATGAAAACTTAAAATAAATTATGGTAAAAACCAAAAAACCAAGAATAAAGATAAATTTTTTTTACCATAAAATAGATAGAAGATTATACTTTTTCTCTCTAAAATTTAAGGAGAAAACGACTACCCTCTTTTAAAAATTAGGAGAATAACAAAAATTTTAGAATTCTTTTTTTTTTCCCTTTTCTCTTGGGATGATTTAGGATGCTCTCACTTTTGCTTTTCAAAATTTGTTGTTATTTTTTGAAACCTTAACTTTGTGTGCCTTTTATAGGTACATATAGTACCCAAAAGTCACCAAATTTAGGCGATATCAATGCCCAAAAGTTAACAAATGCAGTGTCAAAAAATTCAGCTACAATTTTCAAAAGCTTATCTTTTTTTTTTAATTGGTGGTGGGTTCTATGAAGGGATCCATACCACATACTTTCAACAAATCTTCCATTTAAAGATACATACGATAATCAAGACATCTCTAAGTAGAAGATTTAATGAAAGTTTTTGGTGTGGATCCCACCTAATAAAAAAAGATAAGCTTTTAAACATTGTGGCCAAATTTTTTTATACCACTCTTGTTAACTTTTGGATACTAATGTCTCTTAACTTTGGTAACTTTTGGACACCATCTATGACTATAAAAGGTACACAAAGTTATGTGACATCAATGCCCAAAAGTTAACAAATGTGGCATCAAAAAAATTCGGTTGCAATTTTCAGAAGTTCATTTTTTTATTGGTAATTGTGGGACCCACACCATACAAATATCGGTGATTGTGGGACCCACACTATATATATATATATATATATATATATATATATATATATCCACATAATACTTCATTCATTCTAAATTAATTTAATTTCAATACATTTATAGCATGCATCACATAAGTGAATCCATATCATCATAGTTATAATACATTTTTTCATAATATTTCTATATTATTTTAATTATAGAAAATTTTATCATATATTGCAATTATCTAACTTTTTATTCCATATATATGATTTATGGTTGTCACATTCCTTTTGTAGGATGTAACTGTATTCAAATTTCATAATTTAATTTACTTTCTGTATTACTGGTTTATGATACCACTGTGTACTACATTACAATTTACTGTATTTTATATTACTATAATTTATTGTTTGTTTGCCCAATAATTTATTGTGTTCCAATACACTAGACTTAGACTATTTAGATGCGGGTTGTAAAATATGAGCATTTTAACCCGAGTTTAAGTCATCATACTCACTAACTACATTTGTCTGTATCGCTACTACCGAACTTCTCAAATCAGAAGTGTTCTAACTCGAGCTTAAAACACTCTGATAAGTAAATATAATATATGCATGCATATGGGTACAAGGGTGCTCTAGCCCAAGCTTAAGCCATATTGTCTCTAAATAATCAGGAACGATATGACTTGAACTTAAGCCATCCTGATTAAATCATAATAATATCTTACGATATCATAACCCCCTTAAAGGCTTGTCACATATCCTAAGCTAGTTCTCGAAATAGAAAATGTGCATATATAATCATATTTTGGTTATCTATATCATTTATAAGTCATTCATAGTTCAACATGTCCATTACATAACACTTTGTAATATAGAACACCTTGTGCATAATCATTGTTCATAATTAAGTATCATACTGTATACCATCTCAATTAATCATACTAAGCATGTATGTACAATAAACTCATTTAATTCCATCATAGGATTCAAATATCAAATTTCTGGATATAGGACATTCATGGACATGAATAGTAGATTCACGGGCACAAATAGTAGATTCACTGGCATAAAGCCTTTTGTCAAGGGTTGTCTACCTATGATTTAGCCGTGACGATATTCATGGGCATAAACCTATTCTATATAACAATTCATGGGCGTGCAATACATTCACGACCATACATAATACATTAACGGGTATGAAGATTACATTCACGGTCGTCAAACATTAGTATGTAAAAATATTTCTGTGTTGTTTTAAGCCAAAATCATACACAATATGTGTTGAATTTTGAACATACTTCTCACACATGACACAAAGAAAATATAAAAATTAATCAAAATCAAAACCCAAGGAATGCCTTATGTAATTTAAAATATGATCATACCATATAATGAGAGAAGTTGCTTACCTTTGTTTACAACTCTTGATTTCCACGTTGTGAGTTTTTTTCTTCTTTGTTGGGTTTTATAAAAGCACAATAATCAAAAGCTATAATTACCACTAAAAGCATCGATGCGAATGAAAAAGAAGAAAACCTTCAAGGAGATGGGGTGATAAAAGTTCAAAGTGCTAGGTATGGAAAATTGTCTTATGAAAGAGAAAAGGGAGAGGAGAAAAATAATTACTATTTTTCTTAAGGGAAAAACTACAAAATTGACTCCTTAGAAAGAGTATTTATACTATTTCTAATCATTTTTAGGGTTAGAAAAGGAAAAATGCTAATTGATCCATTTTCCTAAGGTATATGACTAATGTTGACCAAGTCAATAATCTTAATCCAAATTGGATTTGACCCATTTTTAACTCTTATAAAAGACCCAATTATTTTTCTCTCTCATTTGGATCTTATCCAAAGCCTATTTTACATTTTTTTCATTCCCTCTATGCGTGTGACCTAATAGGTTTTCTAGTCATATTGGTAGTCCAAGTCTCGGGAGTAATCCTAATCCAATTAGGATTTTTTGAGTCAAATACTTTTGACCCATAATTGATTTTTCATCAATTTTTCTTGACTTAGCAGATCATGAACGATATCTAGCAATATATCATGACCACCTAATTAACCAGAATTTCAATGGTTTGACTTTTAACCCTTCTATAGATAATTTTTGTGCAATTCATCCTTTCACCAAACTATACCTCATTTGGTTCAGAGCATGGACTGTGTCAACTCCCACTAGACTAATTATATCATATCTAATCCAAATGATATTAGTTCTTATCTATGAGACTCATTACTCTATTAGATATGTTCTTAAAGACATTCTTCAAGATATGTCCATCTTGGCCAATGATTTCTGAGTAATGATCTCTACAAGAGGCCATAAGTATACTCTTCTTCTATTAGGAGTGGTGAATCATTTATTGACTACTCTCAACTATCTTCAAATACCTCATACTATACCCAACTTCCACCTCATGAGCAACCTTTGAGAGGCAACAAGGAATGATGTCAAAGTATAGGATTTTGTATCCAAGATAACCTTGGGCATCTCAAGTCTAAGGATATTTGCACCATTGTTATGATGAGACTATCACTGACATTGAATAGACATCCATATGATTGTCTTATAACATGTCATCCTATGTACTTGACTACTCTAGCAAACATCCATATGTTAACTCTAAATATCTCATGTCTTCAGCTTATGAGATCAGTTGCTTGACCTTGTGAAGGAGTATAACATGTGTTAATCTATTGGGATTAATAATGTCCTATCTTATTAATCCTATAACTAGAAATCATTTAGGTATAAATACAATTGTACATGATAGAAATCTTATCATTATGATCTTATCATAATTTTCTTCATGTTGTGTTATATACCAAGGATTTCATTAAAAAATATAAGATCTATATCAATTCATATGCAATGAATACCATATAATAAAAATTTCTTTTATTTAAAATAAATGAGTACATCAAATGCCTAAGATGATTGCCTTTAGGACACCTCTCTATCAATATGCATTGGTATTAACGCTAACCAATGTTCGCCACTCCTGTCAATACTTTCCAACATTTAAATCAACTATAAACACATCCAACCCAATTAAGAGTCCCTTTACATTTTACAATGTCTCAACACAATTAATTGTCATATGTCATTCTTTGTTATGCATCTCAGAATTTGGCAAGCCAATGATCTCAAATCCAAAAATTAAAATATCAACATTTCATGTCAATTAACATCCCATAATTATATTTCATACCACAAGCATAATGGATTCGAATTAAAATATGTATATGCACTAATCTTAATAATGGAGCCTAACACTCGATCCTTTTCACGTTTACTACCTTTGAGGGTTATATCCACCCTCTGTTTCCGTTCCTAATATGATAACAAAGACCATATTATAATCTATTTCAACATTCAAGCTATTTATGCCGAAAACTAACAAAACCTAAACTCTTTCATTGGTTTAAAGCCTATAAATCTTAATCCCCATTAAATTGAATTAAACCAAATCAAAGGTAAAAGGAGAACATGATTTCTTACCTCTATTTCTTGAAAACGAAGTGATATTAGGGCTTAAAATCATGCTCTTGTGCTCCTTGGTTCAGATTCAAAACTATGGTAAAAACCGTTGATATTTAACCTATTTTAATCCTATCAATAGTGGGGATTTATATCTTATCAATCAAAATCGGAAGAGAATTAAGGAGAATTAGTTCTGGGGATTTAGAGGTCTGGTGGCTAGAGTTTAAGAATGAATTTTCTTGAGTTTCTATCAAAAATACAAAACTGCCTAACTTAAGCTGCAGGGCATCACGGGTGTGAACATATGTGCCACGGTCGTGAAGATTCTTAGCTTTAAAATCTAAATTTCACGACATTCACAGCCGTGATTACATATGTCACAAGCATCAACAAATGGAAATTTCACTTTTTCATATCTTTATAATTATATTTCATATTTCCAAATCTATAACCACTATATACCTCCCATATACCCTTTATATACCTTTCATTACATATTAATCCTAGGCTCTAATTTGTAAGCATTACATTTTTCTCCGTTTAAAGAATTTTGTCTTTGAAATTACCTGGTATATTGTCTTTGAATAGTTGTGGGTACTGGGCTTCCATTATTTTATCACTTTCCTATATAGGCTCTTTTGTTGAATGATTTCTCCATAAAATTTTGACTAATAATACTCGTTTGTTCCTGAGTTTTTTTTAACTTCTCAAGCTAAAATTTTCACTGGTTATTCCTCATATGTCAAATCTAGTCTCACATCAATGTTCTCAAATGAAACAATATGAGAAGGATTTGACCTTTATCTCCTCAACATGGAGACGTGAAACATATCATGAATCTTGCTTAACTCTAGTGGTAGAGCAAGCTTGTAAACTATTGGTCCCACTCTCTCCAAAATATCATAAGGCCTAGTAAATATCGGGTTCAACTTGTCTTTTTTCCCAAATCTCAAGACCTTTTTCTATGGAGAAACTTTAAGAAAAACTTTGTCTCCCACCACATATTCTATATCTCTCATCTTGAGATTTGCATATAATTTTTGCCTGTCTAAGGCTGCCTTTAATCTATTTTGAATCAACCATACCTTTTCTTTTGTCTCCTTACCAAGTCTGGCCCTATTAGTTTTTTCTCACTGACTACTTTCTAATACTGAGGTGTTCGATACTTTCTACCATAGAGTGCCTCATATGGAGCTATCTTGATACTAGACTGATAATTATTGTTGTAAGTAAATTCCATTAATAAAAGATATTTGTCCCAACTACTTTTAAATTCAATCACATAATCTCTCATCATATCTTCTAGAATCTATATCACCCTCTCAGACTGACCGTCTGTCTAAGGATGAAAAACTCTATTGAAGCTGAGTTTGGTACCTAAAGCTCTCTATAGACTATCCCAAGATTATAAAGTAAACCTAGGGTCCCTATTTGAAACAATGGAGATTGGTACTCCATGTAGTCACACTATCTTATTAACATACATCTCTGCTAGCTTGTTTAAAAAGTAATCCCTCCTGATAGGCAAGAAGTGAGCTAACTTCGTAAGTCTATCAATAATAACCCATGTAGTATCATATTTCCAAGGAGTCACTGGTAGCCCAATCACAAAGTCTAGCATAAGTCGTTCCTATTTCCATTCCAATATTGTGATAGGCTACAGTAATCCTGATGGTACCTGATGTTCATCCCTGTTGACAAGTCAGACATCTAGTTGTATACATTGTGATATCTCTCTTTATGCCTGCTCACCAATACTTACTCTTTAGGTCATGATACATCTTCGTACTTCTTAGGTGCATTGTATACCTAGTCTCATGTGCCTTTTGTAATATCCTTTATCTAAGCTCATCAACACTAGGCACACATAAATGGCCCTGGTAGTATAAACCACCATTTATCTAAACTAAATAATCAAGTCTTTTCCCTTTTAAAGACCAACTCGGTTGTCTTAACCAACTTACCATCCTACCTTTGTGCATTTATGATCTCTTAGTTAAGTGTAAGCCTGATGAACACCTCTGCCACCATCTTCTTACTCAAAGCTTCAACTATTGCATTAGCCTTATATGGTTGGTAATCGATATTACAATTATAATCTTTTATCAGTTCTAACTACTACCTTTGTCTCAAGTTAAGATCTCTCTGTGTAGGAAGGCACTTTAAACTCTTATGGTCTATGTAGATAAAACATTTCTACCTAAAAAGGTAATGACACCATATCTTTAATGCAAAGATAATGGCTATTAAATCTAAGTCACGTGTGGAGTAATTTTTTTCATGTATTTTTAGCTGCCTGGATGCATATACTACTACTTTACCTTTTTGCATTAGTACCCATTCTAGTCCATTATGAGAAACATAAATGTAGATAATATACTTCTTATCAGGAAATGGTTGTGTTAAAACTGAAGCCTTTGTTAATATCTTCTTCAGACTATCAAAACTCTCCTAGCATTTGACTGTCCACTCAAATTTCATATATTTCCTTAGTAGTCTGGTTAAAGGAGAAACAATCATTGAAAAATCCTTAACAAATCTCCTATAATAACCAGCCAATCAAAGAAAACTACTGATTTCAGCCATATTGTGGGGAGACTTCCAACTCATAATAGCCTTTACCTTGCTAGGATCAACCCTTATACCATCAGTTGACACAATGTGTCCCAAAAATTCATATTTTGAGAACTTGGTATACAACTTTTGTTCCCTAAGTGTTTGTAACACCATTCTCAAGTGCTGATTATGCTCTTTAGATGTCTTAGAATACACCAGAATATTATTAATAAAGACCACAATACATTGGTCTAGGTAGGATTTGAATACTCTATTCATCAAATCCATAAAGACGGTTGAAGTATTGGTCAACCTAAAGAGCATAACTAAAAACTCATAATGCTCGTATCTGGTTCTCAATAAGATCTATAAATTGATTTATCATATCCTTTTATTTCACCCAAAACTGTAAGCCAGACTATCTGGATATGGATTATGGAATAGGAGCACTTGTAACCTAGCTTAAGACACCCAACCCACAATTTGTATATGCTCAATCAAATTTTTCAAGTCAAGAATGCTCATACTTCCGTTTAAGCCACCCTGATTGAGTCCACATTCATAATTGCATGCATATTAGGATCAAAGACACTCTCACTCGAGCCTAAGTTGCTTTCTCATAATATATTTTTGTTTGACCATCATATTTTACAATAACATTAACCCCTTAATGATATGTTATCTATCTTATTTCTAGTCCTAGATTAAAAAAATAAGCTTTTATAAATCCTTACAATCTTATATCTTATCATATTATCATCCTCTTGTTTTCATAATAGATGTCATGCATGTGAAAGACTATGGACCACTATCTCCTTCACTGCCAGCATGCACATGCGTGTTGGGAATTATTGGGTGTCACTGTTAATAGGCCTAACATTCTCTCTCTTTTTGATTAGATTTTTATAGCTCTTGATGGTTTTTTGTTATGTGTAAAATATCCCACATCAGTAAAATAAGTGGGCTGGTACTAGATTATAAGGTATATAGGCACTCTCTTCCTTTGAACAAATTTTTGGGAATGAGTTCTACCCATTTACCATGTAATAATGGTATCATAGCAGTTTGTTCCTTAGACGGGCCTATTGTGGGAGGGCTGCTATCCTATTAAGGGAGGAGATCTGCGAAGTCACTATGAACGATGACCCTAAGGGGGATAGATTGTTATGTGTAAAATATCTCACATCAGTTAAATGAGTGAGTTGGTATTAGATTATAAAACATGTGAGCATACTTATCTTTTGAACCAGTTTTTGGAAGTGAGTTCTGCCCAGTTACCACTTAACATTCCCTTTTGGGGAAAGTTTGCATCTTGTTATGGGTGCTATCGAAACTAGTGGCATTGGGAGAATAAATTTGTTACTCCCACATCTATTCTTGTGAAAGTTGAAGCTACTTGGAGAGACTGGACATCAGTGGTTCGTGGTGATGATACTTCTCTTTGTTCTCAAAATATGGAACAACTTCAGATTTGGAAGTCGTCGGGACAAGGGAGATTTAAGTGTAACGTTGATGCTGCTATTTTCCCTCACGCTCTTAAATATGGTTTTGGCTTTGTGCTACGTGACAGTCATGGGAGGTTCCTTCGAGCATGTTCAGGGCACTACGATGGAATTTTACAACCTCAAATAGCTGAGGCAGTGGGAGTTAGAGAAGCTCTGTCATGGATTCTTGCTAATAATATCTAATGTGGATGCGGAGCTAGATAATCAAGAGGTAAATTTTTCTATCATATTAGATTGTTAATTTATTTGAGTCTGAGAGTACTATTGCCGATTGTAAACATTTGAGCAGGAAAATTTATAATATGTCCTTCTCTTGGATTAAACGGCAAAATAATATGGCAGCTAATACAACTGCTAAAGTTGCTAAAGTTGCTATTTTGTATACTAGCCTGCACAGTTTATTGGTTTGTCGGTTTCTTATCAAACATTATTGCATTAAAAGCTTTACTAAGAAATTTAGGTCGAAAACTTTGGGAGTCTGCTAGCTTGAGTTAGTAATTTTCATGGTTCTGCATCTTTTGTAATGGTGTTTCTTCATTGATAATATTGTTATTTAAAAAAAATAATTTGATAAATTTAAATATTATATGGTAAAAAATTAATTTGGAAGCCCAACAATTTGGCCGGCATTATTGTCTATATCAGTAACTTACTAAAGCTCTTGAAACAATAACAAAATGGTGGGCACCCCACCCCACTGCCATTGTGTGGAGAAATAACCTTTATTTATTTATAGAACAAATAAAATCCAATTCCACCCACCCCATTGCCAGATAATAGTGAACTAACGATGATATGAAATTGTTCTTTGTGGATAAATTCTAATTATTTATCTGATTTTATTAACCATTAAAACTTTTAAACATGATTTTGCATATACTATTTTCATATTATTATAAAATAAATAGGTAAATAAATAAATAATATCATAATAGTCTGCCAAGAAATTATCGATTTAGTTTTTTCATATTTTTTGAAAGTATAAATAATTAAAAAAAATTGAAACCAGACCTTCTCATTAATATTAAATGAAAAATGTGAAAAAAGGAATTTACCCTTTTTTTGAAAAAAAAAACAGAAGGAATTAACCCTTAGTATTGTATTTTGAGTATAATGGACATGGAAACTAAAAAATTCAGTATACAATTGTCCTGCATAAGAGATGAGCATATATTTTGGTTGTGTTTGGTTCCACAAACATGATGCTTTTCTTCTTTTTTTTTTTTCAAAATTAATATGACGTACATTTATAATTTCATAGAAATTAAAAAAATTAAATAATATGTTTAGAACTAAATATTTTATAATTTCCTAATAACGATATTAATTTTTTATTTTAATTATTGCATTATTTTAAAAATAAAAATTGAATTTCTAATAAATTTAAAGAGTGAATTGCACTTCAATCCTAATGATATGTCCTTTTATTATCGTGTCCAATAATGACGTCAATCATCATTCAATTATATGTATAAAATGAAATCCTAATTGCACAGCTTAGATAATATTTGAAAACCCATATGGGAATGGAACCTGTAGAAGTATTGAGAGAACAACCAATAATCTCTTGTTTATTAACGTGAATAACATATATATGTATTCTAAGGTTGTTACAACAGATTGATAAGCTAGAAGTGTACATAAGATATAAGTGGCTATATGACAAAGATAGATGTGGAATAGAAGAAATAGGATGAGTGCTCATCCTTATCACTCTCTTCCAAGTTGAACAGGGGAGTGAATAATATTCAACTTGGCTCTTAGCTATAGAAACTGCTTTTTGCTCAATGGTTTAATAAGTGAATATGCAATTTGGTCATAAGAGGCAATATATTTGACAATTAAAGCCTTGCTGAAAACTTTATCTTGCACAAAATGATGACCAATCTCCAAATGTTTGGATCTTGAATGAAATACATGCACATTTATGAGATAGATTGCATTGAGATTGTCACGTCAGATTATTGGAGGAGGGAGTTGACAAGTAGCCAACTTCAGTTAGTAGTGAGTACAAGCATTGAATTTTTTGGACAGTTGTTGCTAATGAACGATATTCCACTTCGGTGGATGATTGAGCAACACTTCGTTGCTTGTAGGAACTCTATGAAATAAAATTATTTCCCACAAAAATTGTGTAACCTGTTGTAGACTTGCATCAATTGAGCTTGCCTAGTCGATATCACTATAAGCCAAAATGGAGAAAGAGACAAACCGAAAAGAAAGAGACCATGATTGATAGTGGACTAAAGGTACCTTAACATTCGCTTCACGACATACCAATGTTCTGTTGTTGGGGCATGCATAAATTGAGAAACTTTATTGACTGCATAGCATAAGGTCTAGCCTGTGATGGATAAGTATTGCAATCCTCCTATTATACTTCTATAAAGACTAGGATTTTCAAAGGAGGTACCTGAATGAACTGAGAGCTTAGAGGTGGTATAAGAGGGAGTAGAAATGCCATTTGTGTTACTCATACTTGTTTTACTGATTAGGTCCTTTATATACATAGATTGAGTAAGAAGTAGCTCTGAAGAGAGAAAAGTGGCCTCCACGCGTAAGAAATAATGTAATTGGTATAACTCTTTTAAGGCAAATGTTTTTCCAAGAGATTGAAAAATGTGTTAGTCTTATAGTGATTGACCTCTATTTTTATCTTGACAATTAAATTAAATGTTACTAATACTTTTTTAATTTAGTGTTGTTTTGATAGCAAATAAAGTTTTAAGCCCATTAGAAATGAAGCACTTAGTGAAATCTTGAAGAATTCTTTATATCGTGTAACTTACAAATGCAACACACAAATACTAAGAACTCGCGACCACAACTTCAGGATTGCGACTACGAGATGTTAGCAAAAACTTCCAGAGAGGTTTGAGGTGTCATTCATGCTCACGAGAAGGCTTTTACGATGATGACAATCGTACTGCAATTGTAATGTTCAAATGAAAGTTATCGTTGTTTTTCAATCCAATAAGACTGTTGCCCAGATATTAAGCCAAGAAGGAGGGTTGAATTGAAATTTTAAAAATTTAACTTTAAAGTGCGGAAATATAAATTAATTTTTGGAGGGATAGAGAAATTTGACACAAGGATTTTTATAGAGGTTCGGGTGTTAACAAACCCTACTTCTCTCCCCAATCGCAATTGGGAGTTTCACTAACACACTAAGTGTTACAATGGAGTTTTACAAGCTCACTCCCAATTATGGTATTTCTCACAATGGTTCACACCTAACCCACAAATTCCTTGTGTTTTAATGGCTCACACAATAACCAATTCCTTATGTTTTATAGGCTCACACAAACAACCTTTATCTTGTGTTTTACAGGCTCACACAAACAACCTTTACTTTGTATTTTTACAGGCTCACACAACCAACCTTCATTTTGTGTTTTAAAAGCTCACATAACTAACCCTTACAAGTGTTCTACTCTTAACCCAGAAATACCCAAAACTCACTTGAGTAATAAATGATTACAGAGAGAAACACTTATAAATCTTTATTGCTCAATAAATGATGAGCAAAAAGATTTTCACAGAGAATAGATAAAGTATTAAATGTACAAATAACTTGTAATAAGATTTTAATTCAAAGTATTTGCTATCCTTTTGTACTGAATGCATAAATGACTTGCATTTATACTCCAATGGCTAATTATAGTCGTTATAGTGCATTTAATACGAAACTAGCCGTTGTACCAACCCAAATAATCGCGCCTGACATTTTTCTCTTTCATCTTTCACGGGCGTGACTGTTCTTCCAAGCCGTGACTGAAGTGGTGACCTTGGTCGTGAAGCTCTCTGGAAGGTTTTGAAACATTGGGTCATGGGCGTGATATATATCTTCACGGGCGTGACAAACTTCCCAGCCGTGATCCAAGTGGTGACTTTGGTCGTGAAGCTCTCTGGATGAAATTGTCATGAAGGTTCACAGATGTGACTTAAATGTGCATTTCAAGGTTTGTTGTCTTCCTTCATGGCCGTGAACTTCAAATGTTGGTTTTGGTGACGGTTAGCTTTTTCACGGGCATGACACATATGATCACGGGCATGAACATGCTACTTCCTTATTTTTATCTTTTAAGGATTAATCTTTCATTCTCCATTCTTGCTATTTTATTCCATACCCTGTTTAATAGACTTAGAAAATAAGTATGTTAAATACAATATTGCTATTTTATTTGTTATCATCAAAATGATGGAAATACCCCTTAAGGCTTAACAATCTCCCCATTTTTGATGGTGACAAATAATCTAGCAATATGTGCTTTTGAGAAGTCTCCCCCTCAAAAGATACTTAGGATAAAAATTGATGAAATGCAAGAATTGTAAAGAATGATGTAGCATTGAAATAAAATTTGTAGTTTTAAGTATATGCAAGTTATATGCAAATTATATCCAATATATACCAAAATTCTCTTTAAGTCATGAAGTATATGTAAGGTATATTTAAAGTATATCAAGGCATATTCATTATGTAACTTGCATTTAGGTATATGCAAAGTATACTTAAGATATATCTAATGTGTATGAAGTTCAATTTCATACTTGCATATTCATTTTGAATCAAATATTAAGTATTGCATTTAAAATCAAAATATTCCTACATTGCATTTAAACTCAAAATATTCCTACTTAATTCAATATATTTGTAGGTTTTGTAGGTTCTTCATTTTGATTCAAAATTAAGTATTATCTTAATATATTGCTAGTTTCTCCCCCTTTTGTCATCAACAAAAAGAATATAGAGATAAAATCACAATAGGAAAACAAAGCAAATATATTAATATTTAAAGAGTAGTACAAACCAAAGTAAATAAAAGTCAGAAAGGAAATTTAAAATTTCCTAAAAACAAAACAAACAAAACAAAAGAAACAACCATATTAAGGCTACCATCTAGCCTAACACCTAACCGGACATCCTATCCTTAAGTCGAGCAACCTCTGCCTCAAGGCTGTCCATCCGAAACTCCATGAAGTCTTTGAGGTTCTCTAACCTTTCGTCCATCGAAACATGCAGCTGCTCAAATCGTGGTGCCAAGAGGTCAACCACCTGCTGCGCCAAATTCGGTGTGAAAGCCGAGGATTGTCCGATGTCCTGCTCAGCCGCTGGAGGTGCTTCCTCAACCCAAGCCCTTTTTTTCTGCTGGATCCCTTGGAGGCCGGCTTTGAAATCCTTCGAATAATTATCTTCCCAAATTATTTCACCAGTAGTGTCTGTGAAGCGGTAGTAAATATTATTCTCATGAATAATTCTGACAGCCACTCCCATTTTAATGAAGGAATCGACATCCAATCGATCTCGAGGATGCCCTGGGATGAGATTGAAGTGATGGTCATCTAGCTTCAAATAGCCAAGCTTCAAGGCCATATGGGTGACATATCCACCAATGAGTATATCTCCGGAGGGTTTGGTGGCAATGGACAGAAGATGGTTTGCAAACCATCGAGAGAGTGCCACGGTGAGACCTCATCGGGCCATATCAAAGAGAAATAGCTCTGACTTCCTAATGGTGCCATTGTTGTCTCCAAGAGCAAATATGTTATAGGTTAGAAACCTATGCAAATATTTGTGCACTGGGGACCGGAGATGAGTGCTCTTGTTCTTCTTGACATCCTAGCTGCAATCCATGCCAAAATGAGTCCATGCTCGAGTTGCGAAGAATTCCACTTTGTTGTCATTGAGGATGCCTTCCAAGGGTAGGTTGAATAAGTCCCCGAATTCTATGGCATTGAGGGTGTTCGGATTGCTGCAGAGTTGGAATTTCACCACTCCAGTAGGAGACACTTGCATAGTGCTCAAAAATTCCAGGGTTGGCTTCCTTAAAGTGGGCTGATGAATATCCATGATTTCCTTCAAATGACAGGCCTGGAGTTGCTCTGTCATTGTCGTCTCAAGTCCAAGAGTGCGTACGGTTTGCCATTCAAAGGACCTTGATGAAATAAGAGGCCTTTGCTTCAAGGTTGAGTACCGAGGATGGCAATGCTCCGGGATTCTGTTCATGAGGTAGTCTGAGTACCTCCTGGGAGCATGAGACTTCTTCATAGTACCATTTGAAGAGCCAGTTTCCATTTGGATTGAAGAAATGAACTTTGTAGAGTTTGGAAAAATTTGACAAAAAATTTGAGAAAACCCTAAAGAAGGATGATTTTTGATGAAGGAAGGGACTTTTGATGGTATTTATAGCAAAATTTTGTGACTTGGGGGCCAAAATCTTCAATGCACCATTCAATGTATGTAAATGAGAGCGGTTTTAAGGAGTTGAAAGGTTAAAAGCTATCAAATAAAATTAAGTCCTAAAACAAGACTAAATCATTTCTATGAAGATTCTATCCCTTTTAACATAAAATTTTCATCAAATTTACTACCTTATATCTAGTGATATGATACAAAATCAAGATTATCACTTAATATTTGATAATTTAGCAATCACAAGGTTAATCCATCAATCATACCAAGTTCTCTTCTAATGAAATTAAATCTTTCCTCATTTAGAGACTTAGAAAAAATATTTGCCAATTGATTTTCTGTGCTTATAAATTCTAATGCAACATCTCCATATTGAACATGATCTCTAATAAAGTGGTGTCTAATGTCAATATGCTTACTTCTACAGTGTTGAATGAGATTCTTTGAAAGATTTATAGCCCTTGTATTGTCACATTTAATAGGTATATAGTTCATATCATGACCATAATCCTTAAGTTGTTGTTTCATCCAAAGAATTTGAGTACAACAACATCCTGCTGTTACATACTCTGCTTCAGCAGTTGAAAGAGCAATTGAAATTTGTTTCTTGCTAAACAAATAAACTAAGCACTCTCTAATAAAGTGACAAGTACCTGAAGTACTTTTTCTATCTAAAAGACTACCGACATAGTCTGCATCTGAATATCCTATAATATAAAAGGATGAATTTCTAGGATACCATAAACCTAGATGCAATGATCCATGTAAAAATATCTTTTTACTGTATGTAAATGAGATTCTTTTGGACATGATTGAAATCGTGCACACAAGCAAATACTATACATTATGTCAGGTCTAGAAGCAGTAAGATATAAAAGTGATTCGATCATACCTCTATAGAGCTTTTCATTAATGCTCTTACCCTTTTCATCCTTGTCCAATTTTGTTGATGTGCTTATAGGAGTCTTGGCATTATTGCATCCTTCCATTCCAAATTTTTTAATTAAATCTTTGGCATATTTGGATTGATTGATGAATATGCCCTCATTGCCTTGTTTTATTTGTAGACCAAGGAAATACTTAAGCTCTCACATCATGCTCATTTCAAATTCCCTAGTCATACACTTAACAAATTCTTGACAAAATAATTCATTAGTAGAACCAAATATTATATCATGAACATAAATTTGAACAATTAGTATATCATGCTTATGTTTTTTAATGAATAATGTGGTGTCAACATTCCCTTTTATAAAGTTATTTTCTAAGAGAAAAGAACTTAGTCTTTCATACCAAGCTCTTGGGGCTTGTTTCAAACCATATAAAGCTTTTAAAAGTTTAAAAACATGATTTGGCAAATCATAGCTTTCAAAGCCTGGTGGTTGTTCTACATAAACTTCTTCTTCTATATAACCATTAAGAAATGCACTTTTCACATCCATTTGAAAGAGTTTGAAATTCATGTGACACACATATGCTAAAAGTATTCTTATGGATTCTAATCTAGCTACAGGTGTATAGGTCTCATCATAATCTATTCCTTCTTCCTAATTATATCCTTTTGCAACTAATCTAGCCTTATTCCTAGTTATTGAACCTTGTTCATCTAGTTTATTTCTAAAAACCCATTTGCTACCTATAATTTGATGATCCTTCGGTCTAGGTACTAAGGTCTATACCTTACTTCTCTCAAATTGTTTGAGTTCCTCTTGCATGACAATTACCCAACTTTCATCATTAAGAGCCTCATCAACATTTTTAGGTTCAATTTGAGAAATAAAAGCAAGGTCAGTGGCTAAATGTTTGAAATGAGACCTAGTACATACTCCCCTTGAGAGATCACCAATGATTTGCTCTTTTGGATGATCTTTTGTCATTCTCCATTCTTTTGGGAGTTCTTGCCCATTTTCTTCTTGAGCTTGAGGTAGAGAATCATTTTGATGTGAATCTTCTTGATCATTTTCTTCTTTTCCATTTTCAAGATCAAGTCTTTCCATGTTACCTACAACATCATCAAGAACACTACCTTTCACAAGATCAAGTCTACTAGATTCATTAAAGGCAACATGCATAGATTCTTCACCAGTTAATGATCTTTTATTAAATACTCTATATGCTTTGCTAGTTGTAGAGTATCCTAAAAAGATACCTTCATCAGATTTATAAGCAAATTTTCCAAGGTTGTCTTTGGTATTCAATATGAAGCACTTGCATCCAAATACTCTAAAGTATGATATCAAGGACTTTCTTCCATTCCATAGCTCAAATGAAGTTTTGTTTAGAAGAGGTTTTTTGAAAACTCGATTTGAAATATAACATGCAGTGTTTGTGGCTTCTGCCCAAAAGTAAGTTAGTAAACCATACTCATTGAGCATTGTTCTAGCCATTTCAATTAAAGTTCGATTTTTCCTTTCAACTACCCTATTTTGTTGAGGTGTTCTAGGAGATATGAAATGCCATGTTCAAGACAAAAATTTCAAAGTTTTCATTTTCAAATTCTTTGCCATGATCACTTCTTATCTTTGAAATACAATACCCTTTTTCATTTTGAACTCTTTTAGCAAAGTTTTTGAAATTTTCAAAAGCATCACTCTTTTGAGCTAAGAAAATTACCCAAGTAAATCTAGAGTAATCATCTATGATGACAAAGACATAATGTTTACCTTCTAAGCTAGCAATTTTAGTAGGTCCAAATAAATCTAAGTGCAGGAGTTGAAGAAGTTTTGAGGTACTTACTATGTTTTTGGATTTGAAGGATGACTTGTGTTGATTTCCTCTTTGGCAAGGTTCACATGTCTTGTCTTTTTCAAATTTGACTCTTGGCAGTCCTTTTACTAGTTCTACTATGCTGAGGCTTTGTATTAAGTCCATGTTAGCATGACCAAACCTTCTATGCCACAACCAAGATTCATCACTAGTGGTCACAAGACACTTAGAGGAATGGTTAGATAATTCATGTTTGTGTTGACATCTCTATTTCTTTTAAATATCTCTTTACCATCGATGGAGATCACAAGACATTCATTGGAAGTAAAGATTACTTTGTTTCCTTTATCACATAATTAACTAACACTCAACAATTTATGTTTCAAACCATCAAGTAAGATATCTTTAATAAAAGTAGTACCATTAATACCAATAGAACCAATGCCAATTACCTTACCCTTAGCATTGTTTCCAAAGGTAACTTTACCTCTATCAATACTTTTGATTTCATTGACGAGTTCTTTATCTCTTGTCATATGCCTTGAGCATCCACTGTCTACTAGCCAAGCATTTTTGTTTATTGTGGACATGAGGCATACCTATAGAATCACAGTTCAAGTATGATTTTAGGTACCCAAATGAGCTTGGGTCCTTGGGGCTTAGCACATGAAGGTTCCCAATGAGCCTTTTTTATCCAACAATGTTTATTTATGTGACCAATTTTCATACAATAATTACATTATTTCGGTTTAAACTTGATTTTTGGTCTTACAATATATTTGAATGTCATATTTCTATTTAACTGATTTTAAGAACAATGACATGCACAATCATGATTAATTGATGCTTTTCTAGATGCATGCTTCTTATACATAAAGTTATGATTATTCTTTTTATGTATAGAAGGTTTAATATGCTTATTTCTTGGTGCTGTCCTAAAAAGTGTGGAGATGTGAGGTTCACTAAACTTAACAAAGATGGTTTTGTGGGAAGATGATGATGTGTCCTTAAATCCTAGACCATGTCTAATTAAGGGTGGTCTTTGAGACACAATGAGAGTATCTAAACTCTCTTTACCTTTGTGAAATTTGGAAATTGAATTTCTAAGTTCCTCAACTTCATTTTTCAAAGTGTTATTTTCTTTAAGCAAGGAAGCAGTTGAGGGTTTTGATGAATATTCATCTAATGACTTTTGGAGAGATTCATTAGATGATTTAAACTTTATGTTCTCCTTTTCGAAAACATCTATTTTATTTTTTAAATTAGAGATGTTATTCCTATAAGTACTGAATTTACTCCTATATTTCTCTAGTCCTCAATAGCCAAGAAGCATAGGTTGACCTCTTCGCTTTCATTATCATTTCTTTCACTTGAAGAGCTTTCGTCATCCCATGTGGCTTTGTGACCTTTCTCCTCATTGTCTCTTTGTTATTTGCTATTATGCTTCTTGAGCCTTAGACATTCTGGTTTGATATGTCCTTTCTTTCCACACTCATAGCACTTTACCTCTTCCTTACTTCTTTGTGCATCATTAGAAGTTTGTTTGAGGTTTCTTTGCCTAAATTTTCTGGAGTTACTCATTTTCTTCTCAATGATTCTTTTCAGTCTTCTTGAAAGCATAACAACATCCTCATTTTCATCATCACTCATTTCTTCATCATCTTCACTTTCTTCTTGAGATTTTGAAGTAGAGGCTTTGAATGCTAAAGGCTTTCGTTTCTCTGGCTCTACTTCAAGCTCTCTATCTCTTTTCACTGCCATTTCATGTGTGAGAAGTTTGCCAATCAGCATATCACTATTCATGATGCTCATGTCTTCATTTGCTTCTTCTATGCCAGCAACTTTTGAGCCATAGTCTTTAAAAGGAAGACTTCTCAGGATTTTGTTGTTTACATCTTCCAGGCTCAGATGCTTCCCAAGTTTCCTCATTCCATTTATAATGGCTAGAAGACGATTGGTCATGTCATTGATTGACTCATTGGATTTCATCTTGAAGAGCTCATATTCTGAGGTAAGAAGTTGAATCTTCTTGGACTTGACTTGCTTAGTTCCTTCATGATAATTTTCCAATGTCTTCCACATGTTGTAGGCTGTTGGGCAGTGTTGTATTCTTCCACATTCTTCAATAGATAATGAGCTTGAGAGGATTGTCATTGCCTTCTTATTTTTGAAATCTGCTCTTCTTTGAGGCTCTGTCCAATCATCTCTTGATAGGATTTCTTCTTCACCATCAGCTCCTCTTCTGGTTGGTGGTGTCCATTCTTTTCGTACACTATCCTAGACTTCAATTCTTTCACTATCCAGGTATGTCTCCATCCGAAACGTCCAATGGATATAATTTGCTCCATCAAAGTAAGGTTTGAGACTATGGAATCCTTCACTGGCCATATCTTAATCTTTACTAGCGCTTTTTAAGCTTAGATGCTAGACAAGTCTTTGATACCAATTGTTACTCAGATATTAAGCCAAGAAGGGGGGGTTGAATTGTAGTTTTAAAAATTTAACTTTAAAGTGCAAAAATAGAAATTAATTTTTGGAGGAATAGAGAAATTTGACACAAGGATTTTTATAGAGGTTCGGGTGTTAACAAACCCTACTCCTCTCTCCAATCGCAATTGGGAGTTTCACTAATACACTAAGTGTTACAATGGAGTTTTACAAGCTCACTCCCAACTATGGTGTTTTTCACAATTTTTCACACCTAACCCAGAAATCCCTTGTATTTTAATGGCTTACACAATAACTAATTCCTTGTGTTTTACAGGCTCACACAAACAACCTTTATCTTGTGTTTTACAAGCTCACACAAACAACCTTTACTTTGTATTTTTACAGGCTCACACAATCAACCTTCACTTTGTGTTTTAAAGGCTCACACAACTAACCCTTACAAGTGTTCTACTCTTAACCCAGAAATACCCAAAACTCACTTGAGTAATAAATGATTATAGAGAGAAACATTTGCAAATCTTTATTGCTCAATAAATGACGAGCAAAAAGATTTTCATAGAGAATAGATAAAGTATTAAATGTACAAATAGCTTGTAATAAGATTTTGATTCAAAGTATTTGCTATCCTCTTGTATTGAATGCATAAATGGCTTGCATTTATACTCCCATAGCTAATTATAGCCATTAGAGTGCATTTAATACGAAACTAGTCGTTGTACCAACCCAAATAATCGCACCTGACATTTTTCTCTTTCATCTTTCACAGGCGTGACTATGTTTGTCATGGGCGTGACTGTTCTTCCAAGCCGTGACTGAAGTGGTGACCTTAGTCGTGAAGCTCTCTGGAAGGTTTTGAAACATTGGGTCATGGGCGTGACATATATCTTCACGGGCGTGACAAACTTCCCAGCCATGATCCAAGTGGTGACTTTGGTCGTGAAGCTTTCTGGATGAAATTGTCATGAAGGTTCACGGGCGTGACTTAAATGTGAATTTCACGGTTTGTTGTCTTCCTTCATGGCCGTGAACTTCAAATGTTAGTTTTGATGACGGTTAGCTTTTTTACGGGCGTGACACATAGGATCACGGGCGTGAACATGCTACTTCCTTATTTTTATCTTTTAAGGATTAATCTTCCATTCTCCATTCTTGCTATTTTATTCCATACCCTGTTTAATAGACTTAGAAAATAAGTATGTTAAATACAATATTGCTATTTTATTTGTTATCATTAAAATGACAGAAATACCCCTCAAGGTTTAACAAAGACATTGACACATGTCTTCAGTTGAGCTGGAAAATTGGAGGAATTCTACACAATCAAAACTCATGGCCTCGACATGAATTTCGTGACCATGAAAAGATCACCACCAAAATACTATTCATTTTAGAGAGATTATTGACCACGAATCTCATCGCTAAAGGAGTCCTATGATCACGAGATTCAAACTGACATTACTGTTATACAAATAGTCAATTAGAATTTGCCATGTGTCATAGGGAGTGTAAAACACTCAAAACTTATGATCGTGATTTGGCCACATAAAGCAAGTGCAATTCAAATATTTTAGAATGTTAGGAATAATAATTGTCACTATTTGTAATAGCTAATTGGTGAGAAAACTCTATCAATTCCTCACCAAATAGCCATTAAAAGTAAAAAAACTCTTTCTAAGTGACAATACTTTTTTAGTTCTATTTTTCAACAATTTTGATACTCAATTGTGATAAAAGTTTATAAGAGTGAGCCTAGAAGAAAACCCTAATTAAGTTGTGTGTGAGCCAGAAAAAATACAAGAAATTGATTTTTATATTAGTTAGTAAAAACACAAGGGAATTTGGATTTGATATGATCTAAGAATGAAACAACTAGTTTGGAGTGAGGTCGTGTCATGTGACTTAATTGTCACAACCGTGACAAAAATGTTGAATTATACTTGTGACTTGTCGGGTCACGCCTATGAACGCCATTAGATATAAAAACATGATGGTTGTTCTTCCTTTCTCTCACAAACAAAAATAAAAAAAAACCCATAGAGTTCGAGATTTCCTTATACCGGTGACCAAAACCTTACATTTTTATTAGATTTCTAGCCTCAAAAACCTAAGCTAAAGCAAAAGATCACAAGCTCTTGGGAAAGAGGAGCATAAATAAGTGGTTATATTGAGGAAGTCTGAACCTTAGAAGGAAGAGATGAGTCGAATCTTTCATCTAGCCATGTTTTCCTTCAATTAAGGTAAGGAATCACATTTTCCTTTAATTTTTACAAGTTTTTATAGTTTTAATTATGTCTAGTTAAAATATGGTAGAAACCCATTTACAAATGGGTTAGGTTAAGGCTTGATCTTAAGAGATTAAGATTAAAGACCCATCTTTAATTTGTTTAAAAGTTATAATATGTGTTAGTAAGGGGTTATATGAGTTTAAGGATATTGAAAGGGTTAAAGTTAGGATTTTTACCCTTATGGCTTTAAAGGCTAAGCATATGAGTTTTTGATATTGATAAAGATATGTTATATGTGAGAGGAGTTAAAAGGGGAGGTGGTGAAATCTACCAAAAGGATAAGCAAGCTTGAGAGAAGTTTAGTTTTGTGAGGCTCCAATAGAGATATGTACATATACGTATTTAAATTCCCAAGTATGGCATGTTGGGTGTTAATTAAGTGATGATTCAATTGTATGCTTTAAATGCTAAATGCCAAGTTCACGCCTGTGAAGCTTGCTTTAAAGGTAATATAACGTTTTATGCAATGGTTATGTAAATATGTTCAATGATGATATATTGAAGTATATTTCTATGGATATCAATATATCAATGTTCTATGATAAGTTTGCATGCATGAACTAAATTGTATATGCTTAAGATATAAGTACTATAATGGAACTAATAAAGGATATGAACAAGTAAAGTCCAGACTCAATACTAACACTGGTAGTAGGATAGATGACATGCCATTAAGGGGGTTATAGTACTGTAGTTATATGTTTATCCAATTAATGTGACTTAAGTTTAGAGAGTGTCATTGACTTGAGGAGCCTGGACTGACACACATTATTATAGATGATATTACATGCAAAAACTATATGTTTACTCAGTCAATATGGCTAGCCTAGACTGGTGTCATTGACTTGAGGAGCCTATATTGACACATGTTTACAGATAGTGGCAGGGTGGCTTAAGCTTGGAGAGCTCCATTGTCCACAACTCATATCTGAACAGTTGGTGTTGAGAGTTGTTGTGCAATAATATCAAATATATTAAAGTAAGTAAAGAATATAGTAACATGAAATGAATGCAAAGGCTATGCAAGTAAGTTTATGCACATAGTGAAATGTTACATGTTGTAATTATCATTATATATATTCAACGAATTATAATTCCATAAGGTAAGATAGTTTATATGATATTATGATTCTTTTATCATGCCATGATATTTTTACATGATGTCATGAAATACATATAATGTATAATTATAAGTGAATTTCTATACCTATATTACCACTAAACTTTCAGTAACTTAGTGTGTGGGTATTTTCTCCACGCATATTAGAGCCTTATAGATAAGTAGAAGTTGAAAAAGAGAAGCAACCCAGACATCAAAGACATCAAATCAGACCTTATGCGAGTAAGTGATAGCACATGCTGCACTTTTTCATTTTTTTGTATATGTCATAGTAAGGGGGTTGTTTACTTGTATACATATTAATGTTGAAGAATATTTAATTCCTTATTAAGGACATGTATTTTTGTAAACCCCTGGTCAAGGGTTAACATGTTTATTTAAGAAATGAAATTTAAATATTAAATCAAGCAATTCTTTTACTGTATGTTTTATGCAAGTTATCATGGTCATGATGCAAAAAAAAATTTTAAATTTTGACAAGTTTTTCGCATAACTGTTTTTGTAGTGTCACTTAATTTTAATCAGTTTTATCCTGGTTAATTGAGAGAGTGCTATATTTAGCGGAATTATAGCTTAGATTTAGACGTTTCAGAGCCTAAGTGGGTTAAGGGTTTTCATGCATGCATGGTACATCGCATATGTCTCTGATGTGGGCTCTCTCTAACAACTTGTAGGAGTGAAGAGAGTATAGATGGAGCTAGAAGCTTATGATGTTGTCAAGAGAAATAGGTCTTTTGATCCAAGGGCTGCTAATCAGCCTACTGCTTTGAGTGTACAAGCTTTAGATGCTGCTACAGTCCCTCTGCAGCCACTTGTAGGGCAAACGGATCTAGGTTCCATACCAATCATGCAACAAATGGCTGGTATCGTGCAACAGTTGGCACATGCCATACCACATATTATACCATATGTACAGGTATAACCAGCTCTACTGTTGCCACCACTAGAGGCACCTAAGATGAAGATATATAGGTTTTGAAATTATGAGGCCATTGATTTCCATGACAGGGGTGAGGATAATCCCGCCACTACTGAGTTCTAGTTGGAGAAGACTAAGAGGGTTTTCGAAGAGCTTAAGTGCATTGAGAAGCATAAGGCAAAGTATGCAGTATGACAACTTTAAGAACATGCATATGAATGGTGGAAAATATCCACATACTCCATAGCCGCTGACTTGGGAATACTTTGCTACAAAGTTCAAGAAAGAATATGTGCCCTAAGTATACATAGATGAGAAGAGAAAGGAATTCATGATTCTGCGACAGAGGGGCATGATAGTTTCAGAGTATGCTAAAGAGTTAACACGGTTAAGTACATATGCCACAGGACTCATGGGGGATGAGAGTGATAAGTGCCGTCATTTTGTGGATGGTTTGAATGATGAAATAGGATATCATGTCATTTACCTATAGTTTGGGGAATTTTATACCCTTGTGTCCACCACCATCAGTATAGAAAAGAGAAGAAAGAAAAGAGTAAAAGAGAATGCCAGAAGACCCACAGCTAGTGTGGCATAGACTACCAGTAAAAGAGGCCGATCCTTTTCAGGACATCTCCAAGGTAGGGGACAGAATAAAGGACATAATCACTCATAGTCCAGTTTTTTTAGGAGGGGACCGCCCTCTAAGACTACCTTAGCCACTGCTAGCACACATACAACTAGAGACCTAACTCTTTTATATGGGACATGTCAGAGAAACCATCGATGAGAGTGTCGGTTATTTTTAGGGGTTTACTTCAGGTGTGGAACCCTATACCATATGAAGAGAGATTGCTCTTTATTGGCAAATGCTACACCCACACAAATAGCAGTATCGACATCGGTTCAGAACAAGAACCAGTCATGAAGAGGTCGTGCAGGACCTAGCGAGGCTATTTTAGAGACAGTGAATAGGCCGAGACTTAGTAGAGCTCCAGTTAGGGCATATGTTATAAAGGCCTGTGAGGACCAAGGATCTACAGCCATCATTGTGGGTACGTTTTCTTTACATGGCTCTGATTTATATGTTTTGATAGATCCAGGTTCTATACATTCATATATATGCACGAGCATGCCTTGTCAGCACAATATGACAATAGAGAAGTTAGAGTTTGAGATTGAGGTCATGAATCTTTTAGGATATAATGTGATTGTGAACTAGGTATATAGAAGTTTCCATTTGGTTGTTCATAGGAAAGAGTTTCCCGTAGATCTCATACAACTATTGTTTCATAAGTAAAGCCATATTAGGTATGGATTGGCTCTCACGGCATGAGACTGTTGTTGACTGCCGATCTAAGACAGTTGTTCTTAAGACTTTAGAACAAGAAAAAGTGTTAGTTGAAAGTCAAAGGTTTCCACAACCTTTACAAATGGTTTCCATGATTAAGGCACAAAAGATGATGCGAAAGGGATGTGAGGCTTATTTAGCTCATGTGATTGACACTAGGAGAGGTGTTCCAAATCTTTAGAATATCCTACAGTGAGGGAGTTTTCAGATGTCTTTCCAGATGATTTGCTCGATAGAGATGTCGAGTTCTCTATAGATCTCACACTAGGCACGACACTGATATCCATAACGCCTTACAAAATGGCACCTTCAGAGATGAAGGAGCTGAAATCTCAGTTGCAAGAGCTATTGGACAAGGGTTTTATTAGGCTGCGTGTATCTCCATAGGGTGCACCAGTTTTATTTGTAAAGAAGAAAGATGAGTCTATGATGTTATGCATAGACTACAGACAATTAAATAAAGTGACCATAAAGAACCTATATTCGTTGCTCTAGATTGATAATCTTTTCATTCAGTTAAAGGGTGCAGAAGTGTTTTCCAAAATTGATTTGAGGTCGGGTTATCACTAGTTGAAGATAAAAGTTGAGGATATAGCCAAGACAACTTTTAGGATTATATATAGCCGCTATGAGTTCTTGGTTATGCCATTAGGATTGACTAATGCTCCCATATCTTTCATGGACTTTATGAATAAGATATTCAAGACATATTTGGACTAATTTGTATTTGTTTTCATTAATGATATCTTAGTGTATTCCAAAAACCAAAACATTTGTAAGCAATTTTGCAGATCCTAAGAGATCAGATGCTTTATGCCAAGCTCTCCCAATGTGACTTTTGGCTTGATAAAATAGCTTTCCTTAGACACATCATGTCAGCAGCCGACATCATAGTTGATTCTAACAAGGTTGAGACAATCTTAAATTGACAGTCTCTTCAGAATGTGACTGAAATCAGGGATTTTCTTGGTTTGGTAGGTTACTACAGGAGCTTTGTGAAAGGTTTTTCTTTGATTGTTACTCCAGTGACCAGACTTTTGAGAAAGGATGAGAAGTTCAGATGGAATGACAAATGTCAAGCTAGTTATACAAGCTTAAGTGTATGTTGACAGAAGCCCCAGTTCTTACACAGTCAGTTCCCAAAAAAGAGTACATTATCTACAGTGATGCCTCTCACAATGGATTGAGGTGTGTCATGATGCAAGAAAGAAAGGTCATTGCTTATGCTTTTAGACAGTTAAAGCCATATGAAAAGAATTATCCCACATATGACCTTGAGTTGGCAACCATTGTGTTTGCTCTAAAGATATGACATCATTACTTATAAGAGAAAAAGTGTTATATCTACATTGACCACAAGAGCTTAAATATCTTCCGACACATAAGGAACTCAACTTGAGGTAGAGATGATGGTTAGAACTGATCAAGGACTATAATTATATCATCAACTACCATCCAAGTAAGGCCAATGTTGTGGCTAATGCTTTGAGCAAGAAGACTATAACGGAGTTGCATATTTGATCAACTGTCAACCAGGAAATCAGAGACGCACAAATACAAGATCGTAAGCTAGTTGAGATCGCTGAATGGTCTCTAAGGGAGAGAGACCGGATTCAACAGTTGAGTTAGACGACAGTGTGTTTTACTATGGCCGTTTATATGTGCCTGATGATATAGAGTTGAAGAATAGGATTTTAAAGGAAGCACTTGAAATCAAGTTTTCCATGCATCCAGGAAGTAATAAAATGTATGGGTGTTACAGTAGAGGCGTCCATCATTTTGTCCTATGACAGCAAATACTTCATATGGATACCCTTGATCTTAAAATGAGAGGGAAAGAATTCAGTAGTAACACTGTTAGTTTTTGTGAATGAGGAAATAGACAAAAGATTAGTTTCAATAGCTAGAACATGAAGAATGTTATAGAAATAAAAAGAATGATTATGAAAATGATAGCTAGAAAACCAATATGAGAGATTGAGAGCTTTTTACCATTGCCAAGAGTGATATTATCAGAGTCTTGACATTCTTTTTGAATGCTTAAATTTTCAAGATTAGGGATGAGATGGTGAGTTGCTCCTGAATCTATAATCCACTTTTGAAGAGTAGGAGTAGTGGTGGAGATGAGATTTGAGAAAGGTTTCTGCTGAAAAGATCTTGTGTCACAGTTAATCTTTGGTGAAGATTTCTAGCTATGTGACCAATGCCTTGACAATTGTGACATGTGAGATGTCCAGGAGGGGGAACGAGTTAGAATATTGGTGCTACTTGTGACACCCCCTCAACCCAGCAGCTCGTGCCCGGATGAGAGAGTGCTACCTCTGACTTCATCGTTTAAAATATCTTTATTAAATTTTGAACACCTAAAAATCATTCATTTTTTTTTATTTTTTTACCATTTATTTACTTTGCAGTATAAAAGAAAAGTCATAACATCAAAGATAAAAATACATTTTATTTAATAACATCTTCTTTACAAAGTATACCGTTTATTTTACAAGTACTATAAAATAAAATTTAAAACATAAATACAACAGATGTGTGACCCACGGTGGTTGATATACGCTGCTTTATTGAGTCAGGTCACCGTTAGCTTTATCTACTACTATCTACTTATTCTTTGCTATACCTGCGTGAGAGAAACTCCCACGCTAAGCTATTGGCTTAGTGGTGCATATAAATAAGACAATAAACTATTTTATGCAATCATGCATTATTATATAATAACTCATGCTTAATCATATTCTCATGTAAATATACATATCATAGTATTCTAGCATGTATAAACATCAAATCATATTCTTTTATCATATACTTGTTTACTATACTAAAACATCATTATATAACACGTCATAATCAAACATGTTACAAGTCATTATTTCTTTTATTTTCCATGTCACAATTCACAATTTCATTTTAAATTTCAATAATTCATTTATGTTCCACAAATTCTTTATTTATGCCCAAGACACCTATGAACCACTAACTAGGATAACGGAGTTGTCATCCAGGCATTCAGGAGTGCCACCCGGGCAATATGATATGTGCATATAAGTGCCAAACCCGGTGTAGATAACCGTGCCAAACTCGGCGTAGATAACCGTGCCAAACTCGGCGTAGATAATAATGTCATACCCGGCATAAATAACAGTGCCAAAACCGACATATATAACATTGCCAAACCCGACGTAGATAACATTGCCAAACTCGGCGTAGATAACATTGTCAAACCCGACATAGATAATCATACCATTAATGGATTTAATCATTTTCATCATACTCCCCTCTATTTTACATGCCAAACTATCCTAAGTTGGTTCTAGTTAGGTGTTCTATGGCTTATACAATTTCATTAAAATTCATAACAATTAATTTCATACTTTTCATGCATGTAATATCTAAAAATAATCACATAATCACTCAATTAAGATAATATTTATATAATATAACAAAGTTCTCATAATTTCACTCATTTCATTCCTCAATTCACATGCTGCCCTGCCACTGACAGATTTTGTCCTCTATTTTGGACCTTAATTTTGGTCCTGTTCCATTCTTAATTTAGTTACATGATCTTCATACAAATTTTAAATATGGATCTTAGATTTGATATTCAACTTGAATCACTTAATTATGAGTTCTTTATCAAAAGATAAGATAATATTAACACTAACCGGTCACTGATAATTCTGCTCAGAATTTTCTGGACAGATTCTAAGTCTAAACTTTATGAATTTTTCTGAAAAATTACAGATATATTCAGATATTATGGTCTAAATAAAAATTTTAGCCCTATATCTTAGCTTTCATATAGAATAAAGAACACACAAATCCAATCTCCAGAACTCAAGTTATAATAGTTTAAGTGCTTCTTGCTCATTATTAACAATTTTGCCCAGAATTTCTGGACAGATTCTATGTTCGAACTTTATGAATTTTTCTGGAAAATTACAGACATATTAAGGTTTTATAGTCTGAATGAAAGTTATAGCCCTATGTCTTATCTTTCAAACCCAATAAAGAACATGGACAACCGAGTTCCAGAAATTAAGTTATAACAGTTTAAGTACACACTGCTCATCAATTTTCAGCAAAGAACATACCAACCAATCACATTCAATTTTTACCAAATTAAATCCTAAGTCTAGCAAACATGCATCCCCAAGATTTTTCATCACAAATAATATTAATTCAGAATTATGAACATGCCAAATAATTAATTTATGCAATAAAAAAAATTAAAATAGGCTATTGCCTTAGGTTATGCACAAACCTCTCTTTTTCTCTTTACTTATCTTTCTCCTTTCCTTTGCTCCTTTGAGCCAAATCCTTGTCACTTTGAGTTCCTAAAGTTCATAAATAGATTATTAAAAATTCATAAACCTAATTTCTCCCTTTCTCCTTACTCTTTTAAGCTTCCTTAAGCATGAAAATGGAAATTTTCATGTTTTTTCTCTCTTTTTCTCACTTTCTTTTACTAGAATCAAGGTTTAGCTATGGAGGAAGAAGGGAAAACGTGGCTGGTTTGAGAGAACATAATTTTTCTCAATGAAAATGTATAAGGAAGAAGAAGAAACAATCAAGAACAAAGTGACAAAAGTCATTAAAATGGGGGACACATAAGCCACATTCTAGAAACCTTCATTAATGTCATATGCATGTATCTTCATTAGCTTATTAAACTTTGCCATTTGGTGTGTTATGCTTCAAGAAACGTGGGCTGATTTGAGGAAAAGATAAAAGTCTTCTAGATGTTTAAGTGATAAAGAAGAAAAGAGGCAATTAAGAGAAAATGACAAACTTAATTAATTATGGGACACCTAAGCTCAATTCTAGAAATTTTTCATTAATTTCTAATTCATGTATGTCAATTATCTTCTTAAAATGTGCCACTTGGTGTGGCCAGCCCCTTCCTATGTGTTTAATATCCCAATCATGTATTTAATTTATACTTATCCCATTTAAATTCTCCAATTTTTGGTAAATTGCAAATTGACCCCTAAATTTTTCAAAATTTGCAATTTAGTCCTTTATCAAAATTTAACATCTTTAAATATTTTGAACACTTTATTAGATATTTTCCATACTTAATTATAATTATTTTCATTATTTTTCGATAAAAATCCAAATTTAGACTTCGGTCAAACCGACGAGTCGAGTTAACAACTCGCGTGACTTTAGTCTAAATTAGCGGATATGACATTCTCTCCTCCTTAAAATAAATTTCGTCCTCGAAATTTACCTGTTAATTATGTGAACAACTGAGGATATTGCCTCTTCATGACTTCTTCATTCTCCCATGTGGCTTCTTCAGTAGCATGATTCTACCATAACATTTTAACTAATGGAACTTTCTTGTTTCGTAAAACTTTTTCTTCACGTGCTAATATAGCCACCGGTTCCTCTTCATAAGTCAAGTCAGTCTGCACTTCTATCTCTTCAGTTGGTATGACATGAGTCGGATCAGACCTATATCTCCTTAGCATCGACACATGAAAAACATTATGGATTTTATCTAACTCTGGTGGAAGGGCTAACCGATATGCCACTGGTCCTATTCTTTCCAAAATCTCATAAGGACCAATGAACCTTGGACTTAACTTTCCCTTTTTACCGAATCTCAATACTTTCTTCCTAGGTGAAACCTTGAGAAATACTTTATCTCCCACAACATACTCTATATCTCGCCTCTTTAGGTCAGCATATGATTTCTGTCGATCTTGAGCTGCTTTCAATCTTTCTTGGATAATTCTAACATTTTCTTCTGTTTGTTGCACTAACTCTGGCCCTATCAACTTCTTTTCACTCAATTCGGTCCAACAAACTGGTGTCCTGCATTTTCTTCCATACAATGCCTCATATGGAGCCATGCCTATGCTCGTCTGATGGCTGTTGTTGTAAGCAAACTCCATAAGATGTAAATATCTATCCCAAATTCCCTCAAATTCAAGCACACAACTTCTCATCATATCCTCTAGCAATTGAATAACTCTCTCCGATTGTCCATCCGTTTGCGGATGAAAAACCATGCTAAAATTGAGTCAAGTCCCCAAAGCTTGTTGTAGACTCTTCCAAAATTGTGAAGTAAATTTGGGATCTTTATCAGATATGATGGACATTGGCACTCCATGCAATCTTACTATCTCACTTACATAAATTTCAGCTAGCTTGTTCAATGAGTAGTCCATTCTGACAGGTAAGAAGCGTGTTGACTTCGTCAATCGATCCACTATCACCCACACTGGATCATGCTTTCTCTGAGTCATCGGTAAACCGGACACAAAATCCATCGTGATTCTTTCCCATTTCCACTTTGGAATTGGTATTGGTTACAATAATCCTGTAGGCAACTGGTGTTCCGCTTTCACATGTTGACAAGTTAGACATTTAACAACATATTTAGTGATATCCTTCTTCATCCTTGGCCACCAATATTGAGTTTTCAAATCTTGATACATCTTGTTCTCGCCTGGATGCATGGTATATACCGTTTCATGTGCTTCTTTTAAAATATCGAACTTCAGCTCTTCTACGCCAGGCACACAAATCATATTCTTGAAGTACATTGTGCCATCCTCTCTCCATGAAAAATCAGGCTTTTCTCCCTTTTTCACTGCCTCGACTATCTCTACTAACTTTTCATCTTGCTTTTGAGCATATTTGATCCTCTGCATCAAAGTAGATTGTATTCGCATCTCAGCTAAAATCTTCCTACTTAGTGCATCTGCAACCACATTAGCTTTTCCTGGCTGGTAGTCGATCACACAGTCATAATCTTTAATCAACTCCAACCATCTTCGTTGTCTCAGATTCAACTCTTTCTGTGAGGGAAGGTACTTAAGACTTTTATGATCTGTATAGATATAACATCTTTCCCCATATAGATAATGTCTCCAAATCTTAAGAGCAAAAACTATCGCAACTAACTCCAAATCATGTGTCAGATAGTTAAGCTCGTGAGGCTTAAGTTGTCTTGAGGCGTAAGCAATCACCTTTCCTTCTTGCATAAGAACACAGCCTAAACCATTATGACTAGCATCACTATACATAACAAAGTCTTTTCCTGGAATAGGCTGAGTCAAAACTGGTGCTTCAGTCAACATTGCCTTCAGCCGATCAAAACTTGCTTGAAACTTGTCTGTCCACTCGAAACTGACCTCTTTTCGTAGCAGTCGTGTCAAAAGAGTCGCTAATGATGAAAATCCCTTCATGAACCTCCTATAATATCCGGCTAATTCGAGGAAACTTCTCACTTCTGTCACATTTCGTGGTGGCTTCCAATTAAGAATAGCCTCAATTTTACTAGGATCAACCCGAATACCTTCTGCTGAAATTACATGACCCAGAAAACTAACTGATTAAAGCCAAAACTCACACTTAGATAGCTTTGCATACAACTATTTCTCCTTCAATGTTTGCAGCACTATTCTGAGATGTTGATCATGCTCTACTCGGTCTCTAGAGTAGACAAGAATATCAACAATAAACACTACTACAAATTGATCAAGGTATGGCCTGAACACTCGGTTCATCAGGTCCATAAAAGCTGCTGGTGCATTCGTCAATCCAAAAGGCATAACTAGGAATTCATAATGACCATAACGAGTCCTGAATGCCGTCTTAGGTATATCTGACTCTTTTATCTTCAGTTGATGATACCCCGATCGAAGATCTATCTTTGAAAATATGGTTGCACCTTTCAATTGATCAAATAAGTCATCAATCCTAGGCAGTGGGTATTTATTCTTAATAGTCACCTTATAAAGCTGCCTGTAATCGATGCAAAGACGAAGAGTGCCATCTTTCTTCTTGACAAATAATACTGGAGCACCCCATGGTGACACACTAGGTCATATAAAACCCTTATCTAACAACTCCTGCAACTGCACCTTTAGCTCTTTCAACTCTGCTGGTGCCATCCTATATGGTGTAATGGAAATAGGGGTGGTGTCGGGTACCAAATCGATAGCAAATTCAATTTCTCTATCCGGCGGTAACCCTGGCAACTCCTCTGGAAATACGTCAGGGAACTCACTGACAGCAGGAATATCCACCAACTTCGGACTTGATTTTTCCATATCAACCACATACGCTAAGTATGCTTCACATCCCTTATTGATGAGTTTCTGGGCTTTCAACACTGATATCACATTGTCTGGGTATCTTCTATCCTCACCCATCACCATTATCTCATATTGTTCTAGAATTCTGATGACCCATCACCACTATCTCATATTGTTCTGGAATTCTGATGATCATCTGTCTTTTTCCACAATCCACTACCACTCCATAACGAGCCAACCAATCCATTCCCAAGATCACATCGAACTCATGGAATGGTAATTCTATCAAGTCTGCTGGGAATTGCCTTTCTTGAATTTCAACTGGGCAACCCCTAAACATCTTGCTAACTCTCACACTGTGCCCTAATGGGTTAGTCACAATAATCTCAAATTCTAGAGTCTGTGGTTCTAAACCCTCTCGACCTGGTGGTGGTGTGCATATGTATGAATGTGTCGACCCCGGATCTATCAATGCATGTATGTCGGAGCCAAAGAGAAGGAATTTACCAATTAAGACATCCGGTGCATCCTGCTCCTCTTGGCCTCGCATGGCATATGCCCTGGCTGGGGCAGCTCTACTACCTTCTGGCCTCTCAACTGTCTCTAATCTGAACTGACTAGACCCTGATCAGCCTCCTTTGCCTTGCCCTCGACCTCGACTTCTGCCTTGCCCAGAAGCCTGTGTCTGCATCAGCTCAGTGCTCCCCAAACCTCTGCCATACTGTAACAAGGGACAATCTCTCCTCATATGGTCTATAGAGCAACATCTAAACCACGCTTCTATCATCCACCAACACTCTTCGGGATGAGAACAACCACAATGTTGGCATTCTGGTAGGGGTAGACATCTATATGGTGTCTGTTTCGATGCACTGGCTGTCGAAGAAACAAATCTCGTGGGTTGTCTCGGCTTGAAGGAAGAAGGCCTGTTGGAACCCCCAGCCTGAAATCGGCCACTGAAAGATCTAGCTCTTTTGCCACTTGACTGTACTCTACCTAGTTGTGATATGGGCCTATTGAACCCTCTATCTTATGTTGACTATTGTGTGGCTAGAACTCTCTCAACTGTTCTAGCAGATGCTAGCAAACTAGAAAAACTCATCAGACGTAGAGCTGAGACTTGTAGCTTGATTGGGTCTCTCAATCCATCTTCAAATCGTCGACACTTATTTACCTCAGTGGATACAATGCCTCTAGCATACTTGCAAAGATGTGTGAATTCTCTTTCATATTCTGTTACCGATAAGTTTCCTTGTTTCAGCATCAAAAACTCTCTTTTCTTATCATCTGTGTAGATAGGAGGAATATACTGCTCCTTAAACTTTTCTAGAAAGAATTCCTATGTCATAGGGTCAGGAGCCTCTGTGCTCTGTGATTCAGATCGCCACCATTCATATGCATGCTCCTGTAGTAAAGATACTGCATACTCATATTTATGCTCGTTTGTGCAACACATCTGATCAAAAACTCTCTCTGCCCGTTCTAGCCAAAACTCTGCCACTGAGGGGTCATCTTCTCGTTTACCGTAGAAATCGGGTGCCCCTAACTTCCTTAGTCTCTCAAATTGTAATTCTGATGAGGCTGGTTGTGATGCTTTTTGTAGCAAATCTATCATGTTCATCATAAGCTCTGTTTGTCCTGTGCCAGCAATAGATTGCCCTCTTGATAGGCTAGCACTAGATCTAGATACATTAGCTTGGCGACGACTGGGTCGCGATGAAGCCTGTGTTTCAGTAGGCTCATTACTTTCGCCTTCTTCAGCCACAATATGTCGTGACCCTGAAGCCATACTATACCTATATCATAAAATAATGGCCCCAATCAGTAAGCAGCAACTTTAATACTTAATTGTGGGTACACACATGTTATAATTATTTTTGAAAACCATTTTCAAATCTCAAAACTGCCCAAACCAGGCTTTAATACCAAAATCCAGAAACACCAACCTGGTGCTCTGATACCAAAAACTATGACACCCCTTCACCCAGCAGCTCGTGCCCGGATGAGAGAGTGCTACCTCTGACTTCATCATTTAAAATATCTTTATTAAATTTTGAACACCTAAAAATCATTCATTTTTTTCATTTTTTTACCATTTATTTACTTTGCAGCATAAAAGAAAAGTCATAACATCAAAGATAAAAATACATTTTATTTAATAACATCTTCTTTACAAAGTGTACCGTTTATTTTACAAGTACTATAAAATAAAATTTAAAACATAAATACAACAGATGTGTGACCCACAGTGGTTGATATACGCTGCTTTACTGGGTTAGGTCACCGTTAGCTTTATCTACTACTATCTACTTATTCTTTGCTATACCTGCGCGAGAGAAACTCCCACGCTAAGCTCTTGGCTTAGTGGTGCATATAAATAAGGCAATAAACTATTTTATGCAATCATGCATTATTATATAATAACTCATGCTTAATCATATTCTCATGTAAATATACATATCATAGTATTCTAGCATGTATAAACATCAAATCATATTCTTTTATCTTATACTTGTTTACTATACTAAAACATCATTATATAACACGTCATAATCAAACATGTTACAAGTCATTATTTCTTTTATTTTCTATGTCACAATTCATAATTCCATTTTAAATTTCAATAATTCATTTATGTTCCACAAATTCTTTATTTATGTGTTTATTTATGCCCAAGACACCTATGAACCACTAACTAGGATAACGGAGTTGCCATCTAGGCACTTAGGAGTGCCACCCGGGCAATATGATGTGCGCATATAAGTGCCAAACTCGGCGTAGATAACCCTGCCAAACTCGGCGTAGATAATAATGTCAAACCCGACATAAATAACAGTGCCAAACCCGACATAGATAACATTGCCAAACTAGATAGCATTGCCAAACCCAACATAGATAAAATTGCCAAACTCGGCGTAGATAATCATACCATTAATGGATTTAATCATTTTCATCATACTCCCCCCTATTTGGCATGCCAAACTATTCTAAGTTGGTTCTAGTTAGGTGTTTTAGGGCTTATACAATTTCATTAAAATTCATAACAATTAATTTCATACTTTTCATGCATGTAATATCTCAAAATAATCACATAATCACTCAATTAAGATAATATTTACATAATATAACAAAGTTATCATCATTTTACTTATTTCATTCCCCAATTCACATGCTGCCCTGCCACTGACAGATTCTGTCCTCTGTTTTGGACATTAATTTTGGTCCTGTTCTGTTCTTAATTTAGTTACATGATCTTCATACAAATTTTAGATATGGATCTTATATTTGATATTCAACTTGAATTACTTAATTCTGAGTTCTGTATCAAAAGATATGATAATATTAACACTAACTGGTCACTGATAATTCTGCCCAGAATTTTCTGGACAGATTCTAAGTCTAAACTTTATGAATTTTTCTGGACAATTACAGATATATTCAGATATTATGGTCTAAATAAAAATTGTATCCCTATGTCTTAGATTTCATACAGAACAAAGAACACACAAATCCAAGCTCCAGAACTCAAGTTATAACAGTTTAAGTGCTTATTGCTCATTATTAACAATTCTGCCCATAATTTCTGGACAGATTATATGTTCAAACTTTATGAATTTTTTTGGAAAATTACAGATATATTCAGATTTTATAGTCTAAATGAAAGTTATATCCTTATGTCTTTTCTTTCAAACCCAACAAGGAACATGGAAAACCGAGTTGCAGAAATTAAGTTATAACAGTTTAAGTGCACACTGCTCATCAATTTTCAACAAAGAACATATCAACCAATCACATTCAATTTTTACCAAATTAAATCCTAAGTCTAGCAAACATGCATCACCAAGATTTTTCATCACAAATAATATTAATTCAGAATCATCAATATGCCAAATAATTAATTTATGCAATAAAAAAATTAAAATAGGCTATTGCCTTAGGTTATGCACAAACCTCTTTTTTTCTCTTTTCTTTCTCTTTACTTCTCTTTCTCCTTTCCTTTGCTCCTTTGAGCCAAATCCTTGTCACTTTGAGTTCCTAAAGTTCATAAACAGATTATTAAAAATTCATAAACCTAATTTCTTCATTTCTCCTTACTCTCTTAAGCTTCCTTAAGCATGAAAATGGAATTTTCCATGCTTTTTCTCTATTTTTCTCACTTTCTTTTACTAGAATCAAGGTTTAGCTATGGAGGAAGAAGGGAAAACGTGGCTGGTTTGAGAGAACAAAATTTTCCTTAATGAAAATGGATAAGGAAGAAGA
Organism: Triadica sebifera; assembly: GCA_023653625.1. NCBI lineage: Eukaryota > Viridiplantae > Streptophyta > Magnoliopsida > Malpighiales > Euphorbiaceae > Triadica > Triadica sebifera. The sequence goes on from CM042895.1 coordinate 33,254,915, forward strand.
AGAAACAATCAAGAACAAAGTGACAAAAGTCATTAAAATGGGGAACACATAAGTCACATTCTAGAAACCTTCATTAATGTCATATCCATGTATTTTCATTAGCTTATTAAATTTTTCCATTTGGTGTGTTATGCTTCAAGAAACGTGGGCTGATTTGAGAAAAAGATAAAAGTCTTCTAGATGTTTAAGTGATAAAGAAGAAGAGAGGCAATTAAGAGAAAATGACAAACTTAATTAATTATGGGACACCTAAGCTCAATTCTAGAAACTTTTCATTAATTTCTAATTCATGTATGTCAATTATCTTCTTAAAATGTGCCACTTGGTTTGGCCAGCCCCTTCCCATGTGTTTAATGTCCCAATCATGTATTTAATTTATACTTATCCCATTTAAATTCTCTAATTTTTGGTAAATTGCAAATTGACCTCTAAACTTTTCAAAATTTGCAATTTAGTCATTTACCAAAACTGAACATCTTTAAATATTTTGAACACTTTATTAGATATTTTCCATACTTAATTATAATTATTTTCATTATTTTTCGATAAAAATCCAAATTTAGACTTCGGTCAAACCGATGAGTCGAGTTAACAACTCGCGTGATTTTAGTCTAAATTAGCGGATATGACACTACTGTTGAGAATAAAATGAGGAATTAGATTGTTCTGAGGATCTTCTCCCTCGTCCTCTTAAAGACCTACTTCCACATCATCGATAAGTGATAGAGGATTGTGAGGTAAAAAATGTTGATGGTGGGGTAGGTAAAAAATGTTCTGTTTTTTTGGCTTCAAATGCAAGACTTGTTTTTTCATTAAGTAGTAACCCATAGAGATCATCAAGGTCACGACATCAATTCTGTTTTCAAGTGATCGGATGAAAGGATAGTATTCTGGTCCCAATCTATTTGTTATGACGTAAATTAAATCATCTTCACTCATCGCATGTTGAAGAGTTACAAGTTGATCGTACATGCTTTTAGCACATTAAGTATAACTTGCTATGGATTCATTGGAATCATTTTGAAGTTTGAATAAGGTGCTCTTGATTGCTCTTGCTTGTGCTTTGGAACCAGAGGCATAAGTGCATACGAGTCTATCCTAGATATTTTTGGCACATGAGATTCCTATCACCAGTGGAATAAAGCCTTCGGTTATGGAGCCAATAATCCAACTCAATACCAATTGGTCTTGACGAAACTAGGACTCATAATGTAGATTTAGTTGGTTGTTCTCTGTAAGTTTTGGTGGAAGTTGCGATTTTCCATCCACATGTTTGGCGAGATCATAACTATGCAAGAGAGGTAGTATTTGGGCTTGCCATATGAGATAATTGGTTAAGGTTAGTTTCACTAGTAGATGCGTGGTAATATTTGCTAAAGTGGAGACCTGTGGATGTCTTTGTTTGTGAGGTTGCTAGTATTCAGGAACAAATTTATATGGAGAGAGGTGGGGGCACTTTCTTCCGTTGGCCAATTAAATTTAGATGAGAAAATATATTATATATATTTTTTGCCCTTATACTCAAATTTATCTTTGTTCCACATATTTAATATATCAAATATTTTCTTCAATTAACTAATTAATATGTAATTAATAATTAACATAATTAATAAGTTAAGTTTATAAACTAATATAAAATATAACATTAAGTTTATACAATTAATTATATAGTTTTTACTATGTTTCTCATATAATTACAAATAATTATATATTATTTTTATGTTTCTTCATATAATTGTTTGTAATTATAACTTTTTTTTGCTATGTTATTTGTAATTACTAGCAGCTATATATCATATTTTATATTTATATAATTGTTTAGCAATTATATAGTTTGCACTATATTCATCATTTAATTGTTTTATATAATTGTTGACAGTTCAATTATATGTTATTTCTATATTCCTTCATATAATTATTGATAATTATATAATTTTTGTTATGTTTCTTCATATAATTGCATATTTCATATATAATCATATAATTGCTAGTAGTTATATAGTTTTTATTATGAATCTCATATAATTATTGAAATTTATATGTTATTTTCTATTTATTATTAAATAATTAATAACATTTTAATTATTAATAATAAATATAATATATTAAAATATTAATCAGGTTCCATAAATTAAATCAATACTAATCGTAGAGATAAATATTTTTGAAAGTGTAATTGAAATTTTACTAATATGACAATTTAAACCACACTTTACTCTCATTGAAGTTAATTTCTGGATTCACCTTGGCTGATATTATTGTTTGATTTGTTGAACAATCAGTAGCCATAAAAAGAGCTGAGTTTTTAAATTTCTTAATGTTCTGATACCATGTAGAAGTGTTAAGAGAACAACCAATAATCTCTTATAATAACGTGAAAAATATATACAGGTATTCTAGGGTTGTTACAACAAATTATGAAGCTAAAAGTATACATTAGATATAGATGGTTACATGAGATAGAGATGGATGTGGAATAGAAGTATGATGAGTGTTTATCCTGATCAGAACCCATCAAATCAGCATATGCTCATGGCTTCAAGTTGAAGACTTGAAGGGAATCGCATCTTTAACTATTTTCTCAACCCAAATACATATAGTTTTCATTTTTTATTTTTCTTTTCTTAATTCTTAACCATTCAATATATGACGTTCATTAAATTTGCATTGAACATGTTTGCAAAATGAAAAAAATTACTGCCTTCTAAGTTTAAAACTAATGATTAAACTAGGAAAATATATCCATGCCATCCCATATCACCTTTCAAAGATAAAAATATAAAGGTTTTTTTTTTAATTTCACATGAATTAAAAAAATAATTTTATAAAATTAAAAATTTATCAAATGTGATTAATATATTTAAAATTATGAGTTATATATATATATATTTTTAAATATTTGTATTTTAATTAAGAACAAATAAAAATGAATAATTTTAATTAATTATATTATTGAAGCGAGAATATAGGAATATAGTTTACTACTATGTTGATTTATTATTTTTTTTAGAGAGGGGAATATCTTTAAAATAAGGGGAGTTTTGAATATGATATATTCATAAAGTGTTGTATTTTGAGAGGAAGGTAGGAGGAGATGATAAAGGTTTAGAAGGTATTTAAAAGTTTTAAAAGCCTCCTCCAAAATGGGGGATTTTGGAGGTTTTTTTTATTTTTTATTCTTTTAAACTCTATCATCAATCATTTTACTTTTTACTTATATTACCCTTATAAATTATTCTCATTTCTCATGTCCATAACTTTCCTATAAATCTTCATTTATCTTAATGTTTTGACCATTTCACATCTTCAAGTGTTTGATAAAAATTTATTTAAGATTGTTGAAAAATAAAGAAAGGACTTGATTACAAAATAAAATAATTCTCTATTGCAAACTATAATTTTGTGCAATGGAACACACATAATACTCACTCTTTCTCACTCCTCACACTCTTATTGTACTTTCACATTGCACTTTACACCTCACTTGCACCCTTTTTCAAATATACATAACATTTGATTTCTATCTCACACTAATTATCTCTTATTACTAACTCACATACACATTCTCACACTAGCCCACTAACTCATTTTCTCTCTTACTTTTTTAACATATGACATAATAAGCAATGATTATATTTATAAGCAACTATATTGGTGACAACAACTCCAAAAAATTTATAGACTTTTCTTAGATATGATGGCAGGATATTAAACAATTATAAACTTCTAATTAGAAAAGATTAGTATATTGTTCTAGAGAGGCAGTGATGCACTCTTAACACTCCTCCTCAACACCGACACTTTAAACTTTTTTTTTTTTTTCTGACTTCGGAATTCCTTGTCCATCTTCATCATAGTAAGTTTTGTCTTCATCTCATGTATCATTCCTTTTGCTCTTCATCAATCGTAGCGTATCATTGTCTTTAGCTCTCCATTTGCGGCTCTAAATTTTATGTTTATATTCTTTAAAACTTCTGCCATCAATTTCTTCACCTAATATCTTATTAGTATCTTTTTATTGCAAATTTACATATTGTTCTTCTTGTATTATCTTTACTTCTACTTCATCTCGCTTTTGTGTCAAAACTTTATCTTTTAATTCTTCATCACTCGAAGACCATGATAATTCTTCCATTATTTTAGGACTTTCTTATTTTTTCTTCTAATTGTTCCTCAATACTTTGTAGTCTGTCATTTTTTTTCGTAGTTAATTTCTTCAACTCGTTCTTTTTCCATGTTTAGAATTATCTTTTCAAATTCCACAATTGAATTCAACTGATCCTGAATTTCTTATCCTATTGGAGCACTTTCAAAAAAAACTTGATTTTGTTATGTCTCATTCTTCATCACTTTCATATGACTCTTCAAGATACTCTAGCATTGTAGATGATGTTAGCATATCCCACTTGACCTCATTGTCACATGTCTCTATAAACTCATTTAAATCATTCTTTACTTGCTCTTCAATTGCACAAGATGCTTGAATGTAGAAGTTCCATTCCTATTCACTTTGAACCTTAAATTGTCATGTCGTTGCAATATTCCCTTCCGTCCTTTTGTATCTATAGTCCCAAACATAATGACATTGTTTATCATAATTGTAACATTCTACATCATATCAACAAAATCTTTTATCTTTTCTATTTTCTTAGTCTTGACGTTGTTGTGCTCCTCCTTGTGAAACTCTCCCTAGTTTAAAGCTTTTTGAACCTTCTCTTGATGATTTATTTTCATTTTCGGTTTTAGCTTTTATATTTTTTCAACCTTTGGATTAGCGTTTCACTTTGCTGCTAAAGAGTGCCTCATCTTCACTCTTTAGTGAAACTCATGCCATCTGTTTAGCCAAGCTTTCTTGATTGGCTAATAGGTTTTCTAACTCTTACAATGATGTTGTTTTGGCCATCATTGAACATCAATGATAAATCTAAGATAGTTGGATCTCAATCCATGAATAATAATTCTTCTCTTTCAAGAGTCAGTAATTGTAGAGTCAATATCTAACTCTACAATTTCATTGCAGAGAGAATTTATCTTTGAGAAATATTGATTAATTGAAATGACCCTTTGCTTAGTAATTATTAACTCATTTTCAAGGTAATAAAGTCGCATTTCATTTTTTGAATAACGAGATGCAAGAATATCCCATATCTCATTTGATATTTTTGCATCTTTAATATATTTGAAAATATCATCTTCAATAAAAATTTTAATAACGTATAGAGCCTTACCAGCTTTGGCCTTTCATTTTCGCACTTAACCTACAGTAGCCTCTGTTCCATTGTTTTGAGGTGGTGTGGTGTCACTTCTACCAATGATATCCCATGATTCTTATCCCTCCAAATAAGACTTCATAATAGTTTGCCAAGAACTATAATTGTAATGCTTGTAATTGGAGCTTAGTAATTAATACTAATTAAGAGAGATAAGTATGTGAGTAAGTGTTATGGGAAAAGAGTTGAAAAAAGATAAGAAAGTGAAATGTCATAGGGTTCACGCTCGTGACAATATTTTCGGGACCGTGAACCATCAGGAATTCTAGGTTTAAACAGATTCACGGTTGTGATAGTAGTTGTCACACCCGTGAATATCGTCAGATATAAATTTCATCAGTTGTTCTTTCCTTATCTCATGAGTTAAAATCAAAAGAGAACCCTAAAATTCAAGATTTCTCATACTAGAGGCCAATGTCTTATGTTTTTATTTAATTTCTAGCCCTAAACACCTAATCTAAAGTAAAAGATTAAAGTTTAAGCAAGTTATTATGAGAGAGAAGCACAAAGAAGAGGTGTTCTTGAGGAGCCTGAACCAAATAAAGAAGAGAGGAGTTGAATCTTCCATCTAGTAGTTTTTCCTTCGATTAAGATAAGAAATCACATTTTTTTTCGTTTTTACTAGATTCCACAACTTTAATCATGTTTAGTTCATTTATGGTAAAGACCCATTTCCAAATGGGTTAGGTTATGGCTTGATCTTGAGGGTTTATGGTTAAAGATCTTTCTTTAAGTTGTTTAAATATTATAACAAGTGTTAGTAAGAAATTATATGAGATTAAGCTTGTAAGAAGGGTTAAAGTTAAAGTTTTTACCTTTATGGCTTTAAAAGCTAAGTTTAAGGGTTATATATTTTGATACAAAGATGTTATATGTGATAGGAGTTGAAATAAGATGTGGTGAAACCCATCAAAAGGGATAAGCAAGCTTGAAAAAAGCTTGATTTTTTAGGCTTCATTAGAGGTATGTACATATATGTATTCAAATTCCTAAATATGGTGTGTTGTGCATTAATTAAGTGATAATTGAATTGCATGCTCTATATGCTAAATGCAAAGTTCAATGATATAATTAATGCCATGAGATAGAAGTAATTGTATGAGAAGTGAAAGTATGCCTTAAAAGGAGTATTGATGATGCTTGTATTATTAAATGCAATAAATGTCCCTAAAGATGTATTAAATAGAGTAATGAATGATGATGTCTTAATAGGTGAAAGAGGTTAGTAAAAATGGTTATATGCATAAAGAAACATAAATATTTGATAAGATGATTTATGAGAACAAAATAGTAAATGAAGTGATTATATGTTTAAATGATGTTTTAACATGATGAAATGCATAATGTGATGAGTATGTTGATGGAAAAAGGTTGTCATGGGACAATCATTAAAGACCTCGTATGTGACTTGTAATAAATGCATATTTTAATGTTGTTAACTGCTAAAAAATCCAAATTTATGCTTATGATTAAATGTTCATAACCGCAAATCTCATTAGAAGAATAAAATCACAACCATGGAGAAATTGCACAAAATGGAAAGAAGCTTTCACAATTTAGTTCACGGTTTGGGTTACGGCATGGTTAATTATGACTGAGGCATTCACAATTGTGAATATATAGTTCATGCATGTGAAGCCTAGTTTAAATGATATATGATATTTTCTTAAATATTATGACATAATGGCTATTCACATTCCTTTATGATAATATATTTTAAGTATGTTTCTATGGGTATTAGTACATGAATGTTATACGATAAGTTTACGTATGATCAAATGTATATGTTATGAGATATAAATGTTATAATGAAGTATAATAAAAATAATATCAACAAATAAATTCCAGACTCGATATTAGGACTAGAAGTAGAATAAGTAAAATGCCATTAAAGGGGTTTACGGTACCGTAATTATATGTTTACTCAGTCAATATGACTTAAGCTCGAAGAGCGCCATTGACTTGAAGAGCTTGGATTGACACACATGATTATTGATAATATTGCATACAAAAGTTATATACTTACTCAGTTAATGTAGCTTAAACTCGGAAAATGCCATTGACTTAAGGAGCTTAGATTGATACATGTTTATAGACAGTGGCAAGGTGACTTAGCTTAAACGAGCGCTCCTATTCACAACCTGTATTCGAATAGTTCATGTTTAGAGTTGTTGAAAAATGATTTTTAAAGTGATTAAAAAATGAAATGAAATGAAAAAAGAGGTTCAAAGATACAAGTATTCAATAATACACCATTAATATGTTATGTGCTTTTAAAAGAAATTAAATGCTCTTGTTTATGTTGTCAAAGCCTAGTAAACTATCTATATTATATATTACTTGATGTATGATGTGTGATTGTATGTATAAATTTCTATGCTTATATGTATCATTAAACTTTTAATAGCTTAATGTGCAGATATTTTCTCATGCAAGTCGGAACCCAATAGATAAAGGCAGAAGTTGATCAAGAGGTAGCTCAATATTAGAGACAATAGTTCAAACCTTATGAGGGTCGGTGATATCTCACATCACACTTTTGTATTTTGTACATGTCATAGTGATGGAGTTGTTTACTTGTATACACATATGTAAATGTAAGAATTATGTCATCTATGCCAAAAACATGTATTTTTGTAAACCCATGGATAAGGGTTAGTCATATTTTTATGAAATTTGTAATTTTAAATGTTGAGTCATATATTATTTTACTTCATATTTTATGCAAGTCATTATGGCTATGATGTAGAGAAAAATTTTAAATTTTCACAGATTTTCTGCATATAGGTTGTGTGGCACTCGCTAATTTAGCTGGACTAACTTTGGTTAAGCAAGATGACACTACAATAATTGTGATTATTGAGCCTTTTGATCGCACCCATCATTTGAAAATATGCCATCATGACTTGATAAAATTGTCCTTATTATCAAGTAAGCTTGGTACCCAGCCAATTTCCTTCATAGTCTCGGACTGTGCACGAACACGCTATCTACAATTCTTGACTGCCTTTTCTCCAAGCTCTTGATCACTAACGTTGGTTCCAGACTAACTAGACTCTGATACCAAATTGTTGAAAAATAAAGGAAGGACTTGATTACAAAATAAAATAATTATTTATTGCAAACTATAATTTTGTATAATGGAACACACACAACACTCACTCTTTCTCACTTGCACACTTCCTCTCACTCTTATTGTACTCTCATATTACACTTACACCATTTTTCAAATATACATAGCACTTGCTCTCTATCTCACACTAATTATCTCTTATTACTAACTCACTCACACACTCTCACACTAGCCCATATCTCTTATTACTAACTCACACACAACACTCTCACACTAGCCTGTATCTCTTATTACTAACTCACTCACAACACTCTCACATTAGTCCACTAAATCATTTTCTCTCTTACTTTTTTTACATATGATACAATAAGCAATTACTATATTTATAACCTCTACGTTGGAGACAACTCCAAAAAATTTCTATACTTCTCTTAGATATGACGGTAGAATATTAAACAATTATAGACTTCTATAGACATTGCTTAATAAGAAAAGATTAGTAGATTGTTCTAGAGAGGTGGTAAAACACTCTCAACAAGGATCAATTAGTTTTCAAAATTTAAGTAATTATTTAAGACAAATTTATACTATACAATTATAATTATATAAAAAATAAAAATAAAATTTTATTTATTATATTTATATATTAATCTTTTTATTAAAAAATAATTTTATTTAATTTTTATATCTAAAATTTTAATTTTTAAGATAAAAATGTTTTAGTAACTTTTATATTTAACTTTACCTTAAAACCTTCTTTTTCTATACATTGCTTCTAAACATAACGACATAAGTATCATATCTTACTTCACTTTTCTCTAGCTTATTTTATTTTATTATATATTTCCCTACCCCATTCAAATAGACACTCAAAAATTAAGATGTTTTTTGGATTGTAATTTCTGATTTATGATATATAAATGATAATGGTTTTTTTTTCTTTTTTCTTTCAAAAAAATACGATGAGTGACAATCATTTAATTCAAAATATCTAGGATACCTAATTTTCTTAATTAAATTGGCAACCAAAGCAAACGTATCTAATCTAACCTTACCCCACTGTTTTGTCCTTTATAACTGCACAAGTCAAAGAAGGCAACCATTTGGACCTTTCCTTTTCTATCATTATTATTACAAAAATTACAAAAAAAAAAAAAATCCTTTTTCCTTAAATTAAATATTTAAGCCGTTAAAATTATGGATTATGCATTGCCTATTTAGAAGGGATAATTTGATTGTCGTGCAGCCAAATTTCTTTTTGTCAAGAGAAAAATGTATTCTCAATGAATGAAAAATAAACTTTTAGTCCATATGGTATAAATAAAATTTATGAAATTTGTCGAATTTATTTCTAAATTTTTTAAAATTGGGTATTAAAATTAATATGTTTTTCACTTCTTTGGCATTTACATCTTGAAAAGAATAAATAAATATGTGGATATAAAAAAGACAAACATATTAAATTTTAAATTAAAATTTAAAAAAAAATTATAAAAAAATTTAATTTATTTTGTGAAATTTATTTTTAAAAAATATTGATATAATTTTTCTAATATGTGGAATTATATGTTCATAGCTCTTTTTGGTAGTATTTTTTTTTAAGTAACTCAGTAATACAAATCTAAGATAAGTGGGTCCTAAGATAAGTTAGGAGTACATATGTTCAAAATAGGATTTGGTATTTCAGAATTCTGTATTACTCGAGAACTGGGCATAGACACTTTGTTAAATATTAAGAATTAACTTTAAATTAATTTATGGGGGAGATAAATATATGTCAATGTAATTAATTTATAAAAAAATTTAATTATATATATAAATTTTTCATACCTTTTTCTTTAGAATTAATTACTCAAGATTATACCAATAATGTAGTGTTTACAAGTATAATGAAATAAGTAATTTTTTTTAAATTTGAAATATTTAAATAACTTTTATTATTGAGTGCTTCTATATATGAATTTAGATCAAAACATTAATTTTTTTATAAGGGATATTTAATTGAAATTTAAGTTAGAAAACCAACAACTTCTATATTACTGAATTATGAATTAAGATCAAAGCATTAATTTTTTTTTTCATAAGGGATATTTTATTGAAATTTGAGTTAGAAAACCAACAATTTTTTCCTATTTTATGAATTTAGAAAACAAAAGGAAAAGGCCCAAGCAATCAAGTTACAGATACAACAAGAAATTTTAAAAAACTATTGAGGTGTTATCCGTTGATGCAACAAGCAGACAACACTATGTTCACTTGTAATGGCGGTCAGTCAGCGTCCGCTGTTTTACTAAGCGGACATATTATTTTATATTTTAACTTAACAATTTTCACCCTAAAACAGAAAAAAGTTTTCAAAATACTCTAAAATTGAAATTTTAAAAATATCCATCATAAAATGATAAATAATTTGTTAAAAATTCCTAAAAAGGGAAAGTCCTGGAGTGGTTATGTGGGCATTTTTTGTAGGGTGGTAATGAAGATCATAGGGCTGTTAGCCTTATTAAATGGGAAAATATTTTCAAACCGAAAAATCCAGATGCTCTCGTCTTGAGGGATTTTTTGAAAATAAATCTTGCTTTTAATGCTAAACTTTGTTAGCAGTTTAAGCACTATTTTGATAATCCTTAGGCCACAGTGTTGAGAAATAAATATATGAAAGGTAATTACTCTTGGTACTCTGTGCGTGATGGCAGAAGCAAATATGTGGCTTGGAGGGCCATTTGTCGCAGTATGAATTTTATTGTGGGTGGGGGGACTAAAATGAGGATTTTCCCCTAAAAATGGTGTTGTCATAAAATATTTACCATATGGTGTAAAATTTACAGAAATTCCCAATATAGGCCTGCCAACGTTAGGTAGAGTAAAAAAATGTAGTCCACTTCTTCAATAGGCAGACTGCGTGTGTCCGCTGTTAGAAGAAGTGGACAACGATCCACCTATTAAAGAAGCAGACAACTATTGTCCCCTGCTTCTGCCTCTCTGTTACATCCATGTGCTGTCTCTAACTAGGGAATCGATTCTCCAAAATGCTGAGAAGAAAAAAGAAAAAACACAAAAGAAGAGTTTAGATAGTCATAAATGAGATGTATTTATACTATCATAGTGAAAAAAAACTGTTAGAGATGCATTTGATATAAATAGAGCGTTTAACCACATTTAACAAACTTATTTTCACGTTTGGAGCCTAACTTTGACCTTTGAATTGTAACCGGTTTTATAGACATGAAGAAAATCTTCATAGGTGTGAAACTTTCCTTTATGGGGTGAAACTTTTTTTCAAGAGCGTGAAAGGCTAGTTACATTCTGAACCAAGTTGCGAAGAAAGTTGGGAAGTATTATGAAAGTTTTAATTTTTTAGGGCTTGAAGTTTCACAACTGTGAAAGAGTTTTCATGGGTGTGAAGTGAGTTTTCATGGGAGTGAAGCTTTCCTTCATGGGCATGAAGGATGTTTGACCTTTTCAGTCCTTCCAAAATGTGTCATGTTGCTTTTCAATTCAATCATTTTTTATAGCAAAAAAGCAAAGTTTTTTAGACAAGAAGCTATCCACTTTTTCATTAAGAAGACAAACTTTATCCGCATATTGAATAAACGGATAATTTATGTCTACTTTTCTACTCAATAGATAGTGCCTAGCCTATTCATATCAGTAAAATTCACCCCTAATTGGTAAATATTTTTTAAAAACACTATAAATTTGGATTTGTTTTTTTTTTAAATTTCACCTAAATTGATAGATATTTTATACAAAAAAAAGGAAAAAAATCCCACTAAAATGAGTATAAGAAATGGTAAGGCAACCAACTTTTGGGGTGATAGCTAGTTAATGTAGGAACCTCTTTGTTCTTTTATCAACCGACCTTTTTTCCATTTTGAAAGCATTATGCAAGCGTGTGTGACTACAGGATTCTTGGCATATGTTGGAATTGGGCTTTATTGGAAGATATCCTTCCAGCAATGATTAAGCAAAAAACTGGTTGCTTGTTTACTTATTGAAAATGGCACTGCTTGTTATAGAGAAGTTTGGAAATTCTCTAACAATGAGATTTTTTCAGTTAACTCGGCTTATAAAACTTTATGTAGTCTTGATTTGGAGTGCGAAAATAGCTTTGGAGTGTGATAAGGAAATGTCTTGTGCCCCAATGTATTCCCATTTTCCTTTGGTTGGTGGAGCATGACAAAATCCTCTGTAATCTGAAGCAAAAGGGGTTTCAAGTTGAATCCTTATTGCCCGAGTTATCCTGAAGTCAATTAGAGCCCACTGCACATTTTGTAGGATTGTGTTCGTGCTCTCCAGTTTTGGCATCTTTCTTATGTTGAAATGTGGCAATCCCATATTGGAAAAATGATATTTTTCTACAATAGCATTAGCCTATAAAAGGTCTTCATCCCCCTCTTAACAATTCATCCCAAACACTAATCCCTCTACTTCAAAGATTGATTGTATTTTCTATCTCTTATAATATTTCATTTTGTAATATTTCTTTGAAATAGTGGAATATTATTTTAGTAGTGTCCGAGGATGTAGGCATAATTGGCCGAACCTCGTTAAATTCTGGTGTTCTCTTTATTGTCTATTTAATAGCTATTGTCAGGTTATTTACTTTGTGATATATTGTGCTTTAAATTATCTAAGAAAAATTATGTCACCAAGACTCTAAGAGTCTAAGGAAGTTGGTTTTTAAGGGAGACTATTTGTGACTCCACCAACTACCTGAAAATTTTTCTTTGTCTTAATTTTTGGCACAATTATTCACTTTAGTGGAAACTAACCCGATTTCCACAACAATTGGTATCAAAGCCAAGTTAACTGAGATATATGCTTTGTGGTTGCGGCGTAAGCTGATATTCCACATCAGAAAGGTTTTTTTGGATTCGTGGGTATTCCGCATTTGAAAGCTATTAAATAGTCTTAAAGAATAAATGTCAAGAGATGGACAAAAATCCACGATGGACACAACAGCTTCTACTTCATCAATTTTGGCGAGAACTGTTGTGACAAATACGATAATTGCAGTGGAGATTTTTGATGGTACATGCCATTTCGGCATGTGGCAAGGTGAAGTTCTAGACACCTTATTTTAGCAAGGCTTAGACATTGCCATTGAGGGAGAAAAGCCAGAAGGTGCAGATGAGAAGGAATGAAAGACAATCAATCGTTTGACATGTGGTACAATTCGATCGTGTCTATCCAGAGAGCAGAAGTATGTCTTTTGTAAAGAAACTTCTGCAAGTAAATTGTGGAAGACACTGGAGGAAAAATTCTTGAAAAAGAGTAGTCAAAATAAGCTCCATATGAAGAAAAGGCTGTTCAGATTCATATATGATCCCGGTACCACGATAAATGATCACATCGCCAATTTCAATCAACTTATAGCAGATATGATGAATTTGGATGTGACTTTTGAAGATGAAGATCTGACCCTAATGTTGTTGGGATCCCTTCCTGAGGAGTTTAAGTTTCTAGAAACTACTATACTCCATGGGAAAGCTGAGGTGTCTCTTAGTAAAGTATGTGTTGCACTATACAACTATGAATTGAGGAGAAAAACAATAAGGATAGCACTAGTAGAGCAGCAGAAGCTTTGATAGTAAGAGACCGTTCGAAAAATAAGAACATGGGAAAGAAAGACAGATCAAAGTCCAGAGTGGGCAAATATGAATGTGTCTTTTGTCGAGAAAAGGGGCACTGGAAGAAAGATTGTCCTAAGTTGAGAAGAAAATCTGATAAAGGCAAGGCTGTTGTAGATTCAAATGTAGCTAAATGTGATGATTCAGATTTTTCATTAGCATTGATGTCATCAATAAGCAGTTCGGCTGCTTGGATCCTGGATTCAAGCTGTAGCCACCATATGTGTCCTAATCGGGAATGATTTTTCGATTTTAAAGAAATTGAAGGTGGAGTTGTCTATACAGCAAATGACAGTCATTGCAAAACAACTGGAATTGGTTCAGTCTAGTTGAGGAATCGAGATGGATCAATCAGAACTCTAACAGACGTAAGATATGTGCCCAGTTTGATGAAAAATCTCATTTCTATGGGAATCATTGGGAGAAAGGGTTTCACTATAATCATTAAAAATGAAGTAATGAAGATTATATCTGGAGCACTTGTGGTGATGAAAAGAGTTCAAATGAGCAACAACTTGTATTACCATGAAGGCAATACAGTTGTTGGAACAACAACAGTAGTTTCTAGTGATGACCAGGAGCTAGAAACAACCAGATTGTGGCATATGTGCTTGGGGTATGCAGGCAAAAAATCCTTGAAAATTCTGGCGAATCAAGGATTATTGCAAGGAGTACGAACCTACAAATTAGACTTCTGCGAGCATTGCATCAAAGGGAAGCAGACAAGAGTGAAGTTTGGCACTGCAATCCATGATACCAAGGGTATTCTGGATTATGTTCACTCAGATGTATGGGGTCCTTCCAAAACTGCTTCAATGGGAGGTAAACACTACTATGTTACCTTTGTTGATGATTGTTCAAGAAGAGTATGGGTGCATACAATGAAGACAAAAGATGAAGTGTTGGGAGTTTTTCTCATCTGGAAGAAGATGGTAGAAACTCAGACGGGCAGAAAGATCAAGTGTCTTCGAACAGACAATGACGGAGAGTACACAAGTGATCCCTTCATGAAAGTTTGCATAAATGAATGAATTGTTCGACATTTCACTGTCAGAAATACACCACAACAAAATGGGGTGGCTGAACGCATGAACCAAACTCTATTGGAGAAAGTTTGGTGTATGTTGTCTAATGCTGGATTAGGCAGACAGTTTTGGGATGAGGCTGTAACATACGCATGTCATCTCATTAATCATTTTCCATCAACTGCTATCAATGGAAAAACACCTTTGGAGGTGTGGTATGGAAAACCTACTATAGATTATAATTCCTTACATGTGTTTGGTTCCACTGCATACTATCATATTAAGGAATCGAAGTTAGATCTAAGGGCAAAGAAAACTATCTTTATGGGGATATCCTCTCGTATCAAAGGATATCGACTATGGTGGCCAGAGATGAAGAAAATAATCTTTAGTAGAGATGTTACCTTTGATGAGTCTACTGTATTAAAAAAGGTAACAGATGAGCAGATAGATGGTTCTCCACAGCAGGTGGAGGGAACTCCCAAAAAGGTGGAGTTTCATAGACGAATTGTTGATTCAACAATTGTAAATTCTAATAAAATTACTCCTACAGCAGAAGAAGAGATAATGGTAGAAAATGGATCAGATGAGGAAGCAGAGGTTTCAGCATAAGAACCTCTTCAGCAACTTGAGCCAATTGCACTACGAAAGCCGAAAAGGAATATTAAGAAACATGCTCGACTTGAAGATATGAATAATTATACATCTTCAGTAGATGATGAGATTCCTTTCACTTATTGTGAAGCTATTCAAAGCTCAGAAGAAGAAAAGTGGAGAAAGGCTATGGAAGAAGAGATGCAGTCCCTTGAAAAAAATCAGACATGGAAGCTATCAAGTCTGCCAAAGCGAAAGAAAGCTATTGGCTGTAAATGGGTCTATGCAAAGAAAGAAGGATTTCCTGATAAGAATGATATTCGCTACAAGGCAAGATTGGTAGCTAAAGACTATGCTCAGAAGGAGGGAATTGATTATAATGAAATGTTTTCTCCAGTTGTAAAACATTCCTCCATTAGAATACTGTTGGCCTTGGTAGCACAATTGATCTCGAACTAGTGCAGCTGGATGTAAAAACTGCATTTTTACATGGAGACTTAGAAGAAGAAATCTACATGACTCAGCGAGAAGAATTTAAAGTTGTTGGAAAAGAAAATTTGGTGTGCAAGTTGAGCAAATCGTTGTATAGATTGAAGCAATCTCCAAGACAGTGGTACAAAAGATTTGACAAGTTTATGATAAGACAGAAATACACAAGAAACAAATATGATTATTGTGTATATTTGCGCAAGCTACGGGATGGTTCCTTTATCTATCTTCTCTTTTATGTTGATGATATGCTAATAGCTTCGAAAGATAAATGAGAGATTCATAATTTAAAAGCTCAACTAAATCAGGAATTTGAAATGAAGGATTTAGGAGAAGCTAAGAAGATTCTCGGTATGGAGATATGCAGAGACAAAAAATTGGAGAGACTTTGTTTGACTCAGAAACAATATATGAGAAAAGTACTAAAATGTTTTGGGATAAATGAGAAGACAAAACCAGTTAGTACTTTGCTCCTCATTTTAAGCTCAATGGATCTTTATCTCCGAAAAGTGATGAAGAACGAGAATATATGCCAAAGGTTCCATATGCAAATGTTGTTGGTAGCTTGATGTATGCAATGGTGTGTACGAGGCTTGACATTTCACAAGCAGTTGGAGTTATGAGTAGGTACATGGATGATCCTGGTAAAGGACATTGGCAAGATGTGAAATGGATTCTACGGTATATTCAGAATACTGTAGATGTTGGTATAATGTTTGAGCGAGATGAAAAAAATGGTCAGTATATAGTTGGATATTGTGATTCCGACTATGTAGGTGATTTAAACAAACATCGATCTACTACCGGTTATGTGGTCACACTTGCAAAGGCACCGGTTAGTTGGAAGTCCACCTTACAGTCAACAGTTGCTTTGTCTACAACAGAGGTAGAGTACAAGACAGTTTCAGAAGCTGTTAAAGAGGCAATTTGGCTTCAGGGGTTGTTGAATGACTTGGAATTGGTCAAAAACATGTCAAAGTGCATTGTGACAGTCAAAGTGCTATTTGTTTAGCAAAGAATCAAGTTTATCATACAAGGACGAAGCACATCGATGTTTGATATCATTTTGTACGGAAAATTCTTGAAGATGGTGGGATACTACTTCAGAAGATTCTAACTGCTGAAAATCCCACAGATATGGCAACAAAAGTTGTGACAGGTGTCAAGTTCCAACATTGTTTCGACTTGATAAATGTTATTAGAATTTGAAATTGAGCGTTTCAAAGCTCATTTGGAGATATTACTGAAATTTGTAAAGAGAATGTTTGTTTGGAATTGTGAGATCGCCAAGGTGGAGATTTGTTGAAATATGACAATCCCACATCGGAAAAATGGTATTTTTCCACAATAGCATTAGCCTATAAAAGGTCTTTATTCCCCTCTTAACAATTCATCCCAAACATCAATCCCTCTACTTCTAAGATTGGTTGTATTTTCTCTCTCTCTCTCTTAATATTTCACTTTATAATATTTCTTTGAAATAGTGAAATATTATTTTAGTAGTGTCCGAGGACGTATGCATAATTGACCGAACCTCGTTAAATTCTAGTGTTCTCTTTATTGTCTATTTAATAGCTATTGTCGGGTCATTTACTTTGTGATATATTGTGCTTTAAATTATCTAAGAAAAATTGTGTCACCAAGATTCTAAGAGTCTAAGGAAGTTGGTTTTTTAAGGGAGATCATTTGTGACTTCACCAACTACCTGAAATTTTTCTGTCTTAATTTTTGGCACAATTATTCATAATTTCCACAACATCTTATCCTCCTAATGCTTGGCTTAGAGACAAATATTTGGATATGGCAGTTTGGTTAAAAATAAATTTAAGGAGTCTTGATCTGCCTGGTGTGTCAGATAATTGGCATTATCTTTTTATTAGCTCTATTTGGTGGCTTTGGAGGTAGAGAAATGAGAGAATTTTTCAATGAGATGGTAAGGATGCTCATGCGAAGCTTGCTTAAGTCCTTCGTTGTGCCAACCAGGTTGAAAAAACTTGGAATTCTTTGCACAATATGGACTCTAGTGTCTCCTATGAGCATCGTTTAATTGGTTGGTCTCCTCTTTCACGGAACTGGATCAAGTTGAATTCAAATAGTTGTTCGAAAGGGAATCCACAGAGAGCTGGGGGTGGGGGTTTATTTCAAAGTTCTTTTGGTGATTAGATGTTTGGCTATGAATACTGCGGTTGAAGCAGAGCTTTGGACGATTTTGAAAAATCTTACTCATGCTCGCAATAAAAGGTTATTCTTTACCAATAAGGTGGACTCACAATTGGTTGTTAGCTAGCTTTTTAGTGAGGAGCTTTATGATGGTAACTTTGCAAATTTAGTGCAAGCTTGTAAGGACATTATGTCTTCATTCACTTCGGTGCGGATACAACATGTTTTTTGTGAAGGCAATAGGGCTGCTGACTGGCTCGCTAATGAGGTTCTTAATTTTGATAGAGGTGTAATGGATTTCATGGAATCTACCATAAGAATTTTGCTATTTTTGAGAGATGATATAGTGGAGTTTCTTGGCCAAGGATGATGCAGATATAGTTTCTTTGGATTTTCTCCCTCTCTTGTTATAAAATAAATAAATAAATAAATAAATAAAATCAGCTTAATATTATCCCCATTTTATAATAAATTTTTATAAGAAAAAATTTCATCGAAACGCCCCATAAAAACCCTTTTTTAGAACTAATTAATTATGTCTAAAATGAATGAATTTAGTCCATTTCATGAATATAAACATCTTAACACTATAATATTGATAAATATTTGCGAATATGTGCAGAATCAATTAAAATATATACTAAAATGCTAAAAATTAGAGAGCTAACAACATATTTAAAGCATGTAGCCGTCACGAATTGGAATATTTATTCGATCTTTTACATCATTTATTAAATGAAAAATGTGATGTATATTCTCTCTAATGTTGAATTGTTGATCGATCATATATAAAATGTTACATCTATTAATTCTTTTCCATTTTAAATTATTAATTGTTGAAGAAATAATATAGAATAAATCAATTAAAAGTATTTATTTTCACTAATAGATATATAGATTTTACACTAATATTTACATTGTTATACTAGCTAGTTAAATTTCTTAAAATGTTGTGAAGATATTATAAAGTTGACTGTACTAAAATAATTTTTCTAAAATTGAAAAAATGCAAAAATGGAATCAGTAATGACTTTTATTTTTTAAAAGTAAAAAGTCAGATGAATTTATATTTAGGGATGAAAAATATGTTTTGAGTAATTTGATTTAGTCAATAATTATATATGGTATGGAAAATATGGATGAGTTGACAAATACCTAAAGTTTGTTAAGAGATTGTGACTCAATATTAAGAAATTCATTGAAAAGTAATTAATTCCAAGGCTAAGTTAAAACAGTTTTCATATTAAGATACAATCCTTATCAGTATTCAGTACACAGTCTTTGACACATTTACCCATATGGAAAATACATTGACCGTTGAAGCTGAAGCTTAATGATACAAGAGAAAGATGGTCAAAGGAAACTTCTATTTTCACCCACGAGTTGTCAAACATGGAGGGAATAATTTATTTTCTTTTTAATTTTAATTTTTTTGTTTAGTTGACCGAAAGTATGATTTGTAATTCAGTGCCTATTTTTTAAAATTATTATATTGTTATTTTTACACCTTGCTCTACTATCATAAAAATAATTTTTAATGAGATAAAATTATTACTTTAACTATCATTCAATCCTAGAATATCTCCTTAAAACTCAAATTCGATGCCTTTGATTAAGAAAGAAAAAAAATTTATTATCTCATTTTACCAATAATGAGAGTTATAATTTTTAATATATGATAATAAATTGATAATCGCATAGGTGATAGCAATCATTAAATATATTTTATTACAACAGTTAGAATTTGAAATTATAAATAATTTTTTTATTATGTACTTAATAGATAGAATTAGTTTTATATCAATGTAGGAGCTGTTTATGTAATAGTGTATTATTGGAGAAATAAGTTTTTACACTTTCTTTTTCACATGTTTCTTAATTATTCCAAATGTTACGGTTTTTAAAATTTTGATTGTTTTCCAAGAGAATCAATAAAAAAAAAAGTTTTATATAGTTAAAAATATTAGTTTATTATTCTTGAATAGGTTTAAGTTTTTTTAATATACATATATATATATATAGTTAATTATTTTATAGTATTAGATTTTCTTTTCTATTAGAACTTTACTTATTGCGTATATAACATGTGAGTAGTACTAATAATATTTGACATTTTGAGTCTTTGAATGTTATCATGGTATTGAAGTCTCGAGTGGCCTAACAATCCAAAATTATTATTTATTTATTTTATCTTCTTTCCTATATATTTTTCCAATGAAATTAGTGTCTATTGCAGCTTCCATTTTTCTTCTTCTAATTTCTAAGCCTTCACCGCCAATGTTTGTTTGTTTTGTTCAACACAACTTGTTTTCTAAGGAACTATCTAAATTCTAATTTGATTTTTGTCCCACTTAAGATTAAAAAACATCAACGTAAGAAAGGAAATAGTAATCATACATAGAGATTTGATTTGTCAGTGCCAATTATTTTAGGAATTTAATTCATGGGCTTTTTTAAAAAAATTAACCTTGGGCTTCATTTGGTCCAATCCAATATCAGTGCTGGAAGTCATCCGTAAGTGGGAAAGAAAGATAGGCGTTGGTCACTATATATAATGAACAATGCATCAAAAGCCACCACCAAAAGTGGAGAGTGCTGCACAAACTTATATATAAAAAGCCACTTCCACATGGAGTGCATACCCAATAATCCAAATAAAAAATAATTTTTACAATTTGTTTCTGTGATGAAAATGGATAATATATGTAGAAGAAATTAGAATTATGAATTCTTAATTATAAGCAACTTGTGGGTATGGATATTCCGGCGCTGGATCCATCTATGTTCTGACAAGATGATGTTGCTGCTTTATTCATATAAGTAAGCTTTATGTCTTGTAATTGAATTCCCTTGCATGGATTAGTACGGCTGCACTCGAATATCACAGCTTGTGGTGTGGCAGATGTTCCTTGTATATTTTTATATGTTATTTGACTTATCTTCGTGCCAGAGCTCTATCAATTATCAAATTAAAATCAAATAAGAATATAATTAAAAATTGTATGATTAATTAATTGGTACAGTGGATGATGGGTTTTAATTTGTAGTTACCTGATTAGGGCAACCAATGTTGTCAGGGCAGTAATTCTGGTCAATGATAATGGGATTCTCCACATTTCTCATGATAATGTTTTGGTAGAGAACATCTTTCACAAAGCTAGTGCTGGGCCTAGCCCATGATTTAATCCTTACACCATTATCTGATCCTGTGAAAACTGCATCTTTTAGGGTTATATTTTGTACTCCATCCTCCTGGAATTCTCTAGCAAGGCTTCCAATGCTGTGAGAATCATGAAATAAAGTTTTAAATTTGCATTATAAACTCTGAAAACTCAAGGCTTCAACTTGCAAATTGTCTGTTTCAAAATTTGACCTGATATAAGTTCTCTAATTTTTTTTAGGGAAAATGATAAGTTAATTCCTTTTTAAGAGAGAGAGGTGCCATTTTTTTTTATTTGAACTATGTGGTGATTTGGATTTGCCGCTGCTGTTAAAAAGGTAAAATATTTTTTTCTAAATTTTAAAGTTAAATCAGAAAGATGGTATGATTTATTTGGATTAAAAAAAAGGGTTTTGAGTTATCAATTAAAAAATCGAATCAAATACATAGACCTTTCAAAAAATAAATGATAAAGGAGAATTTTTCCTATTTAGATATAGTTCGGGTGTATATATATATACCTGACACCGTGTCCAGGACCACACTTAATCTGGCTCATGTACAAGTTCCTTGTGCCAGGACCTATGGATATGCAGTCGTCTGCAGTTTGAAGGGCACTGCCAGTGATTGTCACGCCTGTTGATCGTCGAACATGGATTCCATCAGTGTTGGGGCTCTGATCAGGAGCTGTAAGCTTCACATTTCGCACTTGAACATTATTGCAACTGTTTATTACGAGGTGACTTAACTGACTATTGATAGATGTCAACCCGCTTACTACGACGTCGTTTGCCCAGTTGAATGTCATTGACTGCATTAATCATATTCAAAATAAAAAGTCTAGTATTAAGTTAGAGTCTATCTCCACCTCAGCTTGTAACAAATTAAAAAAAAAAAAAAACTTAAAGCTAATCTTAAAATATGTGTTGAAGTGAAAGAGGTTAATAGGCTATGAGAAGGTTTTCAACTTCATATAAAGAAAGATGACGATACATATTACATATAACCCCTCGTCACAAAGCCGAAGAGGGATTGTGATATTATATGGAGGTCTGTTGGCATTTTGCATGGGAAGAATAGTTTTTGAATTTTAATTTTAATTTTTGAGTTTTAAAAACTGGCATTTGAAAAAAAAATTATTTTTTCATATACAAAATTGAAAAAAAAACAATTTATAAAAAATTAAAAAATAAACTAAATAAATAAAAAAATTAAAATTATTTTTTTGAGACATAATAATAATTCCAAACACTTTCAGAGAATATATATATATATATATATATATATATATATATATATATATATATATATCAAATTAGCCGGATTTAAATCATTTTTCTATATGATAGGCCAGTTTTTTTTAAAGTTTTATAAGAATCTTTAACAGACATATATTAATAGAAAACAAACATAAACTAAATAATTAATGTACAAGTACTGATTAATGATTGAATAATATATCAACTTACTCTTGCTCCAACAGGGCAACTTTTTCCAGAAGTCCTACATGCCCAGAAGGCAGCACCCTTAGCATCAAGAGTACCCCCGAAAACAGATATCTTATTAACTTGAATGAACAAAATCCAATAGCCAGTGTTCCCAATGGCTCGATAATCCGCTGGAGCTACGATTGTTCCATCAATCAAAAACGTAATTCTAGCCTTACATGGACCTCTAAACTCTATTGTTTTGATCAAGTACCTTCCCTTTGGTACTTTAACTGTAGTTTCTGTTGCTGACTTACAAGCAGCTCCCCATGCCTTCAGGAATGCCCCGGTCGAATCGGTTTTCCCATCCGGTTTGGCCCCATAAGTTATCACGTTATAGGTTGCACCATTTGATAAGTGGAAGAAGAAGAAGAAGAAGAAGAGGGACAGTGAAAGAGAAACAAATTTAGCCATTTTTAGTGTAGTTTTATGTTTTGTGTAAGAAAAGAGACAGGTAGTGGGATGATAGAAAGTGGCAGTTGGGTTAGTTATTTATAGTGTGTGAAGAGCAAGGATTCAGTTAAGATGTAAGAGCAATTATCAGTGGTTGGTTCACGAATTCAGGCAAGTACTTTCCGTAGAATGTTAATTGCTTAATTGGTATGAATATTTGTCAACTAAGATTTATAATTAATAAAGTCGTAAAATAATGTCATTTTTTATTTGCACGTCTTCATTGAAAAATTCAGGACATGCATGTGATAAGCAAAGAATACCCTGAAAAAAATTTGCTAGGCCATGTGATAAGCTATATAGGAATTAATAAAAATTATAATTATAATGGTGATAAGCAGAATAATGATTGATTTTTTCCAAAACAAACTTAGGTATATAACTAATAATTTATGGAAACAGTATTCCACATCTTTGCCATGTGACACGTGGAGGAAACCCGCAGCCGTTACTGCCGGGAATGTTGCTCACTGGAAAGCTGCTCCAATCATTCTCTATAGGGAAGCGAATTCAGTTAATAATATATAATAATAATAATAATAATAATATCAATATCCATTTGTTTAATAGAACTGCAGTGAAATTTGGAATTTATATTTTCAATCGGATTATTATACCAAAAAAAAGTAGAAAATGCCATAAGAACTTTACAAGCAAACGTTTTGTATTAGGATTATATATGTATGACCTGAATTTTTCCGAATTCAACCGAAAATTTGAAAAAATAAATTCAAAATTAAATTATACTGTTGATTTTTTAACTAGAACTGAATTATATTGTACCGTTGACTTTAATATTGATGAATTTAAATCTTATAGTGATATTTAGACTAATAACTGTTCTGAATTGTTTTAAAACCAAACTGTACTGAAAAATAATTTTACTATATATAATAACTGATAAGAATGAAATAATTTATATATAACATTATTTATAACTTTTATAGATTTATTGTACAAATATAATATAACTTAAACTTATAATTATATAAACTTTAATCCATAAAAATAAATAATAATTAAATTTATTAATTATTTAATAAAATTTATATGACATTTATAATAGTTATGAATTCAAATAATTGAAAACTTTATATATTAAAAATAATTTCATATACTAAAAATTTTATGATACTAGTATAAAAAATTGAACCCATAATCTTCATATAAGTATAAAATAAATTTATCATTAACTCAATCAACTATCTTTATTATTAATATGTAAATAAAAAAAATATTTTTAATATATTGTTAGTTTCATTTTTTACTCTAATTTTTTTATCACTAATTGTATATTTTTTAGAATTTATAATTTATTTTAATTGAGTTATACAATAAATCTAAATTATATTAATTATTTGGTAATTTCATTTAAGTGAATTAATTATAAAATAACCTAATTTATAATAAATGTACTATAATTATATGATAAATCAATATAAATTATTATTTGTTCTGATTATATTATACAATTTTTATCAAAATAATTGTAGTATTTTAAATTTAAATACTAATAAAAAAATATTATTTATATACTTAATAAACTTATATGTTTATATAGTTATATATATTTTTTAAAATTAAATAGTCATAAACTTACATACTATATTTATGTTTTATGTTTTGATTTTGGAGGAGAGCATTTTTTATGTTTTTTAGGTGATAATAAAGTGAAATGGAGTCTATTATACAAAATTTGGAAGTTCAAATAGAAATTAATTATGAAGGACAATGATGTCACAAGTATAGTTAGTTAATTAAGGTGAGTCATTAAATATTTGTTTCATTGTGATTAATTGAACTAGAAAAATGAATTATAAATTGGAAAGGCGTGTTAAATAAATGTTTAGTCTCATTGGTTTAAATTCATTAAATTTGATTATTTTATAATTTAATTAATTTAATCTCAAAATTCACTAAAACTTTATTAGAGTATTTATATTTTAATTTTCTATATTTATTGATAATCTATATTTAATTAGGAATTTAAGCCGAACAATTCTATGGAAAACGATTTTAGGGGTGCCTTGCTATTTAACGATTGACTCATATATTTGCAAGTTAACTTTAAGCTAATATCACTTTGTAATTATATACTTATATTATATACTTAAATTTTATACTTACGAGTTTATATAACTACTAATTTAAATTTTAAATATTATTATATGCATATCTTACTATTTATATTATATGATTTTTTATTAAAATAATTGTATTATAAGTTTAATCTAAATTATATATATATATATATTAAATAATCACAAACTTACATATTTATATTTTATAAATATATACTTATACTTACGAGTTTCTATGCCTAATAATTTAAAATTTAAATATTACTGTATGCATAGTTTACTCTATATATTATATTTTTTTTATTAAAAAAATATTAATATGTTAAACTTATATACTAATATAAATTACATATATAATTATATACTTTATAATTAATTTAAACACTATAGTCATATATATATATATTTTAAATAATCACAAACTTACATACTTATATTTTATAATTAAACCTTTTAACTCATAAACTTTATATATAAAAAAATTACATTTTTGAAAATTAACTTAATGCTTAATTAAGAGATAATATTCTTATAGATTTTTCTTACTCTAAACATTGATCATTTATTAAGAATATTTTTATGTAATGATTGTAAATTTCTTATAATACTACTAAGTATCAACTCATAAGTATATTAAGATTTTAGGTAATTCTTATTTTAGGGGTATATTATTATTCGACGATTGACTCATATACTAGCAAGTTAACTTTAAGTTAATATCACTTTGTAATTATATACTTATAAGCTTACATAACTACTAATTTAAATTTTAAATATTATTATATGTTATCTTACTATTTATATTATATGATTTTTTATTAAAATAATTGTATTATACTAAACTTATGTACTAATCTAAATTATATAGATAAATAATATATATATATATATATATATATATATATATATATATATTAAATAATCACAAACTTTATTAGAGTATATTTTATAAATATATACTTATACTTAGGAGTTTATATGCCTAATAATTTAAAATTTAAATATTACTATATGCATAGCTTACTCTATATATTATATTAATTTTTTATTAAAATATTTTTAATATATTAAACTTATATACTAATATAAATTACATATATAATTATATACTTTATAATTAATATATATATATATATATATATTAATTATAAAGTATATAATTAATGTAAATATTATAGTCATATATATATATATATTTTAAATAATCACAAATATACATACTTATACTTTATAATTAAACCTTTTAACTCATAAACTTTATATATAAAAAAAAATTACATTTTTGAAATTTAATTTAATACTTAATTAAGAGAGAATATTCTCATAGATTTTTCATACTCTAAAGATTGGTCGTTTATTAAGAATATTTTTATGTGAAAATTGTAAATTTCTTATAATACTATTAAGTATCAACTCATGAACATATTTAGATTTTAGGTAATTCTTATTTAGTTCAAAATATCTAAATATTGGATTGTTTAGTACCGAAATAACCAAAAAACTATATCGAAAGAACCAAAAATTTGTATCGAATTGTTCCAAATTTTCAAACCAATACAATACGAGAATTTTTTCTTTTTAATACAATACAAAACTTGAATTTGTATATATCTGATTTTTCAAAACAATATCCAATATTTTCCAATTTCTAAATTGAACCAAACTTTATACACTCCTCCTTTGTAAAACAAGAAGGTTGAAACTGATAAATGGTTGACCATTAATTTTTATTTATTTGCATTAAAAAATGTTATTGACTCATTAAGCATGTATTGGCATGTGCATTGATATTAACTTAGGATGGAGAAAAGAAAATATTATGTGTTATCCATTTTCATCTTGCTTATCAAGGCATTCACGGCTGAGCCGTACAATTATCCGTGTTAGTACTTTTTTTTTTTCTAAAAAAAAATTAATCATATTAATTAGTACAATACAAGTATGTATTGATATTCTGCCATGGAAAGACCAAAAACCCTTCTAGCCAGGGATTTAGTAACAATTTTTATCTATTAATGGCATCAAAATTTATTATAATCAAATACAAATTTATTTATATCAAAATAATTAAAAATTATTTAAAAGTGGTCATAATATATATAAAAATATTTAAAATTTTACAATTATCCTCTACAAGATTTCAAATTGAATTTGTACTATATTTAATAAATTTAAAAATTATTATGTACTATTTTTTATCTATAAGAAAACTAATATGATAATTTTTGTTTTTCCTTAAATTGAGTGAGGTTAATAGACCTTATAACTCACTATGCTTTTAGCAACGTCCCTGCTTCTAGTCCAAGCAGTATTGTTAGTTAGACACATGCCTTCATGTTCAAGTAAATTAAACAAAGTCTTCGGATTAATTCATGTTATTTCACGAAAGGGAATGATTTAGATAATTTATGGATGTGATATTGACCTCATAAAAAAAAAAAAAAAGACTTAGTTAGTACGCAGGTGGCAACCATGTGCAGAAGCAAACTCCATTATTTACTTGATTGAAGCAAAAGTCAAAACTGTTCTTGCTAGATTCATGTACCATTTGATGACGGCGCTCATAATTTTCTTAAAATTGATACAATTAAAAATTATTACTTTTAATTTCTTTCAATACAACTCCACGTTCGATTTTAATATTTTTTTTAACCTATTATAGTCTTAAAATTAACTTGTTATATTTAACTACTAACATTTTTTTTTGACAGTTGTGGCAATTTTAGGTTAATGTGCAAAATTATCCATGAAATATGGTTTCAAGAAGAATTTTATGCTTAATATTTTTTTTTCTTTTGTTGAACTCATTAATTGTATTCCTAATGCTACAAAAAGGCTAAAACATGCCCTACTTTTTTGTAACCCCATCAAATTTATCATGAAACTCTTTTTTGATCGATAGGTAATATGACAATTTCTTCTATCTATTTATTGATGTGACAAAATATTTTGGTTTAACTATAAAATCAATTTTTTTTATCAAATTTTATTCAAAAATTTAGTTAATTCAGTTAATTTTGTATTGATAAATTCAAATCTGGTTGAATAATATCAACAAACTAATCAATTTTTTTTTTTGGTTCTAAAAAGAAATATCTCCTTTAATTGAATGATATCATCCCCATCTTACTTATATTTTGTTTTCAATCATACAAGTCAGTGAGATTAGACCGTGTGCTAAATACATCAAATTCATTGGAACAATTTATTTCCTATAATTATGTATTATTTTCTAATTGTTATGCATGTCACTAATTCATTCAACATTAATTTAAGCTTGTGATCATGTATATATATAATCAACCATATATTATTTATTCAATGATAATTTTCGTATATAACCAAATTCATCATTGATTAACACTCAAATAATGAAAATATTACTTTTTCTTAAAAAAAGCAAATTAAGTTCAACTGAACAACATTCAATATAATAATTCTTAATAGAAAAATAATATGAAATTACTGAAATATGTTTTATTATTTTCTAACTATTGATATATTAATATTCTGAAAATAGAAAATTCGTCTAATTGTTACAACAAATTAATTTGTACTATAATTTGGCTTTCTAAAGCATGTAAATTTATATTCATGGTAAATATGTTAGATATATTTAATAATTGTTTATCTCTTTTGCTGACTAATAGCGTATGTAGATTTAATCTCTAGAATTAAAGAATTAATTACCAGACAATGACAAATATATATTAATTATACCAAAAGATGTTAATAATTGTTAACAACAATATGACTAGCCATTTTTTGATGATTCTTTACTCTGTTTAGCAAGAGATTATTAATAATTAAGTTGGAGATGTGAATTTAATTCTTACAGATAGTGAAAATAAAAATAAAAGTTGCTTGGTCTTGCAATTCTTTGACTGTCAGTCTTTAAAGGCATTAACCTATAGCTTTCATCCAATCTTTATTATCCATTGATAGAGTCTCTCATGGTATCTTCACTTTCAGTCTATGATAAGTAATTCCACTTGATCCAAATCCTAAAATTTGCAAGTCAATAACTGACTAATATTTTAGTGAGTAGTGTTCTTTCCATCATGGTGTTATATTGAATAATTCCTGCAAGTCCAGTTATATGAACAGTTAACTTATATTACTAGGTCATTCTTATTAAAGTTTTTGGCCCATCTTGTGTTCCATTTGGGTAGTTTAAAAGGTTTCACACTTGTCTTAAACTGCATCAGAAGGTTTTTTTTGGGGGGGGGGGGGAGGGGGGTAGGGGTGGGGTTGGTTGTAGAAATTAAAGGCACAAGGTCAAGCCATGTGTAAAAATATTTTTGCAATGAATTTTCAGGCATTTAACTGGATGTCCTTGTGACCAACTTTTGTTTCATAATATTATGATGTCCCTTGTGCCATAGCTTTATACATAATACGCATGTTCTTTTCCAACTATGTCATTGTTTGCAGCATTGTTAGCCAATACAAGCTCCCCTTTGCAACAAAGGGAAAAGATTTATCCTCTGCCTGTTGGATGTTACAAAAGCAGTGAATATTCGAGGAGCCGAAAGCTTGTGAAACAATGTTTGGAGGTCTCTTTCTATTGCTACCTGATTTTCTAAATTTGTGCACCTTGTCTCTTTGAGTGCTTGTGCTCTGAGGACTTTTAAAGGAATATATTCAAGTCTTATTTAATATTATGAAGACATTTCCTATTAGTTTCTTTTCTTTATATGTGTTTCTTAATCCCTTTAAAGGATATTTTGTCTTCAATGTTTTATTTTCCTTCTCTTCTATTCTCAAGAATTTATTTCATTTATGCAAAAAAATGTGATTTGATTTTAGATTTACTGAGTTCGCTTTCTCTAATTATTACAATGAATTATCCTAGACATGTGAATTTAAAACTAACAAAAATAAATTAAATTTATTTTAAAAAATAAAATTATAAAAATATTATAAATTAAAAAAAAAAACAAAATGTAGAGATTAGCAACAGATTTGTCTGTTGCTAAATTAAAAGAGAATAATGATCCAAAGCTATTTTAGTGACAGATATTTTCGTTACAAATTTGTGACGGACATTCCGTCACAAAGTTGTCGTTGTCTATGTCTATGTCGTCTTACTTAGCTGCTGCAATAACATTTTAGCGACTAAACATCTGTCGCTAAATCCGTCTCTAATGTTAGTGACGGAATACATATCCGTTACTACAAGTTTTGCGAGGAGCAAAACTGCAACAAATTTATTCCGTCACAAATTCGTCGCTAAATTAGGTTAGCGACGGATTTTTAACTTTAGCGATGGATTTTGTCCATTGCTAAATGGTAATTTTCTTGTAGTGTTCGGAATAAAATTTTAGAGACTTCTTGACTTTATAATATGTTTATTCAACTTCAATTTGTAAACGAATAGTCTAGAAAAAAAATATTTTTCTCTATTTAGGAATATAGCTTTATTTGTAATTAATGACCAAACCCTAATAGACATGTATAAATACCCTATAATATAATCAATGTAATTATCCCTTATGAGCTTCTTGTTTGGTATTAGAGCCATAGATGGCACAAACTCAAAAAATCTTTTGATCTCATTTTTTGCCTCATGTATCATGGGTGGATCTACATTCAAAGGTTAGATTCCACTATTTTTTAAAAATTATTGATGTGGATCCATTATTTTTAATAAGTGGATCCAATTATTTTTAACAAGTGTACCCCAATAAAATTTATCATACTCAATGAAATTTATCATATGTATATGAATTTCACTACATAAAATTTTTGAATTTTCCAATGTCATGGATCCAATTGCATCAATCACTGTGGCCTTGGCCATTGTTGTTGCTTCAACATGAGTTATGTCTATTTTGTTGTGGAAATCGGGTTAGTTTCTACCAAAATGAATAATTGTACCAAAAATTAAGATAACGAAAAATTTCCAGATAGTTGGTGGAATTACAAATGGTCTCTCTTAAAAACTCAATTCCTTAGATTCTTAGAGTCTTGGTGACATAATTTTTCTTAGCTAATTTAAAACACAATATATCACTAAAATAATTTACTCGATAATAGCTATTAAATAGATAATAAAGAAAATACCAGAATTTAACAAGGTTCGGTTAATTATGCCTACGTAATCGGACAACAGGGAGAAAATACAAAGTGGAATATTACAAGAGAGAGAAAATATAATCAATCTTAGAAGTAAGAGATTGGTGTTTATAATGGATTGTTAAGATGTGATAAAACATTTTTTATAGGCTAATAATTTTCTTCCTCCTCCCTCTTCCACTTCCGATGTGGGATTGAGAGATTGCCAAAATTTAATAAATTTCCACCTTGACGATCTCACAATCTCAAACAAATATTCTCTAAACTCTTATTTTACAAATTTCAGTAATGTCTTCAATGACATTTCGAAGCTCCCAATTTCAAATTTTAAGAACATTTATCAAGTTCAAACAATGTTGAAACTTGACACTTGTCACAACTTTTGTTGCCATATATGCAAGATTTTTAGCAGTCAGAATCTTCTGAAGTAGTATTTTACCATATTCAAGAATTTCTCGTACAAAATGATATCGAACATCGATGTGCTTCGTCCTTGTATGATAAACGTGATTATTTGCTAAACAAATAGCATTTTGACTGTCACACTACATTTTGACATGCTTCTGATCAATTTCCAAGTCATTTAGCAATACCTGAAGCCAAATTGCCTCTTTAACAGCTTTTGAAATTGCCAAATCCTCTGCCTTTGTTCTAGACAAAACAACTGTTGATTGTGAAGTGGACTTCCAACTAACCAGTGCTTTTGCAAGTGTGAACATATAACCGGTAGTAGATCGACGTTTGTCTCAATCACCTTTATAGTCAGAATCACAATATCCAACAATATATTGACCAATTTTCTCATCCTCTTCAAACATTATACGAACATTTGTAGTATTCTGAATATACCGCAGAATCCATTTCACAGCTTGCCAATGTCCTTTGCCAGGATCATGCATGTACCTGCTCACAACTCCAACTGCTTGTGAAATTTCAGACCTCATACACACCATTGCATACATCAAGCTACCAACAACATTTGCATATGGAATCTTTAACATATATTATTGTTCTTCATCACTTTACGGAGATAAAGATGCACTGAGCTTAAAATGAGGAGCAAGTGGAGTGTTAACTGGTTTTGTCTTCTCATTGATCCCAAAACGCTTTAGTACCTTTTTCAGATATTGTTTATGAGTCAAACAAAGTCTCCCCAATTTTCTGTCTTTGCATATCTCCATACCGAGAATCTTCTTAACTTATCCTAAATCCTTCATTTCAAATTTCAAATTTAGTTGAACTTTTAACTTCTGAATCTCTCCATCATCATTCGAAGCTACCAGCATAGCATCAACATAAAGGAGAAGATAGATAAAGGACCCATTTTGTAGCTTACGCAAATATGCACAATGATCATATTTACTTCTTGTGTATTTCTGCTTTATCATAAACTTATCAAATTGTTTGTACCACTATTTTGGAAATTGCTTTAATCCATACAACGATTTGCTCAACTTGCATACCAAATTTTCTTTTCCATCAACTTTAAATCCTTTTGGCTAAGTCATGTAGATTTCTTCTTCTAAGTCTCTATGCAAAAATATAGTTTTTACATCTAGATGAACTAATTCCAGATCTAATTGTGCTACAAATGCTAACAGTATTCTAATGGAGGAATGTTTTACAATTGGAGAAAACACTTCATTATAATCAATTCCCTCCTTTGATGGTAAAAACTACTTGTTAAAAGGCGTATGGCCAATACCTAAATGGCACAGACCCGTGAGCCAAAAGTGTAAATGTTGTATCAACAATCTAACTAATTTTCCTTTCTGGAATACCATTTTTCTCATAGGTTTGTGGGTAAGCAATTCGGTGTGAAATCCCATTAGTGATAAAAGAATTTATTTAGTATTTTAAATTTTCCTTCCTAATCAGATTAAAAGGATTTTGTTGAAGTATTGAATTGATTTTCAACAAGAGATTTAAAATTAACAAAACAATTAAAAACATCACTTTATTTATAATAAAATAAATCTAGGAACATCGTAAAATCATCAACAAAAATATGAAATAATGAAATCCTAAATTGGAATGTCTAGGGGATGGCCCCCATACATCTGAAAACACTAATTCTACTGGTGATTTTGCTATGATGAGAAATATGAGGTAAGTGAATTTTGGTCATCTTGCCCATAGCACATGTCGTGCATCTAGATGACAAAAAACTAGTTTTGGATGCTAAATTATTTTCCTAATTATTTTGGATACTAGCTTGGAATGTGCATAATTAAGTTTCTTGTGTCAATTATCAAAAGAAAATTTTGCCATATTTGCTTCTCTCGTAGAGGAAGAGGGAATGACATATAGGCCATCTTTATTTGGTCCTTGAAGAAATATATACTTGATAGCTCGATCCTTGACAAAAAAAATGACGGCAAAAATTCAAAGAAACAGTTATTATCAAGACAAAATTGATGAAAATAAAGAATATTTTGGGAAATGGAAGAAACATATAAAACATTAGTCAAAGAGAATATTTTCGAAGGATGAGATAAAGAACTAGTACCAACGTGAGAAATTTCCAAACCTTGACTATTGCCAACCCGAATATGATCATTATCAGTGTAAGGAGAGGCCAAATGTAAGGTTGCTAGGTCGAGTGTGACATGGAAATTTGTACCTGATCCATGAGCCACGGGGTTGAAGGTGAAGTGGTGGTCGACTTGGGAGGTTGATATTGAACGAAATTGGCTTGACTTTGGTGAGGCGATTGCGTAGATTATAAATTTGGTAGGGAAATTGAATTGGAAATTGGTGGTGGGGGTGGTCGATTGAGGATTTGAATGTGTGGTTCGGGTAGCAAGATTGACTAATGGTAAATCTTATATGTTTTTGAGTATAATTTCATAGGCGAAGAAATGATTGTGAAGTTCATTAAAGGAAACCGGTTCTAGGCGTAGATTGAGTGTAGTTATCATATTATGGTGCTAATTACCTATATTTCTGTATATGATTACATTGAATACTGCTGGAGTCACGGTATGACTAGTAGATGCTAATTCATCTACAAGGGACTTGATATGCTGCAGGTATTGTGAAACCGTTAAAATTATTTTTCTTAAGTTCTGGTAATTCAATATGAAGTTGTACCTGCCAATCATATGATAATTAGCCAAAAATTATTAGCTGGGGCAAACCAAACCTCATAAAAGGATGTTATGCTTATGACTAAGGAAATACTTCCTCAGATAAGGAAGAAAGAAACCAACAAAGCAGCATTTGATCTTTTTGAAACCAAGCTTGATATGCCGGATTTGGTATTGTTTATTCCGGTTGAGAGGGATCGGTTATGGTTTTTGGTGGAGGTGTCGATCCATCAATAAACATGATTAAGTTTTGGTAGTTCAACATGTTGGTAGGTAGCCAAAATTTATGAAAAAAAATTAGTATGGGTCTCACCACTATTAATAAAAAAAAAATAAAGAATCAAATTATTTTTCAAAAGTTACTGCACTGCCGCCGCCATTTGAATTTAATTTTTCTGACCAATATTTTTGACATTTTTAATTTGTATTCACACTGAATATTTTGCTTATAAATAGATAGATATCCCTTCATTTGAATTACAACAATCTCAATT